>CM040992.1:18802003-18841380 GCA_022985145.1 Pangasius djambal
CTTTTTTTTTTTGCTAAACTGCTAGCAACCAATGTTTAAAAAAAAAAAAAAAAAAAAAAAAAAAAGACAGCAGCTTTTATCTCCACAGCCAGGTTTGGCTCAATATAAGCATGTGTACTGATGCTATATCCACAGTAAAATAACCTTGGCCACGTGGTTGAAGGAGATCTCAGGGGTGGACGCTGCTTGGAGCATCTAGCAATGTCTCGCAGTTCCGCTAGGCCGCACACTAATTGAGAAGTCACTCAGGGGTTCAGTTTAGGGAGGGGGAAGGCTGCCCTTCAGTCCCTATCCAAATCAAGCTCTCGTAAAATGGGCCTGACATGGACCGATCACCATCTGAAGGTTTCTCTCTCCCAGCATGCTGAAAAGAGTTGAGGCCTTCGCTTTTCAATCAACCCCTAGTTCATCTCCATAAAAGGCTCGTTAAGCAGGGGGCGGTACCACAGGAGGACGGCCCTCTCGTGTAGCATAGGCTAATTGCCAGTGGATCACTGATGAAGTGCATCAAACTGCCAGTCATACCAGAGAAATGCAGCGAAGCTTATAGGATCAGAATTCCAGATTGGGCTTCATTAGTGAGGGGAAGTGCATTTGATCAAGCCATGCATAAAGCTGGACCAGCCTGTACCAGGCATACCAGATGGGGTAGCAAAGTGTGGGTGATACGACAAACAGATCACATCACAATGCTTGAAGACAGTCCCACAAAAAGATAGCAACTGTTTCAGCGATAAGCGTCCAATCAATTGCTCATTACAGTCAGCAATGATGGAGTCGTCCAGGTACGTTTAATATTTTCCGAAAACCATATTACCACACTATACGCATTCATCTTCAGTAAGTGCTTCATCTTGGTCATGGTTTGGGTGGATCCAGAGCCTCTCCTGGGAACACTGGGCACAAGGATCCTGGGAATACAACCTGGATGGAATTCCAGTCCATCATAGGGCACCATGCACACATTAACACACTCCTTCAGACCAAGGGGCAATTTAGAATCCACCTACCACAATGTTCTTGGGAAGTGGAAGGAAATTGGAAAACCTGGAGGAAATCCATACAGACATGGGGAGAATATGCAAAACTCCACACTCTAACTCTAACTCTAGACAAGGATCAAACCTGAAGATCATGGAGCTGTGAGGTAGCAAAGCTGGCTGCTGTATCACCACGCCACCCACATTATCATATTGCCCAAGCAAAGCATTTACGTCTAATCCTTAGCATTTAGCTGCAACGATGTTTAACTTGCAGCAGAATAATAAAAATGCTCCATTAGGTATCTATAATAATATCTTTTGAAGAAAGCACGTATTCTTCATACTGATATGACCAGAATCCCAGAGCCTGACTTACGCTCTCACATACTGCTAGCCAAAGGGCAAACCAAGAAGCCAGAAGGCAATGAGACAGAGCTTTTGTTCCTTGCACAAACCTCCAAGGAGGGTTCTTCCTTTGTGAGCATGGCACCACACCCCCTGAGCATTTCCTTCGTTGCTTATGTTGCTTTATCTCAGGTGAGAGGCGAGCAGGTTTTGGAAGGAGGGTGCCATTGGAGGCTAAGCTGCAAGCTTTCTGGAAGGCGCTGCTGTCTTGAGCCAGGATGGCGGCGGGATTCCAAAGCTCAGAGTCCAGAAACAAAAGCCGATCGGTGTCTGCCAAAGCTCTGGAGGCAGCGGGGGGCCTGCATGTCTGCACGTGTCAAACGGCAAGGCTGGTTATCACACTCTCCCATGCCGGCAGAGGAGAGATGCCAGCCAAGTATGAAACAGCACCTCATCACCCCCCCTCCAAAGCTAGTTGAGGCTCCACCAGGCCTTGAAATAACAGCCACTGATCTTCAATTAGCACGTGCAAGGCAGAAGACCTCTGGATCCATAACCGTGACACTATACGCATCACTGAACTGGAATGTACACGATACTGAGAAAGGCAAAAATGGGACTCCTTTTATAGCACAAAAGTGACTCTATATTCTTTGAAGCCTCAATCACTTAGGCCACGCTAAAAAAAAACCAAAAAAACAATTTGTGCTAATAATCTTCAAGATACTTCGGATGAGATCTAGGAAATATTCAGTCTAGGCTTGAAATCTGGAAAGGAATCTAGGCTTGAAATTCTGACCAATTTAAACAACTAGGCACAACCTGGTGGTAATATATGCAAAGAAATGACCTGCAGCAATCCACACAAATAAGGGCCAGGAAAGATCAAACAACCCCCAAACTGTGCTCAAGTTTAATTAATAAGACAAAGAAGAGTGCAATTAATAGACGGTCGGCCCAGATTAGCACTCTTCATCTGGGGCCTAGCACTTTCTGGAAGCTCTGAGACCTCCTTCCCAGAAGGCTGTCCACCATCTTTGATGTCAGTGAGGGGCATAAAGGTTAATCTCAGAAGAGTAAGGATATCAAATGGTTTGGATGGCAAGAATTAAGAAATCGTCAAGTATGTCTGCTGGTAAAAAATTAAATTTAGTCTGGCGGAGAGCTATCATGATCACCCCTCTGAGTGCAGTCAGCAGGTGCTTGATTTAATTTCCTCATTAAGATTGTGGCAGTTTCTGAAAATTAATGTCTGTACAGCAGAAGGAAAAAATGAAAGGGAAAAATGGTGGAAAAATGAATATATATATATATATATATTGAAATCAGAATTGCTATTGCTATGACGACTACTTAAAATATCACCTGAATTTCCTGTATGAAGTGTGCTAGACTGCCATGGGTATATCCTGAAAATATAACACAGACAAGAAAGCTACAGCGTCTTAACAATTTGATTATAATCACCTGTGAGAATTCAGGCGCACTGTGAACGCATGCAGTACATAAAACCAGGCAGTGCCAACAATCCGGTGTGTTATAAGCTGCAGCTAGTGGCAAATACAGTGCACAAGGAGGTAATGAATATATTTAATAGCGCTGCTCTTGTTCACAGGCTTTGCTCTGTCAATACAAATCAAACCTTAGAGAATTGCATCACTACATAGCAAGTAATGGCAACATAATGGCAGGAATCGATACAACAAAAACAACAAGGAGCAGTAAGCTGCGGACAAACAGCTCCTCTCAGTGCTGGGATGATAAAAGATAATATTGCACTCAGCAGGTGTCTGACTGTGCTCTTCTGCTACAGTGCTGCAGGTTCGCATCCACCAAGCCGTGGTTGGGACCGTTCTAGCTCACTGCAATGAATCCAAACCGGTATCTTTCCTCCGCACCTTGCCATTTCTAAGCATATCGTAATTTTTTTTATGGACTTTTAACTGCAATATCAGGACAACAGAAGCCGTGAAAAGCAAAACAGATTCATTAAAAGATTCAAAGATTCAGTAATTCCTTAAATTCAAAACAGATTCAAGTGACCTAGAACAACTATATGGATCATTGTGGAAATCATAAGGGAAAAAAAAATGGAAAAGCCAAAGCACTAGTACTAGTGGGAGTAAGAACAGTTATTTTTTTGTTTGTTTTAAAATTAAATTCAGAAACGGGTCGTTGTGGACATTTGCCTTCCATCATAAGGCTGCGATGAAAAATGTGCTAGTGAGGGAATTCAGCGCAACAGCAGCAGTCCTCGGCAATAAATCCACAGCCACTCTGTTTCCTCCTCTGGACCAAATCAACCCCATCTCCAGCCCCCGGGTGGCCCTTTCTGATCAGCAGCAGGGTCAAAGTTGACATTTAATCTAGCCGCAGACTCATGGAATCTGTCCACGCATGGCACAGTCAGAGCCGTCCGACATTTCGCTTCCCATAAATCCACAAAACAAATAGGAAGAGAAAAAGTGTGCCCCCCCCCCCCCCCCCCCCCCCCCCCCCCCCCACCCCTTCCTTCCACTCCCCACCATCACAGCACCACCACTTTTCTACGGCTCCACTAGACTGCCATGAGAATGTAACCGTGGCTGGAAAATGTAGGGAAGATTATCCTTTTATATTCCTCTCCCAGATTAGATGGAAATCATAACACAGGCCGACTCGCCGAACTCCGACCCCTCTGAAACCAATTTCATTTGAAGAGATTGCAGTGATGTAGCTGGATGTCTATGTGCTTTTGCAGAGAAAATTAAAGCAGGATTTGTAATGCATTCAAAGAGAAAGTACACAAGAGGGGAGGTTAGAATGAATAAATTGCTGTCGCTGCCTAGTCTCCTACAAATGTACATGCCAGTACAACCACACATGGGTAATAACTTTTTTTTTTTTTTTTTTTTTTTTAAATACTGAATTAGGATTGCCAGAGACATCAAGAATTTTAACGTTCAAAAACTATGACACAGCAAAAAAAAAAAAGATCAATAATCTGGTCTAGATAATTTAATTGTTTTCTAGGTTATGAATAATGTTATATAATGTCCATGTTTTTTCCAATGTCACTTCCTCATATTAAACACCATGTGCCTTTTTAATAGCACGAGGAGCTATTGCGAATTTCCATTCAATCTTCAGTATCCGCTTCATTTCAGTGGAGTAAACTTTGAACAAAAACATGGAAAATAGGACAAAACGCATGAGAAAAGACAGCCCCTTTGCCCTGCTCCATTCTAACAGATAGCTCCCGTGCACTGGCAAAAGGTATGCTTAACAGGGCCAGGTGGTGACATCTTAATTTTTCACGGCTGCAAACATGGCCGTGTGCTGGTCCCCAATCGCCCCCATGCATTATTCCTGCCTTAAGCACTGAACGTCTGGGGATGTGGGGGTAGGAAGAGGAGGAGTAGGGGGGTATTGTTTTACAAGGCACCCAGCTGCGGCCTACTTGCCTCGCCCTGGGTTCTTTTCAAGGAGTTGTCGTGGGTGACCCCCTCTGGCTGACAGTTATTAATAATAACGCACAGCGGGGAATAGTTCACCTTGTGGCAATGGAGAGGCCGTTGCGGCTTGCAGGCCGGCTCGAGGGTCTCCAGGGGCAGGAATCATACAACAAACCGCAGGGAACAATAATACAGTCAGCGATGAGCACGGAAACAAGGACTGAGCTTCTGGACATTTCTGTACAGTTGCAATGATCAGCCCTGAAAAGACTCTTGATTAATCACTTTTGAAAATTCAAAGTGATTTTTCTATGCAGTCATCTAAAATCTCAGTAATGTCTTAATGTAACGAATAAGTTTGCAAGCACTTACTGATGCCATCTAACGTCTTGTCTTATTAGCAGTATTTTCTCTGTTCAGTCGATCTCTCTGTACATTTGAGTACTGAACAACCCTGACAATTCAGGCACGCTGTATACCCCTATTCCTGTCCACACTCATTTTTCCCCCATTCTCCAATTCCCATACACCTCCACTCCAGATGGAGCTGAACTGCCTCCATCGCCAAGGACCTTGACAGATTTGTCAAACCATTAATTAGCAGTAGTAATAGTGGAGTGATTACACAATAATCAGTACTGCAATGCTACAATATATTCACACTACAGATGCTCCAGATTAGATTTTTTTCCCAGATATAAATATGTCTTTTTTGCATAGAGAACATTGTGCGGCAATCACACGTGCGTTATTGTTCAGAATTCAGCCACGTGGATGATTGGTTTAAATGACCAAGCTCTGTTACCAAACTGCCAGTCTAGTGCATGTAGAGCATCTTTTTATGGTTTATAGGCCAGACTATAAATCTCCATAACTTCCTAACACTGAAAGACATTACAACTACATGTTTGACTTCAGGATATTGCTGATCTGTCAGAATACTTAATCCATTCGAACTGTTTTAAGCCGTCCATTCTACATATGTTTACATACTTTTTTTTTTATCTGTACATTAGGACTTTGAAAACTGGGACATAATAATATAAAAATACAGTTTACTGAAAAAGTTTGCTTACTCTTATGAAAAAATGAGGCGATGAAATGGCTAGAGACATTTAGTGTGATACTCTGCTAGTGTCCATCATTATCACGGGTCATTTAAAAATCAAAAAGGTTACGTTTTACTAATTTAATAGTGAAAAGGTAAAATGTCTATGCCTCCCTTTATAAATATTCTTTAATTACTTGTATGCGCAGCCTTTGCCTTTCTAAATTGTTTTATTGCTATTTCTCATGCCCATATAAAGACTTCCAGACTTCTCTTTTTAGAAACCTTCCCTCATTGGCTTGAGTGAATTAGTTTACGAAAATCAGCCTCTTTGCTGAGGAAAACACAAGTGCCCTACTTCCTCTCAAGAAACGTGTTCATCATTTTTGTAAATGCCAGCTACTCTTTAAGGACAACACAAATTTGCTGTTGATAACACCATGATGACATAAACAAGGCTGCTAAAGAAAAACTTGCATCCGCAAGGGCCCTTAGGGGCACTAGCGAGGACATGGGCTCAGCAGTAGGGGACAGAAGGGGCTATCTAATGAGACTGAGCAGATGGGGGGAGTCTGTTGCTGCAGGCCCATTTAAATCTTGACCAGAAGAGGTCCTTTTGTACACACCGAGTGCTCTATTGTAACAAGTACCGCAGAGACACAAGGTTATCCAGGGCTGTATCCACACTTCAAGTGCTTTCGATACCGATAGACTAAAGGCAGCTCCTAACAGAACGAGCACTACAGAAGGATTTGCCTCGTAAGAGTCACTGAAACACCTCCTTTCGAAACGAGACCGCACAAGTTTGTGCTGCGCAACTAGAGACTTAATGAATGTTTTCACAAACAAGCTGGATGCTTCCTAATCGGACTTGGCGCTTAAATGTTAGACCACACTTCAGTGGTGTACACGTCTGAACAAGAGGCCTGAGATCTTGTATCAAGTACAAAAACACTCTGAAGTGCTGGAGCTAGCCATGAGTCTGGTAACACTTTCTTTATGCCAATATGCATAAACCAGTATCATTCTGCTTACAATTCTTTGTAAGTTGGTAACGAGTCCTCGTTTATTTAGAAACTCTGATAAGGTCTCAAAAAGCTCTAATAATGTGCTATAAATAATTCTGTGAGAATGCAAGCGTCATGTTTCATTGCAATGCCATCTGCAGTACTCTGAAACCTTTCTAACTAATAATGACCTGCGAATAGTTATAAAACAACTCTAACACTTATTAGCAATTATAAAATCATTATAAACAACATTTCAAATGCCGTCGCTGAGTGCTTCAAGTAAAGTAAATGATACGAAATAAAGAATGATAAGCACAGTTAGAAGGATTTATGAATACAGGTTTTATAGGAAGTGTTGCCAAAAGCCTTTCCCTCTTTAAAAGACGGAAACATGAAAATAAGCACAGGCGTGCACAGCGATTGTGTGCTGCGTATAATGCGCTTTCAAAATTCAAGCTTGGAGCAGCGCCGAGGTTCAACAACGGTGAGGTGACGTCATGAGAAAGGCAGCGTAAATTCATCCAAACCTGTCTTAATGAGGTCCGTTTGAGACATTTCGGGATTAACTAGAACTAACCATGTATATTTGGTATACATACTCAACATGGACCTCTCTCAAAAGAGCAAAAGCACTCGGATTTATTCCACCTGCTCACCACTGCAGCCTTCACCCTGGGTTATACTTATATGATATATGAGCAAAATATAAATGCACCAGTATAATAACCCACATTACCTGCTAGAATTAGAGGATGCACAACTTATAATAATTTCTTTTATTATTAAGAGTTATGTAACACAATATAGAACACACACACACACACACACACACACACACACACACACAAACCTTACAACATATTTTTAAGAATGAGTTCCTGAAATGTTTAACAAACTTATGGATTACCATTACATGCTATTCAGAGCTCTTTATATACACAGAGGGGATCAGATAGTGTTTTAAACACATCACAGAATTGAATTATTATTCTTTGAGAGTTTAATTAAGGCAGCTAATTCATTAGCATTGAAAACATGTCTCAGAAATTTCATTAATTCAATTAAAAAAAAAAAAGTAATGACACCAACTGAGCTATACATATGCATGCAATGGGCACCTATTAAGATTGTATGCATTATATAATGTTTCATTTTACTGACCCCCTCTCTTACTTCAGAGTTTTATGCTGTGATAACAAAAGTTCTCATAATGTATTAATTATTTACTGCTCACAGCTAAACAGACGCAAGCAGAGAAACAACAGGTATGGTATGTTTGTTCCAGGTAAAACAACATTCTTCATGAACTAATGCACACTGCTTCCAGACTAACTCGACTGTATCAACAACTTCATATCTGTATTTTAACCGAATTTTGCTTCTAGTTTCCCTGACCTAGGAGAAGGAAATAATTAATAAATTGTTCCAACATGCCTTTTGTTAATGCCGACGATTCTTTGACCTCAAAGAATTCGTTAAAAACTAACAAAATCTTTTCAATTATTTACTACAATATTGCATTGGAGGCTTGATTAGATGAAATTTGAAACACTATATTAAACAAACAGGATTTGAATGGGAGATCAAAGCAATTTATAAAAGCATGAAGCTGAATAAAAAAAATGAATAAAAAAAAAATTGGTGCTTGAAAAAAAAAAAAAAAAAGTCTGTCAGTGTTTCTACAAGGCCTGAAAAAAGAGAAAATAGAACATTCACCCTGAAATACAAAACAATAACCCAGTCTCATATTGAGAAAAATATGTTAAAAAAAAAAAAAAGAGTCATTACTTTTGAATACATATTACATGTGCAGAGAACAAAGTGATGAGGGCAAGTGGATGAGCAATTACCATAAGGACCACACCTAAGACAAGCCATGGAAAATAGTTATGGACCCAAATCCGAGTCTTGCGGGACACCATCTAGTTGTGATGTTTGCAGATTAATTGTATCCATCAAATTAAACAATCCAATTACGGCCACAATAGGACATTTTCACTGAACCCGAGTTTCAGCAGAACACTGCGGTATCCACCGGCATCATCAAAACGCCAACTGAGGAGATGAAGATCTTTTGGAAGAATGGTGTTTTTCCTCCAGTACACTTCCGGAGACTTGGAGAATCTCTGCCGAGGTGCACAGAGGTTTTTCTGGTAGCTCAACACCTCGCTAAGGCACTTTATGCTGGTTTTTCCTTTAATTTATCACCCGTCTGTATATGTACACCGGTCCATGGATGCACACACACACACACGTGCACACACACACACACACACTCTCCAACCTCTGAATATTCTTTGTAGGCTTGTTTTAAAGGTGGCCAGATTGTTAAAAGGAAGAAGCTGACCACGATGTCATGCCTGGTGCTGGAGTGCAGAGAGAGGACTCCATATGCACTGGTCATTAGGAGGAGAGCTGGCCTCAATCTTTCAGCTAGTCTCAGAGGAAGTGCACTGCTCCAATCCCCAATGGAGACCAGCTAAACTTTCTCAGATGACACAGCTGCACTGTGTCATCAGCAAACTACTAATGAGCTGACACGAATTATTATAGCGATTCATTCATCACAGGGATAAATGTGTGATTTGAAACTTTCTGACCGAGTTTATAGAAGTTATGTAGGAACTTCTAGTTGTTCTAGGTTAAAAAAAAACAGTTTCTGATTATAAGCGCTCAAATGAACACCTACACCATAGGGGAAACGTGTGTGTGGCAGTCTAGGAAACTTTGACTTTTTCTACTATATATATATATATAATTCTGAAACTGAAACTGAAACATCTTTGTCTTTTGCAGAATGAGGCCCAGCCTACCTTATACATTTATAACCTAAACTTCTAAAGGAAAAACACCGACACATTATTTACATAGTTATGATTTTACAATGGGAAAGGAGTCATCACTCTGACTATTCATCATCCAGCCAGGTAAAAGTGCCATTCAGCATTTAAACATGAGGACATGAAGAGATGATGTTGAGGCTCAAGTAGACGTGTCAAAGTATAGTATTTGGGGGAGAGAAAAAAAAAAAAAAAAAAAAAAAAACTCTGGTCCAAACCCATTTGTCATTATTTGCTGTTTTCCAGCCATATTTTAATAGAGTAGCTGCTTTGTAAAATGAAGAAGAAGAAGAAGAAGAACAGCAGTTTCCCAATAACATGTCCATTTTTTTAGGTTGTGATTCTACGTAAGGTCATAACTTTATTTTTTTCAACACTGAATTTACACTGAAGGTATGATGTGGTTTTGAAGAGAGGTCATCTCATTAATGTTGGACTAGCCAAAACTAAAACAAGATGAATAGCACCAAACATATGTAAAAGATATTCAAGACAACTTACTCCAATTCCCAACTTTATCCAGATAAGGCAAGCTTGCCGCACCCTGTTGATCTTTTGTACAAGACTTGTAGTACAGACTTCAATACACATGAATTCTGCACCGCCTACGATATGGCAGTTGTAAATATGAAAAAGAAAAAAGGCTGAGATACATTTTCAGGGTTCATTTCCATGAGTTTATACAGGACACGGTAGATGTGGTCCAGCAAGTTGCTTCTGAATGAGTGAGGAAGACTAGAAGTTATTACAACTAAACCATGGAACACATGTTGGTTATCTTTCACCGATAGCCTGCTTTCCAAAACGGTAATAAATCCAGTCATGTCGACGATTTCTGTGAGCTTGCTTGCATTTACAATCTTAGTAAAAACCACTGTAGAGGAAAATTGAAGTTGGATTTAAAAAAAATGAATGAATAGATAGATAAATAAATAAAGTGGTCCCCCTGTGCTGTCTTTAAAATGGATGCCTGAAATTTACAGTTTTCCATTAACTGATGCCTAACAGCTTTTCCCCCCTGCTTGCATCCTGGCCTTGGCGGATTGCTTCCATGTCTGTGGCTACTCTCTGTGGGCTGCAGCAGTTCATTTCCGCCACCTTCCCAACTTAAATGCGTCGGTCCCTTTTTTGTCTGGGCCTTTTAACCTTATCGCACTTTGCTCTGAAATGCAAAAGCGTTGGTATAAACACGGTTATTGCTGTTATGCTTTATCGTTAATGGAGACACCAACGCAGTATCAAAAGAATCATTCTGGTGATGGGATAGTCGGACACCATATAAAGAATCAAGGCGGACGCGATATTAATAATTACCCCCTAAATGTCTCAACGCTCCAAATATGAATCGGTTGATACCGTGTCCCCAGTTTCTGGAAGAAGCTGTGGACCAAACGCTTCCTCCTTCTTATTTCTACTGAAGAAATCTCGTCTCGTCTTCTATTTGATAAATGAGGAATAAAATACAACAGGGCATGATCGTTTTCCAATAACGGCACACCCGAAGTGTTTAATTCCCCTTGCACGCCGGCAACGATTCTAACGATTACGATTTTTATCCATTAAAGAACGACACGGCATACGTTTTACATTTAAATGTTGCGTTCGTCAGTTCCTGTTATCTCTTACGTTAACAGCTATAAGCAATCGCTTTTTGTCTCTCCTAAAGTACAAACAAAAAAAGAAATTCTGCAGCTTGTCGTTGTGTCAAGAAACCAGAACGCGCAAAAGCCGTCAGTTACAAAGCACCGACACCCCAGAGTCACTTCATAAACTTTACATAAACGTCTCCTTTCAGAAATCTTCACCATATCGACAATATGCTTTTCTTACGCTTTTCTTGCTAAATATTAAACCTTTTTTTAATTAGTATTTTTTACCGATTATTTCATTATTACATTATGTGGGGCCATACGAGTCCCTGTGAATGAGTTGTCACTATAGAACTGATAACATTAAAATTCACTAATACAGATCCGTGATTTTAATTATAGCCAGCACTACTGGCAGAGCTGCTGTTATAGAAAAGTAATAACACCTCCTGACCAATTGAAAATTAAACAGCTAGTAAAATCCATCTTCGGAAAACAAACCTTTTTTTGTGTGTGTGTGTGTGTGTGTGTGTGTGTTCTTATTTAATTTATTTTTGTGCGTGTTGTGATAGGGATTACTTCTCAGCTGGTGGGACCACATTGCTCTTGGTCGCTCATGGTTGTAGACCCCTGAAGAATTCTATTAACCCTGGTTATGTCAGCCTTAATAACATGCCACACTGCTAAACAGGACTGGATTGATTCTGTGTGATGGGGGTTGGGTGGCCATGTATAATAAATCCAAGCATAATTCACTTTTAAACAGAAAGCTAAAATGGAACAAATAGAGAGAGACGGGTGATGGAAATCAAGTCTTTATCTCTGCGACCAACTGCAGTGCGAACCTAAGAAAAATAAATAAGGGAATGATCAGGTGTCGAGAGAGGTAGTGCTTTTGTAAGGATGGCCACTGATTATCTCGGAAATGGAGAGCTTTTTTTTTTTTTTGTAAGTGAGCCTGCGAATGTGATGTGAGGAGCCAGGCCTCGGCCACGTTTGCCGTTCAGTAAGAGCCAGTGAGCAGATGCCAAGCAGCAGGGACAGACAGGAAAGTCGTGTGATAGCTACAGTGAAATCAATTCAGTCACCTTGAACTTTTGATGATGAAGAAGAAAAAGAAGAAGCAAGCAGTGCCTATATCCTCCCAAATGCTGACAAGAATAAAAAGATCTCAGGCAATTACTGAATAAAAAAAAAAAAAACAACACTACTGTGCTACACAGCCACACAGAGAATGAACTTCACTTAATAAATCCATCACTTTTAACATAAACCTTATTGCCCTTGTGTGTTACATCTGCTAAAATGTATTACCAGTGCACTAGGTTTTATATTCTATGAAATAAAAAAAAAAAGCAATGCCATCATCCATGGCTCTAATTTATTTTTCTGTTCCTGAGCTGTTGTTTTAAGGCACACAGGCATGTTGTCATGAATGGAGATGCGCTTTAGGAGGATGCAGCCAATGAGGCTTACTGTAGGAAAGTAATCTGAGCATAGCCTCAGCCCTCTGGCTGCGTATCCATCTCATCTCCCCAAAAGTCTGTTCGTCTGTGTCATGCCTAATGGAGACTCTCATCCCTTCTGCCCAAATTAAATGAACTGTGCCTTTGCAAAGTGCCGAACTGCTGTAGCGGCTCCTGCCATGTTCAAGATCAGCCCCGCATTCCTGAAGCGGCCCTGTGAGGTTAAACAGACACGTGCCTGTTAACAGACACATTATAAGTAACTAAAGCTGGTACATGCAAGGGTGCCTTTTTTGCCCCCACCCCTGTTTAAAAGGTAGCTGCTGAAATAACTGCCATGAAGTCATGAGTATGAGCAAGCACTGGCATGAACTGCCACACCTTGGTGTTCCTTCTACTATCACGTCATCATCGTTTCCATTACTGACCGTAACATAACATTAATGTCATGTCCTAATACTCGCAAACAATCCTACATGGATGAATTCCTAAAATTATTTTTTGACGATTAGTGGTTTTCAGTACACTTTTCTTAGTTTTCTGGTGTACAATTTCCTGAGGAAATGTGTAAATCACGTAGACATTACTTTTCCAATGCATTCTATGAACACTTGCGACATTTATACCAATGTAATTAGCTTCAAAAGTCTGAAAGGTTAACTCCCAAACTGTCGCAGCGGAACCAAAATTGGGCCAGCATCAGTGCAGTTGCTGGACCGGCTCAAGTGTGCATACAGCTAAGCCAAACGATAATGAAAAGTGTGCAAACAAATGAAAGCATGTCAGTCTTGAGTGGTACAATAGTGTGAAAAGCGCAGTAGTGCTCGCTAGACTGGACACTCTGCCTTCTTTTAGTGAAAGGAAAATGAGCCGGATCTGGGGTGGTCTGAAATTCAATGCGCCAGTCTCTGTGGTCCAGCACACTAATTGGATCCAACCAATGAATTCCTTCAAACCAAAGGAGAAACAATAGTGGTTTATTGGCTCATAAAGGTCCATCTATTTTGATTAAGAGAATGGCATATGCAAAGGCACAGGAGAGTAACCAAGGCTTCTAGACATTTGCCTTAACACAGAAGAAAAAGAAGAAGAACCAAAAAGGCCGCTTTTGAATGTGGTCAATGCAGCCGTGAGGACCAATGTGGCTTTAAAATTGAAAAAAACCTCAAGTCCCACTATACAATTTTTTAATTTCCTATTTATTTTTTTATCCTATTTATTTCACCAGGCTATATCCAAATCTAAATGTAAATGTGGTTCAAAAAAAGTATATGCCCTAAAATGGATATTTTTTGGACACATAACCCGAAGGCATTAGCCCCGTGGATGATACTCTTATCTAGTAACCAGTTTGGATGGATGCTACTCATTGTTCTGAGGTCGGTGGAGGGTCTTACCGGAGGTAGTCCCGCCGGCAGAGGATGAGGTTGGCCTTGGTATACAGCGTGGAGCCCACCTCGCCAAGGCGGCAGTCACAGCATGCACACTTTAGGCAGTCCTCGTGCCAGTATTTGTCCAGGGCCTTCAGCAGGTAGCGGTCCTTGATCTTCCGGTTGCAGCCGGCACAGCCCTTTGGCTTGGTGTCCGGCTGGACGGAAAGCATTTGTATACCTGCCAAGGAGAATAAGATCAGACCACAGAATTTGAGAACACAATAACAACTGATACAGCAGTGGCTCACATACACAATAAAATGGACAGTGAGACTTTTTTAATTCATGACTAACAAAGATCCAAAAAGAGCTAGCCAGACTATTCCTTATAACTTGGAGAAATTTGGTATGCAAACACTAATCCAACAACAACAACAAAGAAAAAAATAAATCTAACAACAGCTGCACAGTTCTTCCCATCTTTTTCTCGCCTTTCTCCTTTCTCTCTCATTCTTTCTTCTCTCTCTCTCCATAGGAGGGGCCAGGAAAAGCTTTGCCCCCAGTGCAGCCATTGTGTAACCCCCATTTAGGCTGTGAAAGGGCTTTGTTGGGTAGAGCGGCTACAATGCAAGCTCATGCAGACGGCCTGTAATTAGTATTCTCCTTCCATACAGCCAAGAGTGAGCTCTACCCGGCGCCTGCTCTCCTGGTTCCCCTTTTGTCCTGTCCTAATAGTTTTTGTCCTCCATTAGAAGCGTGCCCGATTCGTGCCTGTTGTGTTGACACCAGGACGATCTGCCTCACCCCCCTTGCGCTCACCTCGTATATCTTGCTAACTTAAGAGCAAAAACATGCATGGAGAAAGACGAGAAAGTCTGGGTGTTAGAAACTTTAAATTAGGAGGGAGCCTTTTTTTGTTTGACGCTCCTACTTTCTGGGCAGAAAGTGTACATGCGATTTGTACAAAGCAACAGTTGTTAATGTTGGGATTAAGATTTCTGTAGTGCATCGCACAAATATACAACAATAAAAATCTACCAACAATCAGACTGCCCTGGAATACTAGAGCAAACCCTGATGGCCTTGGTGTGCTAGGTACTGCAAAGTGTGGAAGGTCTGAGTGTTGGGGGGGGGAACAAACAAACAAAAAAAAAAAAAACACTGAAGCCAGGTTAGGAGCGTGCAAGTGCTCTGAAGGACACCAACTTATTAACGCAGGCTATTTGTCATTTTAATGCAAACAGATAATGCAGAGGCAGATAACAGGGAAGCACTTAAAGATAGAAAATATTGGGAAACTAAAGAAAGGAAGCAGTGGATCAACTGCCACACTGTTTGTGCTAATGGACGCACCCTGCATTGCTGCTCTGCATTTACACTGTTGACCTTTTAATCTGGCCGGATGGGACGGCGTGAGGCGCGCGCGCGCGCGCTGATTATCACCTCCGTTCCCGGTCAGCGGCGCTCATCCGCACCGCTTCACACCACAGTCATTACCAAGAAAAGCAAAGTTTAGAGTTTCGACTCCACTCCATCCACCAGAGGGTCCGCAACCCAGCCGCATCGAATGCACGTCACCCTTTTCCACTCTTCCTCCAGATCGAAGCGCTGTGTTCAGCTACTGAACGGAACCAGCCCGTGACAGTTACCGTAAAGCGGTGACCCAAAGCTTCGTTTTGCACGCAGAATTTTTTTTTTTTTAAATGTCGGGTAGGAGTGATTTTTATTACAGAATCCGCACAGCACAGGGTTGCCACTGCTCCTGTAATGAAATACTGGCGTGGGACCGTCTGTTTTGGTCAGGGCGCGAGCGCGGAGCAGCTGCGCGAGCCGGCGGTGCTGACATTTCACCCGCTTATCAGTTTAATTACTGTTGCCATGGCAGCCAGGCGCTCGGAAAAGGCCAATAACACTGGCTGTTATTACAGGGAGCCCAATTTTCGAGGCACGAGCACCAAACGGAAGCGCCGTTAAACTCGGAGACCGTTAAAACCCACTCCGCATCACGACACACCGCCGCTAGAATAAAGCAGTAAAGGCACAAATTAGAACACTGAGGGGTTTTTAAGGCAAAAGCAGATCAAAAGGCTATCTAAAAACCCGTTTTGTGCCTCGGTTCAAACTACAGGCTTTCTCGCAACCCAAATATCGTTGTGGTTTTGCGCAGATTCGAGCAGGTCACGCGCATAAGCTTCTCCCATGGAAAAAAAAAAAAACAAAACAAAAAAAAAACAAACAAAACAATGCACACGCTGAGACCTTACCGAAACTTTTCTCCCTTTTCTGCATTTGTGGACCCGCTCCGGCGCCTGAACACACCACCACCATGCGACGAGAGGGCTTCCCTTCTCCGTGAAGTGAGCAGCTGGATGGGGGGCGGCTCGCTTTTGTTACAGCTAACAATCCTGTTTCGCCTCGCGAGAAAAAAAAAAAAAAAAAAAAAAAAAAAAAAAAAAAAAAAAAAAAAAAAAAAAAAAAAAAAAAAAGGAAACACGAAAACGGCAAACAAAGGCACACGCAGGGGGTTTGAAAAGGGGCTCGAGCTCAGCGCCGTCCGTCAGAGCTCGCCTATGAAATGAAAGCCACTAAGAGCAGCAGCAGGAGCAGCAGCAGCAGCAGCCGTGGCGGAGGCGCGAGAGCATAATGACAGTGGACGACAAAGGCGTGCTCTCTTCACTTCACCCCTCCGCGTGCCGTCATCCCTACATCGTATGGCGCGGATCGGGGTGCGCGCGCAGGAGCTGCTACATAACACTGAACAGCTCGCGCTTCTTAAAGAATGTATTTCTGCAAAAGGACAGCTTGCTTTTTTTCCCCTTACAAATTTTGACAATTGTGCAAGGAAAAAAAAAAAAAAAAAAGATATACAAACCACTTAAAAAAAAGACAACCCCAAAAAGGAAGAAAGGAAACTGGAATTTAAACTCGCCAAAGCTCTGTTTGCGATCTACAATCAGTCCCGTGTTGCAGTGTTGATACACCTGAACACCATGCTTACATTCATGTGGCTCAGAACAGAGTTAATGGAGCCATGCGTTTAGCACGTGCATGTTTCTCTCATCAGCACTTTAAACTTGTCCTCACTGCGCGAACACAAACACAGAAGCAGAGTGTAAACCTGGCTCGGTTCGGTTCGGCTCGGTTCGGGTCGGGTCGGAGCTACACGACAACACGGCACTCACCTTCTTGTCCAACTTGTGCAGAAGAGTGAACTTGAGTAGCTGCACAGGCTACACTGGTACACACTCCCACTCTATATTCCTCGCAGCAAGAAAATAAGAAGTGCACGAAACCGAGCTCGAGCTGCAGATCACGGTTGTCTTCCGCTCGGAAATAACGAGGTCCGCGTGGATCGCGCGCGCGCACACAAGAAACGCTACAGGTGTTTTCGCCCGAGCGATCACGGATTAAGCGTTACCGGAAAGCGCGGAACAACTTGCTCAGCAGCGAATGAGACTCGAAGAACAGCGAATCCTGGTTTTATGATCTCGCGAAGCCAATCCCTCACCGCTAAGACAACTAGACGACGAGGAAAGCAGGTCGTTAGCTTAATAAGAGACAGCCGGAGTGACGGCGCGCGCTCCCTAGAGAAACTTTGCGCTCTCTTCACTGACGGACGCGCGTGCACGCGGGCTCTGCTTTGGAGACTCGTAACTGCTACAGTTCCTGTTCCTATGCTGCGTGCAAGCAATGTACATGCCGTAGGGTGATACTTTTTTTTCCCTCCAGATGCACCAGAGATCATATTGCGATCATTAGCTCCCGTCCGAGCAGGAATGTCCAGGAACCTGTGGAGTCATGACACACTTGTTTTCCTATTATTTCAGTACAAATATAATTATTAGGTCCCATCCTATAGGCAGTGCTTATCAGTCCCAATCAGGCAGACATCCCCGTTGCACACGTTTTTGAGAGGTTCAGCTCTAACACGCTTTAAACCTGTGGAACCTGGGGTACTGAAACTGTCAAACACTGGTCTAAGATGTAACCATTACACCATGCACTCTCAGAAATAACGGTACCAAAGTGTACTTTCCTTGTGCCTGAGGTAGGTACACCATTTGTACGTTTAGTACGTATCTTTTACTTGAGAAGGTGCCTGTATCGTAGCTTTAATTATCATTTAGAGTAAAGCTTTAATGACACATGACACACATGATTATGTGTGTACACTATATTCGCATTCCCAGGTGAAAGACAGATACTGAAGGTAGAAGCGATGTACTGTTGATGGTGCATTCAGCAGCAAGGGGAAGTTAGTACCTTTATTTCTGAGAGTCTGGGCGTACAGCAGAGAAAAGCTGTTGGTAGATTTAACAAAGTGGTTTAGTGTAACCGAACAAACATTTCCGAGTCTCAGTGCATCAGTGAGGAAGAATTTATCGGTAACCACGCTTGCCTTAATCTAACCACTTAGACCAGACGAAAGCATTTCAACTCCACCCACACTGGCCTCAGAGGTCAGAGTGTGAGTGCGTACAGTGTGTATAGGCAGTTTGCATAATAGCATTGCAGCAAATGATTGGGTGGGTATCTTTCTTCTCATTTCTCAGTTGTAGCATACACTACTGCAGTAATTACTGCTCTTTTTTTCCACAAGTGGAGCGCCTGTGTTGTCGTGTACAGGTCTATATCTCTCCTCTGATCCCCTGTGCAAAGTAACTCTACTTATTCCTCACCCATTGGTTACACCTGCACACTCTAATTAGCGCCTATTGATGCCCAGGTTGCCAAGGAGAATGATGCATAAGGCCTCCTGTTCCCTCCCTTCATAGTGTACACACACACACACACACACACACACACACACACACAATTAGCTTTTTTGCTGTTGACAATGGCCTAAAACTTTTCTCAGTCTCAGTGTGAAATCCCTCAATAAGAGAGCAGGGAGAAATGCAAAAAGAAAAGAAGTGGGAGAGATGGTGTCAGACTTGGTGTATTCGATTGTTAGCATTGCGGCCTCTTGCCAATCACTGTGCCTAAAATGCAGCAGTAATGAGATGGGTCATAAAAATGCTCCTCGCCACCATTATGACTGATGAGATGCATTAAAGCTGACAGGGTATATGACCTGCCAGTAATTAGGTTTTTGTCATGGATTGAATTATTTCAGAGTGGCGCTATCTGCGTAATCATGCCATTTGTGTGTAAAGGGGAAAGAGAGAGGGGGGAATGGGAAAGGAAGTGTGTGTGTGTGTGTGTGTGGGGGGGGGGGGCCTCTAACCTCTTCATCCTTTTTTTTAAACCCCCGCCTCCACTTTATATAGCGTGTTATCACGTCAATTACTCACCAGAGATATCTGAATTATCGGGAGTGATGAGCTAGAGAGAGTTCCATGCAGAGGAAGAGTGCACTCTGTGAGTAAAACAATCCAGCCCGTCTGCCCAGGGCGAAGTGATAGGATTATACGATGTAACCCTTATCAATCATTATCGCATCAATTATCAATCATTACTGCAGTAACACAGAAGGCTTCAACATACATTTGAGATTTCAAACAAATCACTGGTCTATTTTATTATGTGTTGTATAAGCTCACTCTGATAAATCTCAGTGATCCAGATTTCTGAGTTTCGACGAATCGCAGCATCCACACATACGGATGCGGCGGCCGCTTCTTTTTTCATTTTCAATATGATATGGAAAAAGGTCATATTTTGGGAACTTCAAACTGTTCAAATACTGAGATTCTCACAGGAAGCAAACCAACTCCCTACAAGTTTCTACTGCCAAGTTCTGCAAAATGTCAGAGGTGCGCTGTAAGTCAGTTCGCACCCCATGCTCATGCTGATGATCTGTGTTGTGCCTATACACCGCACGCGTTCAGAGCACAAAATGCACCAGTGGATTGCAAAATAAGTCAAATCAACTGCAATACCGATCCTTTCGATACTCCTCCGATATCAACACTCTGTATTTTTTCGGTACGTCCCTAATCCACATTATCCAACAAATATAAATCACTTTAGTCGAAATAATACACTAGTTAATTCAGCAATGATTACAGTTTCTAATCGTCACACCTAGGATAATTGTATAATAGTATATACATGACAATATTCAGCATATAACGATATAATAACGATGGAGCATTTGTTCATATCCGTACTTGCAACGAATGCTGAGCTTCTCTCTCTCTCTCTCTCTCTCTCTCTCTCCAAACACACTGATTACACAGCCGGTAGGAGGATGTTATCACTCCATCCAAACACTCACTCTATCCACTCGACAACACTCCATGCAAAAGGACGCAAAGTGTGAGGATCCCTGCTGAAACCACGAAAACTCGGAGCTTAACGACCGCGGTGTAAATCTTTTTCGGAAGAGCAAACAGAGGCATTTCCGGAGCAAGCAGAGCTGTTTCAGAGCATAAGCCTCGTTTCGGTGCCATGCATTTTCACGGAATCCCCTGATTCTTAAAGCTCGAGCAGCAGCCAACACTAGACGCAGTTGCGCACTTGCAATATTTTGCGAATTTAAAATAAAAAGGACACACGTAGCATTTCGACATCTTTCAACACACCCCTTTTGCTTCCAGAGATACATATACATACATATGCACACAGGATACACAGACAAGACAGTGACCATTACTACTCGTGCGTCCGCGCGCCCGTACGAAAGCGTACCGTACCGAGGGAAAGTTGCCGCGTGCGTGTGACGAGCTCGTGCGCTTCGGATCAAACTCCTTCCCCCGGCTCTCTGTCTGGATCACTCTCGACCTCAAAGCCCCCCTTCGTCCTCCTCCATGCGAGAAAAGGCTCGTATCTTCCGTTGGCAGCAAGGCAAGACCGACCTGAGCGCGCTTCCTTTCTCTCCCTTCTTTCTTCCCTCGCTCCCTCCCCTCCTCTCCTATTTAAGCACCTCCAGCAGGTCCCCAGTTAGCAGCGCTCTCCGGCTCATCCAAGGAGCTGACAAGCCCGGTTAGGGAGAGGCAGCGCATGTTGCTCTAATGGACCTCATTAAGCTCTACTTACAGATGTTCTCTTAACATAATTGATCTGCAGCGAGTTGAGAGGACGGCGGCCTATTCCCCAGCCCCCAATTATGGCCCGGTAATTAGATCCCCAACCTCCAGCTCTCCGTATTCACCCTTCTAACATTCCGAAATATCAAAGTATCTCTTTCTCTCAAAGCAAACCCTCCTGCCTCCCCCCCCCCCCCCCCCCCCCCCCCCCCCCCCCCCCCCCCCCCCCCCCCCCCCCCCCCCCCCCCCCCCCCCCCCCCCCCCCCCCCCCCCCCCCCCCCCCCCCCCCCCCCCCCCCCCCCCCCCCCCCCCCCCCCCCCCCCCATCATCACCACTACCAGCACCACCACCACCACCACCACCACCTCCTCCTCACCTCCGTGTATCCTCCTCCTCCTCCCACTGCCTCCCCCTCCCAAAGACTCCATTCCTCTGACAGTATTGACAGTCAGATCTGCTAACCTTTGTAGTGAAGCCAAACTTAGTAGTGCACTCACTCCAATTGACAGAGCTTAGTCTTCTTTTTCTCCCTGTCTCCCTCCATCTCTCGTTTTTCTCCCACTCTCTTTCTCTTTCACGCTCTCTCTTCTCCCCTCTGAAAAACCTCGGGAAAGCGTGAAGGGTGATGCGTGAGATGTAGGCCTACAGAAAAGGCAGAAAGGGATAAAAGGAGGCCAAAAAGAAGTAGAGAGAAAGAGAGCGAGTTTTACTTTTGATTAAAGGTGGTAATGATAACTTCTGTCAGGGGAGGGTCTTTTTTTTTGTAATGTCATTTCATCTTTTAATGATTCCTCTGATGGCAACTTTGAGGGCGGATGCAAAAAGAGAGGCGGGTGGTGTGAACGGTGTGAAGTGATGGCGGAGCGTTTAAAATGCCAATCAGAGCCTCTCGCATTACCCGTCTAATTAGGAGCATGCTAAAACCTGGAGCACTTAAGGGAATTGCAATGTTACACTTTTTTCACTTAAAAGGCGAGACAGCTTCGTCACATAGAAGCACCGCAGATGCACTTGATGCCAATCATAACTATGCAGTTTTTTTTTTTTCTTCCTGGAGCACAGGTTTGTGCTCAATTTTTGCATTTCAAATCTGACATACACACGCACACACACACACACACACACACACACACACACACACACACACACACACACACAACATATCTGAGTGTAAGCAGTCAACATTCAAAAACAACAAACCCTACATCTTAACATCTGTTTGGAGAATGTAAAACGGTGAGATTCAAGAACAGCAAGACAAATTGACTTTAATTACGTCGAAGTTTAAAGCAATCAACGTATGCAAAGTGTAATGTACCTGTTAAAGGAATACTCTGGTGATATTCACAGCACCTAGTATATGTGTACATATTCAGGGACAAGAATTTCAACTGGTTTACCCGAAGGACATTTATGATAGAAGCCTAAGGGCAACTGCTGAATTTCATTAATAAATGTAAATAAAATATTAACTATAGGAAGAAAATTCAAAACTACAATCATTACGCACTAACAAACGGTCATGAGCTAAGAGAGACCTAAGAGAAAGTCTTACTAAAGCTGTTGTTATTTACTGAACACTGGGCAATGCAGTAAAACCTTTTCCAGTTACTAAGGTTTTCTGGTGTCCATATGGCATCAGGCATCAGGCATCGGGTTTACTTTGAGATAGCGGCGTTAAGATAGTGTTGGTAGTGCTGTTTGCTTTTAGCTAGCAATGTTACACTGACATGATTTCTTGTGAGTAATCATTTGTAATGATTAGTAATCACTTCACTAATCAGATTCATCAGCGGGTAAATGAAAAAGCTATGAAAGTCTGTAAAAACCTTTACCTTTCTGAGCTAATGTCTCTCATATGATTGGAGAAACTGCAAAGGAGGATTTTCTACATAAGCCACACTAGTTCGTGTTTAGAAAAATGGAGTTATTCAGCTTTTTTCTGCTACATTATTTTTTTAAGTGCTCCGTCAGATCCACCAAAATACTTTGCTAACCACCAAAAGGTGACCCCTGCTGTAGATAGAGATTAGGTTGAAAGAAAAGGAGTATTTATGTAACTGAGGTTTAAATGTGCCTATGCAGAGACAGTGTAGTGAAAAGTGTGAGGTGCATTCATGCTATTCCACTTGCCAAGAGACTCTGGGTGTTAGTATCCAGGTGTGATGCCATGTGTTGTTTTATTGTGTTGATTTATATCCCTCTCCTGCTGACTGAGGCCCTCTGCTGAGGCTCACTGGCATTTAAAAAAAAAAAAAAAGCCACAGGAGCCTGGCCCGTATTCCAATCATAACATATGTTGTACTTTTAATATCTGCAAACGAAGGCTTCCACAAATGAACTTTACCCCCAACACATAGGCTACGCACACTATTCCATCTTCCTGAAATTTCTCTCCTCCCAGAAGACACAGGGTTACAAGTGTGACTTTGCTCTAATGACCAGCAGAGCCTCTCCTCAGAGGGACATTTGATAATTGCTTCAGGTAGGTGACCCTCAAGTAGGGGCAAGGGATGCGTAGCTTTTAATGCCATCCTTCTCTCACAGTTTGCTTTCTCTCTCTCTCTCTCTCTCTCTCTCTCTCTCTCTCTCTCTCTCCACCCCGCTGACCAAATTTAGCTTTTGGCAGAAAGGCGTCTACTGTGAGTTACGGAGACTGTCTTTGACAAAGTCTGAAGGATCACCTTTAGTAATGGGTCTAAAGGGAGCCCTTTGGATTTAAAGAATATCCAGAGCACAGGAAATTGGGTCCTGCTATTACACAAGGAGGAATCGATGGAGATTACTTAATTCAACTGGCAATTCATTTGTACAGAACAAGGCTAGTCTAAGTGTGAGAATATCCAAGCAGAATGAGGCAATAAAGAAACTGGTGTTTGTGTATACCCTTGGGCAAGTAGGCAATCAAACCAGGATATGGCGAAGTTTTGGGAAAAGTTACAAAGTATATCCCAGATAATCATCATTTTCCACGGACCATGCTAAAACAAATCTACTGTCAATATCACAATTAACATCACTTTCACTGTAATCTAACTTTGTTATATTTCACATATTAAGCATATCTAAGCAACCTGTACCAGTCAGGAACATATAATGTGTCACATACTGTATGCTTCCTAAAATTGACACAGTGATGAAATATTTGTCATTTTCTTTGAAGAGTAAGATTACTGCCCACTCCGAAACTGATTAGGCTCAACACATCATATCTGCTTTTATCAGTGACCTACATAAGAGATTTGACTCAGCAGTGATCAAACTCCTGTTAAATTATGCCAGCATTGAGGCTATGTCTCTGAACTTCTATAATTTTGGTCCTGTTCATGATCAGTAAGAATTTTTGGTAAACTTGTCAACTGAAAATCTTTGATTCTCAGTAACTCATCACCTTTACCTGGTAAGAGGTCAGCCTATGTATACGTAGGACTATCCTATACGTAGCACTCTCCTACAAACATCCTCAGCTCATCTGTGATGTTTGTTTAGTAGTTTTCTGTAGTTTGAAAGGACACAGTAAGATGATCAATTTCGATTTTCAATTTCAAAGTATTTATTTTTGTATAGCGCTTTTAACACCGGACATTGTCAGAAAGAAGCTTTAAAGAAATATATAAATTCATGATCTAAATGTTTAATTTATGAATTTATCCCTAATGAGCAAGCCAGAGGTGACGGTGGTGAGGAAAAACTCCCTGAGACGACATGAGGAAGAAAACTTGAGAGGAACCAGACTCAGAAGGGAACCCGTCCTCATCTGGGTGACACCGGATAGTGCTATTATAAATCATTCCCTTCTGTAACTGTGTACTGTATGGTCTAAAAGTGCAATTGTGTAACCATGAAATTCATTATAGTTTACACATGAAGTCTATTCTGTTGAACTTATTAACTGTTCACTGATGGAAACTTGAGTGCAAAACTGTTATAATATATAATCTCATATATCTTTAGGCTGTCCATGTGGGGCCATAATCAGCAGCAGCGAGTGATTTCCAAGTGATGAGAACTCCAACCAGAAGTAGGGCATCAGGATAGATCAGGCAGGTCCGGAGAGCAGACGGGGTCGGGATCACCACGACACTCAATGCCTGTGAACCCTCCAGACCTGCTCCTTTACCTAAGAAAAAATTATTCACAAAAGACTTGACTAAACAAATATGTTTTCAGCCTAGACTTAAACACTGAGACTGTGCCTGAGTCCCAAACACTAATTGGACAGCTGTTCCATAACTGTGGGGCTTTGTAAGAGAAAGCTCTACCCCCAGCTGTAGCCCTCTCTATTCGAGGTACCAACAAGTAGCCTGCACCTTTTGATTAAAGCAGGCATGACGAATCATTAAAGACGAAAAGTTCGCTCAGGTACTGTGGCGCAAGACCATTCAGTGCTTTATAGCCCAACTGTAGTATTTTATAATCAATGCAAAATTTGATTGGGAGCCAATGCAGTGTGGATAAGATGTGATATGGTCATATTTTCTGGTTCTAGTAAGGACTCCCACTGCTGCATTCTGGACTAACTGGAGCTTGTTTATGCTCCTACTGGAACATCCAGACAGTAAGGCATTACAATAATCCAACCAAGAGATAACAAAAGCATAAACTAATTTTTCTGCATCGTGTAGTGACAATATATTTCTTATTTTAGCAATATTTCTGAGATGAAAGAAAGCTATCCTAGTAATATTATCTACATGAGCTTCAAAAGAAAGACTAGAGTCAATAATCACACCAAGGCCATCCAGAGATACTATGCAACCAGAAAGCATACTTCTAACTGCATGTGGTCCTTGTACAAGTACAAATTTCAGTTTAATTTGAGCACCTGGTATGGAATCTGTTATACAGAGTGCTTAGCCACAAATAACTGTGCTACGAGACTTGTGCTCATACTGTCTATCTCTGATCACCATCTATGGACTCACTGCCTCAGGATTGACTATATCAAGGACGCAGTGTTTGACTCTCGCATCCCTTGCTTTTTGCTCAGATGATGCAATATGACCAGATGTTGCATTGTGTGGTGCATACACTGGCATTGCATTAGTTATTCTCCTGCTAGCATTGGAGTGGTCTCTCCAATGTGAAGATTTTGAGCCCTCTGTAAGGGAGCTGATTAACACCTCACTCCTGGCAGTGGGACATGTGGGTCAGTATATGGAGTGGCTCTCTGCTAATTTGGTTTATATCATTTCTACAGAATCTGCCTTGTGAGCCTGGGTCACGCTTTGGACCTTCTGCCAAAGAGACCCTAGAGGTTGCAGGTTTTGGAATCACAAAGTCACCATAGTCAGCAGGACTGTCCATATTCTACACCCTGGTTCCATGGCTCAGTCCATTGCTGTTCACTCTGCTGACTCGCGACTGTGTAGCAGCACACAGCTCGAATCTCATCATCAAGTTCGCCGATGATACAACCACCACGGGTCTCATCAGCAAGAACGACGAGTCAGCATACAGAGAGGAGGTACAGCGGCTAACAGACTGGTGCAGAGCCAACAACTTGTCTCTGAACGTGGACAAAACTAAAGAGATGGTTGTTGACTTCAGAAGAGCACAGAATGACCACTCTCTGCCGAACATCGGCGGCTCCTCCGTGGAGATCGTCAAGAGCAACAAGTTTCTTGGTGTTCACCTGTCGGAGAACCTCACCTGGTCGCTCAACACCAGTTCCATAACTAAGAAAGCCCAGCAGCGCCTGTACTTTCTGAGAAGACTGAGGAAAGCACATCTCCCACCCCCCATCCTCACCATGTTCTACAGAGGGACTATCGAGAGCATCCTGAGCAGCTGCATCACTGCCTGCTTTGGGAATTGCACCGTCTCGGATCGCAAGACCCTTCAGCGGATAGTGAGGACAGCTGAGAAGATCATCGGGGTCTCTCTTCCCTCCATCACACACATTTACACCTCACGCTGCATCCGCAAAGCCACCAGCATTGTGGACGACCCCACACACCCCTCTCACACACTCTTTACCTTCCTGCCGTCTGGTAAACAGACATTCAAATTCAAAGTTCTGCCCTTTGGTCACTCCCTAGTACCACAGGTGTTTACAAGATGTATGCAGGGCCCTGTCCCCTGATGGCCACTGGCATCAGGATACTGCTGTACTTGAATGACTAACTCCTATGAGAACCTCCCAGAGAACAGGTCACACAGTTCATCAGAATGAGAATGCTAGCCACTCTATTAACTCAGGCTGCTATTTGCAATATCAGTATCTGTTGAAGATGCCAGGACTTACTGGTAGCAGCATCAATGATCTCCCTGATTTTTGCTATGTGTGCGCATTGCAGAAGTGGGTTATCAGCCTGTGACTGGACCCCAAACACCACAGACTGAAATGTGTTCTTGTCTCAGTGAAAGAAGCTCAAGGATTAGAGAGAAAATCACCACAGAGAGTACTCATTTACAGACTGGAGGGCAGGGTGGTGCTACAGGGATACAGAGTGCATATGGCCTTGTTCTTGCCATGTTCTCAGAGGTTGCCACTTGCTGTTCCACTTAATGAAATGGTGTGCACATCTAGGGGAGTGGCATCTGCACTCAGAAAGGATAGACCAGATTTAAGGAAAAGTTTAGTGTGGTGTAGGTGTACCTTTTCACCAGTATTAAATCAATACAGTTGTAGTTCTTCCTGATGGAGCTGGAAAGCCTGCTGGTAGATGTCCTGCCCTTTACCTATAGATGGGCTTGACTCCCAGCCCCTACTGTGATCATAACAACAACATGTTCCAAATTCTACAAGGTTAACATGGGCTCCCAAAGGTGCAAGTGTAGTGATCATCTCTGAGCACCTTTCAGTACAGTTCTAAGCTGACTCCTGTTCCTCATGACATTGTTGGTATTTGTTATCCAGATGTTTCATACCACCTATACGAAGGGTGAAATAGAATGCTTTTATGAACCTTGAATAATCACCAGGGTTCCTTTTCATTTAGAACCTGCACTGGCTCGGCGATTGCTGTATGATGACAGTATTTATTTGCAAAAGGTGCATTATACCTGACTACATGACCTTGTTAGAAAATGTCAGCATGTGCATGCACACAAGGCAATATCCGGGTGTCTCACATTATTCATAAAACCACAGTAACAATATATAACTAGTGTTTTAGTCTTATGCATTTTTAAAACTCCCAGATTTGGGGCATTTGTGAGTAAAATGCTCATCCAATGTACTACAAATGTAAACATCTAAAACATCAAAAAAAAAAAAACTGACATGAGACTCTGGCTTGAACAAATGTTTTAGAGCTTACTGTTATTCACATTTCTCCAATAAATCATGCATCGCAATAGAACTATATTGTCGATGAAGTTACCCTTTGGATATGAAGCAACAAACAAACAAACACACACACACACACACACACACACACGCACACGCACGCACACGCACACACACAGAGATGTTTAAAATCAGCAAGAAAGATGAACCTTGAATATTATCACTCCAGTCTTTAATGATAACCTTAAGAAATGCAATGTGATACTGGCAACTGCTACAAAATATCCATCGATTCTATCCAGCATGCTTTCCTTGAGTAGTTTGTCTGAAATTACTTGTGCACTCAGAACCGAGCATTTCGAACAGACTGCTGTATACCTACCTCCATGGCAATCAATCAGCCTTAATCCAAAACCAATTTACTCCGCCTGAAGAGGAAAATATCTTTTAATCTCTAACAGACAATCCCTGATTGTGGTGCAGAGCATTGACAGTAAAATTGAACTGTGCTTGCAATGGAGCCCTATGCTTATGTGCCACATAAAAGGTCCTTGATTTAATTTTATCGTTTTAGCATATAACCTAAGCCCAAATGTCCATATGAGCTGTGGAACAATCTATGAGATTTCATGAAGCTCAAAAGCCAATTCACCAATTCAACCATATCTCTTGATAAGTGAGTGAAGTGATGTGACGTGTGGCCAAGTATGACCATGTATTTAACCCATCCAAGTGCGCGCACACACACACACCCCGAGCAGTGGGCAGCCTTTTTTGCTGTGGCGCCCGGGGAGCAGTTGGGGGTTCGGTGCCTTGCTCAAGGGCATGCTTTCAAGGGCCTCACCTCAGTCGTGGTATTGAGGGTGGAAGAGAGCACTGGTCATTCACTCCCCCCACCTACAATCCCTGCCAGACCTGAGACTCGAACCAACAACCTTCAGGTTCACCTTCGGGTTACAAGTCCAACTCGCTAACCATTAGGCCATAATGTGTATATGAACATTGGGTAGTGAATATGCTGAAATTACTCTTAAAATTAGAAGTTTTGGAAGTGTCATATTTGCAGTGTATTTTCTCTCTTGACTATCTATTTCATGTAAGAAGCCATATCTTGCAAGGTGCAATTTTTTTCCACCTCAGTGCTCATCTGAATACCAATCAATAATCATTTGTGATTTCAGACAGAACAGTCAGTGCAAAATGAGCAGCCATCCAGTAAATTCCCTGTCAAAATCCACATCCAATTAGTGAAACATTTTGTGTGCAACATATGATAGAAAAGAGAAGCCTTCTATTTTATCTTGCTTGCTCTATAACAGCCCTAAATATAAAACTGAAATCTGTTAGTTGTTATTTTCAACAAGCACCAAGTAATCAGTTGATCAAAAAGCATCGGTATCTGAAGTCAGTGTCTATAATACATCTGACACTACAAAAAATGCCCAGCGACTTTTTATGGGCTAAGCAGTGCTAATAGAAATCAAAGCAAATGTGATGAAATCTCAGTTAGCTTTTATGTTTAGCCTTGTTATCATTGTTTGGTTGAATAAAAATGTATGTTTCACCAAACTTGTTGAAGAAACCTATTGTATCTCCAGTGCAATATATTATGGATATCACAATAAAGTACCTGTGCACATGGATCCTCACTCTCGATCTGAGTTGTAACAGAAGACTTTGCCTCCTACCATTCAAGCTCCTGGTGGAAACCCCCTGGGAAAAGGAAGTGTAATGCAATCACCATCCTGCTAATCATGTGCACAGGCCTCCCACATAGTGAATACATTTCCTAATTCATTACTGTGTCCCCTCACAATCACATCATACTGGGCATCACCTGGCTTTCTGTTCACATCCCTTTTATCTCCTGGAGTGATGGAAAATTGATGGTACAAAAACTTTAAGTACCTGCATCTCCTTACCCTGCACAAAGCCCTGAAATAGATAAGAAGGTTCAGATCCTTGCCCATTACTCTGACTTAAACAGTTAATAGGTTTTAGCAAACTTAAAGCCCCTGACTTATTCCCACATCATCCACTGGATTGTCCCATAGGCTGCCTGCCAGGAATACCACCACCATATAGTAGGTGCTCATTCTCAGTGAGCAGACCTGTGCAATGGAGAAGTATGTGCAGAAGACACTGGCATTGGAGCACATCTGTCCTTCCACTTACCCACCAGCTCCAGATATCCCCTTTGTGAAGGAAAAGGTTGGATGACTCTGACTGTTTTTCCGTTATTCCATTGCCATTAGTGCCATCAGCACTACAACAGGTATGTGGTACCCATAACTCAGTGCATATACTGTAATCTCATCCAGATCAGGGAACGGTCCGAGCACTGTGAATATCTGGTTATGTCTTGGTCTATGGACTGGCCAATGCCCTCTCTGTGAGTGCCTTGCTCTGAGAGTTTTTATATAGTTTTCTTACAGTTTACATTGATAAAATCCTCATATTATCCTCCACAGAACAAGAGAACATCCAGCATGAATGACTGGTTCTTTCAATCTTATCCACAAAGGGCCAGTGTGGGTGCAGATTTTCATTCCAATCAAGCAGGAGCCACACCTGATTCTACCTGTTTAATCAGGTGACCTTGGCTTTCAGTAGACTCAGCTATGGCATCTGCTTTGTTGGAATGAAAACCTGCACCTACACTGGCACTTTCTGGATAAGACTGGACACCCCTGTCCTAGAGAATCAACTCTATGTTAAACAAGAGAAATGTGAGAGTGACAAACCCACAGGGGGTAAAATGGCCAATCGAATGACTGCAGGTGTTTCTGGGGTTTTCAAACTGGGGTTTTCTGGGGTTTCAGTGGGTGGAAATGATGATCTTACCATGTGCATACTTTGTCCACGGAAGGTCATGCTAGTTATTGTATCATTACCATCTGAAGAATCTTCCAAATTCTTGATTCAGATATTCTACAGTTTGCTTGAGTATGGTTGAAAGACTGACATTGATGTTAACATTATTGCTTTCCGGACATGAGATATGAATTGCACTTCCTTGCCCGAGATGATGTCTTCCTTCATGAATGTTAAGGGTGGGTGATCTCCAGAATTATAGTGTGACCTCTGCCAACTAATTATAGGTCACTTCCTGACTCTCTAGTATATATACCCATCAGCAATATATGACAAGGTCTTGCCACTTCCAAGCCTTGTATTTCTGCTGATCATCTATGCTATTTGTGACCCCCATGCCTACTCTCTTTGTTTATTCTTTGGCTTACCCTTTGACCTGGTTACACTGTCTGCTCACGTTTTAAATAGCGCCTGTTCACCCACACTGAATTTGGTTTGCGATTTCACCCATGCATGCCTGGATTTCATAATAAACTTAAATAAGTCAGTGCAACCATAAGCATTAGTTGCTTTATTTATTCATATTAAAATCTGTTTATTTTTGCACATATAATGGTTGATTTCAGGTTGTTGCTTGAAGAAAGTAAAAAGGTTAATGACATTAAGTGTTCTCCTCCCATCTACCCCTGCTTGCTCTGCTATGACACTACTAGAGCAACCAACTCTGCACAGAAGGACGCCTCCTCTCTCATTAATACTATTAACCTTCAGCCTATTCTCATTCTCACTGTTTAATAATTGACTCATACATGCATGGACTGTGAGGTGCTCCGCATGTGATAAAGGTACAGACATGACACACTGGCTTCATTACAATATGGTAGGGAACGAAGTGACAAAAATGTGTGAACACAGAGCTCTACTTTGACCATGAATAAAATGGAAGGGGTAGGGTTAAGTTGACAAACCATGCATTTAGGAGCGCTTGCAGAAAGTTATGCTATAACACATGGAGCACTTAGCACTGAATGAACACTATTAACCTTAATAGTGTGTTTTGTGAAGATGACAGATTCTCAGAAGCATAGATTCCTGATGTTGAGGGGAATTCAAGAGACAAAACTTAAGAAATGGGTTTATGGGTTTCACTTATTGAGTGCCATCAAAGTAAGACTGTATTAGCAGGACTTAAAAGAAAAATCAGCTGAAGTGCATTTTAAGATATTCTATTTAACTCAAGTGCAGACCATACTGGCAGCTCCCTATGACAGCGTCCTTGATAAGCTGATTCAAAACTGATTCAAACTGGACTGCCTCTCCTCGATCTTTCCACTATGAAGGAAGGACCAGTGCTGAAGACAACAGCTAATTGAGAGCTAATTTCACACAATTGCCACTTGAACAATTGCCACTCCTTAAACTCTGACCATCATATATATATATATATACATATACATATATACTGTATATATACTGCTTTTTAATTTTCATTATTAGACTAACATTACAATCACAAGACATATCAAAGTATGACAGTTATCTGTTTACATATGTTTCGTGAAACCATAAAAATGATGATATATGGGAATGGGTAATGGATAATAATGTAGTAAACTATCCAGTTAATATGATTGTCCATTGAGAAGTCATGGTATGCAAGAATTCAGACTCAACTATGGTGTTTGGTTCCTCATTAGCATGTTAGCATCAGTGCTGTGGAAAAAGCGCAAGGAGGCATGTCAGCGTATAATGAGAATTAGCCATGTTAAGGTTACTTGCTTGTTATCTAATGCCCTCATGTCTTGAAGAAGCCTTGAAGAAGGGACAAGCACGACTTGCGTGTTGTGAACTCCAACCAGTCAGGCTGAGGGCAGCAAACAGATAAGCGAATGAATAAACATTATGAACAAGTGACTTGTTAATCATTTTTGGTGTCTCATATTATAACCTCATGCATTCCTGTCATTCCTGTGCAAAACTGCAAATTAGGCGTGAAGTTCATGCTCCTTAGAGCTTCAAAGCCACTCGAGACACAAATGAAATAAAAAGCGAAGAAAACACAGTGAAGAAAAATGGAGCTGATACACATTCAAAATGTAAATCCTTACATCTCACCCCTGCCTTTATGCCCCCACCATCATCCCACCCACCCGTTTTGTGTAGAAGCGACAGAGTCTCCTCATTCATGTTTTAATTGGCTGCTCACTTTGCTTGTTAGGTCCCAGTGGAATAGTTAGCTAATCCTCCTGTGTTGATCACATCAGATTGTGTTCTCAGAGGACCAGGGACACCAGGCACCCGCTTCTCACATCACACCCTATTGTACCCTCAGTTGTGATGATTCAGATACCATCTCCACAGTAACCAAACTTAAACACAAAGGTAGAAAGCACATTTTCTTGAAATATGCAAAAAAAAAAAAAATGGCATACCCCCACTTTTTGGGCTTCAGAATCACTCTGATTTTCACTCTGAAGCACTGCACCTTTCGTGTCAGAAAACATCGGAATTTTAAGTTGGCTTAGGAAGGTGGAAGCAACAATGTGCCAAAGTAAGAAACAGTGTACTGAGATTTCTAGGTTCTGTTAGAATATTGTACAAAGTCTACACACAGCCCATTATTTTTCATTGCGAGGCTTTGTCTTGTTCACATACTCCTCAGTAATAATGGCTTGTGCTAATATTGAAAAGTTGAAACGCAGTAAGGTGTATGGTCCAGTATACTGAACTGGATATATTTACACTCACCAACAACTTTATTAGGAACACCTGTACACCTGCTCATTCATGCCGTCATCCAATCAGCCGATCATGTAGCAACAGCACATTACATAAAATCATCCAGATACATGAGCTTCAGCTTCATGTTCACATCAAACATTAGAATGGGAGAAATGTGATCTCATTGACTTTGACTCTGGCATGGTTGCTGGTGTAAGACGGGCTGGTTTGAAACATCCAACGAGCAGCAGATCTGAGGGTGGAACCATATTATCGATGAGAGAAGTTGGAGGAGAATGGCCAGACTGGTTTGAGCTGACAGGAAGGCTACAATAACCCAAAAAAATAATAATCCTCTTTACAACTGTGATGAGCAGGAAAGCATCTCAGAACACACAACACGTGAAACCTTGAGACAGTTGTACTACAACAGTGGAAGACCATATCAGGTTCCTCTGCCATCAGGAATTCGATTCTACAGAGGGCACAAGCTTACTGTAACTGGACAGTGAAGACTGGAAGACCAAGTGACATAGCCTTCCTGTCAGCTCAAACTAGTATGGCCATTCTCCTCTGACCTCTCTCATCAACAAGGAGATTGCGCCTGTAGAACTGCTGCTCACTGGATGTTTCACACCAGCCAGTCTGGCACCAACAACCATACTGGAGTCAAAATCACCGAGATTCTGAATCACCTGAGAATTTCCCTCATTCTGATGTCTGATGTGAACAGGAACTGAAGCTATTTACTTGTATCTGCGTGATTTAATGCATTACATTACTGCTATCTGATTGGCTGATGGGCTAATCAGCAGGTGTTCCTGTAAAATTGGCCAACAAGTGCAAATATAAAAGTGATTAGAGTGTGTGTGCGGAGTTGAACACATCCTAGGTGAAGTGCTTATGAAGAAAACTGGGAGCAATTTCCCATTTCGATTCAGCTCAGATAAACGGTTTTGAAATTGGAGCAGGACTTATACCATTGACTGCATTACTGAATCTGCCAGGCCACGTTAGTACAGCACTCTCTCATTGTCTGACCTCAGACTGCAGGGAAAAATAGGCAGAAAAATAGTAGGCAAAAAAAAACCAAACACATGTACCCATCTTTAACATCACAGCCTTACACAAAGTAATGTAGTATAGCATGAAGAAACGTTTTCTTTCAATGCAAAATACAAGCTACTGTTATTATTTAAGACATACACTTGACGAAAAAGGTGTAACCATAAAAGACCTCGCTAATCGTTTCACTTTGGGGCTGTCATCTGTGGCAGACATTTTGATGTTCTCTGTGCCTCAGCACTCTTATGGCTCAGATAAGTGATATTCTCAAAAGCACTCAAGTCATCAGTGAGGGGGAAAAAAGACGTCTGTGATCAGTGAGAGACCGACTTGGAAAACAAGTCAAAAGCTGCTGTGAGTGCCTCATAAACAACACACTCTGTGAAATATTGAACATGTGACAAGGACCCACTGAGTATATGTACAAGGCTTGTGATGCTTGTCACAACAGTCATATTTTTTCTGTCAGAACATAAGATTAATCAGCCTAGGTACACATTTGTGAAAAGTCTAAATCAGAAAATTTCCAAATGAATCAAGGCTGCTTGCAATACTCTGTTTGAAACTGAGGCATTGACCTGAAGGTGTAAGAGCAAAGGCAAATAGACTCGATATAAATCACAACTTATTAATTCTCGACGCAAGTGTGGAGTCCTGGACCAAAATCATTTGGTTCCGGTCCAAGCCATGATAGTGGACGCATAACAAATGACCTCGCTGCCGAGGTAAAACTTCTATTTTGTTCAGCGCTATTAAATATACATACTAGAAGTAAAACTCACCTCTTTCCTTTCCTAATAGTACATTTACAGAGGGCTGACTTGCTCTCTACCACTTGTGCATTTTTTACTTGTCCTTTCTATGATTTTGTGTATGAGATACTATAAATCCCATGACAGAGTGACTCATAATAAAGAGAGATTTCATTAAATTGGGATTCACTACAGTCTGCCATGGAGTTAAATAAATTCTCTCAGCTCTTTTAAGAAGCCCTGAAACTGGCACTAAACTGCTAAGTTAGAAAAGCTCTATTTCCCTGTATCATCAGTGACAGAGTAGATATATAATGACCACTTTTAATCTATGTATACCATATCTGCCATCACTGGTCACTTTAATAGGAACACCTATACACCTGCTCATTCATGCAAGTACTCAATCAGCCAATCATGTGGCAGCAGCACAATGCACAAAATAATGCAGATACAGGTCAAGAGGTTTAGTTAATGCTCACATCAAACATCAGAATGAGTAAAAAAAAAAGTGTTTCAGAAATTGCTGATCTCCTGGGATATTTTAGGAGACAGAGGAGAATGGCCAGACTCCTGCAGCTGGTTTGAGCAGACAGGAATTCTACAGTAACTCAAATAACAACTTTTTACAGCTGTGCTGAGCAGAAAATCATCCCAGAATGGATCTCAGAACACAGTGAGTTGAACAGAGGAAGGCCACAGGTTCCACTCCTATCAGCCAAGAACAGGAGTCTGAAGCTACAGTGGGTACAGGCTCACAGAAACTGGGCAGTTCAAAATTGGAAATAGACTAGATGATGTTATTCCACTCTTCAAGAAAAAGCTTTTAAACCATTTACTGGTCATGTACTCTAAGGTATTGTATTTCTTATATTCACTGATGACATCTTTGGCAGCACTGTCATCTGCACCATTGAATATATATATATATATATAAGCAACATCATACTTTTATTTTATATTTCAGAATTCTCTTACTTACCACTGTAATGTTTCCTTGTTGCTGACATTTCTCTGTTTTATTTGCTACCTGTGATCAACATGAAATCCACCATGTTCACTCCAAAATGGCTCCTGTGTTTGCTCCTTACATGGGGCAGAACATAACAGTGTGGTAGAACACATGTAATGCACTGCATGCTGAAAAAATTCTAGATATAGAAAGGTGTGCCTGCTTGTATTTGTTTTAATTTGCACTCAAAATAAAACTTTCTTTCTATTATCAGTGAGATTGCACAACTGGCTTCATTCTGGCCACTAACTGTATGCCCTTTGAGGAACACACATGGAAGTGTCAGACACAATTTAATGTCAAATAGCCTATAAGCCTGTTTTTGTCAATGACAATCAATTTGCAAAATTCAAATAGTAATTGTTCCTATAACTAGTCACCACCTCACAAGCTCCAGAGAAGTCCTGTTTTCACAGGTAACATTATGAGATGGGAAACGGAAAATGAACACAACCAGAGTGCAGATAGTTCTGGATTTGGATTAGTAATGGTACCGTGCCAGCTACTGTACATCTTCACTGAAACAAGGCCCAATCAAAGGACAGTACCGCTAATTCAGTCTCCTCATCATCTATTTTTCTTGTTTTGTACCATTACTTTTGTTGTACTATGTTTTTGTATTTTACTATTAGCTTAATTGTTTCGCTGAAGCCTCTGTGTAATAATTTTCTTCTTTTATGTTGTTATTGTAGTTATACTACTGTTCCCTGTGGCCTTCTCTCACAGATGCCTTCTCCCTACACAACAAATATACCACTATTTGGTGAAGGCAATTCTCAACTCCAAAATAGGGGTAGCCTCCAAATAATTGCTTCAAACAAATGAGCTGTTGAAGGTCCATTAGGCCAGCGTCTTGCTTGGCTAATAGTGTTCAGTGATATGAAAGATTGCTGGAAGGGATCCTGCCATGGAACAGATGGGGCCATCCTCTCACAGCTGTAAATGAGAATTCAGAATGGATCCTGAGACTTTACCTTTACCTGAACTCTCCTGACAAAAGAGTGGATTGTAATCTCTCTGGTTATGTCACACTTCACAAAATGTAAAGGCCTTCTGTTCAGTACATTTGGATGTAATTGCTCACGGGTGCATGTTGTCGTAACCATAATTACACAGGTGCAAGGAGAAATGTTTTAATGGTGTAAAAATACTGCCATCACAATTAAGAAAATGACTTAAGACTTAAATGACTATTTATTCATTTTTAATAGATAAATAGATAATTATTGAAAACTTGGTGCATGTAGGACATTTGTTTTTATTTTTAGGTACTTGTTTAAATGGAAAACACATTACTTTAGGCTAGAGCCAGGGGAAAAAAATGCAAGAATCTCATTTTTGCTCCTTTCAGCTGTATTTATAAATGTAGCTGAATCGTTAGCATGTTCACAAAGGTGTCAAACTGATAAAACATCACTCACACACTTGTCATCTGACTGCCGAATTCCTTTGGGTTCTCTGCTCCTCAATCAGAATTTCATCTTTCCCTGAACCTCCTTGAGTGTATGAGTTATGGTTGAAAGGATTGCTCCTCTGGGGTCAACCCAGCACACCCCTCTTCTAGTAATGAACCAAAGGCCAGTACTGGTTTAAATATCTTCAGCAAGTTTGTCTGACAGAAGCATTCCATGAACAGTCAAAACGAGCCCAAAAGCTAGCCTCATTGTGAATAAAACCAGCCCAATTTTCAAAATCCTGCCACCCAAAACTTGTATAGATTTGAAAAGTAAGTTACTGTAAGTAACAGCCTACTTTTGAGTTGGCATTTGGCAGAAGTTCAACTGGAGCTACCAATATGAAGTCCAAGGAGATCTCAATGCAAGTGAAGGAGGCCATCATTAGGCTGAAAAAACAACATAAATCTATAAGAGAGAGCAAAAACCTTAGGTGTGGCCAAATCAACAGTTGGGTTCATTCTTAAAAAAAAAAGAAAGCACTGGTGAGCTCAACAACATCGAAAGGCCTGGAAGACCACAGAAGACAACTAAAGTGGATGATCGCAGAATCCTTTCCTTGGTGAAGAAAAACCCCTTCACAAGATCAACAGAAGTCAAGAATACTCTGGAGAAGGTAGGCGTATCATTGTCAAAATCTACAATCAAGAGACGCCTTCATGAATGTAAATACAGAGGGTTTACAACAAGGTGCAAACCGCTGGGAACATTCAAGAACAGGAAAGCCAGATTAGACTTTGCCAGAAAACATCTAAAAAAGCCTTCCATGTTCTGGAATAAGATTCTTTGGACTGATGAAACCAAGATTAACTCGTACCAGAATGATGGGAAGAGAAAAGTATGGTGAAAGAAAGGAACAGCTCATGATCCAAAGTATACCACATCATGTGTCAAACATGGTGGAGGCAGTGTTATGGCATGGGCATGTGTGGCTGCCAATGGAACGGGCTCACTGGTGTTTATTGATGATGTGACTGCTGACAGAAGTAGCAGGATGAATTCTGAGGTGTATAGGGCTTTACTCTCTGCTCACATTCAGCCAAATGCTACAAAACTGATAGGTCGCTGCTTCACAGTGCAGGTGGATAACGACCCTAAACATACTGCGAAAGCAACTCAAGACTTTTTGAAGGCAAAGAAATGGAATATTCTTCAATGGCCAAGTCAGTCGCCTGATCTCAACCCAATAGAGCTGCTTTTCACTTACTGAAGACAAGACTGAAGGCAGAAAGACCCACAAACAAGCAGCAGCTGAAGGTGGCTGCA
>CM040992.1:18841480-18852440 GCA_022985145.1 Pangasius djambal
CTGAAGACAAGACTGAAGGCAGAAAGACCCACAAACAAGCAGCAGCTGAAGGTGGCTGCAGTGAAGCCTGGCAAAGCATCTCCAGGGAGGAAACTCAGAATTTGAGTTTTGAGAACATGGGCTCCAGACTTCAGGCCGTCATTGACTGCTAAGGATTTTCATCCAAGTATTAAAATTATGGTTATATTTACAATTATGTCACTTTGTCCAAATACCTTTGAGCCCCTGAAAATGGAGGGACTTTGCTGAAAATGGCTGTAATTCCTAAATGGTAAATGCCATATTTTTGTGGAGCCTCTTAAAATAAAGCTGAAAGTCTACACTTTGATCACATCTTGATTGTTTTATTTCAACTCCATTGTGGTGGTGTATAAAGACAAAATTACAAAAACTCTGTCACTGTCCAAATATATATATATATATATATATATATATATATATATATATTTTTTTTTTTCCCACAGAGTCCCTCCATTTTCAAAGGCTCAAAAGTAATTGGACAAGCTAACATAATAATAAATATTAGGATTATTCAATTAGTCAATGACTGCCTGAAGTCTGGAACCTATGGACTTCAAAATGGCTGAAATTCCTGTATGGTTAATGCAATATTATTGTTAAACCACTTGAATTCACATCCTGATTGCTTCATTTCTGGTTACAGAGGCAAAATCACGAAAATTATGTCACTGTCCAAATACGTATGGACCTGAATGTGGATATATATACATATATATAAGTACCTTTCATAAACAGTGCTCTCAGTGGTCAGTTTTTGCCAAGTTACATGGAACACTCAAGTTACATGGTAGCTCTTTGCTAACACTGCTAAATACCTTGTAAGATATCCGTTTGTAGACACAGTATGCACAATGCATAATGATGCAGGACACTGAAATTCAGATGCATTGGACAGTTATGGATTAGGACAAGAAAGAATTTTCACTCTACATTCAGTACTTGGACCCCTAACTGAAGTCATGAATGCAAAACATGCAAAACCCATGGACCAGAAAAATTCAAGTCACAATTTACCAATTCTGCTATCAAGTTGCAGACCTGGCAACCCTGAATATCAGGCTAAATAACATTCTCTCATCTAAAAGCTACTCATCTCATCTAAAAGCTACTCATCTTTGTCTCTCTCTTTCAATTAATATATTCATGTAACATTTATTTCAGTCCAAAAATACTTAATTAGCTGTTCCTTTGTGAATGCTGCAACACAATCTTTTGACCAATGAGCTTGGTGTAAAATTGAGAATGAAATCTTTTAAAGTGAAAATATAGCATTTCATTGGGAGTAAAATTGGTTTGGTGCATGCGTGTCAGTGTTTGTTTGCGTGCGTGAGCGCATGTGTGTGTGTGTGTGTGTGTGTGTGTGTGTGTGCGTGCTCGTGTGTGTAGCAGTAGCAGGAGGGTGGAAGGGGGTAATGATTTTTTAGAGTTTCCCAGGGTGTAGTTAGAGAGGCAACAGAAGGCAGCCCTGGCAGAGTTCTCGGTTTCGATTATGTATACTCTTTTATTCAATCATCGCATCGCTCTGTGCCTGACATTTGGTCAATAGTGCAATCTTCTAGTGATCAGAATACGCCAGACAGCCTGCCACACAGAATTCCATTAGTTTTGCTTTCAAGGGATGCTCTTGAACAAGATATCTAACTGGATGTACTATAAGAAGAACCAGTTCTCTTTTCACACTCACTTATTCCACAGGAACATCATCTGAATTAGACATTTAAACCACAGTTGAATTGTACAGTGGAACATGTGCTCCTTTCTGTTTTGGGATACTAAAATCCAGTGACTTTTACATACATCAGGGTTATACATTAAAAGCAAACATAAGCAAATAACTTCACACATCTGTTTGAAAGTTTGATTTGAATTAAACATCATGTCCATATAAAAGGTATAATCCTCAATATAGGAAAGGACCGGTTGGCAGAAATGCAAGTAAGATCAGTAAGCTAATCAAGTCCTAACGCTCCAGTGGAGTAATTGCACTTCTATTCCTAAAAGCCTTTGTATCTGTTGAGTTTTATTAAGATTCCATATTTTCTCTATTCACGCTTTCTACGGCAGCCTTGAGCTTTAAATGAGGTCTGCCTCGCGCACAAAGCAAGGATAAGTCAAGGTAAAAGTGCTTTTCAGTGGTGACATATGTCACTTGCATGGAGGTCACATTTCACTCATCATGCATGGTGCTTTTATACAGGTACTTATTAAGCTCTGCGTCTTTCTTTAGTTGCTCTACGTGTGTGCCATTGCGTGCCTGTAACTTGCTCAGTAGGTCTCAGCTACAGAGCAGGTTCGAGCCTAGCACAGCTTTGTGGCGATTATTTGGATATTTTTAAAAATTAACCACAGCCAGTCCACCTCATTCGGCTTTATGTCACTCCTAACAGTGCTTATGAGCCAGTCAATGGATCTCTCCAGCTCACCACTGTGTGAATATTTAAAGGAGGCAATATGAATAAATCAGTATCCCACAACAAGGCATGCGAGTTTGGGATATGGCAAATTATCGAGAAAAGTTACAATAATCAGTAAGACCATACAGAGTGAACATTTGGTTAGGAATCAGATTTGTTCCTGTTCCGCTAGTCAAACGCTTTAACATTAATTTCTACTTTTTAATTTGCTACAGACATTTTATTAGAGGAATCTAATCTCTCTAGGGTGGGTGGGGTGGGGGCGGTTTTGTTGATATGCTGAGTTCAGGCTTTCTACTGTGATGAGAAAATCAGAAGTATAGCAGCAACACATATTTATCCAGCCTCCAGGCCTAGTAGTTAAAATGTGATTATTAAACCAACAGCGACTGTTAAATTTACATCTCTGCAATAGCGCCCAAAATGTGTTCTGTTTGATTCAAGCTGTCAGCACTTTTAAATAAGAAAGTTAACACTTGTGAGTGGCACAAATGAAACTCAAGCCCAACACCCAGCAGGGCTCGGCAATCCCACTTTGAATTAAGAACAGCTGTTTACACGCCGCTGCCACCTTTAACTTTTTCAAGCCCTCACTCAAAAGATTTAACACGAGCATTTACGGCTTAAGGCACTATTTATAAGCACACCTGTATGTAGGTTCATGTGCAAGATGAAAGATGCATTTCTTGTTCATTAGCCTTCGTTGCCTCTGTGACACGTCTGAACAGATTTCCAAAAACAAACGACCCAAAAACCCCCCCCCCAAAAAAACAAAAACAAATTCATTTCAATCTTCTGAATCCTAACTCTAAGGTATCAGGTTTATGGACTAAAGTTACTGTATATATCATATCTTATATTGAATTTTTTGATTCTGATTGAACAGAAGGCATTGATTAATTTTCTTATGTCAGAAATTCTGACAGTAGTACTAGCTACAAGGCGAGGTTTATGTTAATGCACTCGTTCCAACGTAATAATACAGCTATGTCACAGGGACGTGTATGGTCGTAATCTAAGACTAATAATAAACAGATTTTTAAAATGTGTTTTTGTTTAGTAAAGAAATACATGATATGGTGAAGCTTTCTGTAAGGAAAACCTTATGTAACGTTTATGGAAGGAGTCTCCAGTGTCAGCACTTTGTAACAGACAGAGATAAAGCTGCTCTTTAAGCTCTGGACTTTAAGCTATTTTTGTGGTTTATCTTTAACAAGCTGCATTTTTTCTGTTTTAACTTCAAAGGACAGTGAAGTAATGACTGTTTATAGCTGCCATAATGTAAGTGATAAAATGAACTAAATTCAACAAAATTAAATGCAACTATAAAAGGACAAAAAAAATCACAAAATGCTACTTTAGTAAACTGTTAACATTGGCAAATTGCTGTGGTATGGAATGAATACAGTAAGGCAGGGCATGGAAAATAATCATTTTCAGGGTGGTAACAGTTGTGTGTACTATGATCATGTTTATTCAATATCATATCATATCATATCATATCATATCATATCATATCATATCATATCATTACAAGAATGATCAAGTTTAGGCTTAATTTACCACGAGATATTCTTTTTAAAGATAGCGATATAGTGATATCAAAAGAGTTCATTTATAATGATAATGCCTTGAGGAAGCCTGTGGGTGGATCGGGCCCAGTCAAAGAAGAGAACTGCTGACACCGAAATTCTTTAATCATCCTAGTCCAAAATTAAGCCGGAAAGTAAAGTAATGCAAACAAAGAATAAGCGCTCATCCCTGAAGAATTTAACCCACTTTTAACCATGACTATGCTATTCACTGAAGTCTAATATTATATCCCAATGGCCCATTGCTGGGCCAATCAATAATGTATCCCAGAGTTCAGTTTGAGAGCAATAGTGATTCTTCATAAAACACTTAATATTGCAGGCAGCCGTAGTTTGGATCCGGTGCATGATGGAATTATCGGACACCATAATCAGATGCTACAGCCTGAGTGGTCACCGAGCACAGATATTCATGTGCTGGGAAGAGGGCTTAATATTGCTGGGAACATTAATGGAAGAGGAAAGGTGAGCAAATATCTGGTGAGATAGTATGGCCACTATCAAGCAGTTAAACGATTTCTGAATAAACCGCATGTCGGTAATGGAAGGAGCCCTAAGCAATTGCGAAAGTTCTGCTTTATTGACGATTTACATAGAAATTGCCTTATTTTAGATTTGATATGGACCTTTACTTTATACATTATTATCTACCACTCTGTCTCCTTTCTATAAGATGATATGGTTCTGATTGGAATTGCACACAATCAGCGCTGAAGAGCACCTTTACTGAATGAGGCATTTCACAAGTTCAATGCCTAATGTTGTCATTAGGTGTTTAATTAAAAATGCAAGGTGTTTTAATCTGTGTAACCACAAGGCCAATAATGGTGTGATAACGGTGAAACATAACAAAGCAAGACCACATAATCCCTTATTGATAGAAACCTAATGGTAGATTTTGTTCTCACTTACTGCTAGAATGTTTGTGCAGCAAAGTCCAGAAGAGTAATTATTATTTCAGGAGAACAAATATCACCCCTTGGGCTCCAATTATTTTCATGCATTGTATCCTACTGCAACTGACGGGGCCTATTTTTTTCTTGAGGAATGGTTTTGCATTTCATCATCTTATTATCTTTCACCTTTTCTGCCTTTTCTTACACAGTGCAACCATTGTGCATCAAACACTGAAATAATGAGACTTATTTATTACATTATTGAATATATATCTGATCTCTTTTTAATAAGACCAACTTCCTTCGGGGAATTCTGAGCTAATCCCTTAGCAGGGCATTTTGGATACGCTGAGCTAATGCCCTAATGATTAAAGGTACATAAGACTACATAAAGACTAAAATCAGCCTTATTGACATGAAATAATGAGGTAATAGATACTGTTTAAAGAATTTACATACTATGTACAGAAACATGGCTGAAATGGAGATGAGGCTTTCTATTAAATTAGCCATTTTTGTAATTGTGTCAATTTGTCCTGAAATAAGATACTGAAAGGCCATCTTCATTTGCCCTCAACCAAGCTCTTGTAGATATTCAGCAATGCAGGCCTCCAGAAGGCACTTGCTATGCAAAAGTCGTCATCGTCAAAGGCAACTTAAAGTATATACCAACTAATTGGCAGCAACATAAAAGGGGGAATTGAAAAATGACAGAAGACATGCTGCGTCCCAGCCCCCTTTTGAAATTTGTCGAAATGTTTTCCCATATAAAAGGGAAACAAAGCATTCGCTCGTTAATGATGAAAGAGTTGCCCAAGTCCCCTGTTGATTGACGATCACTGAGATGTATGACACCTCTCAACTTGTCATGGAGGAGTTATTTGTACTCAGCTGCGATCCGTTCTGTGAGGAGAGACCAGATGTCCCGTCTTAATTAGGCCTGCAGTGATGTTTTTAATGACTTCTACCCCATTACGGGCGGAGCGCACATTGGCGAGAATGAGAGACGAGCTCTGAATCTTCTTTCCTGTCGATGTGTGTGTGTGTGTGTGTGTGTGTGTGTTTTCATGTGTGTGTGCATGCAGTTGATGCTCTTTGAGTAATTTCTGACACATGGAAACTTACTAAAGAGAAGGAGACTCTAAGGGCTTGAGGAAAGAAAAACTGAGAGCTAAGTCAACTGTGTAGAAATGCAACGTTTCTGTTAATCCCCTTTTGGCGCTCATTTCGTCATCCGCCTCACAAGTATGCGTACGTATACACGTGTCGTGTAATGTGTTTAATTCATGGTGCATTGTTGAAAGAAAATAGGCCAGGATAGTTGATGCTAGACATCTGCTCCTTAAACAATAATATAATGTGCTCCGTAGGAATTTCATCTCTCTCTCCTGGAAAGCTCATGAGGTACACTTACACTTTCATACTACCTAAAAATCACAGATTCTGACTTCCTTCACAGACAGCCACAGACACGGAGAACGGCGTCTGTTCCACAATTCCCACTCAGCCTGAGAGGTTTGTGCAAGGCAGTTGGGATGGGGAGAAGCAGATAAAATATGAACATGGCGTATTTTAAATTATATCTTCCCCTCTGATGTGTCAGTGGGATACATCTGGAGAGTAGTGTTTGAGGCTGTAAAGGTGTGAATAGGGCTATGTGTATTAGCACCTGCCCGATGCTGAGAGCATGCAAATCACTGCGAGGTAAAGACTGAAATAAGTTTCTCAAGAAACCATATTGCTTTGCTATAATGAGAGTATAAAATGTTATTAATATTTTAGAACAAGGCCTATTTTTCATTTCTGAAACCCACTGTGGGGCTTCTTTTCAAAGAGTTTCAGTCAAAACCCAATGGGAGATTCAATTGACTTTAATCTTGCATTCGTTTGAAAATTTGAGCCCATTAGTTAACTTTGCCTTTTCTATGCAGTTTTCATTGCATTTCAATGAAGCCGCTTTCCTGTGGTATTAAAATACTAATAGTTGCTTCAAATAGTAAATGAGGGGCAGAACGAGAGAGAGAGAGAGAGAGAGAGAGAGAGAGGCTGATCTAAAATATTTATATAAAACATCTGTGTTTTTATGGGAGTAAAAAACAGCCCATGCACAGGCCTTGGGGTAAAAGAAAAAAAAAAAATCCAATATGCAGCTGCAAGGTACAGAAATCAAATATTTATACCCTTTAGCGAATAATTTGTGGATTGAGATGCAACTGTTAAGCATTCCACACCAAGCCCGGCTCTCTGACAACATATCAATTGCGTCCAGGTGCTGGCGCTAATTGGCCGAATGCATTGTGGTTCACAGGCAAAGGGGAGGTCAGGGGACTGGCCGTAATCAAATAAAGAGAAGAGCTGAATAATTCTCTTTGAAGTGAGGCACACCTCGCGAGCAGGACCTGCTCTAATTGCTGGCACTCAGCACGTGGCCATTCCCTGCTGCCTGAGAAGATGAAACTCACCTCCTCTCTCCACCTGTTCCACTCACCAGGGCCCTGCACGGACACATGCCTCTGGGAGAGGAGCTCAGAGCTCTGGCCGCAATGCCAACTTCTCACCACCCAGTTCCTCTCAGCTCCCCTCACTTTAGCTTTCCGAGGATCCACAAATGTGCTTGTAAAAGCATAAACACTGTGAGGTAGCTTCTATATCACTAACACAATCGTCATTGCATTCGACATTTCACATCTCGGTGAGAATGCCATGGAGTGCTTTGATCATGAACAAACCTCAGTAAGAAATACTTTGAGTCTGACAGTGCCACCTGCCTTAAAGATCTCATTACTTATATTCTCTATACAGGAATCTAAATGTTGATCTCCATCTGTGTTTCAGTAAGACAACCAATATGTGAGAGCTGCTTGAAAAGAGGATTTTGATTTCCTTCAATTTCTCTTATACAAATAAAGAAAAGGTCCTCTTCTAGACTGTCTGGCCAATGCGCTGGCCTTGAATAAATGAATTACGTCCTTATGCTTTTCATCACCTGATAAACAGCTCGTCTTCGCACCCAGACTCCCCATTAATGAAAAAGTAGGTCAAGAGCAGGGGATTTAAAAGGCACAGCCAATACACCTCTTCTCTCTGCTCCTCTGATGCCTTTAAAAAAAAAAACCTGCAGAGTAGCAACTCAGCCCAGCGGTTTATCACACTCCTAACTCAGCAGTGGCTCCAGTTAAATACACGTGAGCATCAAAGGGTGCAAGTGAAGCATGTTATTTTGGATAGACTTTTGGGCTATTGTTGGTTGAGACACAGTTTATAACCATGAAGGAAGAGTTCAGTTGCTCACAGGGTTCTAAAGTTGTACGTTAAGGTGTTAGCAAGAGTATAGCAAGACATCATCATTGCATAAAAGCACCTTTGCAGAACAAAGTACTTGATCTATTGATTAATTTAGCTGAATAACACATTCCCTTCCTTAACATTGTATTATGTAGAAATTAGTAAAATTAGTTGTTTGTGTATAATTTGTGTTTCCGTTGTTTGCAGAGAAGTAACAGCGCTTTCGGGGGGGGGCAGGGGTCAGCATGGGCGCTGCTGCTACGCAGATAAACATTAGACTAAAGCAACCAGGTTACATCCAAGAGAACTTTCAGAGTGAATCAGTTGCAGTGAAAATGCAAGTCAAACCTGATTTGACCCAACGGCAGGAAGTGTACCAAACATGCATCTCAGAAGTACAGTATATTCCGGATAACTGGATAATAAAGACAAAAAAAGAAATGCTGAAGACAGCTTACAAAAATATTGCTTAAACAATTTAATTATGCTATTACATTTTAATTTCATATTTCGTATAGTTTTAGTGTACTCCTTGCTTGGGTAACTTTGGAGATTTTGACTGAAGATTTCTCCAGCCTCTCGCTTTCTCGCTTTCCTCCTTGCCTCTCAATCAATGTTTTCTTTTCCTTGGCCAATTAATTCAGATGCAGTGTGAAACTGAATCGGACCAATTAGGAAAAAAGTATCAATTTCACTCTGATTTGGACTAGGCAAATGGACTGACAGGTGAGAAAGCGCCCAGCATGCAAAATCCCCCAGGAACCAGTTTCATAGTGCGGTTCAGGTGCCTACAATTACCTCATGTGTTGAAGTTACTGGAGGACACACTGATAGTCTATAAGCTTTTGCAGGAACCTCTAAATACATCACTGTGGTCCACCTCCACCAAGTCTTCTGGAGGAACCTTTTTTTTTTCCCTCTAGCACCTCAGATGATTCCTAGAAGAACTCAAATGGAATGACCAATTTGTTTATGCAAGGACCAACCATGAGAACCATAACTGTGTTGGGATTTGCTTGCCTGAATATGAAATTTTCTTCAGTATATACAGTACAATATATTCAAACGTCTTAGGCACATGCAAAGCAATGCTGTAGAGCTAAGATGCCTTCAAAAATAACGAAATTACGTGTTTAAAAAAATTCTATAAAGAGCAGTAAACAGTAATAAATGAAACAAAGTCAATATTTTGTGTGACGACCCTTTGCTTTTAAAAAATATCAGTAATCGCAGATACGGTGTGTGCAGTTTGATAAGGAAACGAGCTGTAAGTGTTACTGAGCATCTTGCAGAAGCAGCCGCAGTTCTTCTGGAGACTTTGACTGTCGACTCGCTTCTTATTTCTGCCGCGAAACCCAGCAGCCTTCATTCTGTTTTTATCTGAAAAGTGTCTCTTATGTAATCTGCTGCTTTCTTTACTGACATACAAACATTTTTCTGTAGCGTTTAATTTTATGCTGGCGAAATGTTTTTGTACTGACTCGTCATAAAATAAAAATCTCTAACAGATTTTCTACTAAAAAAAAAAAGGGGTGCCTAAGACTTTTGCACAGTACTGTAGGTTTACCAGAAATATTTCATAAATACTAAACCACTTTGAATGTTTAATGCACTTGAACCCAGTTTTGTTGGTTCAACCTGACTTTTTGGCCAGCAAGGCCCCAGTTCAGATTACTAAAGATCACCTGTGTGCAGTTCACACCTACAAAGTTATCAGAACTTTCTTTTTCTTGGGACAGGAGCTTTCAGCTTTGTCTAGACTAATGCCTTTAAAGACAAGCATTTTCCTTAGACTTTAGGATGCATTCAAACGTGTATTTTATAAGCATATTACTACATAAGCTACAGTATGTTATTTGCTAATGACAGCTAGCCACAGATAAGCAATTGAGTATTAGTGCTAGATTTTTAGCTGATGTTTTGCAATGTGTGTACATATACTTTATATTCATATTGGGTTTCAGAATAATTTAGAATTAGGATTTCTAAACAACATTACAGTATATAAGATGTGACCGAAGTGTAGACTTTCAGCTTTATTTTAAGAGGTTCCACAAAAATACGGCATTTACCATTTAGGAATTACAGCCATTTTAAGCAAAGTACTTCCATTTTCAGGGGCTCAAAGATACTTGGACAATTGACTGACAAGAAGTTAACTGACCAGGTGTGGTCCATTCCCTTGTTACTTCTAGACAAATGAAGCAGATAAAAGGTCTGGAGTTGATATCAGGTACTGAGTTGGCATTTGGCAGCTGTTTGACTGGAGCTACCAATATGAAGTCCAAGGAGATCTCAATGCAAGTGAAGGAGGCCATCATTAGGCTGAAAAAACAACATAAATCTATAAGAGAGAGAGCAAAAACCTTAGGTGTGGCCAAATCAACAGTTGTGTACATTCTTAAAAAGAAAGAAAGCACTGGTGAGCTCAACAACATCGAAAGGCCTGGAAGACCACGTAAAAAAACAACTAAAGTGGATGATTGCAGAATCCTTTCCTTGGTGAAGAAAAACCCCTTCACAACATCAACAGAAGTCAAGAATACTCTGGAGAAGGTAGGCGTATCATTGTCAAAATCTGCAATCAAGAGACGCCTTCATGAATGTAAATACAGAGGGTTTACAACAAGGTGCAAACCACTGGGAACATTCAAGAACAGGAAAGCCAGATTAGACTTTGCCAGAAAACATCTAAAAAAGCCTCCTATGTTCTGGAATAAGATTCTTTGGACTAATGAAACCAAGATTAACT
>CM040992.1:18852540-18862665 GCA_022985145.1 Pangasius djambal
GAAGAATGGTAAAAAATTCCTATAAACACACTCCTCAACCTTGTGGACAGCCTTCCCAGAAGAGTTGAAGCTGTAATAGCTGCAAAAGGTGGACCGACATCATATTGAACCCTATGGGTTAGGAATGGGATGGCACTTAAGTTCATATGTGAGTCAAGGCAGGTGACCGAATACTTTTGGTAATATAGTGTATATATATATATATATATCTTTATATATATAAATCTATATATATATATCTATATATATATATCTATATATATATATATATATATAAATTTATATATATATAAATCTTTGGCGATTCTCCAGCAACCATTTTAAACCAAACCTGTTCCTTAGGAAATGTATATATATATATATATACATTTCCTAAGGAACAGGTTTGGTTTAAAATGGTTGCTGGAGAATCGCCAAAGATTTTGACAAACTCCTTTATCGCATTGGGCTTTATGTTGGCACCTGCACCAAGAGAAGTTCCTTGTACTGTGTGTACTCTGTGAATAAAGATTCTTATTTTAACAAAGGTTCTGATTTTATAGTATGATTACCCAACTGTGTATAATGGCATGGCTTTGAGCTACCTGATTTCCTCACTGCCGCAATCAGGCTACATTTTCTTCTATCACTTTCCTTCATTGTGCTAATCGTGGAAGTCTACCTGTTTCTACGCAACAAGCCCCCATATTCATCTTATGCATTACCAGGTTCCTGTCCACCGGTTATGCTTTGTATTCATTCTCTGGCTGTCTCTGGTTGCGTAAAACAGGCAAAGCAATGACACATGTGGAATCTAATACTTTAATAAGCAGGAAATATGTGTTTGAAAATTCCTCAGGAGCCAAGTCAGGTTTTGAGCATTAGAGTACCCTCAAATGGGATGGCAGTGTGGTTGTGTAGTGTGTGATGTGAGCTATTCCATCCACATGGTGTTAAACCTGCAGGCCTGACAGACCTGAGGGAGAAGGAGATGAGGCTCTGTTAGGACAGAATTACCGCATGGGGTCTGTATCGAAGCCTGGCCATCTTGGCACTATCCCTGTCTGCATCCAATTTCAGTGTGAACGCTTACTGTTAAACCTCCATCAAACAGACATGAGCCGGCACAAAGGAAAACCTCATCTCCACGGGAAACTAATCCGTCGGTGTGCGCTCTAAGCCTGTCAGGGTTTTTTTTTTTCCATTAAAAGAAGTCATCACTCATTTTTGCCAAAGATTAAAAGTATGGTTAAATTGAGAAAATCCGCTTAGAAAATATTTCTGAATTTAAATTTGGACAGAGCAGCGAGGAGGCTTGGAGGAAGAGGCATGGGACAGAGCAGTGTGGAAGAGAAGATAAATTAAAAATATGTACATGTTTGTTTCTGGGACCCCTCCTTTCTTTTGCCAACTCCAGTGAGTGAAGAACAAACAGAGGCAGGTCCACAGCATTACCTTACTTCAAACATGAGAGGCCCCTCATTGGCGAGTAGTGCGGAAGAGACGCGCATGTGAAATGTGTTCTCCTTCTCTTTAATTGCATCGCCACTGGCAACAAGGTGTCTGAACATGGTGGAGGGGGGTTACTGACAGTTAAAATGCAGACTGGGTCAATATGCCATTCTTGAATCTACCATGCAACACGTCTCCCCTGCCGGTAATACATTTTGCTCCTGATACAGTAAGTAGGCCATAACCTCTAATTAATTACAATTCTCTCAACAGGGAGGCAAGAAATTGCTTTCGTTATTGTAGCCCACCTTACAGATTTAAAGGCATTCATTCACATGTGCGTGTTGAAATAAAAAACCTACTCAGGATGAGTTTGAAAGTGGGCTTTTTGACACATTTCATTTTCTTACTGGTGCAGCATGTTTCTCTGGGGGCAATAAGTAAAGATGACTTAAAGCAGGCTGAGAGGGATAGTACATGGTCAGAGAGAATGAAAGAAAGACACACAGAGCTATAGAAAGCTGAGCTAATCGCTGTAGAGGGCTCTGACTAGGGCTCATCCTCTAGCTGCCATTGTTACTGGCCTTGCTGGCCTACGCTGAACTCCTTAGTTGGTAATTATGTCAGCTCCAGCCTAAATGATTAATTATTTATTTTGCCGGCCTGCAGCCGGAGAGACAGCTGCCCCTGGAGTGGTCATTAATGTGCTATCTGGCCGAGCAGGGTGCGCCTCCTATGATCCCGACCCAATCTCAGATCCTAATCCAAGGAGGAAGGGGGCTGCGGGCCAGGATTTGGCTGCCTAGCTATCTCTCTCTCTATAATTGATAGGTTTTAGGTGATTATACGCTTCACGTGATTAAGATCTATAACGACGTATTGATTCGACTGTACTGGGATTCGACCAGGAGGTGTGAGACACCCACGGCTCCTCCCTTCCTCTCCTCCCTCCTGTGCTCTCCCTCTCTCTCCCTCTCTCTCTCTTTCTTCCAAGGGATGACATTTTGATGTCTGACATTAGATAAAAGTATGTGTGTCTGAGTGCATTCATCTCCCTGTGTACCACAAACCTGTAGATGAAAGACACGAATGTTGTTTGAGTTAACACGTACATACATATTTACAGTGCATATTCCTCGGTTACATGCACGTCTATCAATAAAGTGGATCAGAAGAGAAGCTGGATTGGATTTTGAAGGTTAGACTGAGGACCCACCCTGTAGGTGGGTGATTATTAATTATGATAACTGGAGGTGCTGATTTAATCCTGCAGTTGAAAGACTGCGGGACGTGAGAATATCCGGGTTTGCTGACATGAAGGCAAACAACAACGGGACAGAAAGGTTGATTAAAGCTCAGCGTGAACATTTTGTTTTTAAATACATGTGACCATCAGAAATCTGGACAATCTGCATGACAGAAGTAACATCCAGTAAAACATATTAGGTGATGGGCGGCGTGGTGGCACAGTGGGTTGCGTTGCTCCAGGGTCCCTGCTTCAGTCCTGAGCTTGGATTACTGTCTGTGTGGTATTTTGCATGTTCTCCCTGTGTCTGTGTGGGTTTCCTCTGGGTCCTCCAGTTTTCTCCCACTGTCTAAAAAGTAGGTGGATTGGCTATGCTAAATTCCCCCGAAGGTGGAAACGATTGTGTGAATGTGTGAGTGCCTGGTGCCCTGTGATGCATTCGCATCCCATCCAGGGTGTATTACTGCTTCAAGCCCAGTGTTCCCAGGATAGACTCCTGATCAGGATAAAACGGAAGATGATGATGATATTAGGTAACGAGAAAATCATATGTAATTTCCTCAAGACTATTAAACAGTATACTCTAACCAATGAACAAAATCAATAAACAAAAAAAAAAAGCTGCTGAAAATGCACTAGAAGTACTCTTATAAAATGCCGCATATCCATACAGACACAAGCTGACAAGGCCTAGAGGCTGAGTTAGTTAAGAGAGGCTCAATCCATCTTTCCACCATCTTAAACTCAATATATGATGCGGCTTTTCATATCACTCAATTTGCCACCCCTGCTGTTGACTAGACATTTGAGAATCTATCCTTCTCAGTAATAAACTCCATGCAGGAGGCAAAAGGAATGTGTATGTGTGTGTGAGAGAGAGATAGAGAGGGAGAGAAGTATTAAAGAAAAGCAGACTGAAGCACTTCTAGCTCATTCTTGCATTATGGTGCATTTCCATTTTTTTTTTTCCACCTCGGTCTTAATCTCCACTGAATGACTGTCATCACCCTGCGGCAGTAATTAGGAATGGACTCTGGACAACAACAGACGAGTCGGCCTAGCTCGTCTCGAGCAGCAAATTACCTTTAGCTTATGGTAAGCAATATTCCGTGCCAGGCAACTTTTACTGCTGATTAGCAATTAGCCCAAACTACTGGCAGCCGAAGAGCTAATGTTTAATTTGCTTCTCTAATGATATACGCTGGTCTGGCATATGCAGACTGGGAGAGGAAGAACAGGGGGGTAGAGCTTCAGGGGGTTTCAAACGTATGGATTTCTTCTTAATTCCTTTTCATTTGCAGCCTGACAGGCCTGCAGGTAGGAAAGACAGGGAATTTCTTAGAGATTAGTAATGGATGTTCCTCAATGAGAAGCAACTAATGAGCATTAAAGCTTCTCTTCTGGACTTAGAAAAACACATAACTTATGTTTACTCAGTTATAAATCTTAACAGTTTCTCTACATCATTAATGAAATGACTTCAAAGGAAAAAGAAAGAAGGGTTTCTCAATGTTTCTTTGGTTAATTAAGGGTTCTTAGCTTTCTAATGAGGTTCTGTAGTTCTATGTGGAACCCCCTCTAATGGGACTTTATGCTGTTGTGGATGGTCCCACATGGATACTCTAAAGATTTGCAATTTCCAAAAAACAGTTTATGCCCAAGACTCACCCTTTCCTCTAGGGGATAAAGTCACTGGATGTACAAACTGTAAAGACTCATCCCAGGACATTTATTCACAATATGCTCATACAGACTATCCTTTTGATAGGTTTGTGCTTCTTAGTTCCAGTCAAGGGGAAATCTTAATGCTACAGCATACAAAAAACATTCTAGACAATTCTGTGCTTCCAACTTTGGAACATTTTTATTTATTTATTTATTTATTTATTTTTTACCAATTTATCTACCAATGTTGCAAACATTTTTCATGATTGTACATTGAACCTTTTCTCTTAAGGTGAAAAGGTTTCATTTAAGACCCATATGGCTTCTTGGGTTTGTCCCTCTGTCCCAGCTAACTGAAACCATTTAATCGAAAAGGTTCTAAGGAGGTTAGTCTGTAAAGTTAAAGAAACAAAAAAACGAAAATAGTGTTCTTGCTATGATCTGTTAAAACATGTTGTAGTAATGGTTTGTTACAATGTTCTTACAACATTGATCATATGACATTACACAAATACTAGCATTACGAAAATATTAGGTAAGAACATTCCTACATACACTTACTTTCTTACATAGCCTTAGCTTGCCAACTGATCCTTGAAACCTTTTCTCCCCCAAGAATTCAGGTCTTTATCTGTCCTGAAAATACCACCAATCTGGAGAATCTCCATTCATTCATCTTCAGTGACCACTTTATCCTGATCAGGATTACTGTCGACTATTCCAGAAACTATTCCACTGGACATGAAGCAGGAATAAACCCTTGATGGGACAACAGGGCACCATTCACAAACACACACACACACACACACACACACACACGCACACACAATCATACCTACAGGCAATTTAGTACAGCCAATTAACCAATGGCATGTTTTTGGAAATGGGAGGAAACAGGAAAACACAGAGGAAACTCACATGGACAAGGGGAGAACAAGCAAGACTCCACATTGACTATGCTTACATGCACATCAAATTCCGTTTAACGTCTATATTTGGCTTGCAGCCAGATATACGATGTACGATGTTTATACACGTACAGGCATTGGAATATTCCTGTGTACATAGTTGTTGTAGGTAAGCCTGAGTTGCCATTCCTAAATACCTAGCCTACAGCTTTACATCTGTTTTGCACCCACATCCTCCTTTCAGTGGATTTTCTGAATAAGGTGTTTACGTGCAACAACTTTCCAATTAAAACAGGCATATTCCAGGGACAGGAATCAGAATTTGGGGAATCAGAATATTGTCTTAATCTGAAATGGGCAATCAGATTGCGGCTTTTACATGACTCGATGCTAATTAGAATATCGCCAAATTCTGATTAATATTGGAATATCGATGTGCATGTAAACATAGCCATTGACAGTAACCCATGGTCAGGATCAAACAGGGGACCCTGGATCTGTGAGGCAGAAACGTTCCCTGCTACATCCTAGATAATCTCGGAATCGTGAAGAGGAAATCTAGCTGTCTAATTATGTCAGTTGTTCTCAATTCTAGTCCTGTACTGCATATCCAACACAGTGTACATTTGTCTTTCCTGTAACGATCCTACAGTGATGTATAGAGTCTTGGCATCTACAGTGAAGAACCATTGGTCATCATGACCAAGCAGATGCTGAGTCTACTAGGCACATCCACAGACTAGAGGGAACCTCTCGAATCATACTGGGACTCCACATTCTATTCAAGACAAGAAAAGACAAGACACAGCAACCTTGCTGTCACCTCCCAACCCTGGGCTTATAGGAAGATTTGCAAACATAAGCAAAGTGGTGTGAATTGGAGAGAGCCCACAGCATACTAGAAGACCTGGTTAATCTAAGGCACGTTCGCATTTTATCATTACACACTCATGGGTTGGACTCGTCAAATCAGGTGCCTTATTCGAAGCAGGTTCAAAGACGATGCTTGTTAAAAACTGCGACAGGCTCTGTGGGAATAAGTGTCTCACCAGGGTGTTGGGTAGCTCTCTGCACTAATGAACGCAGAGGATGAGGCTCATTATTCTGCCCTGCCTGCCTGATTTCCAGCCTCGGTGCCTCTTCTTGCGCAGCGATAGAGCATAGAGGACATTTTTTTCCCAATCTATTTACCAATCCTTAACAGTATGGCTACAATAAAAGCAAGTCATAACTGAAAGGCAAAGAGAAACACTCCATCCATTTCTGGTTATGGTCGCTGATATCATGTCATTACATTATTCTTACATTATTCTGTGGCTAATAAATGGCAGTAACAGATATGGAGGGAGATGGGAAAATGGAGATGCATAGTAAAGAAGGCATTCCCCTTGGGAATTGTGTTGTAGATTTCAAAGGTTCATTATAGGGTTTGAGCGAGAAAAACATGTTCACCCAAGACCAATGCTGCGTGTTGGTGTTTGCTTTTTTTTTCCCCCTTCCGCTTCCTGCTTGCATTGATTCCTTCAGACACAGCTGAGGTGTGAGTGAGGTGTGCTTTTGCTGTTGGTGAGTTCAAATGCGAGAGATGTTTTCCTTTTCAAAGTCCACAAACCCAACTTTTTCAAACCTGTGCTGCTGCTTTGCCCAGGCTCTTGGGAGAGGCAGCAGCAGAGAGTACAGGGGCCTGTGGAAGAGAGAGAGAGAGAGAGAGAGAGAGAGAGAGAGACAGAGACAGTGATAGAGAAAGAGAGACCTGCTGAGAAAATAGAGCTCTATCACTCATCTTCTTTCTCCTCTCTCCCACATGTACACACACAAAGACTGACAGGCCGGCGCTTCAAAGTCTTAGCACCTCTCTTTCTTTCCTCCGGTGTGGAATTTCAATGCTGTATTTCATTTTTCATAAGCTGGGGTGTGGTTAGGAACGCTTGAGACAGGTGGGGTGCTTTTTCTCATTGCAGCTTCTTGGCTATCCTGCAGTATCCACTTCTCACAAGGGACACCTTTAGCTAAACTAAAAATGACCGATTGACCCTCAGAAACATGATTTATAAATGGTTAACTCCACCCGGAGGGCTGAATTTGATTATATAGATTGACATTTGGGTCAGATTTGTTAACTCAGAGTTAACTAAAGTATGCCCTGTGGTCCTCCTCCAAGTCTTTGGTAACGTCATCAGGTCTATGGACCTATGGTGTGTGAGTCTGCGAGGGTGTGGGTGTACAAGGGTATAAAACAATCATTTGGGACAGTCCTCAAACCTACACTACATTCTAAGATACAAATGAAGCTTGAGTCATTTTGTTAGATCCTTCACCAAAACAGAACATTGAACATCGATCACATTGTCAAATATAAACAATATATCATACTGAAATGAGCTCCTTTATCAAATGTTCCAGATTTTAGATGAAACAAGATTATCAATTGTACTTGATATAATCAGCAATTTTACATCTTAATGAATCTCAGTAACAAGCTATGCTCATGACAAAAGACACTTTAAGACTCTTTCGCTTTAACGCTTTTATATCCATTTTGTTGCTTTCTGCTCAAAACAAACCCATCTCCTATGATTACTCTTACCTAATAAATGCATGGGGTTTTGGGTCAGACACAGCTGGTAAGTAATCATTGATGTGGGTTTCACCAAAGTACACATAGAGGGCACATTTGTGCACACTGTACAACAGATTTTGTTAGGTTTGTTAGGTTGTGCACAGTTTGGGACAGGACATTTAATAATAGGCTTAACAGGTTTTAAACGATCACATTCAGTATGCACATTATTAGATGACGGCTTGGTACCATGAAACATTTAACCGCAGAACCCACAATGCTAAGCTAGCCAGCTAGCTAACCTAGCTAATGTTAGTGAAGGTTTGGCAGATTTAGCTATTTTACTGTTAAATAACTAACTGAAACTCTAATACTGAAAATGCTAATACTTGCCTACAGTGCAATATATCATAAGAATAAACTTGAGTGGACAACTGAACCTACCATTCTGATACATCCTATATTCACACTCGCAGTCGACAAAGCGACAGGCAGCCATTCATTTTCTGTGTGTGTGCAGGAGACAGCGATTTCAGCAATAGCATGACAAGTGACATTCGAATTGAGATGTTCTCAATTCTATGCAATTAGTAATGATGTGGTGAAGTGACAAAGCCAAATGATTGGCTTAAATGAATCCTTCCCAAGACCAAACTGATGGTGCTTGTGGTCCTACTTTACTTCAGTTCTCCATTTAAATTTTTTGCTACCCTTCCACAAGAGACAATTTACAAGCAACACATGCAGTTTGTGGCTTGCTAGTGTAAATATAGGGTAATAGTGTGCTACATTACTGGTAATAGCATAGTGTAATGACATCTTACAGTTTACAGATTACATCTAGCACCCTTACGAGTTCGGTGGAACTCTACAACAAATTGCAGAAAAGACTTCCAAGTAGAACATCTTTTTGAGGGTAGATCCTTTAAACATCCAAAGACTGTTAGAAGGAAGAGGTGGGGTTAGAATGGCAGGAAAACTGTGTGTGTTTCCAGTTTGCATATCAGTCTCTATTCATAGATCCTAGCATTTTAATAAGGTTAAAGGTATAGAGATGTTCCTGGCATTTTTATAATTTCCTGAGCACTTAAAAAACATGCAAAACAATTACTATTCAAAGTAGACTCTTGTTTAATGGGAAAAAAGTACACACTTAAGGGTACATTAATGTAGGGTCATATTCATCGAGCTTTCTGCCACCAGGTTCACGACATTGTTTTGTTAAATTTTGTTGCTACAATGTAACAATTATAAAAAAAAAATACCTTTAGGCATCTTTCAAAGAGAAGAAAAATATTTGCACTTCCAAGTCAGACAGAGTTGATCTTCGTCCATCACCAGACACAGGGAAGACCTCAGAAGCTCCAGCGTTTTCATTATTTTGCCCATGAGACCCAGAGGTCTGCAGATCTATGGAGCTCAGGAGGTCAGCGATTGCTCTTGTGGCACATCAGTGAGGTGAGATGAGGAGGAGAGGTCAGTGCTCCTGATGTGACGTCCATGGGGGACATGTTAGACAGTTCTCCACCCACTAAGCCCCAATAAGTAAAGACGAAATGTCCACTAGGAGAGAATGGCCCGAGGCTCAGCAGACAGGCTGGACAAAGTGAGAGCAAGCCTACCCATTCTCAGTCCCTCTCTACTAAGCCTACTAGCTGAGCCATGCTGAAGATTGCAAATATAATAGAGTTTTCTTCACACTCTACTCTTTCTATGCACATGTGTATGCTACACACTTTCACTCCCCCTCCTCCCTCGCATCTCACTCTGTTATTTGTGATTAGCCGTAAACGAGCAAATATTTTCCCAGTGTTCGCTAGGTTAGATCCCCATTTAATTAAACTGGCTCATTATGTCGCTCTCTGATTAGTGGAGGGGAATCAATTATTCAATTCACAAACATGGGCCACAGGAGCTGGAGGTGCACAACGAGCTGCTCATTTAATTCCAAGGACACTAATTAGCTACAAAGCAAAGCAGGAACTTTCTCTCTTCCACCCCACAAAGCTCCCCCATCTGGTTCTCTGAGCATGCAGGACACTGGGTGCATAAAGAAGGAAGGAGGTCTGAGTCAGAGGAATAGAGGAAGAGAGGAGACGATGAGGGGAACAAGAAGAGGAGGAGGAGTGAGGATAGATGTATTAGGTCAGTCTATGCCTTACTTAGCAAGATTCTCGTCTCCTTAGTGGGGTCATGATGGTCCTGAGAGGTGGGAGACAGGCTTATTTGCTCATATGTAGATTAGGGATAAATTAAAAAAAAAATAATAATAAATTAAACACCTGAGCAGGAAACAACCTCAGGGATGTCCTGCA
>CM040992.1:18862765-18882545 GCA_022985145.1 Pangasius djambal
AAAAAAAAAAAAAAAAAAAAAAAAAAAAAAAACTCCAGTCGGCAGCACGTTGTGGAAACACAGGGGAACTAATTAGTTTAATTATCAAAACAGCTAATTAAAATTACACAGTTGCCTAATTAGTTCTATGCTTCTTGCTGTCTCTCTCTCCCCATCTCTTTTTTTCCCCCTCCTCACCTTCCTTGCCCTTTCACTCTTTAATTGACAGGTTGAAGTTAAATATAAAAAAGGAAGATAGAGAGAGGGAGGGAGGAAGGAAGGAAGGAAGGAGGGGAAATGTGTAAGGGAGGAGGAGGGGCACTAAATTTCTCTGTTGATGTTATCAGACCATATGGCACCTACAACTCTGGAACTGGAGCAGGAAAACAAATGACTTCCATCTAAGCAATATCGAAATTTCCTCCATTAACGTGTCCTTGGTGTGGCCGAACGAGGAGGTTTGTCCTCTCTTGTTCTTTTTGGAGGGAAAAAAGTGATCATGACGAAAGACTAAATCACAGGAGTTGAAAAACCAGTAGGCAGGGTCATGTCATGCTTTGAAATTACCTTGTCATGCTTTGTTCAAAAACCCGCTTTTGAACAATCCACACCAAATGAGGTAGAAAGGAACATAGTTGAAAAGTGCCCTAAATGAAAGAGGAGAGAAAATGAAAGCACAGAATTGGAATGTTATTAACCTGCCCTTTGCAAGCATCCCTGTGGACCTAAGGACAATATGATGACCTGAATAAGTGTAACTGCACAGTACAGATCCACTAAGCTGACATATAGGATGTGAGGTAGGACCTCTATAGAGTATAAAACAGGGATACCAACTCCAGTCCCGGAGAGCCAGAGACCAGCACAGTTCCTACACACCAATTAACCTTGTTTTAATCAGCTGTGAGATGGTAACGCAGCGAGTAGCAATCCAGAGGACAGGTTACTGTTTATTTGGAGTTTCGTATGTTCTTCGTGGTTTTGCCTGGGTTTCCTTTGATTTCTCTCAAAAATATGTCAGCAGGTGGACCTACTATGCTAAATTGCTCTAGCTGTGAATAAGTGTGTGAATGAGTGTGTGAATGAGTGTGCATGGGGCCATTCAATGGCCTGGAATTCTATAAAGGGAGCATTCCCGCCTTACACACAGTGCTCCAGGGATAGGCTCCGGATCCGTGACCCTGAGCAGCATAAAGCAGTTACTGAAGATGAGCGGATGATGTTCCATCAACTGTCTTTGAGCAGTGAAAATGACAATCTGTGCTAGGCTTTGGCCTTTGGACTGTACTTGGGTATCACTGGAATAGAAGGTTTAGAAATAGCATCTGAAGGATTTTCATGACAATACTTACTCATTGTACTCAAGTACAATCCAAGCATACAGCTATGACAAGAGCCAACTTTGCTGCAAAGTGCTTTTTACAATGCGCTTTACTATGGCTGAGGAATAGCGCGGAATAGTTGTAGAAGGTAAGGATCGGTGCGGCTGTAACGCCTGCAGGATGGAGTGCAGGCAAATGGCGCATAAAAGGCAACTTCAATAAACATACTTGATCTTCTTGAACATTCCAGAGATTCTGCAACTAAAGGTAGGTTGTTCATTCCACCATTAAGGTACCACAGATGTTGAGAAGATTCTAAAATTACTGTTCAATTCAGTGATGAAGAGGGTCAGTATGTTCACACCCATCTTCACCTGTTTCTACAGGTGTGTCATAGAGATCACTCTGACCTGTAGGGTTACTGTACGGAAACCGCTCCGTTTCAGACAGGAAAGAAAAGAACATTTTTCATTCCTCAGCCTGCTGCACTACACTCATCAGCCGAGGTGAGATCTGTTTGATGGTAGAACTTTTATTAGAACTATTACTATTATTACTATTATTATTTTTAAGCAGATTATTTAGCACAAAGCAGACAATCTTTTCAGAATCAGGAAAAGTCGTATATGTGGAAACACTGACGGAAAACTGGCTGACATGATTTTGTAGAGGCAGCGGATGAAAGTGCAGGTTTTATTGAAAAAAAGTAACACAAATAGCCAAAATTGTGAAATAAGATCCATAAACGTAAAAACGCTGAATATAAAGCGAAAACAGGCAGACTATGAGCAAGGCTGTGGAACACACAATGACACATATGAACGGCAATGGCAAAAGCTTGACAGTGAAACATACAGAAACCGGGACTTATGTAGGGGTGCTGATTAGGATTAATACTGAAAAGTTGTGAGCGATCAATGAGACATGTGACAAGGTCATATGACATGCAGGGGCTGCTGGGTAATGTAGTCAAGCAGCAATTTTGGCACAACCATGACACTGGCTTACAACCCTCCTGCTTACTACACGCAGTCACCTTGCTGTTAGACATGTCGAGAGAAAATAAACACGCTAGCCAGACGCAAATAATATATTTTACGTGCAATGCAATGACAGAACGCCACATCTCAACCGAAAAGTTGATTATCTACGACATTATCATTCGATTCCCTTTGCCTTTATTAGTACCTAGCTGGCCATATGTTATTATATTACGTTAGCTACCACTTTTTAGCCTAGTCAGTTAGGTTTCCAAAACATGGGACTGGGCAGCAGGCTGGAGCTTATACATGCCTGGTGGGCTAGCTAATGAATTTATGATTTGTCCAACTGTGAAGAGCAAGGCCGGCAGCATCACAAAGGATATCTATCACCCATCCTACTGACTGTTCACACTCCTCCAATCTGGAGAAGGCTACAGAGCCAAGTCTACCAGATTCATGAACAGTTACTTCCCACAGGCCATTAGACTCTTAAACAGATCAGCTTGATTGCTATTTCCTTTCCTTTAATTTCACACACTACTTACCCTACCAACTCTACCAATTTCACTCAGACATTTCACTAGAAAAACATAATTTATACCACAAACAAGTGACTTTACATGTTCGTACCGCTGCTTAGGAGTATTCACATAGTAGTTTATATTATCAGGAATACTACTGTGCAGAACGTTGGCTGTGTAGTGTTTAGTGTTTCCAGTATAGCTTATTGTATATTCTCTTGTCTGTGTTTATCGTATTTATTGACTTTCACTGTGTTAATTATCCTCTTGTCTGTCACTGTTTCATTTTAATTGTAGCGCTGTGATTCTGGAGGAACTATATTTTGCTCCTAACATTACATCTATCTATGTATCACCTCCTTGGCTTAGATATTCTAATTATAACATTATTGAATTTCTTTTCATTTGAAAAAAATGAATAACATTCAGCGTTCTTCAAGCATTCTGTAAAAAGATAGCTAGCATAATATAACTAGCTAACATTCTGTGCAGGATGATCTCTATTCTGTATAACTAACCCAGGCTAACATTTATACTTATGCTATAAAGCATAAATGTAACAACTCCCAAATAATCCGATCACAAAGCATTAAAAGCCAGACCTACTGTTCTGTGGCAAATAACAAGATCAGGTTGTATCTCTAGTGTAGTCCTTCTCTCGGTGTGCAGAAATGTAATGTTTCGTGAAGCTGATCTGTGATCTGAATTGAAAAGAGCAGGCCAAAGACACATATCTAAGAATATAAAGGAGATCCATCTACAAGTGTCTCCAATCTTGTTAGACATTGCAGGAAGAGGCTCAGTGCTGTTATTCTCGCCATTGCAGGCTAAGTACTGATTGCAAGGGTGCCTGTAATAGAGAAGAATACACTATTTGATGATATTTAACTTTATGTTTGAAAAGATATTGTGGTAAAATTCAATTATAAAGTATTTATATTGTCTTTCACTTATTGTATGTGAAATTTATTTTAGATATTCATTCATATAAGGGCAGTATTCAGAGTGGAGCTAATCACACGTCGTGAGGATTTAATACCGAAATTGTGCACACCAGTGTTCAGAGGTAAATGTAACTCTGTCCTTGGACTTAAGTGAATTTTTCTTGTGCGATATCCGCTTGAGCGAGGAGCAGTATTAAGTCCTGCGCCACTCTCTGACAGTTTGATGTAAATACACTCTGAAACTACGGAATGTCTTTTGAAGCCAATATTAAACACATACCGTAAGTATGTCACTATGAATTTTTTAATAGTATCATCCCTTTAAGGTCCACGAAGGAGGAGGAGGAAGAGACAGCATCTCAAGATGAGACGCAGATTATGTGAAGGACCGAGATTCTTACGGATAAAATGATGAATTAAATTAAAGTGAGCTGTAAGTGTTGCAGATGAGTGCTTGGTCAGCTTGTTGGGCAAATCAAAATATCCAAAACAATAGTAGTGAAATAAAAGCGAAATTAATAGCACACATTATAATTTCATTACCTTGATTTAGTACCTAGTGGCTTCATTAAGTTGTGCACACTACTGAAGGGGGGAAATTAAACATTTTTTTAAAAAGTGGTAGGGACAGCGTCCTCAGCATAAACCACCCCTATGTCAATGGAATAAGATGAGGAGCTGTTTAGACTGGCTGAAGATCTATGCTGCATCCACAGTGTTATAGAGCCAGTGGACAGTGACTGTGGGGTTACAGTTATGACATGACAGGACAAGAGCCTGGACTAGAAGATGCGCTGTATACTCCAGTCTGTGCATTATCCTTTAACCAAACCACCAGTAGTAACTCCAGCTGGTGTTGAAGCCACTTGTTAGGGAGACAGCATGTTCCTCTGTGTTCTCTATATCAACATAAACCCCCTCAACATGTGCATGCTTCAGACAGCAGTTCCACCACCTGGCTCATTTGGGCCAGACTGGTATTCTTAGCAGCACTAATCAGGGACCTTATTATTTCTCAGGTTTGCAGGAACTTTGAACTCCAGACTCCCTTTCCCTTAAAGTTTCATGAAGGCCAGGGCATTGTGAGAGCTGCTTAAGATTGCAGTGGGGTCAGGGGTCGCTGTTATCCCTTCGGCAAGAGCAAAAAACAAATTGCATGTCTTAAGGGTATGCCTCTCGCATGTATGTCTGGTACCTGCTGTATCTCTTAATTTTCTCCTGCCTAATCTCTATCAGAAAATCTCCTTTTTTAGACTGTGGACCAGGGTATGAGGACTTCCAAAAGTATTTGAATAACAAAGTTCAAACTTTTCAAGCAAGTTGCTTTAAATAAGTAAATAATAACAGTAGATAGTTCAACATTTTACGTGTTTATACGTTGAAGTATAACTCAGGATGCGGATATCTACTTAAATTGAAGTACAGGAAGTCCAAGCAATATAAATCAAAACATTATACTATATTTAAATATTGCATTTTATATCGCGCCAACAGTTAAACTGTGTAAAGTAAATTTTTGATGAGTGCTTAAGCTTAAACCCCCAGTGGAAGCTTAAATATAGTCTTTATAATATAAAAATGTCCCTGAGCACACATAACCAATACGTCCTCATACTATTATAGATTACTGGCAAGGTAGAGCATTGACAACGGTTTTCAACTGACATTTTATCCATATATCTGTTCATACGAAAAAGGTCAAGGTTTCGCTTTTGGTCACTGTATTATATGTAACACAACCTCACTATTAAATTATACAGAACCGCATTAGATCTATACATATACAGTATATATCAACATCACTGGTGGTCACTAAGGGAAAGTGAAATAAAGATAAAAGTAAAATTTTTAGCCTAGAAGAGCCAATTTAAATGAAAAACAGGCAGCTTCAAATAAAGCAGGATGTACTTTTAAATTATTAAATTCAAACATTATTTGAAGATTGTAAACATTTCAATTAGGCTTCATCATGGCACAGAGGGAATGTGAGTGATGTCCAATAAAGAGGTCGGAATAGCAGTTTTATTAGCGGTATCAAAATGGTGGCGCGCACACACACACACACACACACACACACACACACACACATACACACGTGCACCTAAATCTAGCCCTAATTTTAACCTAAGTATCCAAATGGAAACCTTTTGGCTCTTTTGGGTTTTTAAATAAAAGCTGCAGTTTTTATTTATTTATTTATTTTTGCAGGGGGGGAAAAAAAAACTTGGAGACCTGTTAAATGTCACCACAAGGTCAAAACTATCAGATCAAACCTATCATTGTGGAAATTTGATCCACACAAAGATAGAAAAGCACACACAGAGACACACACACAGTGCTAGCAACACATACTTACCTGTGCTTATATTCTATTCGATTACATGGAGGCCCTAAAACATTTTAGGTAAAACACAGCGAAACATCTGTGATGCACCTGATACTGTGAGTCTCTCCTCATGTCAGGAGGCTTATTATTTTGAGGTAAATTTTACTAACAGTGAATGAGCTATCCATACTGGCGGGCAAGACAACGATGCTAATCTGACAGAAATCCTGTTAAAATTCAATAAATGTTGTACAGTAACACCACAACAATAAAAACAGATCGATGATACAGCAGAAATCATTTCCAAATTATGGCAGTTTTCTCAACTAGATAGAGACAATTATCATTATAATTACTTCAGAAAAGTGGAGAGAGGTCGACAGGCTCTGCTGATACTAAAATACGTAGTTTCTAACAAAGCAATGTTTTCCTACTAGAGATTTGGATTCATCATACTAATAACCAATTCGGTACATTTCCTGCCTCAGATCATCCTCTGGGTAGACAGCTGACAGTATTTTTATAGTTTATAGTGATTTACTAAGAATACAAAAACAGTAAAATGGTAGTAAAACAGTATTTGATCACACAAGGGTGGTGGTCTGAGGAGAAAACCCGCCAGAATTCTGGAAAACTACCAGAAATTTAAATAAAAAATTAGGATGTGACCCAAACTGTGGCCCATACTTTGACATCTCATCATTAACAAACCTTTAATATACAATATTTCAGCAGAATGATTTAGAAATGTTCTATATATACTTTTTAACCTTCCCTTTGCTGTCTGCCTAAAAAGATCACATAGAGTTGGACGCTAGTTTAACCAACTCGGTGGTAAAACCAGTCAGTCTGCCTAGAGATACCTAATACCTTGCTATCTGAGTGTGAGCTCCTCACACAGTAAATGTCATGCCTGTTGGTGGATAGCTACATTTCCTAAAGAAATGGACATAAACGCAATCACTTCAGTTTGTAATCAGTGTCTGGCGGTGACTGAAATGCTAGAAATGTAATTGTGATTTGACAGAGACATATTTCAGTTTGGGAAAACCCATGTCTCAATTTAAACCACGTGAACGGTTTTCCCAAACTGCCACACATACAGTATGGCACATGATACACCAGACTGAGCTGACTACAGCCACTAAGCCCACAATCCAGTTTCGCCAAGCCTTTTCTCCAGACTCTTACGGTTTTATTTTCAGTAAAAAAAAAAAAAAACATATATCTAGATTATTAATTGGGAAATATGGTCAATCCAAAACTTAACTGATTTGACTTTGATTGATTGTATTGTAACACAGTGAAGCACAGCCTAGTGAATGTGAAGGCATACTCCAGCAGACACTTCTCATAAGACGTTCACTGACCATCTTTAGTTAGACTAATAAGTCTGAGTCATTTCTGATTTTTTATTTTTTTTTTTTTACTGCACTTCCTCTATGTTTCACAGAAATGGTGGTGATTTCTTTTTTTTTTTTTATTGTCTATCCTTACTCTTTTCCTGCTAACCCATCTTTATGTTCAGAAACGTTTCCTTTCCGTTCTTGCACATTTAGCTTTAGTTTAGTTTTGCATTTAGTTTTGCATTCTTTGATAATAGAACATTTTCCCTCCTTAGAAAACGGCGTCGCTTTTGTAATTCTGCCAGTAAAGTCTCCCGCTGTTCCTGAAACCTTGAGGCTGCTGATTCTTAACTACACAAACATCTTATATCAAAATACCTAAAATTGTTAGTTTTGTTATGCCAACCTACCGTGCTGGTTTGACATCCTCGTTTTCAGCTTCAAAATCACTTGCTTTTCTTTCCTAGATAGCGCTCAAATCTAAAGCACTCCGACAATCAGAGTGACGCCAAGTTAAACTTTATAAAAGTGCAGTACAAGAGCTGTCTGAATGATTTGGCGTACTGTATAGGGTTTGAGATATCAGGACGGTTAGGAGCTTGACGTGCAGTATCTCTGAAGAAATGATGTGTTCTAAGGGCTATGAATTCTTATGAGCTGTAATAGACAACACAGAATAAGAAGGAAAGACAGTATGCAGTATGCTTTTATTGCTAGGCCTTCTGACTTTAAAAACAAGAACAGTGGAAGAAATCGAAGCAGGAGTAACTTTTCTGACAGAGAAGTTTGAAAACCAAATGAATTATATATTATTATGCAGTGAACAAATATACTGATCATACTGATGGCTGAACACAACTGCATCAAAACAATTCGTATAGAAAATAATAACACATTCTGTAAATGTACTGACTCACAACTGTTATGCATGGTCTTAATGAAAATCCAGCAAACAGTTCAGTGTTTTTTCTTCTTTTATAAGGAACTACATTGACATTCTTGTCAGGTTTGCGGGACTTCAGTCAATTTATCACAATATTTCAAATTAAGAGCTTCAGAAACACCAAGCGGCAATCCTGAAGATGATTTTGAGGACACTGTGGTGTAAGATGTCTCTAAAAATTACAGTCATGAATATGACAGATACAAACAAGAACCAGCTATAATGTCTGTTTCTATTTGCATTATTTGTAAAATAGAATCAAGGCAATGTCTACTAATATTAATCATAACATTCAATAAAATTGAAGTAAACAACAGTGTTACAAATTTCTGATTGGCGCTTCCTCATGCCCAGTGCTTACAGGATAGGCATTGGATCCAACGAGACCCTGAACAGGAGAATGTGATTACTGAAGATGAATGAATGAATGAATGAATGAATGAAGAGAAGAGGATGGGTTTTCCTTTCAAGGTTTCTTCCTCATGTGGTCTCAGGGAATTTCCCTTCTACCGCTATCACCCGTGGATCTAGATATAGAACCTGATTGCTCTAAAGTTGCTTTGTTGTTAAAAGTGCTTTACAACTAAAATTGAACTGAACCTTACAACACATTGTTTCCATATCAAAGAGGATTACAAGCACGACCACTTCAACGAGTAAAGAACCCCTAATCATGCAAAAAAATCTTTTGTTCTTAAAAGTAGTCCTAAAGATCCCATTCCTTACTGCTCTGGAAATCCAACAGTAGACCCTCTCATACTTTGATACAAACAAAAGGCACGGCTTTAACAATCCCCAATTTGCTTTGCGGTTATCAGGTTGATCTGTAAGGTGCTCTTGTCTGTCTTCCTGACACGTTGTGGTTGCTGCTACACTTGTAAACCACGAGATTGTGCAGGATTGCGATGGCCTTCCAAAACGTTGCATTGTTTACCAAATGCAATCTCACCTGTCCTGCTGGTGAGGGGAAGCACACGGGGCAAATTGCCTGGAAAGCTGCAGTCCGATTTGAATTGTCAATGCGGCCCTCTTCTATCAGACTCATACAGAGAGCACTTTGGCTCTGATAGTGTGAAGACAGATTTCATCAGGTCCTTATCTGTTACAACCTGCATTGCAGGCAATTGGATTCAATACTGCCCAATAATGGTGTTATTTTTTAAACATTAGGTTCTCTGGGTTTTCTGCACTGGTCAGCAGTGGGGTATATGAGAATAAAAAAAAAAAAGCATATAAAAAGAGACCAGCTTCTGTCTTCGTTTCACCCCTCCTGCTGTCCAGTGCCATGAATAGTGTATTATTCTGATCTTTTCCCCGACTTCCATGGGAAAAGGTAATTTTATCTTGTAAAAGATGTATTTTTCTCTGCACTGCCCTGTACTTAGAGTGGTGTCCTTCCTGCAGGGAGGGAACTAAATTTCCGCAATGCACTGATACATCCTGAAAGCCACATTTGCTAAACTTTCAACTAAAAACGTGGCTGAATATTGACAACAGGGCCTAGCTTATGGCTACAAACCAGACAGTTTGAAGCGGTTATGCTTTGTTTCGGAGAGTCGCGTTACTAGGTTTGATTAGGGCCATTTACTCTAAAGAGATGAGACACATCAGATTTTAGTTTGACTTGGGGAGAATAATCACATGCTTCTTTGTCCATTCACTTTAAACATTGTTTTCATTGTGAACTTATTTTTTTGAACCATGTTTAGCCATGTCCTCGGTTTGCTATTCAGACCAGAGAGGGTAAATAAAATGAGAAATCTATGAAAGTCTGTCAAAACATCCCTTTCTGACCTAAGATTTCTAGCCCTGTAGCTAGTCTCTGGCCCAAGTAGCTGCCTTCAGCTAAATAATTGACATAAATGCATGTGATTGGATAAAGCACAACAGAGGACCTGCTACAGAATCTACACTGCTTTTATGCTTATCAGCTCTGTTGTATTTTTTTTCCGAGTACTTAGACCAGTCTGCTGAAACACTGCGCACCAGTCGACAACCCCTGGTCTAAAGGGTGTCTCTGAAGAAGACCAGCACCGGTAATATCAGCGCTGACTATTACAGTTGGCTATAATATTCCTAAAGCCAATTATTATATCTTTTACACGCCAGCATTCACTAAAATGGCAGTATCGCTGCAGTATCAGTGTTAGTCCAACAGTTCTGTCATTTCCCCACTGCATGGTAATTAGATTAGGCCTCATCTTGAGGGTAGCGGGAAAGCATTAACTTTAATTAAGATACACTCATTTGCAATCTTATTAACAAGGATGAAATGAACTGGTAGAGTCTTCTCAAAATAAAAAGGAAAAAAAAGGCAAATGTTGTTTGTGATTAACCGTTGAAACAAACTTATCTGGAGAACTATTAATTAAGATTAGGTCCATAATTTGCCCAAATTACAGACTCCACTGCAGATCCAGGAACCACCACAATTCCGCATCCTACTCCAGTCTGGACATTACAACGATCACACTCACCTGATTACTGAGCGTACCTGTTTCCTGGGTCAATGCCATTATTTCCGTGTTCTTGTAAGATTCCTTCAGTTTACCTCCTTGCAAGGTTTTACCACATTTCTTTACAACTCTGAACAACTGACCAAAATCCTGCCAACTGTTTTTATAGCCTCCTTATTTGGATTTTTTTTTTTTTTTTTTAAACTCCCATTTCATGACCTTCCCAGATTCCCAGACTTCCTTTCCATGCAGCAAATTGGTGTTTGAAAACTCTCCCATTTGCAATTCTTTGCTTGGTGATGAGACATAAAATTCCGTTATGATTTGTCATCATATTAAGCATAGCATTTAAGTCAGAGTTTTCATCTTTTGCCTGAGCCATGTGGTTTTTTTTTCCCCCCCAAAGTCTGGTTCACGCTGGTATCAATTCGAACAATATGTGCATCTGCTCTGAGTCTGAGTTTGAATAAAACGGGTAAAAGTCTGACTTTAAGAAAAGGCTTTTGACTATACTTCAGACTTTCATGACTTGGAATGGATCAGAGCCGTCGCAAAACTCTATCTTATTTACATTTTCCTCCCCCCCCAAACACACACACACACACACACACACACACACACACACACACACAGACACACACACATATGCTGTGCTGTTCCAGGAAAGTGACGGAGAATAAAAACAGAGTGAAAATGAAAGAGTGTGTTTCAATGCCAAGGTGCCGGGGCCCTCTTTTAAGCAGTAAATGTTCTGACAGGGGAGAAGAGAAGGCGATAATGAGAGCTGAGCTTCTTTCCAAGATGGCTGTATTGTTTTAATTGTTAGAGCTGTGAAATGGAGGGAAGGGAAGAAAGGGAGAGAGAGAGAGAGAGAGAGAGAGAGAGAGAATGAAAAAGAGTGAGAGAAAGTCTCAGAGCCAGTATTTAAAAAAAGAACAAACTTGGCTTTTTCCAGGCAATGTGTTGGAGCAATTATGTACAAACCCTGTAATTATGCATATCTTTTGGAAACATGTAAAGCTGTATGGAAATGAGACTGGGCCGCTTTAACTCCACACTGAGCACCCCCCACTGGCTGCACATTGTCTGAGATTTTAGGCACTTTTAGAAAAGTAATGGGGAGTTTAAGTTGGCATACAAGTGTGTGAGTGTGTGTTTGAGGTGTGTGTGTGTGTGTGTGTGTGTGTGTGTGTGCGCACGTGTGTACTTTTGAGCATTGGTAGGGGGCATTAGGTTGTTTACTATCGGCAATACTAAGAAACATCTAGCAAAACACTCTTGGCACGTACACTCCTGTCTTTACACCTCCCCCAACTTCCCTCCACACTCTTCCTCCTCCCACCCTCTCCCTCTCTCTCTCTCTCCCTCTCTCTCTCTCTCGCTCTCTCTCGCTCTCTCTCTCTCTCTCTCTCTCTGCATGTACTAAGGCCCACCCTTAATTAAGTCTGTTGGGGTTTCAAAATGTTGAATCTTGTTTAAAGACCATCTCAGCACATTTGGAGGCCCACATGCATGCATGGTAATCAGGCCGTTTGGGCGCCGGGTGCAAATCTTATTTTCAGGCTGATTTTATTTTTATACAACCTCTTGTGCTTATTGCTTATTGCTTTTTTCTTGTGTATGTGTGTATATGGGGTGGGGGTGGGAGGGGTGTGTGATGGGGAGTGTGTGTGTGTGTGTGTGTGTGTGCATATACCGTCGCCAAGTACGTCCCCACTCCTCTTTAGTGCTTCTCTTCTTCACAGTTACCTCTGCTTAATCTTATTAGAGTGAAATTCAATTACTTTTATCAAGGTTATTTCATACATGATAGATGCAGCCAGTGCACGGCTTAATTAGGGCCCAGTAAAAGCAGGCGTTTTGCATCATCCCGCCGTTCCTACACATATAATTGAGCTCGGCTCTTTCTTCCAGGAGAATGGCTTGGCCAAAATGGTGACAATGCACCACGTAACAGCTCTATGAGAACAGAATAATGGGGAAATTATTACGGTTCAGCAGGAGCTAAGCACCTGTTACTGCACTTCATTTTGAAGTCCACGCTGACATTTAAATTTTTTCATTTTCAACATTGATAGCAAGTTACCAGAGGGGATCACAAGGCAGGAACCAAATAAAGGCTATTTAAATGCTTGCAAAGTGGCAAGATTAAAATCGAATAAGTGCAGACTGCCCCCCCCTCTCTCTCTCTCCTTGTTTCTTCGTCTTCTTTTCCTCTTCTTTCCTGTTTTTCTTCTTTCCCTCCCCTTTTCTGCTTCACTGGATGAGTGCCCCTCCCGTCCTCACCAATTATCCCTGGATGAAATTTTTTTGATTGAAGCAGGATAATTGTGTAATTATCTGGGTGAAATGGGAAGTCTAATGTGTTAAAGTGTGATTTTTTTTTTTTGTTCAACTGTGGTGTGACTGGAGTCGAAGCACGAAGCCATTGTGGCTTGACTCAGCTGCCTGTGAGGATGCAGCCTGACCAACTAAATGAATAAATATAAAGATAAGAGGGATACACACTCTTACAAAGTGGTGAGAATAGTAAGGGGATTCGGGAATTCAATCTAAATCAATCTAAATATCTGGAACAGTTCCTACTGGGAGTTAATGGAGGATTTTGCACTTGGCCTGTGAGGTCAAGTGTAGTAACTTCACTCTGTTCTATTCTATTCTATTACAAAGGCAAATCAGTAGTATCAGTAAGTTTCCCCCCACTGCTCTTGTCTATCACACACCAACTACCAACCGGGGAGGATGTGGGCTAGCATGTGCCTCCTCCGAGACATGTGAAGCCAGCCACCACATCTTTCAAACTGTTGCTCATGCTGCATACAAAGAGCAGCGTAACAAGCTCAGAAGAAGCTGTTAACTGCCCTTTTCCGCATACATGAGCTCACACATGCCAGCGATTGGTTAGTGTTGGTCTGATTAAGAGGGTAGAGACAGAAATGCCATCCCTCCCACCCGGAGACCACAGATGGCTGTGGCATTGTTTGGATTTGAATGTGCGATCATCTGAAGATTCGAAGAAGTGCGAATACTTTTATGTTGCACCACCTGGAGCCGGGCTATCAGTTTTAATTTGTAGCTGCCTGGCGAACACAGAGGTTTTACAGCCCGAAAAAGAAAAAAAAAGCCCTACTCCTTATTGACTTTAGCAAAACAAACGTGATATGTAACTATGTTTATGCGCTTCACAGTGATGTGATGCACCTCGATGCTGTAACTATAGCACACTACTCATTCCCAATCCCAGCACCTGCTGCACTACACACATCGCTGGAGTAATGATCTGTCTGTTAGTAGAGAGATTTTTATTAGGTGGATTAATTAGCATTCACAGATGACAGACGATCTCCGCAAAGCCTTCATGTACACTAACTCCCCTGCTGTAAGTAACAGTCACCTTGTGGTTAACAATATTGGGAGAAAACACACCGCAAAAAATGGCATCTTGGCAGGTGAAAATATCTTGAATATAGTTGGGTTTATCTAGCATTTCCTATTATACAATTACAATTAACCAAATATAAGATTATTAACCCTATGTCTAGACTTTTTTTTCTCATTTCAAACTTTACATTTTCTTGTTCTAGGAGGACTCAGTGGTGAGCACTGTTGCCTCGCACCTCCAGGGTTGGGGGTTCAATTCCCGCCTCCTCCCTGTGTACATGGAGTTTGAATGTTCTCCCTGCGCTTCCGGGGTTTTCTCCGGGTAGTCCGGTTTCCTCCCCCAGTCCAAAGACATGCATTGTGGGCTGATTGACATTTCCAAATTGTCAGTAGTGTGTGAATATGTGTGGGATTGTGCCCTGTGATGGGCTGGCCGCCTATCCAGGGTGTCCCCTGCCTTGTGTTCCTCGAGTTCTCTGGGATAGACTCCAGGCTCCCCATGACCCTGTGTAGGATAAGTGGTATAGAGGATGGATGGATGGATGGATGGATGGATGGATGGATGGACATTTTCTTGTTCTATTGGCAGATTATTTTTGCTTCTTTCTAGAAATAAATGCTTAAAATTAGCAAAATGATCTGCCTATAGGTCAAGACTATTTTAAGCTTGGAATTAGTACAAATTGTCTAGAAATAGGTTTTAATAATCTTATAATTGCTTTGTTGCAATCTTGTTATAGGAAATACTAAATAAATTTGAATATATATTCAAGATATTTTCACTTGCTAAGATGCCATTTTTTTGCAGTGTAAAGATGCTAGCCAGGATTGAAGCATTGAAGCAGCTCATAGCTGAAAGTCTGACAAAAGACTTCCTGACTGAGTGCATAAATGCGATGAACTTGAAACTTTGTTAGAAGTGCGTAATTATTTTGTACTTGTTTGTTTCCCTTAGCCTGTACTGGGAGATTATTAATGCTAACTGGCTAGCTCACCATATGTTTTACATTACATTAGCTACCACTTTTTAGCCAAGTTTGTTTCAGGGCAACCAAAACATGGGACTGAGCAAGCACTGGAGCTTTTACTTTCCCGATGGGATAGCTAATATAATTATGATTTGATTCTGTTCTACTGTATTGTACTTTTCCTATGTGGATGTGGACTTCATGCATCACTGCTGCTCTGAGAAACCCCAAAATACAACATATATGACCTTGCCTTTGAGAATACCTCCCTGGCCATTCTAAAGGAATGCCATTCAGAGGTTTTCTGACTGAAATCTCTTTATGTCAGCTGACAACAATGCTTTTTCTTTAATTGAAGTAGAAAAAACAATCCTGCCCAGGTCTGTTCCTGTTGAAATCATACATTATTACACTGACCTTAATCCAAATCCCTCTACAAACTGAGCAATTTCTCTCTGCCAGTCTTAAGATCCTGGCAGAGAGAAAGAGAAAAGGAGGCAGCAAAAAAAAAAAAACCCAGCAACTCGTGCAATGGGAAGGGGAGAGACTAGCAAAATGAAAATTCAGGGGAAAAGGAACATAAGATATGTTGTCTGCTTTCAGTGGTTGTTAGGAAATAAATTGCTTTTGAAAGTAGAAATGTTTACCTCAATTGAGCGCCATTTTATGCCCTTGACAGGAAATTATTTCACAGCCTCTCTTGCGGTTGCTCTTTCCATTGGTCATGTTTTCTTAACCTTACAAAAATAACTTGGCCTCCACATTCACTTCGACTATAAACACTTATTCTGTGTTTTGAGGCCTCTCTCGGTGGGTAGTTCAACTAATTTCTTTCTTCAGTGGCGAGAGCGTTGAGGTAGAATGGCGAGGGAAAGAAGCACGGTGCTGTTCTGCCCTCTTCACATTTTTGCCCTTTGTGTTGAGCTTGTACCAAGTACAAGAAAGTAAATCGAATGCAGAACTGCACTGATAGTGGAAAAAAGACATTATTGACTTATTATTGCTACTGCAGGACTGGTTTGGCAAACAAAACAGATGAAACGTCCTATTTACAACTCCTTTTTAAACATGCCTGCAAACTTTTGGAAGAGTATGAACAAGCTTGTCTGCTGTTAAACACTTCCAGGCTTATTGAAATCTAGGGCTGGATTTATAGATTGGCAGATCAGTCGTGAACTTATGCTTACATTCTCAGGATAGTGATGGATCTTACCTGTAATGATCCTGGTATGAAAGAATACAAGAAATACCACAAGAGTAAGAACCTCAAGGCCGTCCATCTAAAAAAAAGGCAAGGAGCTGTTAATATCTGTGTCTGATTTATTTTATTATGAACATTTCTGTGTATTAATTAATCTGAGTATGAATGAAGTTATGTGTGTGTGTGTGTGTGTGTGTGTGTGTGCGCTGAGCCCCAGGGGGCCTGCTGACATTGACACTGGGTTTCAGTCCCCCATCTTCAATCCTGTCTTATCAGAAGCTTGCTGATGGCCTAGAGGTCACTCCTATTCCCAACCCCCCCCCCCCCCCCCCCCCCCCCCCCCCCCCCCCCCCCCCCCCCCCCCCCCCAACACGCCTGCCCTCTAATTCAAATCCCCCTTAACTGATAGCTGGTGTCCACTGTGTCCTCTGGAGCTCCTCAGGGTGGAGACAGAGAGTCCGTGGATAGAAGGACTACACCAGGAGATCTACTGGACAGACATATCGTGCCTTGCATAAGCATTCACCCCTTCTTGAACTTTTCCACATTTTGTAATCTTACAACCCGGAACTGGAATAGACTTAGAATTGGGATGTAACAAAACATGTCTTACATCTGAAGGTGCAGAATATTTTTTTAGTGTGGCACATGGGTTAATTAAAGGTGCAATTGTCTTTTTTTTTTTCTTACTAATAATATGAAAAACCTGAAAAAATATGTAGAATGTTATAAAAAAAAATGGTTTAAGCCATGACCTCAGAAGAAAAGTATTACATGGCTGAGAAACCCCCTTTGGAAAACTGTGTTGCGGTCCAGAATGCGTGTTTGTGTTTACATGGCCATCGTGTCAGTCTTTTATAGACTCTCCCTCACACCCCTTCACTCTGCATCCTGCTAACATGCTAACACCGCAGCTTAGCGCTCATAAGAGCTTATTACAAAGAAAAAAGGACCGCGACTGCACTTGTGACCATTTTCATAAATCATTATGTATGTGCAACATTAATAATTAATAATTGTTACACATGGATAAATTAATTATTAAAGTTGCACATACATTAATAGTTAATTAGTGTTATATAGTGTCCTTGAAAGTGATGCTGTGACAATGCTTGCTCATGCTAGCTCTAGTTAGCATGCTAACCCTAGTTGAACCACCACTTTGTTTTCATGGGTGGGAAATGGGAGTGGGCCCAAAGAGTAAAAAAAATCATTTAAATCTTATTCAACTCCACCTGTTTAACCGAGAACTTAGAACTATTCTTGACAAATTTTGAGAAATCGTACCTAATGTGCGTTTTGTTGGATGAATAAGTATTCCCTGTGTGGTGAACTATTAAAAATGTTACTTTGCTCATATTTATGCTTGTAATGCTATCCTCAATCTGCATATAAAATAACATAGGAGCACTGTAGTTATGCATAAACATAATAGACGTATAGTCTATAATTACCGTGTTTTATTCTGATCTTGAGTATGCTAATCAATCACATGACTTGGACTCAGTAATGTGTCATGAATTTCATGACTTGGAAAAAAAAAAAAAGACTTGCAACTTGAATTTGACACTAATAACTCGGTCTTGGATTTTGGTCATGAAATTCAAAAAGTCAACATGACTCTCTTTTTTGGGAAGTTGAGGGAGTGAGAACCACTGCTATGGATTAGATTTGATTGATTTGATTTGATATATGCTGGTAAAAGAAATGTAGGTTTTGTCCCAAAGCTTGGCATTATATTTGGGAGGCTTAATCCTGAGGGTCAGACCGGAATGATTATCGTATTGCAAATTTAACAGTGGAAGTGTTGACAGTAGCCTACACATTTCTCAGTAGTGAGTTGGTGGGGTCAATACTTTTTGAATAAAGTAGCTTGTAAACTGTTTTATTGACAAAAGAGCAAAGTAGTGTTAACGAACACTTGTCTTTCATTCAGTACTATTACTATTGCTGATGTGAGACTTTTTTTATAACTTGCTTTCAGACTTCGGTCTGGAGTCCAGTTTGAAACATACCAGTAGGTGGATTTGCTGTGCTAAACTGCCCCTTGATGTGAATAAGTGTGTGTGTGTGTGTGTGTGTGTGTGTGTGTGTGTGTGTGTGTGTGTGTGTGTGTGTGTTTAGTTAGGACATGGAACTTGTCTGTTGTCTGCCTCAGCATTTGTCTGTGTTTAGTTGGGACTCAGGACTTGTCTGTCTTTATTTGGAGCTCTTTGCTCCAGTGTCAGTACTGAAGAGATTCTTGTTACTTGCAAAACAGCTGGAGTACAAAGAGCAAATCCCATATCCTCTCTCTCTTTATTACGCTGCCTGACTACAGTAAGAGCACAGTGTGTGCAGTTTGTGTTTCATTTCAACCAGAACCTTTGAAGTTCAAGCACAAAATTGCAATGTTCCTTCAATTACACAGGGCAGCTGTAAATAGATAAATACAGGATGGAATACAATAAAATAATGTAAAACAAAAAAAAATGTTCCTACCAAATTAACATGGTTCAAAATTCATCACTGAGTCACACCTGGGAATGAGATCTCATAATATTTCACTTATAGGGGAGGCACTTGTTTGCAACTCGCACTCTTGCACTATAATATGCAGCACACTCTATTAGCAAGTTCGCGCTCAGACACTCGGGTTTTCAGCAGAAGCTCTTGCAAGCGCTGCAGAGGAGCGGGGTGCTGTGAGTGGCACTCAATCAAAAACACAGGAAAAACAAAAACACAATGGCACTCCAAGCATAGAGTATGAGGAAAGATGACCTTCGTCTAATTGGTTTAAACAAAACTGCGTACAGCAAATTAAGGCAATCTGGATGATCCTCATTTCCACAATGGCCTCCTAACCACTAGCCAAACTTCTGCATGTTTATTTCAACTTCACAACTCTAAAGTCTATATTTTGGTGATGTCGCATAGCATAGATATTGTAGGTGATCGTGACACAGTTTCAAGCCTGTGAACTATTTGAAACAAGAAGCCAGGCTTCAAAACTTCAAAATTTAGATTAATGCCTCCATGAGGCAAAAGTAACTTCTGCATGACAGCATCACCAATAATCCCGATTGAATAGTGATGATGAGTGCTGCGAAAGCTACGGTTGTCTGATCAAGTTACTGTGCTCAAACTAACGAAGGCAACAGAGGAAAAAAAGGAACTGACGATAGCTAATTAGTAAATCCATAATGTTTTCCTCCTCTTAAGCATCTCCCTCGAGGGTGTTTTGAATCATTATGCAAATGATGTTGTCAAATGTCAATTAGCACAGGAAGACACTCCTCTCATGATTTATTATTTTCAAGAGTGCTTCTGTAGTTGAAAACCTTCTCCCACTAGTCATCAAAGGAAATAGAAAATGAGGTTTTGTGTGTGTGTGAGGGTTCGTGTGTGTGTGTGTGTGTGTGTGTGTGTGT
>CM040992.1:18887327-18899977 GCA_022985145.1 Pangasius djambal
AAAAAGAAAAAAGAGAGGAAATTTACAAAACCAGACCAATACCAGAATTCAAAATATGCCACTTCCAATCCCTATACTATGCTTTAAAAAATCATAACTTCAAAATACCCTAACCAGCAGCGCACTGTATAAAATCATGCAGATACAGGTCAAGAGCTCCAATTAATGTTCACATAAAACATCAGAAATGGGAAAAAGTGTGATCTCTCTGACTTTACTCATGGCATGGTTGCTGGTGCCAGATGGGCTGGGTTGAGTATTTCAGAAACTGCTGATCTCCTGGAATTTTCTCACACGGCATTCTCTAGAGTTCACACAGAATCGTATAAACAACAAAAAACATTGAGTGAGCGACAGGTCACAGAGATTACACTTTTTCTCATTTCTGTATCTGCATGATCTTATGCACTGTGCTGCTACCGCATGATTGGCTGATATAGATACCTGCATAAATGAGCAGGTGTACAGGTGTTCCTATTAAAGTGGACGGTGAGGGTATATTGCAATGTTTGAAAGGTATCAGAATGCAATACACAAGCTCTTATTCCTGCTAATGCATGTAAGCAGCAACTGAAGGTGGCTACAGTGAAGTTTTGAGCAGTGAGTTTTGAGAACATGGGCTCCAGACTTCAGGAGTCACTTTGCTGAAAATGGCTGTAATTCCTAAATGGTAAATGCCACATGTTTGTGGAACGTCTTAAAATAAAGCTGAAAGTCTACACTTCGATCACATCTTGATTGTTGTATTTCAAATCCATCGTGGTGGAGTATAAAGGCAAAATCACAAAAACCTCAGTCATTCCAGACCTAACTGTGTATATACATATATATACATACATATGGATGGATGGATGGATGGATGGATAGATAGTGCATAGCAGGGCCAACCAGTTTGCTTAAAGCAAAATCATACTTCCATTAGAATGGGTAAAATGTAGCCCCAGCATAGATCTGAACTCAAGCTCCTGCCTATTTGTTTGACATTATTTAACTTACTGAGCCCCCCTAATTGAAGAACATTGCAAATTTATTTTAAAAGTGCTGGGCCAGTATCGGAATCTTCCTTTTCATAACCCAATTAAGGACCACATCAGAGTTGTTAGTTGAATGGTTTATTCATTATCCAGAGGTACATTTAATAGGGCAAACTCATTTAGAGGCTCATTATCAAACTTGGCAACAGATCATATTATCCGGCCGTTTTGATCTTTTCCGAAGCGAGCCTATGTACTGAAAGAAAGTGGAACTCTGCAAAAAAAAAAAACCTTAACGACATGCCAGATCGGGCCTTTTGATTAAACATTGAGGCATTTTCCCTTTACAAAGACCAGTGATATATTGCTGCCATGGACTCCCTGGAGTGCCTCCCCATTAAGTGTCCACCGGTTCACCTCAGCCCATTGGCCCACTGGCTGCTTTATCCCTTTGATGGTTTAAGGTCAGGTTCAGATTCAAGATGGCTGCCATACAAATTCACTGAAGCTTCAAAACTTTGTCACAGGAAGAAAAGTATGTGACAACATGGAGGGTTGGGTAAGGCTGTGAGATGTGGTGGGTGGGGGTGCTCTTGACTGGCAGCATCAACTGTAATTTGAATATCAAGGTTTTTATTAATAAGTTCATGTTGATTCATGTTTGTCATGGATCCACTAGGTCTGCAGGGATGGTGTCCCTAGGCAGAGTGTGCCCCATTTTGAAGAAAAGTATAAGAACAGCATGAATAAAACAATGAGTTTTTTTTTTTTTTTTTCTGAAACAAGGCACATGTTCGTGTGTAATTTCATTTTTTTCCCCTTTTTATAGGCTTGATATGCATAACAAGGCATAACAATGTCACTTTGATGAAATTACCCATATGGAGACAAAACTGCCAAAAGTTTGACATAAAAGACAAGATGCTTAAAAGTAGAATCCTGTTTTATTATTTTATTTCTATTAAGGCCTCATAGAGAGTAGCAGAATATAAACTAGTGTGTGTGGACTTTTACAATCTCAACACAGTCACAGCAAAAATATTCTGGACAAGCAAATAGCAACACATAAATCATATGAAAAAGTGGAAATAGTTTTAGACTTACAATGTCAGAAAAGAGAAGTTCTTATTTTTCTGAGAATATTAATCATTTCTCCAAATAAGACAAAAATTCCTACTCCAAGATACCCAATTAGTCAAAAATCCGAACCTTATGATAGTATATGCGCCTCTACTTATCCAAATATTTTAAAAGACAGGATTAAAGACAGACCCTCTCTGCTTTTTTTCTATCTGGTGTATGCCATTAGCGAGCTCTATCAAGTGGTATAAATCTTTAATTTCAGAGATCAGCATTAATGGTCGAAACAGCCTAAGATCTCTGCTCCATTCTCGCCTTTCATCCTCTCCTTGGCAGAATTCCGGAGGGGGCCGCACTCAATCGTTTGCTCCCTTAAGTACACAAAATTAGCTGCTTATCTGTTGATCTCCGTACATGATCCCTGTGAAATCCTTTCTGTGTGTCCAAGGCTCCCGCCTTCACATAAGCCTAGCTGCAGGAACCGTTCCCCGGCCTTCATCTCTCTCTGAACCCCCACCACCGGCCCTCAGAGGGAATACCAGACCTAATTAAATTGTGTTTAATGACAATAAGGACTGGGCTTCCACCTCTGCTTGCTTCCTGTCTAACTTCTAGCTGCATCCTAACTGACACATAAACCCCAGGCTTTTACCAACAGCTGGGCGGGATTTTCCAGAAATGTATAAAATGTCATTCATATGCCTCAGCCCTGCATAATATAGTCCAGAAAACAAAATGAAGAGAATACAAAAAGAAATGAAGACAGTGAAAGATGCACAGACTCAAAACTCAAGCTGCAGGGTATATGAGAGTGATGAGAGTAAGGAGATTTATTGGGGAGGGTGCATTGGTGAAAGCTGAGGGGTGCAAGGCTGATTTTGTTTTAATGTATGCCCCAGATTGTGGACTTGGGTCTCATCTCCAGCTTCACCACTGAAGCATAATTTTTGTATTTGCTTCTTATCATATTTAGTCTAAGCATCTGACCAATGCTTAATAGTGCAGTGCTACCATATTTGGCTGTGTTAATGAGCACAAGCTATGGAATTAGGCCTGGCTGTTTCTGTTAATGCAGCCTGCTGAAGCCCAAGAGTGACTGCAGCCCTCGTTAGCTGTGCCTACTCACTATTGATTGTGGTGGGCCGCTGGAGGCTCCCTACCTGCAGTTGACTTTGTACTTCTGCTGGAGTTGTAAGGGTCTACGGAACAACAGGGACCGTGCACATCTCAAACAAGGTCTATGAAAAGCCTATCAATTAGGCTTTGAAGGTCAAGCAAACTCTCTCTTTTCCCCTCTTACTCTCTCTCTCTCTCTCTCTTTCTCTCTCTCTCTCTCTCTCTCTCAGTCTCCCCTGGACCCGCTCATCTTGAGCTAGCGGTATCTCCCATGCTCTCTCTTGCATCGCTCTTTCCAAAATACATCTGAAGACTCCATTCAATTAAATATCTCTCAGCTCCAGCTGCTCCCTAAGTGAAAGGTCAAGCAAGTCCAGGAGGCTAAAAGAGAAAGGCTTGGCTTCTTCAGAAAACCCTGCCCTCCCCTCTCTTCCCTCCATCACGCAACAAAGCCTCCCCCAAGCCTGGGCTCTCTCCTAATGATCCCCACTGGTCAATCCCTAACTAGCAATGACAGTTCCCCCTAGATGCACCACTGCAGACGAGAGCCAATCGATCAGGTGGAGGGGGAAAAAACACACATATAATGATAACCCGCAGACATAATGTCAAGCCCTTGTGCTGTCCCAATTGGTTGACATTCAGGTAGATAGAGGGGAGAGCCAAATGCTTGCACTTCAAAAGGGAGGTGCAAGCATTGAGCTCTACTGCACCAAGTGAAATCTGTTAACCACTCTCTTGCATGAATGGTAATTACCCACAATGTGGCCTTGAGAACACTGCAACTGCGGTGGCCATCTCATCCAGATGACCCCCACTCAATAACCATCAATGCAAAAAGCACATCACTGAGTTTTATTACCACAACTGTAACCCAGTCATGGCTCTTCTGACAATGCATGCTCCAACTTCAGAGGGTTCATGTGCATGGATGTTGAACTACAACCCATCCGGATAGTCACTTACACAAGCTGAGATTAAATGGTTCTTTGATTGCCCTAAAATACAATTCAAAATAATAATCATTGCAACAACATGGGTTCAAGTGTGGTTTCACCCTTGAAGCAGAGCCTCTCTTTTCATACTTCATTTTAGAAGACAAATGGCTCTGGTGGGACCAGGGATCCACATGGGTTCGTCTTACTTTGCAGGGCTTTGGCAATCTATTTCTCCTCTTTAATTGCAAGCAGACAAGTGGAACCATACATCTGCCCTATGCTGCTTGACCCAATGCATAAGCGCCATTGATCAGAGGAGCTTAATACGCGGTGCCACTTTCCAATCCCTCATAGCTAAGGCATTATCAGACGAGCTGATATGATACACCAGCTCCTGCCTGCCACCCCCACTCCAGCGCAGATTAAATTCAGGGTGTCTCTTTTTGGACGGGAGGCGGACAGACGGCCTGACTCCAGTGCTAGATGAGAAAGTGCTGGGCTGGGCCATCCCACTGTCCCAAAGTCCCATCAATAGCCTGAGGAATGGCAGCCAAGTGGCTGCAACAACAGGACACCTGATTAGAATGGAGCAGAGGGATAGAGAGAAGCAAGGGGACAGGCATGGTCTCCTAAACCATACCCTGTCTTATTTTCTTTCTGTTTCTCTCTCCCTCCACTAAACATTGTGGCAGACTGGATGATCATGTTTCCCCTATTATCAATACAATCTCTTCCTTGGCCTCTGTCTCTTCCAGTCACCAGTTTTTATAACCTTGTGTTACTCTTCATCTACCATATGAGTGCATCTCCACTGTCAGACCCATGATCAAATAAGCAAACTCATTTTTTACACTGACGTTTGTAAAAACAGCTTAAATCTTTTAAACTTATCTAATCTTATCTAAACTTATCAGTCTAGACTAATATATTTGTAAGGACTACACGGTTGAATGCAAAAGTCTGTATATGCCAATACAAGGAAAAAGAAATTTATCACAAAATTGTCAAATCTTGTATGCTAAGATATTACTATTTTTTAAATAAAAATCAAAAGTTAACTTGTACCCACTTATTGTGTAGTGGGTAACACTGCCACCTCACAGCTGCAGGGTCATGGGTTACTGTCTGGAGACTGAACTCAGATTACTGCTCACACAGAGTTTCACATGTTGTATGCTCTCCCCAAGTTAATTTTTTCTGGGTTCTCCGGGTTCCTCCCACCCAGGCTCTTTGGTAGCCTTTGAAGCCCGTTTGAAGGTCTGGAGCTCAAGAGGTTAATGACAAAAAAATGTCTTTTGGGACAGTTTTTCTGCTGATTTTGCCTGACATTTTGGACTGTTGTATAGTTGCAAGTTATAGACTGTAAAAATATTTTGTAAATTTACAGTATTTATTTTATAGCAAAATACTGTTTTATTATTTTACAGGATTCTACTGTAAACGATTAGGCAATTAGAGCAGTGCATTGGTTTATAGTAAAATAGCAGAAAACTCAATGCATAGTGGGATATCTAACATTTTTTGGCAGTGGTTGGAATAGTAAAAGTTCTCCTTAGGTAAACATCTGCAAATTAGTGCATAATATTTGTGCCCTTTATTTTAGCAACCATTTTTGGTGAATACAAACCCTTTGCATTTAACTTTATATGACAGGCAAAACTTTGTTTTAGTAAAGCTCTGAAATTCATCTTTTAGGGCGAGTTAATTCAGTGAAGGAGGTGGTTGAATCAGTGCACACACATTGTCCTAGTTGAAATGGCTCAGTGGTGAAAGCTTTGAGCATTTTACAGTACTTTATTATAAATATGTTTTACAGCTATTTACTGTCAAATTAAAGTATGTTACGGGCAACTCTGCTGCCAGTAAATTACTGTAAATTTTACAGTAAATGTTTTACAGGTTCTTATTTATAGATAAACTGTAAAATAGAGGTACATTTTCCTTTTTTCACCCAGAAACCACGAGGGATGCAAACTTTTCCACTCAAATGTACTTGAACCAAAACTCAGTGTGTACAGTGGGAAAATTTAGAAAACTTTCTTAGAACACACACTGTTTCCCAAACACATGATGTAAAATTCATTCATTTACATTTATGTCATTTGGCAGATGCCCTCATCCAGAGGGACTTACAATTATTTCATTTATACACCTGAGCAGTTGAGGATTAAGGGCCTTGCTCAAGGGCCCAGCAGTGGCAGCGCTGGGATTTGAACTCTCACCCTTCAGAGCAGGAGTCCAACGTCTTAACCGCTGAGCTCCCACTTCCTGTTTGAGTTTAATACCAATCAGAAGTTTCAAGCAACATATTAAGGTTAAAACTATTGGACGTGTAAGGAACATTTATTTCCTTATACACGTTTGATTTTACAAATTACATAAAGATTATCTGATTTAGCTCACATCAGTTACCTTAAACTGAAAGAAGTGCTGTGTAAGTTATGACAAAAGTTAGTTGCTTCGATCAATCTTTTTACCCCTTATTGATCCAGGGGTCATACTTTCCCTTGTGTCAAAAAGAAAACAAATGTTTCACTGGTCTATGATTTCTCATTATATCCATGTCTCCAATGGTCTCCATTGGTCTGTGGACACACCCACCAATCGATAGTTCTCAGTCTCTGTGAATTGCCATTGTGATGATTAGAAATCGACCTGCCTTCTTATGGGAATGCTTTATACGACACAAAGACTGGCCACATATTCAAATACCATAGGAGCTTATAATTTCAGTAAATACCAAATCTATGAGCAGATTTGAATTTCCTGTATCCTTCGGGGAAAGCACAGATATTTATACCAGCAGGCTGTGGGAGTGTATCAATTAACAGAGCAGGTCTTCTATCGTTTCTTTCCAACTGCATGATTTTATTGTTGTACAGTGTGTCACTGGAGTAGGCTAGAGCCTGGACACCCATCAGCCTTCTATATAGAGAACACTATATAGAGAAAAATATAGTTTTATAGTTTTACAACGCAATCTGGTTTTGCAACAATTTGCACAACAATAGATACTATTATATTATATTAGTTTAGATTAGATTAGATTAGATTAGATTAGATTAGATTCCTTATTTGTGTTTTGTACACTAAAGGCCATATTCAGAATTGGTGACATAAGTCCAAAAGATCTGGCAATATTTACATGGAAATGTCCTCGTATTCAGAGCCGGTTTACACACGTACTCAGGCTGTTTTTCTGTACGCCCACTCATAGTAAAACAACCTGCATGTAGTTCATACCTCTGAGGTTGCTATATTTTTCTAGATTAGAAGTGACAGTGTTAGAGACAGGGTTTTTCAGTAGCTCCTAGACCAGTGCTTCTCAAACTGGGTCCGTGAAGCATAGCCAGGTTATAGTTCTTAGCTTACCAGTCATTTAAACTGGGTTGAATCCAAACCTTAATAACTGGGGGAAAACACCTATAACCTATAAATAATATCAATATATAAATATAAATAATGTCAGTTTTAACCTGTTCTGTAGGTCGAAGGCGCTGGGGAAAAAAAACTCAAGTAAAAAACAGAAGATTAATCTGAATAGAGATTATTACACATCTGAATAATGTACGTAATATTTGAACAGTCCATAAAATAAATGTGGGCTGAGAGGGTCCATGGAATTTTATTGGCGAGAGGAATTATTTGTAGCTAAACCCAAGCACTTACCTTTAAACCTGTCAAATGTAATACAACATAACACCAAAGCAAGAGGCAATTTAAAGATGAAAAAATGTAAAAAAAAAAAAGACTAATACGTTGATATATGAACATGAAGATGGCAAGCATTGAAATAAATATTTAATAGGAATAGTCCTAGCAAATGTCACATTAATCACTACAAATGGGGCTTAATTTAACAATATGGCTTCCATATTTATTATTTGACAGCTTATAAAATAGCACATGAGTGTATTTACAGCCCAAAATCTGAATTTCAGCATGACATATTGTTGTTACTTCAAACTGTCACTCATCAAACTGGACTTAATATTCCTCCTTGCATGAGCCAATATCACACGAGAAAAATGTACTTAAGTCCAAGATCAGAACTGATACACGCCTCTGCTAGGAGCAAACTCCACCCGGAGTACAACGATCGAGTAGCGCTTTAGTCCGTAGGTCAGAATACTGATTACTGAGTATTAAATACGTGCATAGTTGACTTCTGAATATGGCCATAAGTACATTAAAAAAATCGTATTTGGTCTACCTCGGTAGACATAGTCATCCTTAAGCGATACGCAACCATGACAATAATAAAGCACAAAACTAGCCAGTGTAAGGATAAAAACAGAGCTTTTTATATCACACACTTATAGTACAAAGGATTCATGAGACAACACATTACGAAAAGATGGTATAAGATGCCAGTCGCAGTCGTTTGTTCAAATGAGTACATTTTTAACATGAGAGCAACTATATTTCTGCAACTTTGTTTAATACACTGGAAATAAGAGCTCTTGTTAAGAATCTTGTTGCTAGTTAAGTTAATCTCTTTTTACAGCCTCTTTGCCCAGTCATGCAGTCCCCGAGGGACTAAGACAAGTGGCTCCCACACGACAGGTGCCGCACTCAAAGTCCCTCGCCTCTTTTGCCCGTCACTCTTCGCTTGATTTCTAAACAGTCCCCACTTGCTTCGCTTTGACTGAACTCAATGGGATTACAGCAGAGTTAATCGCTCCTGGGTTTGTCCACTTATTAGCATGTGAACTTCCCCTCGGCGGCCCATTGTTTTCAAGCCTTCCATAAAGATTACCTTGGAATTGCTCTATTGTCTCCACCAATGCGTAGGAGCCTAATGAAAGCCTGCACAATGGAGATGGCAGCCGCAGTGGCGAGAGGTGCACGTATGTTCATTAACGAAGGTGCAGGGACTGCTTTTAAAAATAGAAATGCTGGCAGGTCTCAGATTGAGCTATTAGGGATGTGTGATTGTGTGCACCGCCCTCCCCTTACCCAAACTCCCCTTCCACACTTTACACCAGCAGGAGACACAGAAAACTGTACCACAGGCCAAAAGCAACGGAGCCCAGACTGGAGAAACCAGGGCTTTTTTTATTCTAGTATGTTTCAGTGCATATTTGATAAGTACCTAATGGTGTCTGCTGTTTGCTCAGTAGAATCTGAGTTAATAAAGGACCAAAGATTCCTGCTGCTAGCTGTCTGGTTTTTTGTTGTTGTTTTTTTTTTTGTTGTTGTTGTTGTTGTTTTTTTGTGGCAATGGTGTTTTATGGATGTAATTTAGGGCGTGCTATGAGCATATGAAGACTCAGAAAACCTAGATACTGAAACATGATCTCATGAAAAACTTGAATTTGATGAACGAGGGAAAGAACTGTGGTTGGATTTCTTTGACTCCATAGAAATGAAGTCATAACAAAAGGTATGAACATTAAGCCCACTCCTAATCTTAATCATAATAAACTCTGAGGATCCATCAGCATGGTGTTATTATTAGCTAGATAGTCTGTTTGCCTCTGTGGCTAGGCATGGATAAATTAGCACTGGTATGTGATACTCGCATTGAGCAGTGTCACGGTTTGATAGGCCACTTTTTGCCCATCACTGTTGTTGTCAACTAGAAAACACTAGTGTTTTTATGTTGTACGTGTATTCTCTGCTCTCAATTTTAGCTAGCTTGGCTAATCAGCTAATGTATCAAAATCAAACATAACCTAACTACTTGTTTCCCAGCTCTATTCAGTGTATATTTTTTAGTTTCTTTTATAAAGATAATGAAACATGTAAACAGTGAAATCCTTTACGTCACCTGTTCCACATAGTTAGGAAGCTAGGGTCAGCCATGACACAGCACCCCTGGATTAGAGAGAGCCTTGATCAAGGGCCCAACAGTGGTAGCTTGGTAGTGCAGGGACTTGAACTCACAACCTTCTGATCAGTAGCCTACCACATTAGCCATTAAGCCACCACTGCACTTTGCAAATTCGATTTTCTATAGTTTGTCTGATTACAAGTTATTTTTCTCCATTTTCTGGTGGGTGAGGGCTAACACATGCTTCCTTTGAGACATGTGAAGCCAGCCAACCACATCTTTTCAAACTGCTGCCCATGCTGTCACAGGGCAGCGTGACACACATGGAGGAAAGCACTAACCGCTGTCTTCCACATACATGCGCTCACAGATGCCCATGATTGGCTAGTGTTGCTGTGATTGATAGGAGGGAGAGTATGCCATCCCTCCCACCCATGGAGCACAGCGAGTTCTCTCTTGGACACCCGGACCACTGTGGCATCGTCGGCATTTGAACTCAATTAATATGCATATTGTAACACCACTACTGATTACTGGGTAATTTATAGCAGAGGTGTGTATAGGGCCTGAGATGAATGGATGGTTTTTACAGTAACTACTTTATCCTGGTCAGGGTTCTGTGGTAACAGTTACTTTTTTCAAATAAATTGGGATGTAGAACCATCTACGTTCGTTAGAAAATACTGGGGATAAGTATAAACAAAAATAACTGTGGGAGCGGGTGGAAGTATCTATTTCACAGACATTATTGAATAGTATGAAATGAGTATAAATACTATAAGATATAGTATGAAGCTAATGAAATGAGTCATGCCAATTGTAATACATTTGTAAGCATAAAACATTTTTGATACAGTAAGCATGAAATACAGGATACTTTTTATACTTAAGAATTTCAAAATATCTCATGGACAAAGCAGTAATGAGCAGTAATGTTTTGTAGTCTATTAACGTTCATTCCTTATCATTAATACAATAATGGTCAATAATGCAACTCTTATTTCCCGCAGCATCACAGCTGTGTAGTAGAACTAAAGAAATACCGATAGCAACTGGTCCACCATTTTGGGGTTTTTAATTAACAGCGATTCATATGGTAATTACCTTACCAAACTCGAGTGAAGCAGGCAGGCGGATGAGGAGCACTCATAGGAATGGTATGCTTGTGTGGCCTCCAAAACCAAAGGAGGGCTCTCAGTTCAAAGCTCCAGTAATGAGACATTCCAACACGAAGGAACTGATACCCATTAACAGGAGAGCTTTTGTTGCATACCTCAGTCTATAATGTGTTGGGAAATGGCCTTTTATCCCAGTAAAGGCTTTGTTTATGAAGGGTGTGTTTTCATTATTATCATGAAAGGATGCTTTTGAACAGTTAATCAAGAGCAAAGATTTTGCTTAGGAGTATTTTATGGTAAGAGCACAACTAATTCAAAAGATGACATTTTTTTCATAACGGTAAGAATTTTGTTATCTCGTGGCCAACTTACTAACATCTAATGAATCTCTCTTCATCTCCCTCCAGTTTGTTGATTCAAATCCAAATGATCCTTTTTGTGCAGCCTAATTAGTACACCAGAAATGAAATCTAATCAAAACAGACTGCATAAATCTACAAAATTTACACCTAAAAACACCATATAAGCCTGCAGTATTGCTCAAAGCGCCAAAGCCTTTTGTGTCTTAAGATTGAGCTGGATTTGAAGAGAAGGTCATGACGGTGTTTTGCGTAATTAATCATCTAATGGCCTTTCAACAACAACTGTCATCTCAGATTTTGTGTTCAACTCAGCTACAGTGGGGAAAACCAACAACCCTGTGATTTAGACTTGCACGTCTACCAAACATCACCTTACACATACGTGAGCTGCTAAGAAAAGGTCAGATGCTCCGCAGGCTAAAAGCTTCAGCGGCCTTCTGTTTTGCCACCATGAAGGGCGCTTGCTGAGGGAATGTCAAACCTGCACGGTTCTGCATGAGTCCCTGTCAAAAGAAGGTGCACAACCTTTAGTGCCCAAGCATTAAGTTGCAGTGCTTGCTTTACCTTAACATCACCTTAAAGGCCATATATGTTGCTTGCTTGCTTTACCCTTTAGTCTTTTCTCTTTGGGTTTACTGTTATCTGACGTGAATATCTATTATGGTTGGAACTGAAGTCTTCTCTGGGATAAAAGATTCTCTAGATTGACCTGGATTATATATATATATATATATATATATATATATATACAGTTAGGTCCGGAAGTATTTGGACAATGACAGAGTTTTTGTGATGTTGCCTTTATACACCACCACAATGGATTTGAAATAAAACAATTAGGGGCTCAAAGGTATTTGGACAAAGTGACATAATTGTAAATATAGCCATAATTTTAATCTTGGCTGAAAATCCTTTGCAGTCAATGACTGCCTGAAGTTCTCAAAACTCAGATTCTGAGTTTCCTCCCTGGAGATGCTTTGCCAGGCCTTCACTGCAGCCACCTTCAGCTGCTGCTTGTTTGTGGGTCTTTCTGCCTTCAGTCTTGTCTTCAGGAAGTGAAAAGCAGCTCTATTGGGTTGAGATCAGACGACTGACTTGGCCATTGAAGAATATTCCATTTCTTTGCCTTCAAAAAGTCTTGAGTTGCTTTCGCAGTATGTTTAGGGTCGTTATCCACCTGCACTGTGAAGCGGCGTCCTATCAGTTTTGTAGCATTTGGCTGAATGTGAGCAGAGAGTAGAGCCCTATACACCTCAGAATTCATCCTGCTACTTCTGTCAGCAGTC
>CM040992.1:18900077-18931675 GCA_022985145.1 Pangasius djambal
GTTTGCACCTTGTTGTAAACCCTCTGTATTTACATTCATGAAGGCGTCTCTTGATTGTAGATTTTGACAATGATACGCCTACCTTCTCCAGAGTGTTCTTGACTTCTGTTGATGTTGTGAAGGGGTTTTTCTTCACCAAGGAAAGGATTCTGCGATCATCCACTTTAGTTGTCTTCCGTGGTCTTCCAGGCCTTTCGATGTTGTTGAGCTCACCAGCGCTTTCTTTCTTTTTAAGAATGTACCCAACTGTTGATTTGGCCACACCTAAGGTTTTTGCTCTCTCTTATAGATTTATGTTGTTTTTTCAGCCTAATGATGGCCTCCTTCACTTGCATTGAGATCTCCTTGGACTTCATATTGGTAGCTCCAGTCGAACAGCTGCCAAATGCCAACTCAGTACCTGATATCAACTCCAGACCTTTTATCTGCTTCATTTGTCTTGAAGTAATGAGGGAATGGACCGCACCTGGTCAGTTAACTTCTTGTCAGTCAATTGTCCAAATACCTTTGAGCCCCTGAAAATGGAGGCACTTTGCTGAAAATGGCTGTAATTCCTAAATGGTAAATGCCATATTTTTGTGGAACCTCTTAAAATAAAGCTGAAAGTCTACACTTCCGTCACATCTTGATTGTTTTATTTCAAATCCACTGTGGTGGTGTATAAAGGCAAAATCACAAAAATTATTTGTTTTATTATTTGATTTGATTTAGTTGAGCTTGCATGTTTTTTTTTTTGTGAGAAAGGGCTTCCGTCTAGCCACCCTACCCCACAGCCCAGACATGTGAAGAATATGAGAGATTGTTGTCACATGCAAAGAGTAATCAGTCCTTGTCAGATATTCCTGCAGCTCCTTTAATGTGGCCGTTGATCTCTTGGCAGCCTCCCTGGTAAGTTTTTGTCTTGTCCTTTTGGAGGAACGTCCTGGTCTTGGTGATGTCACTGTGGTGTTCCATTTTCTCCACTTGTTGATGATGGCCTTCGCAGTGCTCCATGGTACATCTAATGTTTTGTAAAAAATTTTATACCCCTCTACTGATCGATATCTTTCCACATTGAGACCCTGAACAGGCTTTGTAAGCTCTATGTGGACTATGGCTTCATCAGTCAGATAAAACCAAGAAGATGTGAAGAAAATCCTACAGAAGCAGCTGGTCTTTATTTGGGGTTAATCAGAATAATTTCATTGATGACAGCTGTATGGTAATTACTTTTGAACATGAGATTGAATGTGATTGATTCATTCTGAACACAGCCACATCCTCAATTATAAAAGCGTGTACATACTTATGCAGCCAGGTTGTTGTAACGTTTTTATTTTTCCTATTTTTTCCTAAAATGTTCCTGATTGTTTTGCACTTAATTTTAATATGTTGTAATTTCACATCGAGGGTGATGATTTATCTTGGTTTCATTTTTTTTTTTTTTTATCACAAAACCTGCCATTTTAACATGTGTGTGTAGACTTTTTATATCCATTGTATATATATCATGAAAGAATTCTTCAAGAGTTGCAGACATTGAAGTTCAAGTATATTATGGAATATTTTATTTTTAAATAATTTATTATGACACAAAAGTGCACGAATGAATATTTTTGGTACATTCAAGAGAGACACCTAGCCAAAACTAGTAAGTCAAATAAATATAAGTTGAAATAAATGAATGGAAGTACAGCTTTGCAAGTTGGAGTCACAGCGTCCACAGATATTTGTTAAAACAATACCTTACTATAATAAGTATCTTATTTATTCATTAGCATATCATGAAACCTCATTAGTGAACATCAGCAGCTCCATTGCAGATCTTGTTTCTGTACACTTTTAAATCCAGAACCCTAAAGGGTCCTTTGGTTTGTCCCTCTGGAGGAACCCTAAACGTTTATTTAAATACATCAGATGGTTTTTCTATCAGAGAGGGTTCATAAGATCCCTTAAATATCCCAAGAACCCTGCAGGAGAACCCTTTTTAATTCTCTGCTCATAGTAACCTTTCATGATGCTTATTTTGTGGCTCACAAGAATATTCTCAGACACAAGGCCCAAAATCCCAAAATGTTGTGCCAATTTTGTGCCAACTCTAAAGCTTGGCCTGATTGAAGCTAATGCGCATAACAACTTCACCAAACAGATTGAGCAGGTAGCCTCACAGATTAGACACATTTTACTTTTGATAGCCTTATGCTTGTGTATTTATAGTATATGATTTCGTTTAGATGAAGCTAACAACACATAGGCAGACAAACAACTGGTAAATATGAATAATTGGATAAGTGCTGTCACTTCACACCCCTGTCATGACATTTGCAGTCAACAGTGAGAAACTCAGCATCCGGTGGGGGGTTTTATAATTAGGAGTGTTTTGCATGATTTAATTGATCGTCAGAAACATAGGATATCCACAAGGTATTAATTACTGCCGTTCTCCATCTCCCAGTGCCACATAGCCACTTCTGTTGGAGGGGGACATGTTTAAAGTGATAGTCTCTCCACTATAAAACATGAATGAGCATCCGGGGTGGCCTCAGCTTCTAACAATGCCCTGAGTCAATGCCTTCGGCGAAACGTTTCTTTGGCTTATTTCTGTACAACATCCCCCCAGCCATGAGCCGTTCTCTTTTCAAGTGTGCTACATAAAGTGGAAATGTTGAATAGAGAGAGGAAGGAGCAGTGCACACACACAGATATATGAATCAAAGGCATGTTGGCATCAGGGGAAGGGAATACACACACCTTAATCAAGACAAGTAAGCATCTTTTATTTATCAGTGATTTATTATTGAGTATATATCGGCCATTAAATATTTAGGAAGTATTGCCTGCTTCTTTCTTCGCCCTAAGTTTGGTCTCGGTGCACACTACCTACAGGGTATTCTCACACTCTTTTTTTCTCTCTCTCTTTTTTTTTTTTTTTTTTTTACAAGTATCACTGCTAACATTAACTCAAAACTTTCTTTAACTACCCTGGGAGTTTATGTTTCATAATTCTAACAGAAGTCCAACAAGTTTAAAAAAGAAAAGGAGGGCTATTTTATCTTAAAGGTATTTATTTGTTAAGTAGACCTTGCACTGAGGTTTAGAAAGTACAACAGCATGACATGATTGTGGAGGCATGAAGGAGTTTAACGGTCTCCTTTCTTTCCTTTCCTTTTCTTTTCTTTTCATTCCCCCTTGCGTGCTGTAAATTACTTCCTAATTCGATGTGAATCATCAAAATTATGAATCACGAGTTGCAGTCCAGCAAAATCCCAACATGTTAATTAGTGAATACTAAAAGACTGACAGATGGTTAGAGGTTTAACTGAACATCGCCGCACGCCAAAAATATCAGATAAGGTATGAAGGTCTGACGCAAATTATCCACATTCATATTACGATTTTAATTCCTGTAATCTCGATAAAGTAAACCTGTAGGTTTCAGCAGAGCGTGATAGTGACAGCATGAAAATCAGAGAGAGAGGCCCTTGCAAATGAGAGCAAATGAACAAACAGCCCAGTTGGCCAGCCTCTCTGCCTGAGAGACGTTTTTAATTAAAACTGTGACATTGTATCATAAAAAGCAGGAATCTAATCACGATGGAATAAGTATAATGTAATTATCGTCCAGGTTATAAATAGCTTTAATTTCATGCTTTGCAGGGGAAAAAAAATGAAATGGAAATGGCATAGGGCTGTTTACAGAGATCAGCGCCACCCTCAGCCTGTGCCAGAGGACAGCAAACGCATCCAATTTCGCCTCCACCACATGTCAGTCCACTTATTTGTCCGTCAAATCTTTCCTCACCTATCTGTCATGGCAATCATCATAAGAATGGTGGTTTATTTGTAGAAACCAAGACCAGGTGTTTGCTTCCTTATACTGAAAAGATAAACTCATTCACCTCTGTATTAAAGCACGCAGTGAGGCAGATGGTTTAACACTCACACCTACACGCTCACATCAAGCGAGAACATTGGTGGAGCATAAACAAATACCCATGCACGCGAAACAAGTGTGCTTGCTTGGCACCGCATTACACTGCGAATACGATGCGAGGACAAAAGTAACATTTTGTGAAGGTGTGAGGAGAGAACTTAATAACTGGGTTATAATCTGCGTGTAGAAGGAGAAGAACACAAGAAGTCTGAATTCATAGTGGTACAGGTGCTGGAGGAAAGAACCGAATCTGTGTGTTTCGCTAATCAGAAGCAGTCCTTGAAGTGGTCCTTTGGGAACACAGGAAAGAAGAAAACTGCGAAAGCAGGCTATGTCCAGACTGAGTGGTCCAGAATGTTTTGGGAACATTTTCAGGATCTTCATTAGTGTTTAATATACGTCATTACCACGTTATTAGAAACTATGGCAAAGTCAAACAATTTTATCCCAAGACATTTTGTCCAGTCTGTTTCAACACCACTTTTGTAAATGGGATGAGAAAAGAACTAGGATTAAGTGCAGGTCCTGAGCATCAATATCCGCGTTTAATGAAATTGATTACCATTAAATAGCGAGGACAACAGAATGACAAAAAGCTGCAGCATTGAGTTTTCTCACCTTCTGTCCTTACAATGGACTAATTAGAAAAAAGCCTTGATTGTGTCATTACAGAAAGCGGTAAATAAATGACCTGAGACTATCCATGCACAAATCCGCATCGCTTGCTGAGTTATGCACTAAGCAGTGAAGCGGAAATCCCAAATAACCTTTATAAAGCTGTTTTAATACGAATTCTTCCTACAGCCATAATAATTATGCTGTCTCTAAAGAAGATACTGCTGCGTTTATGTTTATGGCAACACGGAAACTCTAAGCCTCATTTATTTTCCTTTATTTTGTGTCTCCACCAGCCCTTCATTTGTTTGCCATCGATGCCGTCGCATTAATTTCGCCTGCAGTGACATTCTGATAGGAGCAGAACAGATGGAAATACAGGATTGTCCCAGCAAAATTCGTCATGAAAAATGCATCCGACACCTGTGTAATTTGCCTAATCATCTTTTCCTAATAAGCTCCCGCCATTAATTATGCACGACTTCCACAATGCAATCAAGATAAAAGTAAATCTGATGACTTAATACCCTTCAAAATAATTGGTTCGCCCCCACCAGCCTGCACCCCATCTCTGGGACAGCTTCTCTTTTGATTCTTTCTCTCCCTTGTTCCTCCTGGACTTTAATTGGGATTAGAGAATATAAAATGCATGCTATGGAGTGCACAGTGTGTCAGCATACGCCTGACAGGGGTTAGGCCTGCTAGGCGACTGAGGATAGGAAGTTTCCCCATTGCTTTTTTGTCAGGAGGGAATCCGAAAGTACAGGCCGACTTAAGGACATCTCTCTCTCTCTCTCTCTCTCTCTGTTTCTCTCTCCTTCCTTTTAAGTTCTGCCTGCTCTGCTCTTGCTGCCTGTCTCACGGCAGTTCACAGATGCAGGTGTGGATGGGCGCGCGTTCAGCGCAGCAGCTGTGAGTGTCTGTTGGAGAGGCTTTTGGAGACCTAATGAGAGTCAACCTTTGCGAGCACGCTGTCTTGCCGTGCGTCCCACCTGTCACTTCGTTACGGCTGGCGTGTGTCTTGAATTAACTGGGCTAAATGGACGGTGAAAGGGGGGCGGGGGACTGCCACCAGCTCATGCTGAGGCTTAAAGCTGAATGTGGGGCAAAGCTAGCTTCTTCAAAACTGGGCACAGAGCTGCACAATGAGCCTTGTTTATCAATCTTTCAGTAAAGTTGTGTCTCAATATTTTCGTAGGCCAAACCGAACCGAACATTTACAGCAGACTTACAGAAGTTCCAGTAACCCTGATTTTCTTCATGTTTCAATTAGCTATAAACTATCAAGCACGTTCATAGCACAGCTGATCTGAAAATGACAGAGAAGACAACTTAACTGTGAAAGTCATATAATCTTTATAAACCTTCCTAGGCAAGCGACGTGCTTGTAGGTTGTGCTTTTGTTTTCGTTTAGCCCTCATTGTGGTTCAGTCTCCACCCCGTGCTGTGTAATTCATTGGTCAGTTCTTCTGTTTATGCCCTATTGTGTCTTGGCATCCTCGCAAATTCTTGCTGATTGTATCGTGCAGTTCCCGAGCCTTATTTTCTGTTCTGCATTTCTTACAGTTGTCTGACTCTTGCCACTATTATTGTTATTGGTAGGATGTGGATTATCCTAATTTGTTGCTGCCTGCTTGTGCTATGACCACCAGCTCCACTTCTGAAATAAAGCCCACACTGAGCATACACTCTTGTGTCCTGCTTCATTCGCCAGCACTTTAAACTAGGCACTAAATATTCCAGTAATGCAGCCCAGCCAATGCAGCTCAGCCATACTGCAGTGCGCTGGCTGCCATAAACACACACCAACCTTTCCTTCGGTTATAGGCCTCCATTTCCTTCGTCCTAATTAAATAGCTAGTCGTAGTTGGATTAGTCTTGGGGTTCTTTCTTTCAAGCATCACAAATCTTGTGTGCAATTTAAATAAATAAGAGACTTAAAGTTGTCAATGCAATCTGTAAAATGATTATACGAGTTATACGATTTGAAGCTGACCAGCTGAGGTTCACATTAGTGAGCCTCTTTATACAAGAAATGTTTATCATATTTCTTGTGTAAATGCTCCTACAAATGCTTTACAAATACGTTTTGTTTGTATCCATCTTGCTAAACGAGGTCCAATGTACAGATTTACATGGTTGCAACAAACAACCCTCGCCTTGGCTATATCAGTAAATGCAAACTGACATTATGTCTCTAATAAACTTTCTGTGCCTGCTCTCACTGCTATAACAATATTCCAGCCCTTGGCTCCGGCTCTTTCAGAATTTCTTTGCTTTGTAGCACGTTGCTAATCCTCAGCATAATTAAATCCCTGCTACTTTTCAGATTTCCTAACAAAGCCTTCAATTTCTGATTCTCCCAGCACTACACCTTTGATCAGCTGCCTCACTCCTGGCGAGAGGCTATAGTTAATAGGAGTTAATGTTTCTTTCGGCTGTGTTGCCTGCAGAGTGCTGCGCTAAACCCACATCAATGGTGATTACAAGAGCATGTGTGGAGGCGTGCTTTAAAACACTTCTGCTCTTTGCTTAGTGCTGGCCAAAGGCTATACGCTTCTGTCTGCTCTCCTTCCCTGGAGTTTAAACAGCATCGAACAATCCACAATTGCCCATGTAGCCAGGTGGTAATTAGGTCCTGACCATTCAAGGTGACATGGCCATTTCTTTTTCTGCAGCACAAATCTATTCTAGATCAATGGATTAAAATAAAGGCAGGGAGCTGAAAACACCTGAATGTTGTTGCGGCTTTGCTGAAGGGGTGCAATTCCAGCGAGATTGGTGATTAACCTCACTCCAAAGGACAAAGATAAGTTAATTGTGAATCCACAATTGAAAATGAAAATGTTTTCAAGCTGGAAGAAGAACGGCCTAACATAACTGAATGGTATCACAAACCTTGGCCCCAAACACACACACACACACACACACACACACACACACTCATAAACCCAGAGGAAAATCAAGGTCTACCTGTACTGTGAAAAATTCCAAGCTAAAATGCATCTGTGCTTCCAGTATGAATGGTGCAGCTTTAAAAACCTGCACAGATGCACTGATGTGAACTGAGTAGCTGTTTATTGGAGCTTTTACTTCATTAATTTGGAGACCGCTGAAGTGTTAATCAATGCCGTTGCTACGGTGACGGAACAAACAGCGAGGGCGCCGCTAATTGGGCTTTATTGTTTCAGACAGAACAGGAAGAGCAAAGAGGGCTTCGGGTTGATGTCTGCTCATAAAGACCAACGCTGCTGTTTTCGACTGCTGTCTCTTCATCAGATTTAGTTGGGTTGTTGTTTCTATTTACAAATGCGAACACCTTGCCACCGGTGAGTGCTTTAATCAATTATGGTCAAACTCATTCAAAGGGCTTGCGCAAAGCTACTGAGCACATTTATGCGTGTACCTTTGTGCTCTGACATCAAGCCATAACATAGGCCATGTGGCTACCGTGAACTTCCTGTCCTACTGTAGAGTCAGACAATGTGAACTTTAAATTACACCATTTAACATCTCAAAAGCCATGTTACTGTCTCCACTTGTCATTCTGGGAGGCATTTTCAGATCGCAGGATAATAAAACTAGCAAACCATCTATGAAAAAGTGCAAGTGTGAGGAAGGATGGAGGAATCAATAGGAAGTTTTAATAGCTTTTATGTGGGTAATGACAGAAGAGGTTTAGAGGCTAGGGCAGGGGTTAATGGTACTATCAGGACATAGACCAACTTAAGTGCAAAGGAAAGGTCTACCACCAGAGGTTAATTAACCTTTTTAAACCCCAAAGTGTCGGAACACACATACATATTGAATGGAAACTGCCACAAAAAGCCTGTAGGTCACGGTTAATACATTCTGCGAGTTACAATTAAAACATCATCAGACCACTCTAGATCTCGATTTAAGAGCCATTTATGAGGTACAAACTCAGAAGGCAATTTATTACAGTCAAAAGCTATCTGAACAGAGGGCACTAGGGTTACCAGATATATAATTTGAGTCAATGGCAAAGTGGCTAAAGGGATGGTAAGGCCAGTGATGCAGGCATAAAGGAATCCTTGATTTTTCTTTCCTTTTGCATATTCCAGCCGCTGTGCTTGTACACAAATCTTTCCTGAAGTCAGGACAAAGACTAAGGAATCAGTTAACTACCATGCTGCATCATACATGTTCCTATACGGTAGCTACATTACGTGGCACCTAGAATGAGCTATAATCGTAAATAAATATTTCAATCTGGCTTTTTTCTCTGGGAAAGAGATCTGAATGAATGTCCTGAGCCATGTTTCTCAATGGAGAGCCTAGATCTTGCTTGCTTTTCAAACTGAAGTCTTCAATTATGTACCTCGACGTTTTCATTAGAAAATAGAAAGTTAGATTTGTGTTAGTTTAGCTTCAGTAGATATGATATAATCTGCTATAGATTCCTGGCTCAAACGTCAGGGTTCAGGGAATGTTGTATTCCTAACTGACGGAAGATGCAGAAAAAAAAAAAAAAAACAAGAAAAATGTAGCTTAGTCAATGGAGCAAATCAACTTTAAAAAACATGCAAACACAAACTGAAAACATCCTTAGAATCTTGATGAAATAGGAAGCCAAGCACAGAATATATGTACATCCAAACTCCAGAATTATTAGCACCCAGAATTCTGAAAGCAGAAATGAAAACATAAAATGAAAAGCACAGGCAATGAGTGATATTTTGAACTTAAAATACGAGACAGCCAGCACGGTGGTACAGCAACCGCTTTGAGTCTGAGCTCAGGATGCTGTATGTATAGAGTTCTGCACATTCTCCACGTGTCTGTGGGTTTCCTCCAGAGTTCTCTGGTTTCCTCCTACCTCCGAATAACATGCTGGTAGGTGTATTGGCTGCTGTAAATTGCCCATAAGTGTGAATGTGTGTGTGAATGAGTGTGTGAATGGCACCCGGTGATGGACTGGTGTCCCACCCAGGGAGTATGTGTTCACAGGATAGGCTCCGGATCCACCGCAACCCAGACCAGAGTAACAAGGTTACTGAAGATGAAGGAAGGAAGGAAAATACGGGATATTTGGCACAATTTTATTTTCAACCATTAAAAAGAAGTACAATTACTTCTTTCAATTTCAATTTCAACCATAAAAAGAAGTACAAGTACGATTTCCTTAAGAAGTACAATTTTTGCCTGCAAAATGCTGGTTTCAAAAATGACCTTCAACCCTACATCTAAAGTAAATTATATTAAACAGGAAAGAGACGTTACAAGTTGCAAACTGCAAACACAGGATATGTAATGGAGTTATATGTCTGTAATGAGGTTGAGGAGAAGCGGGTGGTGACAAAGTTCTCCCTCATTATCAGTTTTGCAGCAGGTTTTACCTGCAAATACATTCACTTTATTAGGAACACCTGTACACATGCACATTCACACAATTATCCAATCAGCCAATCATGTGGCAACCGTACAGCGGATAAAAATATGGGGAAACAGGTCAAGAGTTTCAGTTAATGTTCACATCAAGGTGATGTTTCTCCAATTTTCAACTGTCCAGTTTATGCATTGTGCTGCTGCCATATATTATTGGCTGATGGCATGATTGCATGAATGAGCCAGTACTCAGGTGTTCCTAATAAAGTGGATGGGGAGTGTATAGCCATGGTAAATAAAATTCAAAATTACTGCAATACTTCAATTATACTTCTACTAGAGGGCCAATAGTATCGGTATTGTTCCAATACCAGCAAAAAAAATGGTGGCTCGGATATCGGAGAAAACATATCGGATATCAGAACCTGTAACAAATGGCAACGACTGGAATAAAGTTTGGAAAAATAAATTATTTTTGGATTTTTTTTTTTGCTTTTGTTAGGATTCTTTTTATTATGTATTCACTTTATTATATTTACTGCATTTACCATGCAAGTGATTTCTGTGTGAAGGAGATTAACTGTGAAGAACGTCAGAAAAGCTGAGTAGTTTTGAAGAAAAGAATATCGCATGGGTATCGGTATCGGTTGATAGGCAAGATTTTAGTTTTTTTGTATCAGTATCTGAAAAGAAAAAGTGGTATCGTGACATCTCTGATTTCTACTATTCCTGGTCAGTTTTTAGTCAAAGTGTCCCAGATGACTTATGGCACTTTAGGTATGCTCTTTCCACTTTTCCGCTTTTCTCCCATTTCCTGAATGTTAGCCCTGCTGTAAGGTGTTTCTCCCCAAGGCCAGACTTTTCCAAAGGAAACTTCAGCAAGAAACTATTTTTCCCCTTTTTTTCCCCCTTTTTTCCATTGCATCGAACAAGAGTAGAAGTGGGCTGTGGGAGTGGAAGTAGGAAAAATGATAAAAACTCATGAAAATGAGGTTCACACCATTTCCCCATCGTCCCACAATCCCTTCTTTCCCGTTACGTCCCAGGAGGTTGCACATCTACACCCAAAACAAAGGCAACAAAGAAATCCCCACTGGAACCAGGATGTCCTAAGCTGGAATGTTGCTTTCCATGCCCATGATGTAATGAACCTGCAAGGCTTCCCCCCAAAAAATTCTCTTTCTTTTCCACCTTCTTTAGGCTTTTGGGGATGTGCCAGTTCCCTTTGACTTCAGGAAAGAAGTTTTTTTTTTTTTTTTTTTTTTCTGCATACTGCAGCGTGTCTTCCTCTTTCCATCTCAGTGTAAGCTCAGAGATGGAGTCTGCTCGTGCCGGCTCGGCTCTCGCACCCACACTCCCGCAATGAGCACTATTCCCATGGTGCGCTCTTTCCAAGTAATTGCCCTGTTTTTGTTTTTTTTTCCCCGAATGCACTGGAAACCGGCGCCTCACTGATGCTATACTTTAATTTGTGGGTAAATAGGCTTTCTGCTGAGTTTAAAAGCGTAGAGCGCACTGGGGGGAATTAGCCATGGAGAGGTACGGGGAGCCTGGGAGAAATCATTAGAAAGAGGAGGCACCTTGTTTCTGGCTGTGCATCGAGGAAAACAAGAGAGAAGGGTAATGTTGCAAACACGGCTCATGGCAATAAGTAGGCTGACCTGCACACAGTGCTGTCATCACATTTCACCCAGTGAACGGTGCTGCCAATCAACAGCCTGGGTTTTCAGCAAAACATCTCATGTACAGACAATACTGCTTTTGCATGAAGTCTTGCAGGATGGCATTAAACCTAATTCACAACGGGATCAGTGTAAACAAATTAAGTATGCCGTTTTAGACGGTCAACCTACACAAATGCTGAAATGATTTCCTTCTGAACACACATGCACTGAAAGACCTAAAGCTACTGCATTAAATATTTTCCCAACAAGGATTAAGAATATGAATGTGTCTATAAAGCCTGCAGCATATAAAATATTGTTAAAAATGCACAAATAGTTTTAATATTAATGTATACAAGTCTGTTTCATAAAGAATTATTAAGACAAAGTGTCCCACAGCGTACTGAAGGTTCAGCTACGACTCCAGGCTCTGTAAACTCTGGCAGAGACAAAGTCTTTTGAAACATGGTAACCATCTGTGACTCAGATCCCCGAGGACGGCCCTTTGAGACCGCTCAGTTAATTAACCACCTTGCAACCTACATGTTATCTTTCATACATACAGGAAACATTAGCGACTGTGTGTGACCTAAAGTGCACAAAAGAGTGCAGGAATAAGAAGGGCTATTTGTCCTGAAGTCCTGCTAAAATGCATTTGGGTGAAATTTCGAGCACATTTGTTTCACAGAGACATTTGATTTTCAGCAGTCGGAAAGAATAAGGATATTTTGTGGATCTTTTCTGTGTACTGTGTTTACACTGCGAAGTCACATATGAAGTAGGCGAACTGCGATAATTAAAACAGACATATCAGGAACGGCAGAGTGCTAATAATATGTTCAAATGAAACAAGAGCACACCCAGGCCTTCTTTGCATAGAATCACTTTGAAATAAAAGACAGAGCATCTCAGGAGGATAAATGCATTGTAATGAGGTAAAGGAAAGCTAAAAATAAGGATGCGGTGAAACGAATCAACTGCTTCTTGTCTGTTTACTTGTGCTAATGCTGTTGGAATGCTCCAGCTTTTATAAAACAATCAGAGAAACAATGTCGGACTGCTTTTATCACTTCAAAATGACTTCTAAATAACAGGAAAAAAAAATTACCCATATGAAATTGCTTTTAGAAATTACCACTCTTTCCCAAGATCTCAAAGACTTGCCGTTTTTATTATAATTAATGTCATTTTAAAAATAATTAATTTAATTTCAACTACTAGCCCATTGGGCAAGTAAAAGCTCCTGTATTTTGGTTGCCTGGAAACCTAAGTAACTAGGCTAAAAAAAAAATGTAGCTAATGGAACGTATTAACATGTGGTCAGCAAGTCAGCTAGTTAAGTGATAGCCATAGTCCTTATCCTCTGCTGATGAGGTTTTTTGATGGAGCACTCGACAAAGTCATTGGCGAATGTTGCGGCTACGAGCCGTGGTGTTCTGGGATCCCACGGGATGCAGCAGAGAGCCGGAGGTTTTATTTCCACATTCATGTCTGTGAAATCTGCACGTGAGCGGTCAGATATGACGCTTGCAGGACAAACAAAACCCATGAACGTTCTGCGCTGTGTGAAGCATTTACATCACTCCTTCATTCATCCTTAGTATCTGCCTGGTCTGGATCGCAGTGGTTTGAAGTAAGCTGCTAGTTTTATTTTATATTTTGGAAAAATCGAACCAACCAGAAATATTGCCGGCAGGCACAAACAAAAATCATAACCGCACAAGCGGGATTAAAAATTCAATCCCGCACACATCTCTAGTTAAGACCAATTATGAAAGGTCAGAGCCGGAATTAACAAACCACGCCGACACTGCTAGTATTTCTACCTCTGGGTTTCTTGTCCCAGTGTTTTCCAGTGTTTCCAGACGCATAGTGCTATGAGTCACTGCAGGTTTAAATCGGAATGCATATACAGATACATCGTTGAACCTACTTGTCTGCCGAGCAAACACGAATAAAAAGCTAATAGCTCAGACATGAAATCTGCTGTCTCAGGGATCAGGGCTACTGATTTATCCACACATTCCATCTCTCACCAACATCATCATGGCTACTGGACAATTCAGTAACAGTAACTGTTTAATGAAACTGGTTCTGGGTGTCACTTCTCGGGCTGGACTTTCCCTTCCACCATCTGGCTGGACGCTACAGGTGTTGTTTCATGTCAGAAACCATTCATCCATAAGAAGTGAGGTCACTATACAAGCCATGAAACCATTCAACCATAAGAAGTGAGGTCACTATACAAGCCATGAAACCATTCATCCATAAGACGTGAGGTCACTATTCAAGCCATGAAACCATTCATCCATAAGAAGTGAGGTCACTATACAAGCCATGAAACCATTCATCCATAACAAGTGAGGTCACTATACAAGCCATGAAACCATTCATCCATAAGAAGTGAGGTCACTATACAAGCCATGAAACCATTCATCCATAAGAAGTGAGGTCTTTGTTAAACACTATACAAGGGACTGTTTAATTAACCATAGTTTTGTATGATAAAGTGTAATTAGTGAATCCAAAAGATCTACACTGTTACACACACACACGAAAATAGAAATCACAAATGTAGCCACCCATCTGTCTTTAAGAGACATGCGGCTACATTTGTGATTTCTTTTTTTTTTTTTTTTGATGTTTCACGTAGCTAATTCTCTACTGGGTTGTTGCCGTGCTTCCTCTAAATACCAAACATGTTCTGGCTAGGGTTAACCCTAACCCTAACCCTAACCCAAATAGAGATTAGATCTAGGGGGTATCACTGTAGATTGGACACAAATGTCACTGATAGGCTGCATGACTCTACAGTCTGGGCTGGAAAGAAGTCAGCTCCAGCCTCGCTTCTTCATACCATTCTGTGTAATTTTGTCTTACGACTATTTGTGGTGCAGTTGCGCTTTGTTCCCAAAAAAGACCTCTGTTAACAGCACTAATCAGATGCGGATGCCAGAATGAAATGTTATATATTGATACCTTTTTCTATCTGAAAGATGGGGAGAGGCTTAGCTCTATTTATACCAGCCGCCTTCTGGTGACTGCAATGCCGTTGTCACGCTCACGAGCTGCTCAGAGATAGTTAAAGGTCACCAGGTTATTGTACATTTACTTTTGCCTCATTTAGCAGACGCCCTTATCCAGAGCAACTTCCAGAAGTGCTCTGTAGCCTCCATCAAGAACATAACCTCATTCTAGTACAACAGCACAGGGTCTAAGAATACCATCAAGCTAACACCCTGGTAGAGAGAAGTTGGTACAGCAAGAAGGCACACAAGTGGAGGGACTTTTTACATTTAAATGAGTGCTCATTTAACTGCTTGCTGTAGGCTATGCTATAGGTCGCCTTTAAAATCTTGATCCATATGTCCATTAAAAACAAAAAAGTGCACACACACACAAACACACACACAAAGCGCTCAGTAAGTATTTTTTCTGTACATTAAAAATATGCAGATGTTTCTGAAATGTCAAATTCAAGAAGCTCCTTCACGAAAAGTGGATGACTGTAGTTGAGTTGAATGTCATGTAACCATATCCAAGTATATAACTGATATAAGTGAATTTATCCACCTACACAAAGCAAGGCAGAAAGTAAATCGTTAGAAAACGCTTAGAAACTAGGATCTGGCCATGTGTCAGCGCTTAGACAAGCTCAACCCAAATACTCATCCCAAATATGGATGTTCTGCTGAAACCCATCTTGACCTTAGTGTCATCAGGATCTATCTTTCTATCTGGGTTAAGAATAAATAAGAGATAGAACCATATAATGCTAAGGCCACAACATGCAGGGATGCACCCAGCATAACTCTTAAACCTTCGCACACATTCACACTCTTCCTCCCACAGTTAACAAGCAGCGCAGACACATAATGTCATTTTAAGAGTTTAACTTCAGATTTGTTTTCTAGTGAGAGTGTGACAGGCGGCCTTCTCCCTGCATGGAATGCTGCTTTTTACAAAAAGTTTCCTCTTCTGATTTCCATTCCCAAAAGTGGCCAACTATGACAAATGCAACAGTGATGGACGTCACCATGTCATAAGCACAATACAGGCGATTCCCAAACGCTGTGCGCACCGCACACAAATTCAATACCCACTCATTCCAATGCTTGATGGCTGAATGACAGCTTTCAAGAGAGTTAGCGTCCCCCATCGTCAATTAGGAGCAAACCTCATTGACACGCATAAAACTAAGCCATCCTGCAGTTGTGGTAATTGCAGCCATGACAGTTTATCATTATCCATGAAAACCACTGGGTTTTGCAAGCACTACACTTTTTCAATGGCCCTCCTCAACTGGAGAGTCACTCCATTTTTGTGTATCTATTAATTTGCACCTGATGATTTTTTTTTTTTTCCCAGGGCCAAACACTCGTTTTAATTTAATCGCAGCATTAATTGTGCTGTTACAATTTTTCTCCTATTCTTTTAGTGGACCTACTTTTAATAAAACTGTAAAAAAAAAAAAAGGCATTTGTTTTCTTTTATATTTTGGAAGAAAAAAAAATCTATCCTTGGTGTTTATTAAAACGTCTCACCACTGTTTCTGAGTTTCTGTGTGTGTTTTTTTGGGGGGTCAAAGCTGAAGGAAAGGCTGTATTTTTTTGACTTCCAATGCTTCAGCTAGCTTTCACCAGAATCCCTGACTATAACTTTACATATTGAATATCAAAAGTAAATACGGAAACACTAATCCACGTTTTCCCATTTTCAAGACTTATAAATTAAAATATCAACCGTCAAAAAACATTAGTAAAATTTGTAATAAACATACATATACATTAACGATGTTACCGAATACGCACGCGTTATTCCGAATGAGCAGATAATGTGTCAAATATGGAAATATAATATATAGAAATTATAGAAATATAATGCAAATACAAACTGAAGGGGTTCTATTCATTTTTATTTATTTATTTATTTAAATTTTTTTTTTTTTTAGAACGCTTTCCAGAAACGTTCACAGGGCATCTGGTTGAGACTAGAGGTGTGCATCTTGGGATGCAAGAATAAAGTCGCATGAGCAGAAGGTTTTTAATTACAAGCAGGTGAGCAGTTGGATATTTTTGAAAAAAAAAACAAGTAAATTGAAAAAAAAAAAAATCGTAGGCAGGTACAAACAAAAATAATAACTGTACAAGCGGAGTTTAAAACAAATCAGTCTCGGGAACATCTCTTCTTCAAAGAACAAAAGTTTTTTTCAGGTTTTGGCCACGCCCAGGTACGAAAGATTCGGATACAGATACAGATAGAGATAGAGATAGCGGCATTGTGTTACACGCCTAATACTCATGAATGTCACTTTTAGATTTTTATTTCCGAGATCGGACTGTAGCAATTAGATCACCAGCATTTGCACAACTGACTCAAGTTTAGTGGCTGCCACTAATCCACTCCCTCTGACACTAACATGAGGAAAACAGAGAGCCTGAACAGCTAATGAGAACTGTCTGGAGTCTTTGGATTGAAAGGAACTGAAAGAGCGCCATTGCCAGGCCAGGTTACGTCCGTCTGCTCAGTTGGATTCTTTCACCCTACGTTCACATTTCCTGTGACTTGTAATGCCATGGTTTCAGAAGGAGCCAAGGGGCAGCCGTGGGTGTACGTCCCTGTAAAAATGGAGGAACGTTTCTCTTCTTTTTACTTCTTTCAGCTTGAGGCTTTCTGCACTTGCGCTCACCTTCCGCTGCTATGGATAGCTCCTACCCAAAAGACTGCACTTCTCACTCATGCTTCAGATGATCATCTCACCTGGATACTGTAGATTTGTACCTACGAACTGCTGCTGTAATCATAAAGACTGTCCTGTGCTCATCCCAGGACTCTTATTCACAATCCGCTTTTAACACTCCTTTAAACACACTTAGCACTCTTTGCCTTTGCCACTGCTTTTTTAGATACATGTACTATATATAGACAAATGGCTCACAAGGCAGCTTATTTTAATTATTATATATAAAAATGAAAAAAGACACCAGTTTCAATGTACTTAGGCTAAGTTCGCCATGTAGCTTGCAGCGTAGCTAAGAACGTTTCGCTGATGGATATCTTTAAGTTAGCTACAAACGCTGTATCTTAAAGTAGCTTGCTTAGCTTGACTTTGCCCAAAGCTATATACGTTATGTTGACCATATACAGAAAAAACAGGAGCTTATTATTATATATTTTGATTATTAAATATTACCAAAACCTTAAATTCAGCAAAATATTTCTGAATTCAGTGATTCATCTGATTGTAAAGCGTAAAACTGGTTGTGTTAAATAGATTAATAATAATAATAATAATAATAATAATAATAATAATTAGCAGTAGTAGTAGTATTGCTGTTGTTATTCATTTAGATAGTTATATAGTGCCGTTCTACCAGTCCAGTTCCCTGTAGTCACTGTGGAGTCTTATGTAGTCCACACTCCTTCCCTATTTTTAGTTTTTTTTTGAAAGCACACCACTTTTGGGTCTGCAAGTTAATGAGCAAATTGTTTTGCATTCTTGTATGCTATACCAGTGATACGTTTAGACACTTAGTTTGCAGATGGCTTTAATCAGGGTCACTAAATCTAGACACTGGCCCATTCCTTGCAAATTGCTTTTGAAATTCTTCTACCAGCATTTTCATTCCACTGCATTGGAAGCCTCCTACAAAAGGGCACATTTCGCTTTTATTACATTAGCTTAGAAAAAAAATATTAACACCCCCTAGTCCTGTGTGTCAAGTCCTGTGACATGACAAGGCTATAAGTGAAATGGTGATTAAAAAGCCTGGATTTGTTTTTGGTTTCGAGTAATTAAGTGTGTTTTGGAGCTGCAGCGCTGCTGCTCATGACATCTGCAAGCGCAGGGTTACCTTCACTTATTCTTTTGAATGATTCATAAGCTGAAATTCAATATTATTGGACTGGAGTGAGAGGACTCAAAAAGTTGCACTACAAAACACTGCATTCTTTCATCTCGTGAAGTTTTTGCGTTGAGCAAGGGTCAATTAAGAGTCCTCTGGCAATGGTGAGGATAAATAATGCACCACGGGTCTGAAAAACCTTGGAGAGTTGCTTTACTTGTGTAGATTATTGACTCCAGTACCAGTTTTTCCCCTCCTCTCCTCTCTCCTCAGGTGAAAAAGACCCTTTGTCTGTGGTGTGTCTCTCACTGTGCATGCCTCAGTAGCCTGCAGGCAAAATGGGCCTAATTTGCACAGGTCTGTTCTGGGGCCAATTATTATAATACCAAATGTTCTGGAAACATGATTAAATAAATACATAAACAAACAAACAAATAAATAAATAAATGGGGATCTTAACAAGATCATCGCACATTGTAATAAATGTCTCCCAAAGCATGCTTTTTATTGTCAGTCTGGCAACTTTTAGTACTTTAATATCTTAACAGTGGCAAATATCAAATACGTCTTTGCTTCAAGGGAACGTACAGGTCATAAGACGGCAGATACCTGTATTTACTACTGCAGCTGCTGTGTCTTTTGCATGTTTTATGAGAGATATAGTTGGGAGATTTTATATTTTGGTCACAGTGATGTTATTACTCCTGACACTGACATTTTAGATGGGATCTGGTTTTCATTCAATGCAGAGATATCAGAACAACCGTCACTCGAGGACACAGTAACATTAACATCCCAACATTGGCCTCATGTGTCACATTTCGCGGATAAAACTCCAAATCCTGCTGCATGAGGTGTGTGTAATGAACACCATCAAGGCTGGGCATCTTAGTCTTCAATTCAATTCACATATTAACAGTATACAGGTCTGGTGATGCTTTACTGCAGACAGAAGAGGAGCATAATATAAAGAGTGTTTTGGTCTAAAACAAAATGTGTTTATGCTGAAATATGGTGTGTAGGTTGGTTACCTTCATACAGACAACACTAGATGTCAGTGTTCCTGCTAATGTGAGTTACTAGGGTTCGCTTGTGTGTTTGTGGGTATTTGGGGTGTCTGGGTCAGAAATATGATGATGTGAAAGGATAAGCTTTTAACTTTAAAGGGGGGGGGGTCTGACACACACACACACACACACACACACACACACCTGTGAACAGTGAAGCTTTGGAGGAAGAGAGACAGCAGGACAGAGTAAAGAACTAAATCCCACTGCATCGCTCTCAGCAAGTATTCAAGCGGCATTCTGGGAAACGTACAAAACCATCAACAAAAAGGAAAATGACCAACACGTTGATGAAAGAAGTTTAAACTAAAAAAATCACAGAACTGCATTATAAAAAAAAACTGAAGATCACACGTTAATATTAAGATAAATAAGCAAGTCTTTCAGGGTGGATCTTTCCTTTAATTTCATCATATGACTATAAATATTACGGATCAAGTCGAGGCTAATCTAGATTTACCGCTTTATTAGTTGAAATGTATAACTTCCCTGATCCATACTACAGGCTTGTCGATTATTTTAGTCCCCAAAACGAAAAGCTAACTAGCTACTTACCAATACTGCTTGCAAAAAGGTGTCATATTCTCTCAGCTTGCTAGAGGTCAGATCCTTGACCGACTTATTAAACACTCTTACAACAGGGGGTGAAGAAAATGTCTTTGCTAACATATCATCCTTTATTCTATATAGCTACAAAGCTGAGCTAAAGATGGCAAAATAACAAGTTCTACAGGAAGGCTAATTAATGTTTTGTTCCAAACCAAGTGCCAATTCTTCTAGCTGCTGGCTTGAAAATGAACATGAGCTAAAAAAGACGGTATAATTTGGCATTATCTGTCTTGTCTCTCCTTTTTCTCCTCATGAATGTTATTGTGTAATTCACAGTTTGACTTTGTACAGCAGATTACTGCTGAATTTCTCTGTCTATAAGCCTGTGGATTAAGACACTGCTTTTCAAACTTTTTGCATCTAGGGATCCCTTTAGCTTTAAAATAAATTTCCTAAAATTTCAGTCAGCAGAACAAATTAGGTCCTAATTATTTATATTTATTGTTTCTGAGATATTGAAGTTTAGATTAAACCTATTCCGGCCCTGTAACAAAATCAATGGGTATGCTTTACGGACCACTGGGGGTTCTATTATGTATATACTACTACTTCTACTACCAATAATAATAATAAATACTACTACTACTACTAATAATAATAATAAGTACTACTGCTGGGTCCATGGAGGACTAGTGGTTAGGCCACAACGCTCTCCATCCATCCATTTTCTGTAGCGCTTATAACACTAACCTTTATTTAACCAGGATAAAAACTCACTGAGATTAAATCTCTTTTACAAGAGTGACCTGGCCAAGAAGGCAGTGAAAGACACGACAATAATTAACACAACAACAACAATTAAGCAAACAAACAACAACAACAAAATAATAATAAATAAATTAAAAAAAACAGATGGGAAGAATTAATGGAAAAGTAAAAATCAATCAAAAGAAATAGAAAAATACACAGTAAAACAGTCAGGTACCGCAGGAGCACCTTCCGATATGGCTGTACTCAAAATTATTTATAAGTGCCATAAATTCGACCAGCGATGGGAGCGCAGTAAGCTTTAAGTGTTCCTGTAAGTTGTTCCACTTATTAAACACCGGGTCACAGGGGGCCTGAAGTTCAGTTCAGTGTTAACTGAATTTCCCCTATGGGGATCAATAAAGGCACATCTTATCTTATCTTATCTTATCTTGTCTTGTCTTGTCTTGTCTTGTCTTGTCTTGAGTCTATCCCAGGGGACTCAGGGCACAAGGCAGGGGACACCATGGACGGGGTGCCAACCCATCGCAGGGCACAATCACACACTCATTCACTCACTATAGACAGTTTAGAGATCCCAATCAGCCGACAACGCATGCCATGGCCTAATGGTTAGAGAGTCGGACTTGTAACCCGAAGGTCGCAGGTTCAAGTGAGTGAATGGGTGTGTGTGTGATTGTGCCCTGCGATGGGTTGGCACCCCATCCATGGTGTCCCCTGCCTTGTGCCCTGAGTCCCCTGGGATAGACTCAAGATAAGATAAGATGTGCCTTTATTGATCCCCATAGGGGAAATTCAGTTAACACTGAACTGAACTTCAGGCCCCCTGTGACCCGGTGTTTAATAAGTGGAATAACTTACAGGAACACTGAGACCCTTGAGCAAGGCACCGAATAGGCTGCCCACTGCTCTGGGTGTGTGTTCACTACTGTTTGTGTGCAATGGGTTAACTGCAGAAATTCCGAGTATGGGTCACCATGGCCACAAGTCACTTCACTTCACTTTGGACTGGGGGAGGAAACTGGAATACCTGGAGGAAAGGGGGAGATCATGAAAACTTGGACAGCGTGCACCGTGACCCCCACTACTAATAATAATAAATAATTATTACTACTACTAATAAACATTACTACTACTAATAATAATGATTAGTAGTAATATTTTTATTATCGTTATTATTATTATTAATTTTCAGAGACAGAATGGCATCCAGGTAGGACCGCCGGATCCCAGGACGCTCCTCGTGACGTCAAGACGTCGTCACCCGGGAGCCAATAGAAATCGACGTAAACCCGGAAATGCCTAGACGAGAAAAAAGACCGCCTGGATTCAATTTGAAAAGGATACACTTTGTCAGGTTAGTCAGTGTTTATTATATTATATAACTTTACAAACGAATACGAAAGGGTTGCATTTATTATGCTTTGCGTTTATTTAAATAAGTTGTTTTTTTTTGGTTAAAAACCCGTGCCATTTTTCACTTTATATCTTTACCTCGTGGTAGTAAACACAAATAACTAATCCTCCAATAGGGCCGTACTGAATAAGTCACTTCTTATCATGCAGATGGATTTATCTGCAGGACAAAGGGCAGGAGATCGGCTGGATAGTGTACATATTCATCTGTCCGGTGATTTCAGTGGGTGTGCTAACAACATTCCTCAAAACTAGCTCAATCCAGACAGGTGACGGATGAAAGAAGCCTCCAGAACATCTTCACTGTGCCTTGGTACAGACTGTACACGGCTCTGAAACTGCTGGAGTGATGAACATCCAGTAATCACAGCTCCTTTTCGGGGCAAAGTAGCTAAAATGTGCTCAGAAGTTGCCTGATGACGCAAGAGCCTAATCTGCATATTTGTTCGTTCGTCATGATCATTTGCATATAAAAAGGTGTTCGATTTTACAACAGAATACTGCCATAATACAAGTTTTGAGGTTTGAGTTTGATCAGAATAGAAAATAATAGATGATAACGTCTTTCTCTTAGAAGGAAGTCGTCTTTGGTCATGGCACCACAAACCATGTGAATTTACAAAATAGAGTCAAACCTACTCTTTATATGTTTACAAAATACTATCATTTCTTTCAGTGACACAGACAGAAATGAATGAGTGCTGTCAGGAATGAAGTCAGGAAGCAGGCACAAGAGACAGTAACTGGCTTTAATTACCTCCAAATGTAGCAAAGAAGAGAGTGTAAAATGAAGAAGTGTGCGGTTGGGACAAACAGCGGTGATCGGTGGTTGGTTGTTGGGAACAGCGGTGACCGGTGGTTGGTTGTTGGGAACAGCGGTGACCGGTGGTTGGTTGTTGGGAACAGCGGTGACCGGTGGTTGGTTGTTGGGAACAGCGGTGACCGGTGACCGGTTGTTGGGAACAGCGGTGACCGGTGGTTGGGAACAGCGGTGACCGGTTGCTGGGAACAGCGGTGGTCAGTGGTTGGTTGTTGGGAACAGCGGTGACCGGTTGTTGGGAACAGCGGTGATCGGTGGTTGGGTGTTGTGATGTAAGCTGGAGAGCCGTATCAAGTGCAGGACAGTCATTAATGTCTGCGCAAAAAGTCACTAGATTTTTTTCTAAGTTTGAAATAAAGTTGCTAAAGTGGTAAAAAAGTTACAAAATCTAGTCAATATGCTGGCAAAGACCATAGCACATGATTTACATAAGTTTCATTCTCATTAAGCCATTCAGTGAGCCGGTGGATGGGGGTGGAGTCATCCTGCAAGAGACCACTCCCATCCCGATAGAAGTGTTTCATCATAGGTAGAAGAACTTTGTACTTATTTGCAGTAAAACATCCCTCTAAGAGGGCAAATGGATCCAAGCCATGACAGCAGAATGCCTCCACAGCATAACGATGACACCGACGTTTCTTTAAAAATTGTCAACCGTCTCTGTGTGTAAGGAACATTTACACCTTCATTAAGCCTCTGTTCTCACCAGGCATTTTGGAGGTGAAAGTAGTGACAGCTCTGTCTTTTGTCTGCTAAAACATGCCCACCAAAAGAGTCCTTTTTTTCCCCCCAAATCAAATGATACCTGCATGTTCATATTTTATAGATGAGCCGTGTTATGTACAAGCTTTTGTTCTTAAGGGTTTGAAGCCTGGATGGAAGAACATCTTGCTAGCTGTCCTGCTTCACAGAGACACCATTCCTGCGCAAACAAAACATGATGTACAGTTAAGGGGAAAAACTGATTCTGTTATCGAGTAGAGAGTAAATTGTGTGCTGGACAGGCGTCACGTCGGAGCGTATTCCTGCCTCGTGTCCCGCGTTCCCGGGACAGGCTCCGGATCCGCCGCGACCCTGGCCTGGCAAAAGCAGCTCCTGAAGATGAATGCATAAATAAATATTAAAAAAGTAGCCGATGGACTCAGACGTAACTAATTGCAGCACATAGACTCTGTTTCCTATCACTGCCTCAGGAAACACTGTATCATGTATTAGGTATTTGTTTGCCGTTTTTAATTACTCGACTTTACTGAAGTACGCTAAGTGACTGTAACCGAGGATGGGATAATATTCATTTAGCTTACTTCATGGGAATTTTTTGCTGCTTGGTCCATCTGCTCATTATTAATTCGTGCGATTTGTTTACATAAACGAACAGCGAGCTTTGTGGTTTATGGGTAGCATGAGAAGCTGCTTTATTTGTCTTATTAATTTCACAAGAGAGAAATAAAGAGGGGTTGGCGAGGGAACACCCGTCTTCTAGCTGTTATCACGTGAGTGATCACAGGAGCTACTTTGTTTCATGGATGTTCCACAACGTTAAGCATATGTCAGCTTCTAATCAATAAAAGCCGGAAAGTACTGTAGTATAAGAGGAATGAAACACTTTAGGGTGTGCTGTTCTAATCAGCTTCAGAGTGTGTAAGAGTAACTTTGGGCCAGTTGATTGTTTTCCTGCAACAGCACACCCCACTGTGTTCTATTCCTTACTTATAATATAAGCCTACATCTTTTTATTGCTCTGTTCTCATATGCGAGAGAACAGCTGTCTTAAAGCTGTCTGCTTCCTTTGCTAATTTATTTGTAGCCTACACCAATTTTAGTTTCTTATTGGTAAGATAAATAAAATATAATTGGTCATATTGGCCTGTATCTCAAGGTGTTTAACGTTACACATCTCTACTTTATTCATTTCCGAATCCGATCCTCGTCCGTCAGGGTATATTGCAGATTCATTGCATATTAGACATTGCTGATATCTGATTACATCAGCCTTAATTGATGTATTTTGCTTATTTCAAGTGTTTTATTTATAGAAAGAAGCAAAATTGCCTACCTAGAAGATGATTTAAAGCTTGAAATGAGGAATAAAGTCTAGAAATAGGCTTAATAATCCTATCTTGTTTTCATTCTGAGAGGTCAAGCGGTAATGGAAAGCCCATACATCCTAATTGCGGCATCAGAAAGTCATCATTTGGAACTTGAGCCAGTTGAGTGTACGTCTGTTTACCCTTTGAATGCTTCTGATTTGCTTACTATGCACCGTTTCCCCACCAGCCCTCGTCAGTTGGCCTTTAATTGGCTTCACTTGGCCAAAAATGCTGCTATATCCCCTTAAAAATTGGATGATTGTGCAAGAGAAGTGATGCAATTTAGAGTAAAACATCTTGGCTTTGCTTATTGTAGATATAACCAGGGCTACATGGTGTACTTATCACTTCTGACTTTTTAACTTGCTTATTTGTGCTGTTTGGCTGCCAGACGTGCGCTGAGCTGAGGCTAGGTGACTGGCACTGCTTATGCAAGCAGAGCTGCACAAAAGTGGACAAACAGCACATTGTTATGGCACCTTTATAATCCACCTTTGCTAGCAGTCAAGCTACTGGTCCGAGGTGTTAATGAGTGCTCTGCTGGCAGCCATCGTACGCGGCACTTAGGAGAAGAGAGTGAGCCTCCCCCTGCTTTAGTTTGCACTGATGGAGGCGGCTTGTTTACCATGTTAGAGAGCGGCTGACGCCAGCTTCCCCGGGGACAGCACAAGGGTTAATTGCTGTTAAAGTGGTGGTGTTGTCCCTCTCTCCTGCCCTGATGCTCCATTAGAGCTGACACTAATGAGGCAGTGCAGGGAGGACACCCTAGAGCTGGGGCACCAGGAGAGAGAGGGAGAGAGAGTGATGGAGGTACTGTGTTTAGCAGAGAGCGGCTAGGTCATAGATCAAGAATGTGCCATAGTGATGGGGAGTGTGTGTCGGATGTGTGCAACTGCTTTCCTTTAATTGGAGGTTCAGACAGGGCTGATGGCCTACATATGGTTTATCATGAGTTCAATCAGGCAGTCTAGTTGGTAATATTTTTAAACGTACATAGGATTAGGGGTGGGCGATATGACGGAAACATCAAATCATGATACATAATGACATTAGTACAAAACTCTATACTGTATGTATAGCAATATACGGTCGCCTCCGAAAGTATTGGAACGGCAAGGTCAATTCTGTTGTTTTTTTTTTTTGCTTCGCACAGAAGACATTTGGGTTTGAGATCAAAAGATGAATGAGATAATAGACCAGGATTTCAGCTTTTATGTGTTAAACAACTTAGAACATGGCACTTCATCCACTTTTTCCCCCCCCGATGAAGTCAGTTGTTGTGTTGGAAGTGTGTTTTGGGTCATTGTCTTGCTGCATGATGAAGTTTCTCCCAATTAGATTGGATGCATTTCTCGGTAAATTGGCAGACAGAATGGGTGCGTCTCAATCAGCTCCCTAGGTTGTGAATCAGTATATCATGCGCATGAGTTCGGGCGCTGGTAAGGACCCTGGCGTACTACACATTGGGACACTGCTAACTAAATTTCCGGCGACGTGACTACATACTCGCGTTGTAAAATGTCACCGCTGCCATTTATCACCAACAGGCAGGAATGATATCTTTCCGACATTTATATGTCCTATAAATTAGTTAGCTTAATCACGTGCGTTTCTGTCATGGTACTTGCTAGTGGATGCTAGGTAGTGGATTTAAAAAAAAAAAAAAAATCATTAAACACTTAAAAGTTGTTAGACTCAAGCAAACCATATACAGAACATCAAATAAAGCTACAACAACGATAACAGGCTACTTACATTTGTAGACGTTGGCTGAGAGTTTGTCCGGTATTTATTTATTTATTTATTTATTTGAGCTGAGAAGCTTCAGAAAATATGATGTCATTTTCAGTAAAGGAACATAGTGAGCATCGATGCTCCCTGGTTTTTCTGGTGCATTGTGGGATTTTTTTTTAGGCTGTGAACGTTCCAGTGCACTGGAAGGATTCTGTGATTGAGACAACCCTTAAAATGGCCGATTCCCTGATCAGTGCCCTGACTGCTGAACTAGGGAGCTGGTTGAGACGCATACAATGTTTCTGTAGACATCTGAAATCATTCTGCTGCTACCGTCATGAGTTCCATCATCAATAAAGATTAGGGAGCCCGTTCCAGAAGCAGTCTTGCAAGCCTAAGCCGTGACGCTACCTCCACCGTGCTTGGCCCATGAAATCGTATGTTTTGGATGAGCAGATCCTTTCTTTCTCCGCACTTTGGCCTTTCCAACACTTTGGTAGAGGTTAATCTTGGTTCCAGAACTTTTGTGGCTCATCTCTGTATTTCTTTGTGAATTCCAGTCTGGTTTTCTGAATCTTACTGCTGATTGGTTTACATCTTGTGGTATGGCCCCTATATTTCTGCTCTCAAAATCTTCTTCGAATGGTGGATTGTGATACCTTCATTCCTGCCCTGTGGAGGTTGTTGGTGTCACTGACTGTTTTTTTTTTTTTTTTTTTTTTTTTTCGGTTTTTCTTCCCAGCTGCTGCTGTTTTCCTTGTCTGACCTGTCCCATATCTGGTTGTTAGTACACCAGTGGTTTCTTTATTTTTCAGGACACTCCAAATTGTTGTATCAATGGCTCTGATCTGTTTTCCCCTCTTTTCTCAGCTTCAAAATGGCTTGCTTTTCTCCCATAGACAGCTCTCTGGTCTTCATGTTGGTTTATCCTTTTTAACAACAAATGCAGTCTTCACAGGCAAAACCCAGGGCTCGTACCAAGAGTAGACATTCAGAGCTATTAATTGTTTAAACAAGCAATCTAACAGGGCATAAAAAATGGGTGGGCTCAAACAAAAAATGCCATGTTCAAAGTTTAACACATCCAAATGTAAATATCAGGAAGCGAAAGCTGAAATTCTGATCTATCATCTCATATTCATCTTTTTATCTCAAACCCCAATGTCTTCAGTATATAGCAAAAACAATTCTTTTGACCTTTCTGTTCCAATACTTTCGGACTAGACTGTATACTCAAATACTTTGCAATACTGGAAAATAAAAAATGTACTATAGCAAAAATAATGTAAATAAATAATGTACTTTTCTCTATTAATATACTGAATCTCATCTATGACGTGTTTTCATGGCTAAGTTACAACTACACTAATTTCGAGTGACAATATCTTGCTCCAAGACACACAATGAATCACCTTCACTGCAGCCACCTTCAGCTGCTGCTTGTTTGTGGGTCTTTCTGCCTTCAGTCTTGTCTTCAGTACGTGAAAAGCAGCTCTATTGGGTTGAGGATCATCGGACATTTAAGAACATTTAATTTCTTTTCCTTAAGAAGCTCTTGAGTTGCTTTTGCAGTATGTTTAGGGTCATTATCCACCTGCACTGTGAAGCGGCGTCCTATCAGTTTTGTAGCATTTGGCTGAATGTGAGCAGAGAGTAGAGCCCTATACACCTCAGAATTCATCCTGCTACTTCTGTCAGCACATCATCAATAAACACCAGTGAGCCCGTTCCATTGGCAGCCGTACATGCCCATGCCATAACACTGCCTCCACCATGTTTGACACATGATGTGGTATACTTTGGATCATGAGCTGTTCCTTTCCTTCTCCATACTTTTCTCTTTGCATCATTCTGGTACAAGTTAATCTTGTATCAGAACTGGTCAGACTTTTTTTTTTTTTTTTTTTTTTTTGAGCAAAGTCTAATCTGGGCTTTCTGTTCCTGAGTTTTACCAACAGCAACCAAATGCAAATTCAACGCTTGGAATCAACTCCAGACATTTTATCTCCTTGTCATGAAATAATGAGGAAACAGGCCACACCTGGCCATGAAACTGCTTAGCAGTCAAGCGTCCAATTACTTTTGAGCCTTTGAAAATGGAGGGACTCTGTAATAAATGGCTGTAATTCCTAAACGGTTAATGCGATTTTTATTATTTTTTTATTTATTTATTTATTTTTTTCTTGGTTAAACCCCTTGAACAAAATCCTGAAACTTGTGGCCAGTACGGTAAGATTATGATACTAGAAATTATCTAAGGAGTAAAACACTTTGGGGCAAGTTGTTACAGGAGAATAATCGACATGGTGATGGTGGTGTGATTTATTTTTATTTATTTATTTATTTATTTATTTATTTATTTAAATCACCCTGAAGTTATTTTCCTGTAACAGCACATCCCAAAGTGTTTTATTCTTCTTGTACCATAGCTTTTTAACGATTACCTTTTTTTTTTTTTTTTTTTTTTTTTTTTTTTTTTTTTTTTTTTTTTTTTTTTTTTTTTTTTTTTTTTTTTTTTTTTTTTTTTTTTTTTTTTTTTTTTTTTTTTTTTTTTTTTTTTTTTTTTTAAAAGTAATGAACATGTACTTTTTTTTTTTATCCAATTACAGTTACATGTTCTGTCACCTGCCTCTCTTTTTCTGCCTCTTGAAATTAAAAAGACCAAAAATGCAATTTATGATGTTATCAGGAAACCACAAATTGCAATGTATTTGAAAACTTAAAAGAACAGATTACCTCTGACTGTTACAAAGCACTGACACTGGAGACTCCTTCCATAAAAATTTTTTTACATGTGTATATGTAAAGTCGTCGTGTGAGTTATTACTGTAGAATTGTGAGTGTATTACAGAAAGTGCTACGAACATGAGATATCACTCAGGACACTGATCAACCATAAGAGAATCCATTCGTGTTTTCTCTATACATGAATGCTTTGTCAGTGTGATAAGTAACAAATGTTCTTCCAGATTAAAGGAACCCCTCCCCGCTCTGGAGACAGCGCCCCCAGCTGGACAGTCATGAGTTTTTCCCCGAGCCCGTGCGTTCCTGCAGGCGTGCGCAGCATTCAAGAGCAGCGGGAACGTTGGGACAGGAAGAGGAAGCGGACAGGACGAGAACTGGTCCAGAGCGAACAGAGATACTGCGAGAAGCTGGAGCTTATCACCACAGTGAGGCTTTGGCTGCTTCTGTACTTCATTTTTAGCAATCAGGCAAAAGAGATTCGGTCTAAAAATTTGCTTAAGAATTTAATGGATTCGTGCTGACATGTAAAAGTTGCACGAAAATACAAGTTATTACTCGATATCTCGGAGCTCCCCTCATCTCTCCCTGAAAGTAGTACTGCTAAAGTTTCTATTTTACTCTTGAGCGATTCTCGACATTATCGCACACAATTTCCCTTCTGTGGTTTCTAACTCACCGAAGGCCTTGAGCACATTCAATTTGCACAGCTCATTTTATTCCTAAATGACCCGAGAGCACCGCAGCTGTTTCTGTATTTGTCATTGTTTCTTCATGCGTCATGACGATTAATATTTGAACCTGGAGACTGAACACGGTGTACCGCATTATTCCTCTTGTTTTGCAGCGTGTTATGTTAGGTAAGTGGCTGATTATTAAACCCCACGCACATTTTTATGAGAATCTATATATTCTCCTTCAGGTTTTCCCTTGCCCTTGGGTCGTGTTGAATTAGTTATGCGCCTAACCTTTTAAAAATAATTGAGGTGCCATTGATGCAAAATGCTTTCCTCTGTGTCTCAAGGGTGTGCTGGGTGTAAGGTGACACTCACAAGATGAAGAGTTATGAACGAGTGGCATCGGAACGATTTAATTTTCTCCTCCTTCTCGTCTCTCCGTCTCTTCTCTAGTACTTTGTGGAGATTCTGAAGGCCAAAGGAACCCTGAGGCAGGACATTAGAGAGAGCATCTTCAGTTCAATTAAATCAATTCATTTAGTAAACCAGTAAGTATCCTTTCAATAATTAACTGCATATTGCTGGGTGTGTGGGGGTGTGGGTGAGAGAGAGAGAGAGAGAGAGAGAGAGAGATGGGTGTAGAGAAAGGGAGAGAGACAGTTGAAGGGAGAGAGATGGTCAGGAAGAGAAATAGACAGGGAGAGAGAGAGAGAGAGATGAATAGGGAGTGAGAGAACGAAAGAGATGTATAGAGACAGAGAGACGGACGGACGGAGGGAGAAAGATCGAGACAGTGCAAGAGAGACAAACAGAGAGTGAGATAGGAAAAGAGGGGATAGAGACAGAGAGAGACAGACATAGAGTAAGAGACATACAGATAGTGAGAGGCACAGTGAGAGCGTGAGACAGAGAGAGAGAAAGACAGACTGAGAGAGAGAGAGAGCGAGAGACATACAGAAAGTGAGAGCGAGACGTACAGGTAGTGAGAGCGTGAGACAGAGCGAGAGAGACAGACAGACTGAGAGAGAGCGAGAGACATAAAGGTAGTGAGAGCGTGAGACAGACAGACTGAGAGAGAGCGAGAGACATACAGATTGGAGAGCGTGAGACAGAGAGAGAGAGACAGACTGAGAGAGAGCGAGAGACATACAGATTGGAGAGCGTGAGACAGAGAGAGAGAGACAGACTGAGAGACAGCGAGAGACATACAGATTGGAGAGCGTGAGACAGAGAGAGAGAGACAGACTGAGAGACAGCGAGAGACATACAGATTGGGGAGCGTGAGACAGAGAGAGATACATACAGATAGTGAGAGCGTGAGACCGTGAGAGATACATACAGATAGTGAG
>CM040992.1:18949298-18975242 GCA_022985145.1 Pangasius djambal
ACACCTCAGAATTCATCCTGCTACTTCTGTCAGCAGTCACATCATCAATAAACACCAGTGAGCCCGTTCCATTGGCAGCCATACATGCCCATGCCATAACACTGCCTCCACCATGTTTGACACATGATGTGGTATGCTTTGGATCATGAGCTGTTCCTTTCTTTCACCATACTTTTCTCTTCCCATCATTCTGGTACAAGTTAATCTTGGTTTCATCAGTCCAAAGAATCTTATTCCACAACATAGGAGGCTTTTTTAGATGTTTTCTGGCAAAGTCTAATGTGGCTTTCCTGTTCTTGAATGTTCCCAGTGGTTTGCACCTTGTTGTAAACCCTCTGTATTTACATTCATGAAGGCGTCTCTTGATTGTAGATTTTGACAATGATACGCCTACCTTCTCCAGAGTATTCTTGACTTCTGTTGATGTTGTGAAGGGGTTTTTCTTCACCAAGTAAAGGATTCTGCGATCATCCACTTTAGTTGTCTTCTGTGGTCTTCCAGGCCTTTCGATGTAGTTGAGCTCACCAGCGCTTTCTTTCTTTTTAAGAATGAACCCAACTGTTGATTTGGCCACACCTAAGGTTTTTGCTCTCTCTTATAGATTTATGTTGTTTTTTCAGCCTAATGATGGCCTCCTTCACTTGCATTGAGATCTCCTTGGACTTCATATTGGTAGCTCCAGTCGAACAGCTGCCAAATGCCAACTCAGTACCTGATAACAACTCCAGACCTTTTATCTGCTTCATTTGTCTAGAAGTAACGAGGGAATGGACCACACCTGCTCAGTTAACTTCTTGTCAGTCAATTGTCCAAATACCTTTGAGCCCCTAAAAATGGAGGCACTTTGCTGAAAATGGCTGTAATTCCTAAATGGTAAATGCCATATTTTTGTGGAACCTCTTTAAATAAAGCTGAAGGTCTACACTTCCATCACATCTTGATTGTTTTATTTCAAATCCATTGCGATGGTGTATAAAGGCAAAATCACAAAAACTGTCATTGTCCAAATACTTCCGGACCTAAGTGTGTGTGTGTGTGTGTGTGTGTGTGTGTGTGTGTGTGTATATATTTACCAGCATCTATAGTTCAGTCTTACGTCTTACAATTTTAAAGATTCAGTAGAAAATTGTAACGTCATCTCAGCTGCACCCACTGCATGTTTATAACTGTTATTTTCAAAACAATTGTATCAACCAAAGAAGATTCCCCTGTTATCTGAGAAAAGTATGTTGTGGTATTTTACCACAATACTGAGACCATATCATGATATTGCCTAGCTCTTTCAGTTTCTAGTTACAGTTCAGTGCCTTACAGTGTGTTGTGCTCAGGCTGGAACCCTGCAACCTGGATTCCTCACGCTCCACTCTCCACAGTTTTATTTCTTTTTGTCAGTTTTTGGTGACTGTTCAAATCACCATAAGAGCCAGAATGTGTAGTAATGTAGATGTGGAGATTTCTCCGTAAGTAGTCGCTCTGGTTCATCTGAGTTGTGAGATGTTTTGCTGCTTCTCAACAGATGCCGCTTGCATCTGTTTTTCTTTCTCTCCTTTTTTTTAATAAGGAAACCTGTTTTTCAGATTCAAAGCAAGATGCTTGATAATTCAGACGAGGTGCAGCGAATTCCCTGATAAAACTGTCTAGGATGTACAGAGTACATAATCAGGACTTAATGCCTTTGTGAACGAGTGTGCACATTCTGGGATTTTACTCCACTTTTTTTTTCTTTTTTAAAGTAGAAAGCTTTGAACTGTTATAAATAAATACCCTTCATGCCTGCATTACTTTAACAGGACATTATATGCACACTATATTGGCTCGTCTCCTTGTTAGAGAGTGAAAGAGTGCAAATTTGAAGGGCTTATTGCAGAGGTTCTCTCACAAAGGCCTTGAAGTGTCAGCCTCCTAAGTCTGCTGTTAAGAGGTGAAGTTTGAAAGCTGCTACGTGCATGTTGATGGGTGGCGTGGCGTCACGGCGGCTGCCGCTATTTGTTTGTTATTCCAACATGGCCGTGGGGGCAGAGGGTTATTGCGGCATTTTTCCCCTCACTTTCCTTCAATTAAAATCAGAGCCCTGTGCTGCTGCAGCTCTCGAGTATTAAATCTTAAACTTCTCAGCTCAAAAAGGATTAGAAAACTGTTTGCCACCTGCTTCTGGTCAGTTGGAATAAGTTGGGCACTTTTGTCAGTATCAGGTCCTTTAACAATGCTTTAAGCTTAAATAAAAGCATTTGCTTTTACAATTAATAAAGTTTATTATTTGTATACATCCTTTTGTACTTCAAGGCATTTAAAATTTTATATATATATATATATACACACACACACTCTATGTAAGATGTATGTATGTGTTGATTCCACTCGGTTAGGAAGAACAGGACTAACAGGGCGGAAATACAGAGGCAAAATCACATACAGTGCAATGCATAAAATCATGCAGATGCAGGTCAACAAACAGCTTAATGTTCACATCGATCATCAGAATAGGGAAAAATGTGATTAGTGACTTTAACCGTGGCATGGTTGTTTGCGCCAGATGGACTGCCGGAAACTGCTGATCTCCTGGACTTTTCACACACAACAGCCTCTAAAGTTTACACAAGATGGTGTGAAAGACAAAAAAAAACATCCAACGGGCAGCAGAGAGGTCAGAGGCAACTCAAGTAACCACTCATTACAAACCTGGTGAGCAGAAAACCATCTCAGAATGCACAACACGTCAAACTTCGAGGCGTCATCCACTTCAAATGTGCCTTCTGAGATGCCTTTCTGCTCACCACGGTTGTAAAGAGTGGCTTTTTGAGTTACTGTAGCCTTCCTGTCAGCTTGAACGAGTCTGGCCACTCACCTCTGACCTCTCTACTGCTTACTGGATGTTTTTTTTTTTTTTTTTTTTTTCATTTTTCATAGCTTTCTGTGTAAACCGTAGAGACGGTTGTGTGTGAAAATCCCAGAAAGATCAGCAGTTTATGAAACACTCAAACCAGCCCGTCTGGCACCAACAGTCATGCTACGGTCAAAGTCTCTGAGATCAGAGTTTTCTCTATTCTCTTGTTTGATGTGAACATTAACTAAAGCTCTTGACCTGCACTGAACTTCAGCCACATGATTGGCTGATGAGTGAGTGTATATCAAACATCAAAGAGAAGCTCTCTGGAAGTACGACTGCATTTAAGCGGATATCACTTTAAGTACTGCTCTGATCAAATCAGTGCTGAATGTGATTTTTAAAAATCATTTTATAATCTTATTATCGCTGTAATCAGTTATGCACTTACGGTGAATAATTACGGTTTTGTACACAAAGCATGTTTAGAAGGATATAAGCCAAACGATCAGATTCACCTCAGAATGTCTTGAAAGATCTCCAGTAAGCGTGAAAGGCCACGGAGGATCGAACCGTCCGTAACTTTTGAGTGCCGTCTGAATTGCGAGAGGTCTTTGATGTCAGCGGGCGCTGGACTCTATTTAAGGGAGCCGTAATCTCCGGTATTAAGGCTCACTCTGTCTTTATCTCAGCCTCCGAAATGGCGAAATGAATTACCCCCAAATTTCTCTCCCTCTCAATTCACTCTCACCTTGCGATAGGGGTCATTTCCTTAATAGGGCCCTTCATTTGGTCGGCCATTAATAACCTTTATCTCTGGACAGGCTGGCGATAGCGCAATAATCAATATTTAATTTCTCCTTAATCTGCGGAGCTTAACCCTGTCAAATTCGTTCACTTGTTTATGTGTAGAGTATGACAGGAAATATATTCACTTCCTATTGCTTTTCCTCTCTTCCTGGCCCCTCATTTCTCACTATGAGCAGACTTGTATGTTTGGACTCAATGGGGATGAGTAAAATTGAATCGCTCTTTATTCTTCGCTAAAAGAACTTGTTTAAGTGACCTGATATTTTCTTGGTGGGAATAATCTCATGTTGTGATGCTGCCCGTCTAACCTCTTCACCCATGTATTTCTTTTATTTATTTTTTTTTCCCCCTCCTTAAAGATGTATTTTTTTTTTTAATTCATCTTCCAAAAAGCCTGCCATTTCACCGTGCCTATTTGTGGATTTTCTCCACAGGTACAATAATTTCTTGAGGGACTTGACAGAGAACACCAGTCCAGACAACCCAGAGTTCCAGCAGCTTTCAAGTAAGGAGTCTCCGACTTTTCTGTCTCACAGCTCAACAAACACTCTCTCATCCTTGTGCAAAAAAAAATGTTGATGGGTTCATCCAACCTGGATTATTTTTATCATCTATTTCCTGTCAAGCTCCGTATCAAAAACGCCGAATCAGAGCCACCCAAAGCCACGCTTATTATGCATTTGCCTTCCATTCTAGTTTGTCGCTTTGAGCGAAACCTCTAAAGATCATTCAGCGCTCGTGTGATCTCGCTTTGCTTTTGCTCTGCTAAGCAATGATACCTAGGGCCCTTTGGAGGGGGGGGGGGGAGGTGCAGAAAGTGGTGCATATGGTGGCAAAACAAATCTGCCTGTGAAGTTTGGAGCTGGCGCTGGAAAAGAGCCCCTCTTGTCTTTGTTAGGGTGACAAACACAGTAACTTTGGGCTCTTCTTTCATCGTTCATTTGTTATTATTGTCACAGCCGCTGCTGCTGGAGCGCGTGCAGAGGATGAAAGTACGGCGAAGCTTAACGTGAGTCTAAATTCCCCGTGTGGGTTTTGACAAAATTAATTGGGACCAGATCAGAGGATATCAACTGTGTAAAATATAAATAAATAAAATCTCCACAGTCAACAGACGCGCCGATAATGACTAATTTCTATCGTCAAATAAACAGCAAATCAGACTTAAGCGGCAGTGTACACACAGAATTATTTATGTGATCAATTAAAATCTCATTGGTTCCGTGCTGCTTTTGCTTACAAATTAAAACAGCGCCTGATTCTAAGATGAAGGTACATATCCAAAATTGCCCCTCATGCCGCCTCTTCCTTTTTTTTTTTTTTTTTCTCTGCTCGCCTGCTTTTTTTATTAGGGGGTGGCGGGGGTTTGCACACCCAGCCCAAGCACATTGTAAAGGGAATTATTTAAAAACAACTCCAGACTAATCACGTTGCATCTGATTAAGCAAACCAGCACTGAGAATTCCAGCAGGCGCTGTTGTTTTCCAGTTCCCCCTTGTTGTAGTGAAGTGTTTTCTCTCTTTCCTCCACCCTTGACGTTTCGCGTGGAATGGCACGGCTCTAATTGTGGTAATTGCTGCACTTCACACTCCTCGTCAATCATAAATTAAAGCACCTTTTCAGCACGTACTTTTGCATGCCTGTCAGCCGGTCCAGCATGACAGCAGCCACCCACTGACCAATCCAGCACTGTCAAAGGTTAATTAAAAAAAGTTAACACTCAAGAGTTTCCATTTAAACGCACTCGATGGATAATGTGGGGGGAAGGAAAAAAAAAAAAAAAAAACGAGATGGTGAGAAATTGTCTGTGGAATGTATAATGAGAGGGTTTGGATTATTAATGTGGGAGGCAAGGCTCTGTCAAAACACAGTTTTCTTATGTGCAAGGCTTGAACAGATCTGATGGGCACAAACACACTCTAGCTGCGTCCCCAAAATTGGACACCCCTAGTATTTTTTTTTTTTTTTTTTACTGTGATTCACAACGAACTACCGTAAAGCGTAAAGCGCTATTTTACATTAGACGCTGGTGAATTCTCAGTGGGTTAGAAGAAGGTGTTGATTCGTTTTCTGTAACAGCAGCAACTTGCCTCCACAACATTTACATATAACTGTTAATGAGAACGAGGCTTAGATGATTAGCCTAAAGATCACCATGAGGTTACTGTGGATGGTACCCCACACACACACACACACACACACCTTTAAAGATGGCTGTGGATATTTTTTTCCTTGGATAGAACAATTGACGCTCAAGTCTCCATCACTGAACAGTTCATAACTTGAGTTCGATATGATAGACTTAAAGTTAAAACTCTAACGATGCTCATACTCAAGTGCCTGTTAACAGAATGAACACTTTTGACTCTGTACAATATACAGTTAGAGTAGAAGAGCATGGTTTATAGCTGCTTTGTCGCAATGTCCTTATTTAAAAACACTATATAAATAAAATTGAATTAATAAATGGATAATAAGTACGCTGTGCGGTTCGTTAGTAAATTAAAAATGTAATCTTTGGCAAACTGCTGTGGTATAAGAGGAATAAAGCACTTCCGTACATAAAAAAAAAAAAAAAAAAAAGAATCAACTTCTGGGTGATAAAAGTAGGTCCGCTGTACATCAGGCTGCCCCCCACCACCCTGTCGTTGATTATTTTCCTAATACAGCATGCTTTGCCATGTTTTGTTCCTCCCCTAGCTAACGTTACACTTAACTTGCCCACCATTAACCAGACAAAGCGTTTAATTCAATCAGTTCAATTTAATTCGTTTGGAGACGGTATAGGTATAGGCACCTTTTTATGTTTTATTTTATAAAGCACATACGTGGAATGAATATTTAATACAAATAAAAGTTCAGAAAATTGTGTACTGCAAGTCTGAAGGTATGTACTTATTATTATGTCCTTAAAAACATAGCTGATTTGAAGGAACGTTCAAAATGAAACAGCCTTTAGTTGAGAAACAGTTCCTCAAGGGTTCTCTGGCTGGTTAAGGGATCTAGTGTCTTAAATAAGTTCTAACTGGAACCTTTTCTATAATGAATCTATATTGTCGATTTCTGAATAGAAACATTAAGATATGAAGGAAGCTAAACGGAGCTTTTTTTTCCCCCTCCTAATCATGTATGCTACAGCTTCAACTTTGAGACACAATTCTGTCTTTGGTTTCTGCTGTCTTTTATAGAATTGCTCTGAGGATAAGTGTCCCAATTAGACCGTTATTATTTTATCATGAAGAAACGACAGTACTGCCTCGACTGCAAGACCAAAGAGTGGAATGTAAAATTAGTATCCATCTGCTGCATGTTGTTTTCAACTGCGCTAATGTCTGTGCAGACGAATATGCTCAGCACACAATAATTGGCCGAACCGTTTATTCACAGCTCCCGTGTTGCGTAACTGAAAATGTATTATTTGAAGCACAGCAAGCTTCGCCTCTGCGTGGTGTTCGGTTACACAACAGTTTGATAATTCCGTTCAACAACGTTAACTCGACGTAACTCCGCGTTAACAAAGAGATGTTCCGTGATGATTCGGATACTTGCGAAAAGAGCAGAGGTGCAGACTTATGGAGCTCGCTGGGGTTGCTCATAACAGGCAACACATTTGCGACGTCATACAATTTCATTAACTACTCCTCGAAAATCGGATCCCTCTATAATGAGGTCTTAATAGTCCTTGTGCTTTTACCGGCAGAAAAAGCAGTCTGTAAGCAGGACTATGTACCATGGCTAATTAAGGGAGCCACAAACATATACCCACACTGCACAGCGGCATACCGAACTCAATCAGTGCAGTCTGGATGTGTTAATTCACTCGCTCTGGGTCATCTGTCTCCAGGGGGTTGATGTCAAAAATCAGACACAACCTGCACGTTCTGTTTCTATGTACAGAGTCCGTACAGTACATATCGATGTGTTTGCATGTGGAATGGTGTGGGCTCTTCATCAGTGTGTGGTGAAGTCCGGTCTGAAACAGTTAATATCTGGGTATAGTGTGTTGACTGGCTTGGGGTACACCATTGATTTCATGTTTTACAAAAAAACGACCTTAATACGGAGTACATCTTTCGTTATGATGAGGTACAATGATATTCATGCAGGTGCATTTACTAGGAACTGTTTTTCATATTTTGATTTATTTAGCAAAGCTTTGAATTAATGGTTTACACAGCAGGGAAAATCTGACATTTCTCATCGTATACAAGTGATCAATTCTGATTTGTTCAGACGGTCACATGTCCACACTGTCTGTTCTAGTAACAGTCTTATAATAGGTACACTGAGTAGATGAAAATGAAAGTGAGCTCATTAGGTAGCTACCAGCATGGTGATTTTATCATAGATTGCATTCTACTTAAGGAAATGTCGAGAAACAGTTCTAAATGTATTTGTCCAAGACAACAGCGACGAAAAATGACGAGAGTCGCATACGGCTTTCTTGCTGCTGTCATTGTAGGTACTACAGCTCTTACAGCTCTTCCCTAATAACTGTGTGTATATTTACTGTGTGTGTGTGTGTGTGTACTGTGTATGTATACTGTCCGTGTTTCTTCCTGACCTGCCCTCATGCTGGCTTTCACCCGTGCTGTTGCCCGAGTTGCAGTTTTTTCATTTCTCTTTTTGCTGTTCAGATTGCAGAAATTCTTTCCTGCTCAAACAACATGCCAGTTGATCAGAATTTAGTGCCGTCTAAATGCTTGTGTACATTGTCACAGGTTTCTTTTTCTATACCTTGGCCGACTGGATATAACAATCATCATAATTTTAAATCTACTTTATATAGCACCTTTCTCATACCAAGGTCACGTCCCAATTTTGGAAAAAGAAACAAACACAGACAAAAAAAAAAAAAAAAGGGATAAAACAGACTGGTTAGCAGAGTCCTTCATAAGCTCTGGCTGCGATTGGATTTCAGTTTTTTAAATGAAGGCGTGGTTGTGAGGGTGTGGCAGATGGGGGTGTGGTTTAGCAGGAGTTCGCAGCAGGAGCATGGGGGAGTGGGTAATTAATAAAGCCCGCACAGATAAGCAGCAGGTGTTCCAGGTGTGTAATGGCGCACTCCCCCACGCTCCCGCTACAGACTCCGGCTAAACCACGCCCCCATCTGCCACAGGGGTTAAAGTGCAAACCATCAGAATGAACTCGACCGTAGTTTTATCTACAGACGAGTGACCGATTAAAGGGAAAGAGTAATGGCTCTGTTACGGCTCTGTTATGGGGCCATTCGCCTGGCATGGATTGGGTCCATTTGTCCTTCTTAAAGAAAAGCCTCACTGTAAATAAATAAAAGGTTTTCTGATGAACATTTCTTTCCTGGTGGGAGCGGTCTCTTCCAGTATGACTCCGCCCCCATCCACAGGACACAAGGGCTCACTGAATGGTTTGCGTATGAAAATGGCTTGTAGTGGCCCAACATTCTATTAAGACACTTTATACTGTTGTTTCTTTTATATATATTCCACCATTTGCAGACAAATGAACTTCGTTTGTTTATTACTTGGTCGGAAATCATTTCCAGGTGAATTCCTGAAATCTGCAGCATCACCAGGCACTGGGTGTTTACACTGCTGCTGCTCTGACAGGCCTTTAATGCACCGATTTTCACTTCCTGCTTGTTTCAGAGTTTGTTCGCTTTTTTTTAGCTCGTCTTTAGTAAGAGAATTAGTCGGTGCTCAGATTCAGCAGCAAAACATTTCAGATGCAAATGCCACATCAGGGACCTGAAACATTATTTTAGCTCGTGTGTGCACTGAAACCCACAGCTGGACGAGAAACAACTGGGTTTTTGTTTTGTTGTTATTTTTAAACAGGGGTTGGCAAACCTTTTGGCAGCCCTTTAACTGCAAAACAAATTCAATGGATGGATTTATCAACTATAAAAATGCACGTTATTTAAATATGTGCAACGATACTCTGGACTTTTTTCCAAGCCATATCCAGTGAGTGTTTTATTCCTGAACTTTCCACCAACAGAACAAATTAGGTCCGAATTTGACATTATTTATAGTTGTATTCGTTTTTGAGTTATTGAGGTTTGTATTAAACGCATACAATTCAAATGACCAGTCAAATAGAGTAATAACTGTAGGGATTGAAAAATAAATGTAATGTCTTTGATTGGGCTGTGATTTCCACCACGGTAACAAAATGGGGGAAAAAAAATCCTTTTTCATCCTTGGGTATACTTTACTGTCCCTCGAGTGTCCCTGGACCCTACTGGGAGAATCACTACCTTAAAGTATATATAAAAATGGCTATAATTCCAGCATAGCTGCTGTACATGGCCATTCGTACATTTCAAACTCAATGTGCTAGAGTGCAGAGCCAAAACAACAGAAAATGTGGCAGTGTCTGAATCCTTATAGACTGCACTGTATTGACTTCACAAAACTCACAGATGTTATTAAGAAACAATTCACGCTTGCCTATGTAGCTGCAAGATCCTTGTGTTTGCAGGGCAGTTTGGAAGGGGTGTTTCATCTGCGCTCTCTCTGTGTGTGTGTGTGTGTGTGTGTGTGTGTGTGTGTGTGTGTGTGTGTGTGTGGTGCTGCAGGGGCGGTGAGTGCCGTCTCCGAGGTGGCCCAGCGCATCCAGGACAACGCCCGCAGCCATGAGAACCACCTGCAGCTGCAGAGGGTCCAGAAACTGCTCAAGGGACGAAAGACCAGGCTGCTGGCTCCAGGTTAGAGTCTGTGATCTGCTATTCCTTTCATCTAACCCTCTCTGTCTCTCTCTCTCTCTCTCTCTCTCTCCATCCCTCTCTTCGTCTGTATCTTGGAAAGAGAAGGAGAGAGAAGTCCATACTGGGCGGAACGAAGTAAGCTGGAACACAGCGCCGTTTCAGACGTGGTCGTTGACGCAAGACGAGTTTGTCTTTGCATCAACGTCTTTTGTCTTTGTCTTAAATCCGGACGCAAGGATTAACGGACAGCGTCGCCGAGCTCCCTGCGCTAATTGGAAAGGTGGAGAGTGTCCTCGATCACTTCTTCTCTCACTTCTTTTCTTCTCTTTCGCTACTTGTGGAGTGGAGGTCCTTTCTTCCCCTGTTGTTTGTCCCAGGGGAGAATGCCCATGTGTAACAAAAGAGAGACAGCTAGTGATGGAGGGAGAGAAAGAGGGAGCGAGAGAAAGACTGAGAGGGCCTTGTCGTCAATGCCTTGGCCTGCCAATCTCCCCCAGGACCAATTAGCGCTTCTCCTCATCTCGTGGACCGGCAGATAAAAAGCAAGCTGGGGAGAAAGAGAGAGTGTGTGTGTGTGTGAGAGAGTGTGTACGTGCGCATGCACAAAGGTGGTTCGAGGCTGGCGATGAATACCCAACGAGCAGCGGTCTCGTTTCACGCAGAGCCGGATGTGGGAAGTGTAAAAATCCCTCTCACTCTCCCTCTTGGGCAGGATTTTCAGGCCTCTAGATTTCTCCCAAGCTCCTTGCTTTTGTCCATTAAGGCTTCTCTTCCTCTTGCTGACTTTTTAGAGAGCAAACTCAACAGACTTGCACTTTATCCGTGATTTACTCTCAGTGCCTAAAAGAGGCTGATGCAAGTGGCGTCTATGATGTAAAAGGGAAGATCCACCCTGAACAACTTCCCTATTACAACTTCCGTATTAAACTAACATGTGATCTCCAACAACACGTTGGTCTCTTTTCTCTTTGGCTAATGGTTTTCTACAATACAGTTCGACTGCTTACCGAGAGGATTTAGCCCTTGCGTGATCACTACCTAAAGAGAGCGATGCGGCGGCACTTTAGTCCTTTAGTCTGTCCAGCTTTCTCACCTCGTTATCAAACAGTTCAGCTTCCAAAACTTCAGACACAGTTGTATCTACGCTTGCAGTATACTTCTGTGATGACAGCATGACGGACAACCACTAACGTCTCACGGGAGCACCGACAAAATCAAATTTGCACCAGAATCACTAAGCACATCACAGATATTTCAGTATAAACATATAAAATGTGTGTCAAGGTGTAGTTTTCCTTTAAGTGATGAGCATGGAGATAAGGGTGCAAGCAATTCTCAGAAGCAAAGTCTGAATCAATGGGACATCGATATGGCAGACAGTTTGTCTGTTTCCTGAGAGCCATGAGCGGGCGCTCTGCCGCCACTACTGCTACTTCTGTCCACGAGCTCCAGCTCGTCTCTCCACTTTTTACACGCTAAAGGACAAAGAGGGACACTGAGGGGGGGGGGGGACAAATCATTGATTAAAACCACAACCTTGCTTCTCATCTTGTGCTGATACTTCAGGATACCTAATGATGGTCTTTTTTTCCCTTCTTTCTACATAAGACCAATGCAGGACATAACTTTGAGCACATGTATATATTTCAGCAGAAAGAACAGAACATCAGTGTCTCAAGAGTCAAGAGTGGCTTCTCGGGCTTTGAAAAGCTTTTCCGTCAAAGCCTTTGTAGATTCCTAACATGAAAGTATAACCTATCAAACCAAGTCCAGCTTCAAATTAACAATGATCACGCTCTGTGTCATCCAGCGCCCATCATACGCACGCGGGCTTTCATGTGTCTTCCAGTCTTTGGCCCGGTCACATCAGGAGGACACGGCAGCCTTTGTAGTGCAACCTTTAGCACCCAGAAATTCATCGGGCCTTTGTAGATGGGCAGAGGTGCTCTTTGACAGGGGGAGTTGAAAGCATACGACATGGAGAGGGGCGCTCCAAGTTCCTGCTCTTTGAACTGCACACTCTTGATGGAGCAGACAGAGTTTTTCGAAGATGTGTCAGTCTAAAGCATAGACAAAGGAACTGGCAGAATGATAGTGCTCGAATGAAAGAAAATACTATTTAATATATTTGCTACTTCAGCAGGTCACTGATGTCAAGCTTACGTTAATTTTTTTTTGCCCGGATAGCATTCGGCAATAACGTTAATGGAAAAACTCCACCCTGGAACACATGGGATTAGTTTATATTGAAATGTTTATGTTGTGTTTAGTGATTTAGTTGATGCTGTATTTTCGTTGTTCCCGTGAGAAAGAGAACTTTGCAGATAAGAGTCAGGTTTCACGTTTAGCTCCAAAAAAAAAAAAAAAAAGCAAAGGGCTTCTTTTCTCACTCATCGTTTTCCATTCACCTTCAGCATCGTGTTAATGCAGTGCAGCTTCCGAGACACAGCTGCACTGAGTTACAGCAGCGACTCGGTTCGGCTAGTTCGTGATGTAGGAGACGACGAATGCGGTGGCACTGATGGAGGTATTAGCATGAAAATCAAAGCTTTGGAACCCGACCTGTTTGAGGACACTGTACAGATGAGAGAGCTAGACAGATTAAAAGGACTGAAGCTCTGCTGCATCGCCACTTTACGTAGAGATGAAGTAAGGGCTAATTCCCACTAGTGCCACCATCACGTGTCATTGTGGGTAGTTTAGGGAAACGAAGCGAAAATACACCACTATGGGTTCACAACTGCTCAACAAAGTACTGGCTGCTTCTCTAGTTTGTGCCTCCAGAGCGTTGAATTCAGGAGCAATACAGCGTGTGTCATATTCCGTCACCTGCGCACAAGAGTCTAATAATGAAACAAAGTGAAATTAAATTGCAAACATCTTATCCAATAAGGAATTACAGCCCATAAAGTGATAACCTGGTCAGATGATAAACAGCATCCCAGCACATTCGTTGCAAACACACAGCTGCAATGTGCATGCGCAGGGTGATGCTGTGGCGGTAGCATTTTCAAAAATAAGTGAAGACTTGGTTTCCTCTGACTTTTTCGCTATTTATTTAACTTTGAGGGTATTTAAAAAAAAAAAAAAAGCTGTTTTCAGTGACCCAAAATGCAGTTTTTGTGTGGACGCTATGATGCTATGTTTTCAAAACTGTGTGGGCGGGGCAAAAGACTTGATGCTAGTATTATTATAATTAACTTTGTGATTCGTGAGGCTGAGAATCTCAACATGACACACTGCAAAGAATTCTTTGTTAGTTCCTTCTTGCTGCGTCTTGCTTTGTTTCTTGTCTACAGAAAACAATTCTTTATTATTAAAAATTCTGGTCCTGAGTGTGATCTCCAGCTTGGCTTCCTTCACATTTCGCACGATGTGGAGATGCTCGGACAGATGAGAAATGATGATTGATATTGCACACACCTTATAGTGAGAATTGTTACATCATTGACTATGACTACCAAAGCAACCGTAATCTATCTCGTATTACCTCGGGATGAGTTTCCCCTTGGCTCATGGGACAGTATTGTCTCTGGATGTTGTTAGCATTGAGTTTTTTTTGCTCGGAGATGGCCTCCTGATTTAGACCTCACCATTTGTTGTGCAGCACGCAGACTTTGCCCAGTTAAATGGATTTAACCGATTTACAGGAGCCATCAAATCTAATGTTCACACACCACCTGAGAGTCTCACGCGCTTGTCCTTATTGTCGTCACATATTAAAACCCATGGCATTTTAAAAGCAATTTGACCCCTGCTCGGCCCCTCCGCTAATCATAGAAAGCTCTTCTTTTTTTTGCTCAGATTATCCATTTTGAACCCTCTGCTACAGCTGCAATCTCAAGGTGTGCCGGGACAAATAAGGAATCGGTGGCGAGAGTGAAATTTAATCTTATCTTGCAAAATGTCAGCATCCAATTTAGTAGCCATCATACACCTGCCAGTCAGTCAGAGCAGAGAGCAGACTCTACAACGGCTGAGTCTGGGATTTTCCTCTTTACGGCTTTGTAAACACCGTCCAGTGCATATGTTGGATGTTTGTAAGTTGGAGGTAAATTGATAAGTCAGTATATTAATGAGTCTGAGGACTGACGTGAGCTCTTTCTCCTCTCTTCTGTCTGTCAGGTCGCTGGTATATCCGGGAAGGTTGGCTGAAAACAGTGCCCCCTAAAGGCACGGAGACCAAACCCAAGATGTTCTTCCTCTTCTCAGATATCTTGGTTCAGGCCAAACGGTGTAGTCCAATGCACCCGACAAATGGAGACAAGCTGGCCTGTCAGAGAGTCTACCCACTCAAGGAGTGCATCGTGGACAAAGTGTTTGGCCACACCAAGAGCCAGGGAGGCCTCATCAGTGTGAGTGTGTCACCAACATACACAATGTACTCTACTGCTCTACATGCCTCAGTACGAGGGTTAATGAAGGTAATGCTATATCTGGAGTGGAGATAAAGCCAAAATATCATATCATATATTCACAATAAATTAAAAATACTTTACAATATGTACAACAGTATGATGCAGAGACCCCACTATTCCAACCTGGGTTTAATGAGAGGCTTTAATTTCAATTTAATGACAAAATAAAGCAGTTATAAGGTACAGAAATGAATGTCGACATCTAATAATCTAATCAGACTAATCATCAGTGGTTAAGCATTAGGAGGTAACTATTATCACCATTCAGTCATAGTTCATTGCACATTCAGCCCTTTGTAAGCAAGGAATTTTATGTAGCTGGACCTTCAGGAATTTTAGTTGAATGCTTCTGCTCTAGATATTAATCAGGTATGTATGTGGTACAGATTCCAGAAATACTGGGAGATTATTTTGGGTAATAAGTTACCAAGACATAATTAAATAACACTAAAATGCTATTCAGGTTGGGATCTATTACTGCCAGTATGTGTGCGGTACAAACACGGCATATCTGGTGAATTGTTCTGGTGTTTAAGAGGAAGGTTTGAAATTCCCAATGAGTGTTTTCCAATTACCTTTCCTGCTTAAAAATGGACTTACTGTGAAATTTAAACGTCTTATTACTTCAAATAATTTTCATTTATGAGTTGTTTTTAGTACCCAGAACATGACAGTGATTTCAGCGAAATGTAGTTAAATGTCTTGGTTTACTTTAGTTACTTTTAGTTCAGGTACTTACCATCTAGTTACCGAGACATATTTACCAGTACTCTGGAAATTTCAAAAAACAAATGAATCATTACTGAAAAGTTTTCTCCATTAAGTGCAAGGCAGTTTTCAGATTTGTCGCCATTCTTGCCAAATCCCCTCTATCAAGTGTAACATTTCAGCACACATGAGGTTAAAAGATTAATTGATTTCAGACAGATTGGATCCCCAAGTTAGCAAAAATGCTCCATGCATCATTCTTCTCTCTGTAATTGCTCTGGTTCCTCATAACAGTTCAAGCTTTAATGTGTCTCCTCGCTGCTTGATCTCTTTCCAGGCCCGTGTTGCCGTCGGGTGACAAATTACATCTAAATGATCCGTGTGCTGTCGTGAAACATTCCGCTGAGTGTATTGCACTCTCAGCCACTGCAGTCCCAACCAAACAAGTTTGAGCATTGTGCTTATCAATATTCATGCAGGAACGAGGGGTCTCGTATTGTCCGTCTTCTACTCTCTGCTCAGTTATACCGTTTTGTAAACTTGAAGAAAAAAAAAATCCCTATTTTTATTCAAGATCTCTATTAAATTAAAATTCATTTTTAATTTTTTAGGTTTATAATGAAACGATACATATGTATTTGTTCAGCTACATGTAGTAGATGCAGAGGGCAGCATTTGAAGCTCCATTCATGTCGAAGTTTTTTTTTCTTAAATATCACATTGTGCTCGATTCATAGAAAACGAAAATAATTTGATACTCACAAAGCATCAACTACCACAAGTCTATAATTTCAGACGGGAGATGCACTGAGATCATGTGAGAGGCCTAGTGATGTCCTGTATGGTTCGGGGCATCATTTAGAGCTCGCTGATGGACTGCTTAAATGCTTGTCCTGATGGGATAAGAGAACCCTCTCGCACCACTCCATCAGATTAGAGCAGAGAGCCATCTCATCCTCTGTACCAGCAAATACATCTTCCTCAAGCACTGTTATTGCGCTTCTCTTTTTCAGCCCCACTCCAGCCTGCCTCTTTGCGGCTGCTGTTGCTTCACGTTATCTAATGGCAAGAAATGGCATTTCATTAGCTTGTTATCCGACCCAGGGCTCAAATGCATACTCAATAGCATTAGGCGTAATTTCTCATAAGGACACATTATCGATCCCTGGTGCACCCCACCTCCTACCTGGAGCGGTGGGGAAAGAGACTGTCAGCACTCTCAGGCCCCTCCTCATCCATGCCATGAAGAATTAAAGCCAAATTAAATTTGACAGCTGGAAATGCCATGGCAATCTATATGCAAAGTTTGAAAGAAGAAGAAGAAGTAAAAGGAGAAGGAGGTTCTTACGGAAAAACACTGCACTGAAGATTTCCTTTCCACATTATTTGTATTTGGCAGAATTTCATTCTCTCTTTTTTTTTTTTTTTCTTCCCCCTTATTCCTTCTCTCCTATCTTTCCGTTCCATCCTTGTCTCCCACTTCTCCTGTTAAATATTATTCCGCATTCATGACAGAATCTCTTTGATGTATAAATAATCAAGCAAAATTATGTGCACCATGAATATAGCATTCGTGCGCCGCTGTTCACATTATAAATAGTCATTCTTACCTAAGAGGGTCAGATTGCGTGACAAATCCCTAATTACCATGTCGCAATGGAAGCAGGATCTATGTGTGCATAAATCAAGCCTCCCGTCCCCATGCGGTGGCCGCCTGATATAAATGGCACTTCACATCAGCTTGTGCCTCACTCACTGAACTCTGTAATTAGATAACGCTTTTGATGGCACATTCGGAATCTTAATCTATTTAATATATAATAAGCCATACCCCTCTGCCAGATTTAACGGTGGTGCCGTTATTTTTACCAAGTATCCTTTGCTCCCTCGTCTTCTCGTCGTTAGGATTCGGTTCCTGGCTGTAATAAAGATTAGAGCTGATTATTGATATGCCGCCGGTAACCGCCGCTGTTTCCTCTGTTCCGATGGCCCCAGGTAAATGTGAAAGGTCATTTAATATTTTCCAGGCACCCAATTATAATCCACTCTAATGGGTTCCGGTTTGTAATTATTCAAGGATAAAGCCCGTGCCTTTTGTTTGGTCTTGGACAGCGCCCATTGTGTTGTTTGACATGCCTAATCTCTCGCTAAAGTCTCCTCAGCATGGATGAGTGATGGTAATTGCTGTTGACTCGGAGGATGAGCCGGCTGATAGCAGGAGGAAAAGAGAGACGGCGAACTAACTTCTCAAGTGCAGGGGGCCACCAAATTAGCATCGGATGTGCATCTTTGGTCGACAGGTGTCTCTCTCGGTTTTCCTCCAGCTGTTTTATTCTCTAGCTGATGGCCTGCTTTGTGAGTTGACATCCTGGAATGTACATGAACAATCATCGTGGTCGAAGGTGGATTCATGAGGTTAGGCTCGGTTCTTGCAGGAGATGTGCAATGCGCAGAAGGCCACAGATGTTGTCTCGCCCTTGCTATTACTTTCGGTAATTAATGTCCCTTCATTTCTGTGAAGACCATGGCTAATAATGGCAGGGTAAACAATCTTCTCTTGCCACTAGGTAGTGTTGGAAAATTCTTGGTGTTAGTGGTTCAGGGCTGCCCTCTAGTGATCACACAGTGTTACGTGCTCCTGTAGCCGTCTGGAGAACGGTCACAAGCACATCTTTGCAACCGAAGATCCTTGTCTCAGTTGTTTCCCTCTGAGCAGTGGTGGCTCAGTGGTTATGGTTCTGGGCTACCAATCAGAAGGCTGTGAACAACAGCAAACTGCCACTGTTGAGCCCTCGAACAAGGCCCTTAACCCGCTCTGCCCCGGGGGTGCAGTATCATGGCTGACCCTGCGCTCTGACCCCAGCTTTCTAACAAGCTGGGCATGTGAAGAATACGACTTCACTCTTCTGTACTTGTATATGTAAGGAATGAAACATGACGGGGCGTTTCTGTTACAGGAAAATAATCATCAGCGGGGCAGTGTGATGCAGCCTGACACGAAGCAGAGTTACTGTTACCACCCAGAATTTGGCTATTTTCCTGTAACAGCAAATCTTGAGGTGTTTTATTCTTCTTATAACGATAATTACTATTTAAAAATTATTAATGACCAACACATCATGCTTTTTAACCATTTATGGTTAGACTTAATGTTGCGTAACTCCCATGAAACAAGTTATTTCCTGTTATGACTTATACATTATGACATATGAAGTTATTCCCTTACCAGCCTCTCCTTTTTCTATCTCTTCTAATTAATAATAATAATAATAATAATAATAATAATAATAAAAACATCGTCGTGTTACCAAGAAGCCAGAAACTGCAGTCCTCTGTCTTGAAGGCTTTCCTGTGGCAGAAACCTTACTGACAGTTACAAAGTGCTGACGCTGCTGACTCCTTCCATAAACAGATATTTAAGTAAACACCTTCAGCTTCACCAAATCAACAGTTAGACTATTTTCAGTAACAAGGTTTTCATATGTTTATTATTAAACGTGTAGATTGTCCACCCTGTGACTGAAATGAAAATGAATCAACACCCATCAGAATAGAGAATTCAACAGCAAAGTGACAAGAAAGACTGTTCATCCTCTTTCTTTCATGTTTTCTGTCTTCCCTCATCTCTTGCAGTTGACCTTCTCCAGAGCCAAGCTGCTCCTCATGTCCACCGATCAGGAGGACATTAACGATTGGTACCGCAGCCTTTGCCTGGCCATCGGGTATGCGCTAGCTTCATCTGTATTTTCACACTGTAAGACTTAATTGTGAACCTCAGAGCCCCTCTCTGTCCCCTCCTCCAGAGCTCCTATAGTAAAGGCAAGTCACGGCTAGTTTAGCATCAACCTTGTCTTCTTTCGGAGGACGTGGGGGCACAAGGAGGTTAGCATCAGGGCGAGCTCCTCACAGGGGAAAAGACCCGACTCTCACGGCTAGGCTAATTAGTTTATAGGCCTGTCAGAGTGATGGCGGTGCACAGAGGCCTCACAGTGAGGAGCCTTCTAGCCGCTGGCCCTCTGCCCAAAGCACAAGCTCAAGGGAGTGTAATTAGCCACCGAGCTGGACAGGTTGTGGTGGCCGAGGTCAGAGGCGAGCCGCAGGAGGACGAAAAGGTGTGTTTGTTTGTGAGAAATAGAAAGATAGAGCAAATGACCTGTTGAGATGTAGTCAAGTGAGCGCCTTTTGATTTCTCTGCTGCTTGAGAGAGAAAAAAAAAAACAAATAGTTGTTAAAATTCAACCTACAATTAAAGCACAGCGATTCAGTGCAGAAAAAATACACGATCTTAAGTTTCGGGTGGATACCTGAAACTTAAGATCATGTATTTTTTTCTGCATTGAATTATAAGTTGACGGATGTGTCCAGTGTGTCAAGAGACAACAGAAACACAGACCCCATTTGCCTGGGAAACCAGTATAATAACAAATGACCAATAAAAAAAGAACAGGCCCTTATATTTTAAGACTCAATAACACCTGCAAAATTGTACACTTTCCTATGCCCATCATATCTCCCAAAGTCTTTCTGGCATGGGAATGGTGTTCACAGGCGCCCTCTGTGGCCGGGGTTATACTTGACCAGTGCGTGCTCTGACGCAGCAGATACACAAGCTGTATTGTTTATATACCTTTTATACCTCTGGTGGATAAAAGGCGATATTCAGTAGAGGGAGGTTCAGAGCCGAACACATCTCTGTCTATCAAGTTTCCATGTTAACTAGTAAAACTGTTTCGGGACAAATATTCCGCACTGTGCAGCAGCATGGCGATGTTAAACATACAAACATGCTCTGAAAGTACAATAGTAAAAAATCCAATGAATAGACAAAATATTATTGTATACATTTAGATACCGTGTCTAATGTTTGGATAGTTGGAATATATAATTTTTTTTTTTTTTTAATGGATCCCTGCCTGCAAAACGTATGAGAAGCCGTGATCTAGAAGATACAGAAGTTTGGTACGCAAAACAGACTTTTTAGGCTACATGCGAAGTTTCATCAAAACACTAACCATAGTAGTGAAACCGTAAACTCAGAAATGGCGGAGTAATCCGTTAGTATGCGATTTGAGACACGGCTCTATCTTTGTTCATCTGCAGACGGTTCTACTTTCCCCCCACTGTTTACAGTGATACACTTTTCTGTGGGATCTTGTAGACACACAGGCATAGTTAAAGCCATGTAGAAAGCCATCCTGCGAGCCTCTAAAGCGCACTCTGCCGATTTTCCATTCAATCCAATTTTATTCATGCAGTGCTTTTAAACGTGGACATTTTCACAAGGCAGCTTTACAGATATCGGTATAGATTTATCCGGTTTTCATATTATAATCTTCACCATTTCTTCAGAGCGCAGCGAAGCTTTACAAATGAATTTCCTTCGAATATTTAGTGTGACTTTAAATTGGCCCCGGATTTTGTCATTTGTACATAATTTTATTGCATTCTTAATTGTAAAACTGAAAGAAAAAGTAAACTGTATAAAACCGCTGATGTCTCTGCTCCGTGTCTCGTTGCTGCTTGTTGGCTTTCGGAATCCAAACGTCTGTGATTTATCAGTAATGCCAATACAGTGTTTTGCTTTCGTGTGCAACTATCAGACTTCTGCTATTCATATCAGGCTCATGTTTAGTCTTATTGGAGAAATTCGATCTTTCTGGCATCTCTAGCATTAGGAGATATTAATGTCGAGGACTGTTTGATGATCTTTGATAGCGACGAAATACAACCTTGTCCTGAACTTGGGAAAGGTTTTTGTGCATTCTTGCTCAGAGTAGCGCAAACCCTTTTACCTTTTACCTTTTACCTTTCCTCGTGCCTGGGTCTCGGTGCATTGACGGATCGATGAGCAATGTGACAAGGAGGAGGAAACTTTTAAAAGAAAGCTGAACATATCTCACAGGAGACTTTAGGCTCAATTAGTGCCACACATTCCTTCACCACACACACACACACAAGTATGTGCGCATGATATGAACTCACATATATATTAGAGCTGTGTTTAGCTGATAGAATCGTCTGCGATGCTGTATACGTCAATTGTTTGCACCCTAACGCGCGTCTCCTGACAGAAAGCTGAATACGAAGAACACAGTAGTGCACAGGAGAGAGGAGCTCCTCCGTCCGCCGCTCCGCGCAGCCACACACAGCCAGCAGAGTGCACCGGCCTCGTCCCAAACACACAGCAGGAAGAGGACTATGGTCAGAGACTCGCACCATCACACACACTTCACTGCAAAGAAAAATAAACTGAAGGGGTGAATTATTCATCCGATCCTCTGTTACCCTCCATAGAGACTTTGAGCACGTGCGTGTGTGTGTGTGTGCGTGCGTGTGTGTGCGCGTGTGTGTGTGTATGTTGTTTGTGCAGCCGAGTGAACAGGGGACGGAGAGCGGCGTGAGCAGCTGTAGACCTCCAGCTGGAGAGAGTGCAGGCGGCGCATCCAAAAAGATGAAACTCTCTGAGGCTCCTTCTGGAAGGTACACATTCACATCCACAAAGAATGATGCGAGTCTTTGCATTTAGTTGTTTTACCGTTTTACAATTATACTCCCTCACAACATAAGAGGAAAAATACACAGTGACACGTAGAGACCGCGCTTATCTGCTGCCCGGGCTCAGGATTGGGCAGACAGCCGGGAAAAATAAGTGAATTTGATCTGATCCTGTAACAAATGATAAAGACTGGAAACTGTTTACATATAAGCAAAAGTCTTTTGTAATGAAGTGATTTTAATTATTTTTATACATGATTATCTTTATATGTAAGTGATTTTTGTAAAAAAAAAAAAAAAAGCTGCAGTGGAACTTTTTTTTTAGCTGTGGGTTTTTTCCTGTATCTTATTTTTTTTTTCAGTTTAAAAAAATCATGTTAAAGCTTACTAGTTTTTAAAGAAAAAACATTTATTTTGATTGGATATCAATATTGGTTGATATTGAAGGTTTCAGTGGATAAAAAAAAAAAAAAGTGGTACCTCTAATAACACCACATGAACACTTTCATGACTTTCACGATTCTTGAAGATATTTTTATGATGCACCATCAGGAAAACTCAGTCAATGCTAATTTATTTTATATATATATATATTAAATAAAAGTATTTAGCCAAAAAAAACATTTTACAATTTTAAAATTTCAGTACAAAACTGTAACATAAAACTATCTACATTTGTATTTATTATAGTAATAATGAAATATATTTTATTGCAATATCAGTTATTATATCGATATGATGGCAATTTTTTTATATATATATAATCTAAATATTTAAATATTAGATATTTAATAGGCATATATTGTATGTACCATGATATATATTTATAGTCATTAGAGCTTTTTATTCCTGAATTTTCCGAACCAGATACAGAATGTTTATCACATTAACAGCACTATTTACACGTCTGCATTTTATATGTCTTTATATTTGGTCATTTAATCTTAAAGTTATTGTTCAAATAATAGCATTGAAGAAGAAAAAAATAAATTTAATTCCAATCCACGCCAATCCAATTTCGAGTATGGAATTAGACCGGTGTAAACCTCAGATTTGTTATCAGATCAGACTTGATTGTCTAGTGAATCATCTTGTTATGCAAACTCGAGCAGCTTCCTTAAGATCGTTATTTTCCATCTTGTGCTCATCATTAACTGAAACGAAGCAGTGGCCAAAAGGCCATGACTCCGAGCTCTGATGTTAGTCTCATATCAAAAATGAAGGATTGGTGCGTGCCTGAAAAGATCTTTATGAAGCACTTGTGATTCGAGGGCTACTTTTCTGGAGAGTATTGGGTGAAAAGTGAGTCACTCTTTTATAATTTCGACATTGTGATCATTTTATTTGCCGGTATCTCTGTTCTGAAGGTTCGGGAAGTGTAATCAGATGTACGTCTTTCACACACAGGTCCCAGGAATCGTCTGGCTCGAGCTGCATCATTCTGTAAGACGATGCAGATGGTGAATTCTTGAGCGTGACTGAGAGAAGTGGTGGTCCTGCTAGGAGACTGGTGTAATCCACATACTATAATAGCTTCATGCTTACTGAAAGAATGCTATCGGTTCACACTCGAGCATTTTAAGAGTGATTTTCTCTGAAATGTTTGATTTGTTCTTTCTACTCCTAAATGCCAAAGAACAAAGTGTGTCTGTGTTCCTTAATTACGAACGCGTTTTGTTTGCCTTTTATGCCGTAATCGTGCATAACGCCGTCGACTGGAGATGCTACAGGCACAAATCTTTAAGTGCTGAACATCTTACGCAGTGTTGCTTTTTTTTTTATGTATCATATATTTTTACTCTGTCTCATATAGCTACTAATATCCTACACTCCTGCAATTATTTAAAACATCAAACCATCATGTATTCTTATGACTGGGGAAGAAAGACGATGTGCAATATAAAGTGGGTGCATGAAGGGATTTCACTACCGATTGTGTATGGGCAAGTTGTACGGATTGCGCATCGCGGCGATGTCACGTCATATCGTATGTAATCATCAGCCATCTGCAAGCAACCACACTGATTTCCACTGTGTGTTGCATCACTGTAATGTTTATAATGCGTTTCTTTATAATGCTCCCTTCTGACCAGGTGTATTAACGTTACTGAAAGCTGTTACACTGGACAACAGTTTAATCATTTCTATATGAATCAAATCAAATCCCTTTGGCTCTTTATGTGATTACAATTTAAATTTGCAGTTTATAAGTTTCATATTAGAGGCTGTGTAAGATTCTTGGTTTTAGGCTCATTTTACGCGGTAGGTTTGATCAGGTAATCGGACCTTGTCCAGCACTGGACTAATCAAAAAAAATCATAGTGAATCAAATTCAGATTGGTCACAGATAAAGTTCTGGATGTATGTTATTAATAATGACCTGTATTCTATCATGTAATGGTGTATATTGCTTTATTAGGATGTTGGGAGAACTTTCTGATGCCTTGTGGTGCATTACATATCCAAAAGCGCCCTCTTGTGGTTAATGTAATCACCCAACTATATACACAATAAGACATAAATCCTTGTTTAGACGCTTCATTATAAACTTCTAAACAATAAAATCCTTCTTGGGGGAAAAAAAAAGCAAGTGTGAGGTTCTTTTACTATGTTTAAATAAATAAAATATTAATCATTCATTCGTTCATCTTCGGGTTCCTGGAGATTAGGCCATGACGCGCTCGTCGCTGGGGCCGGGGTTCGATTCCTGGGTTCAGTTCGTACACCAGGGGATCTGGTGTACAAACTGTAACAAGTCAAATATGCTGACCAATGATTCGCCGTGGCGAAAGAGGAACAACAACAACAACAACAACAACATTCGTTCATCTTCAGCAACTGCTTATCCTAGTCATGGTGGATCCGGAGTCTATCCTGGGAACACTGGGTGTAAGGTGGGAATACAAAATGTGCACACACAATCACACACTTATTCACACCTAGGGGCAGTTTTGAGTAGCCAGTGCAACTACATGCATGTTTTCAGGAGATGGGAGGAAACCAGACAACCTGGAGGAATCCCTCACAGACCCGAGGAGAATATGCGAAATTCTACATGGAAAGTTACCAAGCTCAGGGGCCCTGATGCTGTGAGGTGGCAATGCTACCCACTGCGCTAATATGCCACCCATAACTAAATCAGACATCCAGTATATCAGAAATTTGAATCAGATGTGTATTGTTCTGAGCTGCATTGTATTTTTTTTTGTAGGAATTTTATAAAAGACGACAGTATTAAAATGCAAGATAAGTAAATTAAATGAGGCACTAGTTTACCAGTGAGCTCTTTAAGCACTGCTATCGATTATCCATGTGTACAAGGCTATAGCACTGGCATCTGTGTCATTTATCATAATCATCTTCATATTACGGACCAAAGGGCGTCCTGAAGATGCTACTACTCCAGAAGCACATGCTTGCCCGTAGTCAGTGCAGGGTACCCTCGGGTCTTTGAAAAGCCTGGAAAAGCATTAAATTCCCTTTCAACAAATTTAAGGCCATAAAAGGTCTTAAATATCAAATATTGGGGGGAAAAGTCTTAAAAATCGTTGGCTGAGGTCTTAAATTTTGGAGCAAACATGTTTTTGATTGGTTGGTGATTATTATGGATGCCGATTTGCATGCTCACAGAGCTGCTCGAGTGGACATGAAGTAATGGGGAAATGTAAATCTAACAGCAAGTGGCTTGAAAATAATCAATACATGGATTGGTTAAAACCAGCACCGGGAAATGATTTGGAAGCCCGTTGTAGCATTTGTGAGAAACGCTTTAAACTTGGCTCTGGGGGTGTTAAGGCCGTGGAAAATTCAATTCAATTCAATTCAGTTTATTTGTATAGCGCTTTTTACAATGTCATTGTCTCAAAGCAGCTTTACACAAACAAAAAAGTAAGATGAAGTGTGAGAGTGTGTCTGAAGAGCAAGCCGAGGCGACGGTGGCAAGGAAAAACTCCCTGAGATGGAGATAGGAAGAAACCTTGAGAGGAACCAGACTCAACAGA
>CM040992.1:18975342-19022618 GCA_022985145.1 Pangasius djambal
CCAGATCACTATAAGACTCAACATCCCTGAGTCCCCCAGATCTACTCCTTTACCTAAAACGCCTTTATATAAAGCGCAGGCAATATGTGCGAGCTCGTCAGCGAAATCCTATCGCTCTCTATTGCTCCCAGGTAGCCAGCTGCTGAAACTGTTAGTGTACAAGCAACAACTTCCAGCCAGCCATCATTCCACATTCAATCAGTCTGCAGCTCCACGCCGGCACTGAAAGCAGAGGTTATCCGGGTATTATGGACGGTGGCGAATCATCACTCGTACATCTCTAACAGCGACATTAATGCAATGTTTCCCAACTCGGAGCTTGTGAGGACTTTCGCATGTGGACAAGACAAGACTGCCTACATCACCAGGTTCGGTTTGGCTCTGAACAAATTGCCAGAGCGCTAAATAAAGGTGCGTTTGTGGGCGTGTGTGGTGAGAGTCTAAACAAAACAACCAAGACCAAGCAAATGGACGTGCGACATTGGTGCAATAAACCTGTAACCTGTAAAAGGTGCTTCAGATCGCAGTTTATGGGCCATGCAACTGCACAGGCCCTGCGTAAACACTTCCGAGTAAGTTTGTTCTCTTAAGTTATGAACAATATTTTCTTACGGTGATTTTTGGTTATGATCATTTATAAATATACTAGTGTTCATTGTTAGTTTATTTTTTCGCATTAGATCACCAAATGTTACAATATGCGTCTTTTAATGTTTTAAAGTATTAGTATACATAGATTTTACAAGTAATAGCTTGTACTGGGTCCTGTTGATGATTGATGGACTATGATTCATCGTTCTATACCTCTTCAGCATTTAATAATCTTTGCTGATGTTAATTTCTACACTCACTTTCACAGTTGAGACATTTTGTAAAAATTTGTCATTTTGAATCTTTTTTTGTTATTATTATTATTATTATTTGCCAGTAGTGTGTGCACTCTCCTGATTTAAAGATGATGATCTCTGTCTCCGTGGAAGGAAACAGTGTTTTCCAGCAGGAGCATGCAGAGCAGATTGGAGCTGCCCAGCGGAGTGTGCTTGGTAGTTGTGGCCTCCACACTTTCCGCAGTGCTTTTCGAAAGTGGATTGTTAATGTGGCAGTTAGAAAAAGTTCTAAAAGCAATGCACACATTATTTAGCAATGCCCAAGCAAGAAGGGACGACTTCTGCACAGTGACTCAATCAAGTGTATTTCCACTGCCATTTTGTGGCCATTTTGTGGCCATCAGTGGATCGAAAACTTGCCCGTGGTTGAGAGGGTAACTGCAGTGTGGCCAGTGATGATGCAGTGACAGCGAAGCAGTTTCCGAACACTGCGACATCATCAAGTGACACCATCAATGAGGAAAGAAAGGACCTGCTTGACTGTGGCCAAGCTGCATTTCTTCATGACGGTTTCCAGGACCAAGTATCAGACTGACGAACTCGTTATGCCATTTATCAGCAAAGATTTGACTATACCGCACAAGGTAGCTGTTCATTTCTATTCTGTAACTGCACTGTATGTAAGTGACACTGGAACTCAATCTGTCTACTCTGTTACAGTCGTGAAATGCTGTCTGTTTTTTTTTTTTATTATTATTTTAGTAATGACAAATGTAAAGATTGTGTCTAAGTACATATTATTATTATTATTTTTCTTTTAAATAAAAGAGATTCATCAAACCAGCTTTAAGACATCACTTCACAGCAACTGATCAGACTAGATGTGACAGAAGAACTTCAGTGATCAGTGGACATCATTTTGGAGCAGTAGCAGTCCTAAAGGTATTACGAAGGAAATATCAAACAAAACAAGCATTTGTTTATTGTGTAAAATGACGTTTATGCAGTCCATCTTATATACTCTTGTCAGGAACTCGAGAGCAGAGGCAGCAGCAGTGTAGGAGAACGGGCTGTCCTCGAGTTTAGGAAGGGACTGTGTGAACATTTTGACAAATATTGTCCAAAAAAAAGTGCAGGAGAAGAGCCGTTTAAGATACCCAGCTGTGAGACAGATGACATGTTTGCACCCGGAGTTATGCATTTCAAGAATGAGAGGGTTTGTACAGAGGCGTCTGTGCTGGTACATCAATTATTAAGGTTTTACAGTCCATGTCAAAGATGTAATGTACAGTGATGAATGAAAGTGTAATGCAAAGTGATGTTTCATTACTCTGATTATATATTTTTTTTATTATTGGCTGTGCTACAGATGATCAGAGTGTCCAGCAAGGTTTCCTGTCTCTTGAGGTAAAAACTCAGTTTCTTCCTTCAAGCCCAGACACAAAACGAGATGTGTGCTTACATGGATTCCTCAGTCAGTCCTACCTGGAGCTTTGGGCTTTTTGTCAGAAACTCCTAGTTCTGTCTCATGGGCAGGAAACAGCTGAGAGGGGCTTCTCAGTGAACAGGGAGGTGGAGACTTGCAACTTCGAAGAACGAACTGTAATTGTTCAGTGGCTGGTGTGTGATTATATTCCTGTTGGGGGTGGGGTTTAATAAAGTTTTGCCGTACATGCTCAAAAAGTCACTAGAAGTTTTAGGCTCATTTACATATTCGTTGAACTGTCATGATCATTTGCATATCAAAAAGTATTTCACTAGGCTAAACCATGCACTCGAAAAATACCACAGCTGCTCAATGTAACCTGTGAGAAATGGGCCAGATGACTGCTGTAAAGGTGCATAGGGCCAAATGATGTAAAAAAAATAAATAAATAAATAAATGTGTATGTGACTTCTGATGAGCAGGATGAAACACTGGTACACTTTGACTGCAAAATCACTGGAGCTCAATCTCAACATGAAGGAATCCCAAACAGACACAGGGAACCTCCATGTGAACGTCCACCCAGACAGTAACTCAAGATTAGGACTGACCCCTGACCCTGGCGTTGTGAGGCAACAACACTAACCACTGCGCCACCTAGAACGCGGTTACTCTCTCTTTACATATCTCACATACCTTTTGTGAGCATGATGATGGAGAGTAGGCCTAGGCCTAAAGGGGAATCGAGAACGTAAGTACTTACAAAAGAGATTAAAATTTGAATTTGATGAGGGGAAAACAAGTCAGTGTAATTAGTATTTGTATTTGTAACTTTGCTCTCAAGACATGATCCCTAGCATAAAATACCTTAATGTATTAATGTATTAACCTAATGTATTAAGGTTCCTGAATATTTGGGCTATATATTATATTATTATTATTATTATTATGTTATATTATTATAAGATTATATAAAATAATGAACTCAACATATAAGACATTATATAAGATATTTAACTCAAACTAACTGCTACAAAGTGGCTCTACTGAGGATGTTCATGCTTTCAACATGATCGACTTTGTTATATCCTTATGGATTCATCGCCCTCATCAAACATGCTTAAAAATTTGTATTACATCATTGAACTGTTTTGTCTCTTTTTACAGACGTTTGTGGCAAACATACTGCCAACAGGAAAAAAGTTCGCTTCCTTCCTGCTGTTATCATGAACTATCAGTCTGAAGGCACTTGAGGGCATCTGCGCTGGTGCCTTTGTGGTTTAATGCTCATGAAAAGGCATTTTGATTCCTGCATTGAGAACACCCCTCCATGACTTTGCATTAAATTGCTTAGTGGTGCTGGAGTTAGCCACAGAGTGGCAGCACTGCTTTGTTGGAAGAGTAATGCCTGTGTTTCTGTCTGATGTTAATATACGAGCACAGAGTCTGTACTGCAGTGTTTACAGCATGGCTACCAATTAGTTCAACCAATGATTTGTTGTGTAACCAGGTTAACTCCTACCTGTGTCAATTTTGTTAGCCAGTCGCATAAAATGACAGTGTATCACACATCTCAGGATATTCCTTCTCTCTCATTTGGAGCTTATGAATCATTCATAGACGATAGAGGTCACCACGCTTGGTTCTGGCACCGAGGTGGTGGAATGAACTTCCCTTAGATGTCCGAACAGCTGAGTCACTGGCAGTCTTCAAACGACGTCTAAAGACGTACCTCTTCATAAAGTACTTAAGTTAGCACTTACACGCGCGCGGCCGCACAAAAGAAAAAGAAAAAAACCAACAGAGTTTTGGGCTGATGGTATTCCTAGTTTGTGACCTAGTGAGCCAATATCAGAATGTATTTTTTGATAGACTTCAAAGCACTATTGTAAGTCGCTCTGGATAAGAGCGTCTGCCAAATGCCATAAATGTAAATGTCATGTAAATGTTTGCCGTGTACCTCTTTGGGTGGACAGGTAGTCCATGGCTCTAATTTATAACCCTATTAAAATAAAGCAATTTGCTTGCTTTATATTTTGTGTGTGTTTCTTTACTCTGACATGTTAATTTGACTAACATTTCTCTATGTTTTCCATAAGGCTCTGTCCTAGAGCCTATACTTTTTTCCCTATATATGCTAACCATTTTATGGACACCATAAAAATGGTATCCAGTGCTTCGCTGATGGCACACAGCTGTATGTTTCAGCCAAACCAGATAACAGCTTAATAAAGAACGTGCAAAGGACTTTAGACACTGGATCCTGAGTAACTTCCTCATACTTGATTCGGACAAGTAAGTAATCTTTCTGATTAAGCAGTAACTCTCGATGGCCTTTCAGTTCCATCATGTGTAGCAGTGAAAGACTGTGGTGTGATTATTGACGATACAAATAAAAATGAGTTGAGGTTTACTGATGATGTTTGCTGTTACTGTACAACTGTGTTTTTCAGGCAACATAAGCACGTAGCCAGCCGGCTAGTTCACTGTTAGTAAATTAGCTCATGTGTGTCACGTGGAAACACGAGTAGGAGTTCAGGATTCTAGTCCTGATCTGATTGTCAGATTTATTTATTAGGGAAACCCGTTCAAATGTACCATGAATACCATAATTCTGTTTTGATTTTGTCTGACAACATGTTTTTAATCTGTATATTATTAGGTTTAGATTTTGTGGAGCATCTGCAATACAAGTTCCTTGCGAATGGACTTGTGAATCACCTTCAATCAGATTTGTGAAATTCAACAGCCCTGTGGTGTGAATTTTGTTTTATAACCACAGTACAATAAAAAGACAGGAGAGACAGAGGATTTTTCTACAGAAGTGACTTTCTGGGTAGCATTAGTTTGTGCCACCCTGCAATAGTAAATCGCATTTTGTCTCAAACTGATGGAGTGTCTTGGATAATGGGTAAAAAGAAATTGGCCAGATGACACCATACTTGGCCCTCTGCACTGCAGCACGTTGAGGCAAAGATGAAATAAACCAGTCTAGAAATAACAGGCACCACAAAGTGCCTCCCTGCAGCCTGATGTCTCTGCGTGTGCTTGTGTATGGACAAGTCTAAATTATATAAGTTACATAAGTCTAACAGTTCACTGAAAGTGATTACAGAGAAAAACAGATCATTACTATTAACATCATCTCCACGTTCTTATGTGAGCAGTGTGCTGATTTATATTTGTACTGAAAAGAGATTAAAGAATAATGTGCAAAACAACATGATTTACTTCACTGGGTGCAAATATTAGTAGATGCCATATAACCATACACTGATTTGTGGCTTGGATTATTGAAGACAGCAGGATTTAATGAAATTTACACAGTATCCTATTATCTCAAATATAATCCATCAGCCAAAAAATGTGCATAGTGTCTGAAGCTTGCTTCCTTAGTTCTGCACTGGAGGTGAAGTAGTAACGAAATCTATGAAGTTTCGAGCTCCATAGCCTTGTAAGCTCCAGCACAAACCAAACGAAGCTCATGTTGGAAACCAAACCTGCCTTGGCTCATGAACAATATTCGAGCTACATGAACTATTCTCTGAACATCCCATTCTTTTCCCTCACTGGAAAACGATGACATGGAGATAAATGGATGTTTTTTGAGTCAAACGGAGGACATTGCAATTCATATTTAAGAGTAACTCCCAATGAATCAGGACTACACATCAGCTTATAAGTTAGTTCTCGGGATTTATCAGAAAGAAATGAAACTGTATATCTTCACATTATTGCTTTTTCCAAGTGGACATAACTAGAGGGAGGGTTTTTGCTTTTGAAATTGGAATCAGGACAAATGCAACAAAACGCTTTTCAGATCTCGCCTCTGTGAAACAAGCAACCAAGTTCGCCTGGAGTCTTATTGTCTAAATGCAACATGTGTGAACTAAACATATTATGAGTGTTAAATACATTCTCTTCATTGTCTGGCTCACATCTTACGTTCATAATTGCATCAGTAGTAGTCAAACCTTATGTGGCACCATGAATAATTCATCATCATGGTCTTTCTAAAAAAAAGAAAAGAAAAAAAAAAAACGTAGAAGTTTGTTGCCATAGCATGTAGGCCTCATGTTAGAACATATAAAATTGCCGGATTTTTTTTAAAGACGTTGATATTTATACTCAAGGCTGTAAATTAGAATATAGGAACCTGAGAGGTTCGACAGTTAGGGCAGTGGTGGCTCAACGGTTAAGGCTCCGGGTTACAGGTCGGGGGTTCAAGCCCCAGTACTGCCAGGCTGCCACTGTTGGGCCCTTGAGCGAGGCCCTTAACCCTCTCTGCTCCAGAGATGCTGTATCATGGCTGACCCTGCACTCTGACCCCAGCTTCCTAACAAGCTGTGATATAAGAAAGAAAAGGATTTCACTGTGCTGTAATATATACAGTCAGGTCCGGAAGTATTTGGACAATGACAGAGTTTTTGTGATCGAGGTGCGCAAAAACTCTGTCATTGTCCAAATACTTCCGGACCTAGCTGTATATGACAAATGAAGGCTTCTTCTTCAATTTAAAAGTCATATAAAATGTGTCATAACAGTTTTTAGGTTCTTGAACCGAAGTTCAAACTTTTACTAGATTTACTGTACAGACTTTCAGACAATCATGAAAAGGGAAAATATAAAAGTGCTGTCTAAACACAACAGATTTAGAGCAAAAGCGTCTTGAGTCTGATACTAGATTTAAAAAAAGGTCATATGTTATTGTATTTACAATCAATTTCAACATGAACAGACTAAAATTCAGTACATTTTAAGTTTTTTTTGTTTGGTTTTTGTTTTAAAGCAAACTTTTTCTGGTTGATTTTACATTAATTACAGTATAATTTTAGTCCTAATGTGTCTTTTCTTCATAATTTACCCACACGTATTAGGAAAATGTTGGTGTTCCTGAAGGTTTTGTCTTGCTTCCTCTCACTCTGCATTAACACACTTTGTAGAAACTCTAAATGCCTAATTAAGTCTTTGTCCTCAGTTACTAGCTCACTTCCATGCTTGGCATCTATATTTTTTAGTTGCATAGCTACAAGAGCCCCATGACCTTACACACCTGAATGGCCCCATTTCAATTCAGTTACATTTTATTTGTATAGCACTTTCAACAGTAGATATTGTCACAAAGCAGCTTTACAGGCATTCAGATGTAGATCCATGACGAGCAAGCAAGAGACAAAAGCTGCAAGGACAAACTCCCTGCGATGACATGAGGAAGAAAACCTTGAGAGGAACCAGACTCTTGTGGGTGACACCAGATAGCGTGATTACTAATCATTACTCTTCCTCTCTAACTGTATGCTAAAAAGGCAAACACATGTTCACTATGAGTATATTGTGTATTATACATTGAGTCCTGGGATGAAAACAAAACAGTCTTTATGATTCCAGCAGCAGTTCAAAAGAGCAGTTTCAGCACCATTACGTTGCCTCCAGAATACCCATACTCTTAGAAAAACATTTCCTGAATTTCCAAACATTCTGGTCTGGAAATAATCTTTAGAAATAAAGTCCATTTATTTCCAAATACACCAGACTTTTGCACGTGAAACGCTATCCATGTTTTAAAAAAAAAATAAATCAGGGCTCAAAAAAAACACCATTTAGGCATATTTGGTGCCTCAAGAATTTCTGAAGAACAGTTAAAATAATTGTGATTCTTTCTCTTTGAAACACAGCAGAAGAGATTATTGACCATTTCATATCAGTCTTTAAGACGCATTTTCCCCCCAGTTACAAATATTGAAAAACACAGCAGTCGCTGTTTTATAGTGAGCAGTGGTCCTATGGGTCCTAGTGGAAGTGAATATTAACCCTCTTTATTGACTCACCACAGATTTATGGTTTGTTTACATGTTTGTGTGGCCGTGACAGTGAAGACATGCTGTACTTGGAAGAAAAAAAATCTCCTTTCAAAAGCCATTACTGACTCATATACGATCATAAATGATTTGCTCTCACTTTCCTGTCTTATTTCATACTCTATTATAGTCTCATTGTACCACAGAGATTATTTTCTCATTTACAAGCTGCAGGATTACAAGTTGCAGCATTCTTGACCAACTTTGGGTTATGTATCTATCTTATGAGCAATTAAAACCCTCAGCTTACCATTTTTTAACTTCTGAGCCGGTGCCATTCTGACCTGTTTCGTGTTTCGTGACTATTCCTAGTGGAAAGTGTCAGATCCTTATCATGCAGGAAATCATCCTGCTTCCTTGGAAATGCTTTAGGAGGCGAATTCTCGCTGCTTCACATTGAATAACTCTGAATATTTTCTATTTAATAAGATCCAGTCAGGGATAATAAACATCAGTGGCCCCTCTGGCACCTAAATTTATCTTCCACCATCATGGACATGATCCAAATCCTGATAAATTTCCTCATGATTGAGTACATGTAGTGATCTGCTCTTCTAAAGTAAACACTTTCCCTTTTGTCACATTGCAGGAGCAATGTGTTTGTTACAGAGGTTTGCGTAGTGACTGTGATGCTATTGTGTCCATCCTGACCGTTTGCGCTTATGCATACACACCATACAGTCAACTCCAGCAATATCTGCACCCTTCAAGCAATGTGCACAACACAATTCTACACAATGCAGCATTCTACCAGCAACACATGGCATACATGGGAGTCTCTTTTTTTTCTCAAACTGACAGCAGCACTGGATAAAGGTCAGGAGGTGATGAAGCATTCTTTCTAAATGCCACTTCAATATCCATCTAATGCTCGTTATTCAATTCCTCCCTCAGTGAAGTACAGATTTTGTATTTGGATCCACATGACAGCATGAAAATGGTTGATAGCGACCCCCACCCCCACCCCACTCCTGTGGAGTGTCCTACTTGCCGACCTTCATGTGGAGCTTGTGGTGACGTAGGTCAGTGGGGAAAAAAAATGCTCCTACTCCCTGCTGCTTCCAGGCATAAGGGAGAAGATCAAACAGTGGAGTCAGGACTGAGGCTCACATCAGTGACAGTGTGACGGTGCAACACTTCACTCGTCTGCCCTCTAATGTCTGGTGATGTGTGTGTGCACTCAAACCGTTACAGTTGACATTTAGGTGACCTCATTTTAAATAACCAACAACTAGGATCTTCAGATCACTAAGAGTGATTTTTTTTTTGCACTTTTTTGCAATATCTGTTTCAAATACAAAAGAATACACTGCCAGGTTTGTAGCTAATGCAGAATCACACAAGAGACACAGCTGGGAATGGAACATGACCTTATGTTCTCAATTTAACTATGTTTAATGTTTCTTGTCCTTTTTTAATAGCCATACAATTCTACAAGAAAGTTGGTTATAGTATGTTTTTATCTGACTTGCGTTTTACACTTCAGTCACCTAACTGTTCATGAGCTCCTTTTGCCTCGTAGTAAACTAATTACTTGGCATTTACCAAGCAGACCATGGAATTCCCAAAAAAATCATTCATATGCTATCACTTACTCACTCACTTTCACTAACTGCTTTATTCTGGTCAGGGTCCAGAGCCTATCCTGGGAAAACAATACACGAAGTGGTAATACACCCAGAATGGGATGCCAGTCCATACCAATTCACACCTAGAGGCAATTTAGCAATCTTCTTAGGAAGATGGGAGGAAACTGGAGACCCTGAAGAAAACCCATGCAGAGGAGGACATGCACAAACCTGCACAAAGACAGTAACCAGAGCTCAGGATCAAACCAGAGACCCTAGCTTTATTAATCATTTACTGCTCCTTTTTATTCTATCAACTTCTCACTTTTCCTCTTTTATTAACTCAAGGACGTGTTTAGTCATTTATGTATTTACTAATCTCACTGCTTATATGATTAGGTGAGGGGCGTGTCCAAAATATATTCAATTCAATTCAATTTTATTTGTATAGTGCTTTAACAGTGGATATTGTCACAAAGTAGCTTTACAGAAATAAATGGATTCAAAAAATATATTGTAAATATGTGAATTTATCCTAATGAGCAAGCCAGAGGTGACGGTGGTGAGGAAAAACTCCCTTTGACAGTATGAGGAAGAAACCTTGAGAGGAACCAGGCTCCAAAGGGAAACCATCCTCATCTGGGTGCAACGGATAGTGCGACTATAAATAAATCCCTTCTATTATTGTGTACTATATGGTCAAATAGTGCAATTGTGCAACCAATAAATTCATCACAGTTTTCGCAAGAAGTCCGGTTGGTTAAAATCTATCCACTGTCCACTGATGGAGTCCTGAGTACGAAGGTGCTCGTGGCAACCGCAGCCCAAAAGCTACTACAGCAATCCCAGTCCCAAGCCATTACAGTACATCGGGCAGTCGTGGCCTAATGGTTAGAGAGTCGGACTTGTAACCGAAAGGTCTCAGGTCTGGCAGGGATTGTAGGTGGGGGGAGTGAATGACCAGCTCAATACCATGACTGAGGACTGAGGTGAGACCCTTGAGCAAGGCACCGAACCCCCCAACTGCTCCCTGGCGCCGATTGAATCCCGGCGCTGCAGCAAAAAATGCTGCTCCAGTGCACAGTGGTGTTCACTTGGATGGGTTAAATGCAGAGCACAAATTCTGGGTATACTTGGCCACACGTCACTTCACTCACTCACTTCATATGAAATCCCCAAAACATCTCCCCAGCCCCCAGGTGGAACCATCCAAACAGTTCTTCAGGCTGTCCAGATGGGGCCACCCATAGAGCGAACTCAACCGATGAAAACTCCAAACAGAAGTAACCATCCTGCTTATTAGGATGGAATTTGACCCCATGCTGTCACTACTGTCAACATCACCTCAAATATTTTTACACACCCATTCAAAATGTCATTCCACAATTAAAGTTTGTTTCTAGTCTGTATACCTAAAGGGACATGGTGGGAAATTAATTCTGCAGAAATATTTTTGGCAATACTTTCCTAAGCAATAGTTTTGCATTTCCTCATGGGTTTTAGGGACTGGTTAAATGTAGGCTAGTTTACGTATATAAATGTTGCATTCCTGCTGTGTGATTATTAATTAATGATTAATAATGCATAGTACATACTTCATATGTATACGTGTTAAGGACCACCACGTCAGATCCTGTGGGAAAAACTCAATCATCACTGTAAAGAATTCACTGTAGATTGTTTACAGTAATTTACTGGCAACGTGGGTTGTCAATAAAGTAAATTTACAGTAAAGTACTGTAATATCATATATAGTATAAAATAACACATAACCCACTTTGCTTATTTGGTTGATGCAGGATACAGCTGAGATGAAGCATCTTGCCCCAAGGTCAAGGACCCAGTCAGGGCAGTTTGCTGGTGCTGGGATTGAAGACGGCTTTCTTATCTGTGACTCGAACCTGTAACCACTGAGCCACCACAACTCACTCAACTAATAGAAGTAATTTAATCAGTGCAAGCTAGTGCGGTGGTGTTGTGGTGTAGTTTTGGTGACTCAGTGGTTTAGGCTACGAGTCACAGCTCAGAAAGTCGTGCATTCAAATCCCAGCACGGCAATCTGTCATGCTTGGGCAAGACCCGTAACTTTCAGCTCAGTTGTGTCCTGCATCAGCCAAATGTGCAAGTTTACTGAAGTTTACTGCCAATTTTACAATATTTTACTGGCAACCAGTTGCCAGTAAATTGCTGTGAAATGTACAGCAATTTTTACAGTGTAGCTCAGAATTTTAAAAAAAGATAGCGCTCTATATTAACACTGATTACTAGGAACAGGCTCTTATGCCCAATTCATCTATGTAGATAATCATTTGTGCAAATCGGGGTGAACTGGTACAGAATCTAAAGCCTGTAAACACAGTATATGAAGTATTATAATGCATTAATAATCACTGTTTAGTAATCCCACAGTATCAGAACAATCCAGGTTCAGATAGCAAATTAATGACTTCTGTCGTTTTGGGAATTCCATAGCAGCATGTATTTACAACCAGCTTGAGCTGTGGGGGTCTGATTTCACTGTCCTACACTAATGACCTCTTTCCTTCTGGTTCTGTCTGCATTTAGCAATACATCTTCATACGAAGTTGTCTTTCCTTTTCATTTTTGGATGACTTAAAATAACACAGCATATATATACAATTGTAACTTCAAGATAAGGAGGACGATGCTAGTTTCACTCTTGGGAGAGACTGGAGTGTTTGGAGACATGTCTGATGAATGGAGATTTAAAATAGTCCCTCTGGCAGCGAGCCCTGTTTTTTGGTTTTTGTTTTGTGTGTGTGTGTGTATATGTGTGTGAGAGAGAGAGAGATATCTTATGAAAGCATGAATTCCAACTCAGTAAGCTCTAATGTTCAGCACCAGGAAACAATAACAACCTCTTTATCTCATATTCTTGCAGTGACCTCCAAGATGGATTCACATGAAAGAGCGTCGGTGTTACAAAAGCCAGTCTTCCTGTGAAGCAGCACTAAGCAATAAATATTGCCTTTAATAAAAGAAGGCCTACAGCCTTTATATCACTGTTTCTTCCACAGAGACGCTCGACAAATCTAAGGTATACACTGAAAAAATATTGAAGTGAGATTTACTCAAGAAAAGCATGTTAACAGTCTCCACACGTACAGTCAACAATGTTTAGGTAGGTGGTACGTGTCAAAGTAACATCCACATAAATGCCAGGACCCAGTGTTTCCCAGCAGAACATTGCCCAGAGCATCACACTGCCTCCGCCAGCTTGCCTTCTTCCCATAGTGCATCCTGGTGCCATCTCTTCCCCAGGTAAGTTACGCACACGCACCCGGCCGTCCACATGATGTAAAAGAAAATGTAATTCATAAGACCAGGCCACCTTCTTCCATTGCTCCAGGGTCCAGTTCTGATGCTCACGTGCCCATTGTAGGTGCTTTCGGTGGTGTACAGGGTCAGCATGGGCGCTCTGACCGGTCTGCAGCTACGCAGCCCCATATACAGCAAGCTGCGATGCTCTGTGTGTCTGACACCTTTCTATCAGAGCCAGCATTCACTTTTTCAGCAGTTTGTGCTACAGTAGCTCTTCTGTGGGATCGGACCAGACGGACTAGCCTTCACTCCCCATGCGCATCAGTGAGCCTTGGGCCCCATGACCCTGTCACCGGTTCACCGGTTGTCCTTCCTTGGACCACTTTTGGTAGGTACTAACCACTGCATACCGGGAACACCCCACAAGACCTGCTGTTTTGGAGATGCTCTGATCCAGTCGTCCAGCCATCACAGTTTGGCCCTTCTCAAAGTCACTCAGATCCTTACACTTGCCCATTTTTCCTGCTTCCAACACATCAACTTTGAGAACTGACTGTTCACTTGCTGTCAAATATATCTCACCCCTTTGACAGGTGCCATCGTAATGAGATAATCGATGTTAGTCACTTCACCTGTCAGTGGTTTTAGTGTTATGGCTGATTGATGTATAACTAAGAATATTTTAAGTAAGTGCTTATATTTTTACATGGCACCAAGGATGATTCTCATAAAAATATAAGTACATTTCTTTTTCAATTTTTCTTTTAAATAAGTTAATTTTACTCATGTTGCTTTTAGTAAGTTAGTAATTTAGGTTAATCGGGTTAAACTGCACAAATAAAATAAGTGAATCAAACTTTTGTTTGCTAGTTTTGAGAAAATATTACTTATCTACTTCATGCAAGAAAGCTCAGTGCACTTTCATCAGCATTAGTAAACACACTGAACCGGCAGAACCCAAAATGATTACTAAACCGATTAGTGCGTTCACACACACACACACACACTATATACCTGCCTGAGAAACACAAAGAGAGTGAACAAAGAAAACTTTACTGAAACAATCAGTGAGATTTACAAAGCAATCAAATGCTTTGATCTTTCAAAACATTTCATAATGCAAGAGCCTTAGGCCTTAAAGCCAACGCAAAACAATACTGAAAACGACCCATCCATAACACTCAAAATTAAATCAGTTTAAAGTGCAAACACATATGCAAACTGAGTTCAGTAACGACGACCCCAATTTAGTGTGTGGTTCAAGTAAACATTATTTTTTTTCCAGTTTTTTAGCACTTCCAAAATAGTATTCAGTTTAGCCCAACAGAGTAAGTGAAATATACACTTTGGGTTTCAGCCACTAGCAGGCGAGTCACCACCAGCTCCGCAGAGTTCCTGTTTTTAAAATGTTTGCTAAGAGATTTTCACCTGTTTACATTAAAACACATTTTGTCATCATTAATTTCAGATTTTTTCATTTTCATCTCTTCTACATCTTCTAAAAGTTATGGCCACTAACACCTTCAATGGTTCCAACCAGAAGTAGCAATCCAATGGGAACATGTACTTACATTACACCCTTAAATTAAAATAAATAAATAAATAAATATATAAAAATTTAAAAAATCAAACACAGTAGAGTGACTAAAATATACACTTTGGGTTTTAGCTGCATATTTACATGAATTCATTTAGTACAGAACTTAAAGCAATTCAGTAAATCTAACTATTTTCTTTGTGTAAAAATGAGACATTTCTAACTGAAGGTGTAAAACACGGAGTGGTGTCAGTGCACATAACCTGCAGTGTCATTCACCAGCCTGAAACTGTCTGAGCAAATTAATATGACTGAAGTGCAGGTATTAAATTTGTGGAAATTAGGGCTCCTGAGTGCTGAGGCAAGATCGTCTTTACAAATATTTTACCATCTGAACACACACATGTATCTGTACTGTTTCATTTTAACTTTCTGTTATATTTGGATTATATAATTATAATTATGCAATTATGCATATACTGTATGTGTGGTACGTTAAACCACGTTTAAAAAGGTAAGACAAAAGCATCTAATTCGAAGAAGCTCTATTCATCATCATTTCAAGAAACATTCCTGTTATCATGAATTGGTTTTTATTTTTCCTTCAAGCAGCAGTACTAGGATTTAATAGGATTTTCAAATGAGCAGATTATCTAATACGCGTTAGATACACGTTTTTACTATATGCTACTGATTCTTTTTTCTCTTTCCTCTGTAATCTCAGTCATTCTTTTTGCCCATATTGCATTTCTTTGCGTAATATGCTGCACACTACATACTTTGTGATACTGTAAATACTTTTTTGTCTCTTTAACTAATACCTCTACTTCTGTAGTCTCAGTTTTCAGTCTGCATTTCCAGAAGAACTTTTTGAAATCGGAGCTCGCTGCAGCTATTGAGAACAATTAGTGCCCACAAAAAGCCTGATTTACATATTGTTTTCTGCATCTTGTTTGCATCTTGATTGAATTTACACTATTATTATTTATAAATCGCCCACATTATTCCCACCAACTACATTTACATGATTGAACAAGCACATTATTACTCTTTATTTAATAAATCAGGGCCTTGGTGTGTTTTAGCCTTCACACCAGCTTTTCAAGCCCTAGGGCTTTGGATATGACAGGAAGTTTTTTTTTTTTTTTTGCCACTTTCACCTCTGGCTTGCTCATTAGGGATCTAAATCCACAGCTGGATTTCTGCAAAGCTGCTTCGTGATAATGTTTATTGCTAGAAGTGCTATACATAAAATGAAATTAAACTGATATCAGGTTTTGGGTGGATGTCTATAAATAAAATGCCATGTGCCTTCCTCTGCTCTGTGCTAATGAACAGAATGAATGGGTAAAGCCTACATCACTGATGTCATGCTTTGGCTGGCTAGAAGCTCAGTGATTATGAGTTAAAGACATCTCTGCTTATTCTGTCTGGTATGGTTCCCCTCTAGCACAAACACTTGCAGCCGGCAGAATCCTTTGAGCTATAAAATACTCCTACATTCATTCATGCATAATGTAGAAGCTTTAGGTTTTTACATGGTCGAGTTTTACCTTGGGTGCTTACACTGTGCATGTAGCATTTGTTTTTTTCTTTTCATTTGCAGTGGCGGTTGTTCTGTATGATGCAGTATAATTAGGCTTGTTAAAATAACGTAGGCCATGTTGAAAGCAAAAAAAGGTTAGACATCACGCAAACGTACTGTAGAATGCCATTTTGGGAATGTTGTGGTTGCCTTTGCCACATGATTATGCCCTGGGCATGAGCCCTGTTTTCTAGTTCTTGTGCACTGGTTTGCAGAGATTGCTGTTTCTATTCATATCTATTCAAAACACAGGTTGTAGTCGAAATGGCATTGTCCACCAAGTGATGAGCAGTTTTGGATGTTGTGGTATTCTGTTTGGATGGCCTGCTTTGCTTTGTAACACTATTTACCAGGGGAAAAAATAGTCAAATGGAAAGTAAACAACATAAGGTAGCTACAGAAACTGCACTTGTGTTCACAGGTTACACTTACTGGTGCATAAATTGATATTTTTAATACCTTTAAAGTCAAGAATGTGATAAATGCACATTACGTTCTGATTAACTGCAAGCCGGGTATTGTGCCATGTTTGACATCATCCTTGCTTTGCATGCAGATTAGTTTCTGTTCTTTTCATACTCAACATCAGTGATCAAGAGGAGACAAATATAGAATCATAACCTTGAAGCCAAATGGATTTTCATGTTTGAGTGGCACTCGGTTCAAAAGGGTTCACGGCTGCATTTGTATGTAAAAGGCATCACAGTGCTTTCATCTTTTTTCCTCACATCTTCGTGTTACACAGTACTTTGTACTGGTGGGTGTATAAGCTGGCCTCGTTATAGCCAACAAACCTTTTCTACATTTATTAATTCACCAGTAACTTTTATGCAGAATGATTTACACATGAGGCAGAATCCAGTCTAAGCCCACAAGCTTACAAAGGGTTCCTGATGGATTTGTTGGATGATTAAAGGAAAAGTCGGCCATGAAGCACATTAAATTATTTAGATGTAAAGTATTAATGTTAACTTATTTGTGATGTGTTTAGTGATATTTTTGTGAAGTTACTGACTGTATGTCACTTTTCTAGTGGAATTACCGTGTTGTTTAATAGGACGACAAATTTAAAGAATCTCAAATATTAGTGATAACAGTCAGTTTATCTTAAAACCAAAAAAAAGCAAAGAGCTTCTCTTCTCACTTACCATTTTACCAGCAACATTCAATGTCTTATTAATGAGAAATCCAGTGTAGAAGTTGTGGAGACAGCAAACGTTGGACTCAAAGATCCAGAATGCACTGCAGCTACACAACGCAGACTTATGGCAGAGACTCGGCTTGACTAGTTAGAGACCTGTGAGATGATGAGCTAGATCGCATTCAGGGTGGTATGAGCGTGAAAGTTTAAGCTTTCGAACCTTATCTGTTTGAGCACAGTGTACAGATGAGGAGGTGAGAGAGCTGGACAAACTAAGGGACTAAAGCTCTGCGGCATCACTCTGTTTAAAAGCTAAAAAATTTTTTAAAAAGTCCATTCGGAATTTCATTACAAAATAAACGCTGGATGCCATTGAACTGAATGCCATAAAAATTAATATGCAAGTCGCTCAGGATGGATTTTTTTTTCTTCTTCTTCTTAATGAGGTTCCACTTAGACCCTTTTGTGTAAGGCATTACATTGACATTGACAACGTACCTCTCTCTATGTATATATTAGTATATTTATTGTAAATCTGGATAAATTTGCAGAAAACTTGAATGAAACTTCCTGTAATCTGTGAATTTCTGAAAAACACTGGGAGTGAAAGGCCCACAAGTGATTTATGGCTTGCACTATAAGCAGAATGGGTGTTTGACCCAAATCACTCGGCTTTTCTTAGAAACATCTGCTCTCCAGAGGAAGGAATAGTTCAAATATATTATTAGAAACGATATCCATATTCAGTGCTTTGATTTGGTAAAGCAATCTAGTCATGGTCGGATTTGTCAGTATATTTAAAACATTTCCTTTCATGCTATCAGGACACTTGTATGTAGTGAGTCCTTACAAATTGAGATTAAAAATAGACGTAACCCTTGTATAAGAGGACTGGTAATATTTTCCATCACTGCTATGGGCATAAAATCGGAAGATCCAAATGGCAGGTGCTTTGATATAAATATTTAATATTGAGACAATGGCCAATCTTGACAACATCCACTTTTAAGAGTGCATTTAGTGCCAGAATTGTGGCCAACTGGACAATGTTAGAGATTATGAAAGCTCAGTGCCATTTATAGAGCATCGCTGTTACTTTGGACATTCGCTGTACTAGTCTGCAGGCACAAAGGATGTTTGGTGCTTGACATCAGTCTAAACTCCGGTGTTAACTCTCTAACTACGTACTTACAAATTTTCATTTTGAACAAGATATTTTGTAACACACTATATTAATCGTGTGACTCGATACATTTATGCTTGGCTAACTGAACAGCAAAACATGTTTGGAAGCCTTTTAGTCTCTTGGCTTGAGTTTGGGCTTGCGTGCATTTCGTGTTCTCTAATAGCACTCCAGGTTTTATTATGGGTGACTTGATCAGTCCAGAGTGGAGCTGGCGGACAGCTTCATTTACACTGATTAAGGAAAACAATCATTGGCCAACTCACAGTGTTTCTGGGAGATTATTATGGATAGGAGCTTTGTGTGCAGAATGGGACCTGGATTTTAGAGGAAGAATATCTTGGCCAGAGATGAAGTGATACATCAGTCTGATGAACAGAATGAGAAAATGAGACCCTATTCTTCACATGTCCTCTCTTCCAGTCTCTACTGTATCCCTATCCATTTGTGGGGATTAGTTGGGGAGATATTGTGGGGCTGAGAAGTCTCCGGTGCTTTGAATCGTCATTTTTCTCGCAGCTATTTTCCATTTAGAGGTGCGCTTTAAAGTGGCAGCCAAGACAAACACAGGCTCCAGAAAACCTGCCTCTGAGTGGTGCTTCATCTAAAAAAACATTTATAGATACACATGAACTGGATACACATGTGTAGCAGATTTATCCCGACCTGCTGTTTTTTATTGTATGAATACATTTGTAGCTTGACAACAGCCAGAAAAAAAAAAAACAAGCCAATATATAATATGTGCAACAATATTAATTAGTTTTATTAATGTGTTAGGGATGTCACTGTTTGTATCTGTATCTGCTTAGTGCTCCAAATATTTATATCTGTATCTGTTGTCGGATTTAAAACCCAAAGTGGGCGTGGCCTAACCCGACCCTACCACTATGACCCCAGAAACACTGGAAAACACTAGAAAAAAAATCCAGATGTGTAAATGCCAGCACTGTCAACATGGTCTGTGAATTCTGGCTCTCACAAATAGTGCACATCCTAACACATTGTTTGGAACACATTATCTCTCATTTCAAATAATGGTTACATCCCTAGTCTTTGTTTATATGTTAACCTCCATAACTCATTTCTCCTACTACTGTATAACGGTTTCATTTTAACTGCACTAGTTTGCATCAAATCTTGACTCCTAGTCACAAAGTCTCTATAAATACCCTTATAATCTTTATCGTTATACGATCCAAACCCAGACGGTGAGTCTCTTGTGCTATCTTCTTTATTTGAATTTAAAATCGCCTGTTTATTTCTTAATGACTCTGGTCATTTCAGTACGAATTATGAACAACAGATCACTTTATTTTTTGTGATACTATGTTTTATGGCAAGGATGAACTGCAGAAGACGTTGTTCAAACTGACGGTTTCAAAGATTTCCACATCTCGCCCTTTCATAAGTCACTTTCTCAGATTTAAGTCCAAAAGGGACCCAGTGTGCGCAAGTCAGATAATCCACCATGATGAATGCCTCCAGGGCAGAACACCAGCAGTGCGGAGAGGATTCAGCAACCTTACTCATGGCCTCAAAGAACAATCGCCTGAAGAAAAAAAGATATCTGGCAAAATGGAGAATGTAGCAAAACACTGATTTCAAGCCAGGTGTATGAGGGGGAAAATGTCAAGAGTGCTAATAAAGATATATCATTCTATCTCATGTTGCCCTGCTTCTAGCAATTTTGCAGATATAGAAGAAAGGGATATCTATTTGTACTATATATTTTGTAGACACGACAAAGCAAACCCTTTTGGATATATCTGAATATCTTCTTGATTGGCTCCTAAAATGCAATTTGAACTTCATCTAAGTCACAGTAGTGTAAATATTTTAAAATCCAATCATGAAGGTGAACTCATATTTTATAGCAACTAGTGGAACATCTTTTAATTGCAGTACACAAATTGGCAAAAACTAACACAATTTTTTAGTAGCTGTGGTGCAGTTGATTTTGTTTAATGGCCCTATAAAAGCCTTATTAGTTCGTGTATATACTCTCAATTCCAAAACTATTGGCATCCCTTACAAGATTGGACAAAAATAATAACCATTACACTGATTCAAATTGTAAAAACTACACTATATGGCCAAAAGTGCGTGGACACTGGACCATTACATGTATATGTGTTTCTTCACCAAACTGTTGCCACAAAGTTGTAAGCACACAATTGTATAGAAAGTCTCTGTGTGCTGTGGCTTTACAGTTTCCCTTCACTGGAACTAAGAAGCCCAAACCTGTTCCAGCATGACGACGCCCCTGTGCACAAAGCGAGCTCCATGAAGACATGGTGTGTGAAGGTTGGAGTGGAAGAACTCGAGTGTCCTGCACAGAGCCCTGACCTCAACCCCACTGAACACCTTTGGGATGAACTGGAACACCGACTGCACCCCGGACCTCCTCACCCAACATGCTCTTGTAGAACACAAATGAACACAAATCCCCACAGCCACGCTCCAAAATCTAGTGGAAAGCTTCCCAGAAGAGTGGATCTTATTATAATCTGGGAATAAATCTGGAATGGGATGTTCAAAAAGCTCATATGGGTGTTTTGGTCAGGTGTCCAAAAACTTTTGGCTGTATAGTGTACTTACCAATTCTTGGTCTAAAAAAAAAGGAAAAAAGAAACAAGAGGGAAAAATGTATTTTATATCAGGGGTTTTAAATCAAGTTTTTGCAGACAGGGACCCCTTTAACTGTAAAATTAAATTCCATGTGCCCAGTATTTTTTAATTAACATGGTATAAATAATAGAGTCATTAATTAAATGTATTGTAATGCTCCTTTTGATTGTATTTTTTCTTCACTCGTTTTTCTCGCCAGTTTGGTGACCCACCCACCAGCCAGGGATCCAACAGGGGAGGATGAAGGGTAACATGCGCTTCCTCTGAGACACATCAAGCCATCCAACTGCATCTTCTCAAACTACCGTCTTGCTGAGCCACAGGGCAGCACAACACACGTCAAGGTAAGAGCGATCTACCCTCTTCCACATACATGAGCCCACAGACACCCACAATTAGCTAATGTCGCTGTGATTGACAGCAGAGAGAGAATACGAGGCCTCCCACCCAGAGATCATGGCCAATTTTGCTTCCTTGGTCACCAGCCACAGATGGTCGTGGCATTGGTGGGCTTCGAATCTGTGATCTCCAGCAATAGGGCAAACACTAGTCTGCTGCTATGTTTATCATTAACACTTCTATGGTCTTGGGCTGTACCCGGCTACTCACTGTTGAATTTGCAATAATCAGTGTGAAGTATTACAGTTGTTGTTGAGTTTCTTTGCCGCTGTCACATCTGGATTGCTCATTAGTGATCTAAACCTACATGTGGATTTCTGTAAAGCTGCTTTGTGACAATATCTATTGTTAAAAACACTCTACGAATAAAACTAAGTTGAATTAAACTAATAACCAGAACAGCCCCTGACTTGGCTGCACTTTTCTGTAGAAAAGTGAATTGTTGTTTGTTGTTGTTGACCAATGATTTGTTGTTAAGACCATTAAAAAGCTTCATATTTTGCCATTTTGGGGTTTGGCCCATTTTTTTTTGCCTAGGTGTTTTAATTCATTAGTTGAGGTTTAATTAGTGTACACACTAATTAAACCTCAGTTACAGAAGATAAATCTGCTCAGCCGCTGTTTACAGTTTGGCCGACGTCATGGGAGTTGCCAGATTGGTGTTATATCATCCAAATGGGACCTTTTATTGCATTAGGGTGGAAACACATGGCCGGTAGTTTGCCTATTATTTCGGCTGGTTTCATTCATTACTGGTGATTATCACGTCATTTATCGTAAGGTCCATTTTGGGTGGGTTCTGGTGAAATTGGGCGGGGTTGCCTATAAGCTGTCCGGTGTCTGAGGTTAAAAAAACTCAACCTGGCAACCCTGAGCAGCAGCGCCGGAGCTCTGTGTCGGCTTTATTACTGAGAGCACAGGATGAGAGCTGGAGTGCTCCCTCTCACAACACTCACTCAGTCTGCACTGCACAGTAGCTATTCAGACAGCACAAGACGGACCTGAGGGTGCAGTGTAGCTGTCCAGACTTTACTTATTATTATAAACAGAGACGCAGTGAAGATGAACGATATTAAAGTTGCTGTTCTTGGAGGAGAAGGAGTCGGAAAATCAGGTAGACTTGTGTTCTCTTACACTCCTGGGCAATGTGTGTGTGTTTTAATTAACTGTATATTAATAAAATGTTTTTTATTAATTGTATATTAATTATACATAATTAAATAAATATATATATATATATATATATATATATGTGTGTGTGTGTGTGTGTGTGTGTGTGTATAAATGAGCAAGATTTAAACAAACAGGTAAAGGACGTTAGTGTGGGAAGCTTTTCCCTTTGATCTCTTTAAACGTTTAAGCCTCGTGGCTCTTGATGAGCTGCATCAGGTGCGGCAGATAACCAGATAATCACTCATCTTTTAGAAAAAATAAAACATCCCAGAAGATATTTTTGGAAAATTTTTGTACACCCGGACACGTGTTAGTTTGAATTTTACATCAAACATTTTACTCATGATCATGATTTTACCTTTGTGTACAAGAAGACTTTCCCTGCTTCTAGCTTTTCCCCCAAACAAACAGTTCACTGCAGCAAAAGGAAACCAGCAAATGGAGGCACAGGAGCTCTCAGGAGTGCATCTGCTTCATTCTTGCTCATTTACTGACCAGTTATTTGTTGCTAAGACTATTAAAAGCTTCATATTTGCCATTTTGGGCTTGGCCCATTTTTTTTTTTTTTTTGCCCAGGAGTGTATATGTTCCTTTTCCTTCCATTTTGCTGTCTTTTGATTTGTAATGATTTTCTCTCCACCCACTCATTGTTTTGCATTGACTGACAGCGCTCATCGTGCGATTCCTAACCAGGAGATTTATCGGAGAGTACGCCTCATCATCAGGTACATTCACTTTACTTACTGTACTCTTCTCACACGCCTGCTGATTCACATTTCAACTACATCTCTCTAAGGCTCGACAACGTGTTTGCAAAACTGACCCATTTTGCCTAATGACAATCTCGTTATACTCTAATGTGGCCATAGAGTGAGTCACATCAAAGTGTATCATGCATAGTACATCATCATTATACTCTAACGTGGCCATAGAGCGTCAAATTAAGGTGTAGTGTTCATAGTACATCATAATTATCCTGTGATGTGATATAGCCTACTTTACAGGATTTTATATATCCTGCTCTAAAATATATCACACTGGAGGAGTATAGAATATTTTATGATCTTATATTCACCATATGATATACTCTGTGGTATATCTCCATGATATTCAGTATGTAATATTATATAATACCTATTTCACACTCGATGTCTCTATGATATACTATCTCTTACACCCCAGGTAAGGAGTAGTACCTGTCCTGAAATATTAGTGTTTATCCCTCAGGAAGTATCAGTGTTTCGATTCAGGAAAGGCTGTTGATTAGCTGATTAGCTGTCAGCTAATCGTGTGTGTTAGACCAAGCACAAAAACTAAAATGTGCAGGACCAGAATAATTAGCCAAGCCTGTACTCTATATACTGGCACAGTGTATATAATATGGAGAGTGTATAACTGAGTAGTAAAGTAGTAATACTTATTATATCATACTAAAGTATATCATGTTATAGAATATATCACATCATGGAGTGCACTCAACTGTGCTATGAAATACTGTCCATGATAAGCAGAGGGCAAATTATTCAATACCATCTCCTCAAGGTGATTGATGGTATCTGCTTAAAATAACCCGGGAATGTGCTTAGGCAATGCAGTTCCATTTAAATTACAGGAATAAGCTAGCTAGCTACTTCATTTCATGTAACAGCAAATGCGTGTGTAATAAAAATGGTATAGCCCATTGTAGGGGTGTTCAGAACTAGACACATACAGTATTCTATATGCTAAAGTATATCATCAGGGAGAATACGTCATACTAGAGCACATCTCCCATTCTAATATTTGATAACCAGTTGCTTTGGGGTTTTTCTGTTTTGGTTTTTTTGTTACACTTTTGTTAGACTAAATCAGACGCTCTGCCACGCGCCTGCACTTAGTTATTTAGTGTGATCATAAAATGCAGAGAATTGCTAAGTGCAGCAAAATGCATTTGCATGACTCTGTGAAAAATTTGTTCTTGCTTTCAGAGTGTATATACCGAAAACGCATGTCTGCTGATGGAAGGCAGCTGAATCTGGAACTTTACGACCCATGTTCCCAGGTTTGTGTTTACAGCAGCAGTGAAAGCAGCAATAATGATTACAATAAAATAGGGTCCACGAGCTATGAGATGTCACACCCTCATAAAGGTTAATTGATGCATTAAGGAAAGACCGTGAATACGATATGCTGTTAAAATGCTGTAATGAGAAGTAGTGCTTGTGTAAGGACATTTGAGTTTTATTCCCAGACGCCTGCATTTTGCTGCAGCATGGGTTAGGGGTTAGACCAAAGCATGTGTGCTTGCAGTACCTCGGTTTTGGATAAATTGTAGAATGTTGATTTAGGATATAGATTGACAATGCAAAGTTCATTTAAACAGGTCACTTTGTGTGTTTAGTAGGTTAATAGTTGTGGAGCAGAGGGGGAAAAAACTAAAAAGAGATCTCTGTAGTTTCTCCTAGACAGCAACGAAATAACCCAGTAATTTATCTAAGTAAAATACTACCACATTTACTACAAGCACACTGATGATGTAAACTAGCGTATTTCTCATGTATATGCTCGTTTAAGTACTTTTTCTATGCTAGCATTTGTAAGTATACTTGAAGAGAAGTACACTAGGTGCCAAATAAACTATTATTAAAGCTATTATTTTAGTTATAGATGGCCTCTCCTTTTGTTTGACTCCTTAAAAAAATCATCACAAGTCTTTTTTTTGTCTCATTCTATTTCTCCTAAGCAATTTTAGGAGAAGCATTTGTGTCGAAAGATGATACGTAAATGAAACACAAGTGAGAATCTCCCAGTGCATCTCTGAGATATCAAACTTTAAGCAAAGTAAATTCTGTGGAAGCATTCACTTCAGGCTAAATTTGCCATAACTTGCTAAGTTATGACTTTGTACTGATCAGTACATGTTGAACTCTATAGATAGATCACCTCAAGGTATACAGTACAATACTTTAAATCTGTTTATGTCTCTGCAGCCCTGTGAGGGAAAGTCCACTCTGAATGAGCAGATCCACTGGGCTGATGGCTTTGTGGTGGTGTACGACATCAGTGACCGCGCCTCTTTCATCACAGCTACAGCTATCGTGCACCTGATCCGAGAGCTCAACATGGGAGCAGCCAAAAGGTACAAAACAAATGTAGATCTGGAGGACAGAGCTATTTTTTTTATCCTCCATTCACAAGTACTTGATATGCCTCTGCTTGTGTAGGCAGTCGGTAGCTGACCAGGAATCCAGCTCAGGGTTTCATTATAGAGAAGAGCAGAGAGGCTATAGCTGCCGGAGGAGGCTGAGTGGGCGCTTTGTTAACACAAGGACTGACAGCGTAGCCTACTCATTTATTTTTGTCAATGGCTAAAGCCACCTACGTTTTTAGCCCACATCTTGTTTGGCTTTTTAAATAGCAAAGTGGATCTGTGATTCATTGTAAGCACTGGCAGTGAAGCTATGACTGAATGTCAAATATTAAATGCTTTCCTGTTTGTAATTAATCAGCCGATTCCTCATCAGGCGCATGTACTCAGAAATGTTTAATTTGGTCATCACAAAGAAATCCAAGGATTGTCCAAAATGGGCAGAGTAAAGCAGAAATATAAACACCACAATCAGGTTAAATCTGCCTTAATCTAACCAACCTTTTCTTTCAGTTTAGCTTTGAAGATAGACCACCTTATTAGTACATGGATTCCAAATGAAAAGTTGTAAACAATGTACAATCCTCACACGATTCGACAGATGTGATAAACTATATCTTTCAACATCCAGACAAAACTCTGGACATTATTTATAACACAAGTCACCTTCAGTCAATAAATGATTTCTTAACCCCTCTAGGGAGTCCGAGTCGGTGGTGTTCTTGGTGGGCAATAAACAAGACCTATGCCACATGCGTGAGGTGGGCAAGGAGGAAGGTCAGAGGTTGGCGACAGATGGGCGCTGCCAGTTCTACGAGCTTTCCGCTGCCGAGTGCTACCAGGAGGTGGTACTCATGTTCACAAAGTTGGTGCGCAACGCCAGTCTGAGTGGAAAAGCTAAAGAGCGCCGGCGCCGGCCCAGCGGCTCCAAGTCCATGGCTAAACTGATCAACAATGTGTTCGGCAAGCGGCGGAAATCAGTGTGAGAAAGTTCCAGAGGAAGAAGAGACATGCATGGACACTGCTGGTGCCATGATCATAAGAGATGCACTTAGCTGCAAAGAGGGTCAAAGATCAACATGGTTATTTCTGCCTACTGCATGCAATTATCTTTAAAATGTCACATCCAAGTGATAGCAGTAGCGTGTTTTGGGGTGACCATTTTTGGTTGACATGATCTGCTTCTTTGCCAGAAATGTCAGAAATGTCCCAGCTGTGCTCTCCAAATGTTCCTCTGTTGGACGATACATAAAATTGGCAAATATAGCATGCTACAGTTCATGTATGAGTATGAGCAGAGATTTGAACTGTAAGCAAGTTGTGACCTTAGTATTATAAGGTCGAAGAGCTGTTTTGAAATATGGGACATAGTTTCTAGCGTTCTAAAGTTTCTACTTTCTAGCAAAATTCTAGCATAAATATGTAGTTCATAAATTAACATTTATATCTCAACAAGGCCTACACTTTAAGGTGTATAATATTGCAGGTTTTCCAGGTCTTGAGCTTGTACCTTGATGAGGGCCCCTAAAATTACTTTTTCCTGGTGATGATGGATCACGGGGAGCACTGGGTACGAGGAGGGGATACACCCTGAATGGGATGCCAGTCCATGGCAGGGTACCATGCACACACGTTCACACACTGATTCACATCTAGGGATATTTTAAGGTCACCAATCCACCATCTCCATGTTTTTAGGAGGTGGAAGGAAACTGGAGAACCCAGAGGAAACCCACATAGAGAACATGCACAGAAACTCCACACAGACAGTAACCCGAGCTCAGGATCGAACCAGGGACACTGAAAGTGCATTTTAACCAGAATACAGATATATTTTGGCCCTGGCTACCTGTTTGTTCCTCCTGGATGATGAATGGCTAGCTGATAGAACCTTATAAAATCTTAAGCTGTGAGCTTGGAAATAAAACTTTTTTTTTTTCCTTTTTTTTTTTTATATTACCAGAAAAAAAGCGGGAAAATAAAGTAATTTGATGTTTATGTGGTTCACTCATTTAGCACCAAAATTCCAGATGGAATCTTATAATACTGAGGTCACATTATATAGTCACATTGTACAGAAATGCTCTTTCCATTAAAACTGCTGCATGACAGTTTGTAGTATGCTACAGCGTAATGCCAGAAACGCCAGAAATTAATTCCACCTGCTACGCTTTTGATGTAATTCCTCTCAATGTCGTGTCTTGGCAACTCATTAACATTATGAAAAAAGGACTAGGTTTTGTAGAATGTAAACTTTTCAGAGTGCCTTTCTGTAAACTTCTCTGTATGTTTGAAATGCCGTCCCCTTCATAGAATAAAGTGAAACAGCTTTCACCTTTGCTCTCCACCCCATGTGCTACAGTGACTGTCTTTCTGCACGTTTGGTGTTTTGAAAGCTTTGGCTTGTTTTGGTGTATAAACCTCACTATGCTAATTTTAGAAGTACGTACTGCTGGGCAGAGCAGGGTGACTAAGCCACTCTCTCCAAACAAGACCATTAATTAAATAAAGGATGTACTGCTGACCCTTTGGAGGGGAAAATAGTCTCTAAAATGGTTGCGGTTTGTTTTGGGTTTTGCACTCCCTAACTCTCACATAGGAATATTTTGCAGTGCATATAAAGCTTGGGTTTGTACTCCCATTAACTTCCCATAGTCATTTTAGTCTAAAAGATGTCTAAAAAAGAAAGTTAACATGAAGTCCCCATTATATGATATGATCATTATAGTCAAGATAATCAAGATGGTCAAGATAAAAAGCTGTTATAAGGTTTTGTTCTTGGCATCTGTGTCAGATTATTCGCTGTTAACAAACGTATTCGTGTGGATTATTGCAAAAGCACCACCAATAGTTGTAAGAAAAATGCACAGAATGGTATGAAGAAGCGAGGCTGGGGCTGATTTCCTTCTAGCACAGAGTGTAGATTCATGCAGTCTATCAGTGACAGTTGTTTCAGATTTGATCTCAATTTCAGATAATATTTTTCAGCCCATCTCACTGACTCATCCGTAACGCATCATCAAGACATGAAATACCGTAAAAACACAGTAATACAGGTTAATGAAGGTGAACGAGGTGCTCTGTCATCCTTTTTTCCCCCAAAATGGTTAAAAAAAAAAGTAATCTTCTTTTATGTGTGTTTTTAATAATTTGATGAATTTGAATTTTTTAACCCTCAAATTGCCAAAAAAAAAAAAAAAAACACTGTGATGGCTAATGACCACCCCTTCAATAAAGTCTAATGAGTTTATACTATTACTACACCTTTAAAAAATCCATCTAAGATAATCATATTTGCCCTGTCTGTGACAGTCTGCAGTTTACCAGTGAGCCTCAGCAACAAAGTAAAAACCCTAACAAGGGTTAGCTTGACGATTCCACATCACATTCTACATTTAATCTTCTTTAATGGCTGCTTGTAATGCCTTTGCAATTTTCTCTTTTATTCGCAAATTAACTACTCTTACAATAATAAAACCGACTACATTTACAAGTCACACTCCAGTTTAATTGCCAATAAATCTTGCTGTTTAATCACGCTGTCTTTATCAGTCAGCACTCTGCAGGCCAATTACAACAAAATGGCAAGAAAAGGCAATATGAACAAAAAAGAAGCACCTTTACCTTTAATCTATGGTGCTTTGGGGCAAAATTCACAGAATGACTACTAACACTAAATGGTGTTTGTATTTGTCATTAGTATGCTGTTGCTGAATGTTTCAAAAAGTTTCTCCACTTATTCACCCAACATTACTTTGAACTGAACTTTTAATTAATTAATGAATTAACAACGCCTGCATAAACGAAGTTCATTTGTGGAGCCAATCACGACGTCGGATCTTGTGACCTTAGCATAATGACGCTCTGTGTCAATCAATAACCCAGATAGAACCTTAATACTAAGGTCATGATCAGTTACCCAGGGGGGCGATTGTTAGAGAACCCTAAACAATCGCTTGGTTTTTTGAGAAACCTTGGTCTGATTTGTCGACATGCACACACAGGAATGACATGAATGCGCAGAGCGAGACAATATCCTGCACTTGCATTTTAACGGTTGAGCTGTGAGGGGGGAACGAAAGACAAGGAGGAAAGAGTCTGTTTTTATAAACTAAGAATAGCATATCAGATGGTAGAAATGCCTTAACAGCACTTGGATTGTGTTTGTTTTTCTGTGTGGATTAAAAATAACTCTGTTTCTGCTTGTGAATTGATTCACTGAAACAGATATGTTCAAAAGGAACAAATTAGCTACACGTCTCTAAGACAAATGTGGCTGCAATAAGATCTTGGGTTCAAAGGTTCAAAAGTAGCATTTTTATTAGCAAACAGAACTTTACAGATGCCTATGTTTGACTGGCCTTTAATTATCGCCTGGTTTTCATAACAAATTCTTCTTTAACTACTGAAATGATCAGTGTTTGAGATATTATCCTTAGTCAAGATGATGAGTATGATTTAAACACTGCAAATCTCTGGTTGTATTTTTTGTATTTTTTGTGTTTTTCATTTTCAGCAACTGCTTTATCCTGGTCAGAGTTGTGGTTTATCTGGAGCCTGTCCTGGGAACACAGGGCACGAGGCAGGAATACATCCTGGATGGGATGTCTGTCCATCTCAGAGCACCATGCACACGTACATTCGCAACAACGGGCCATTTAGCATAGCCAATCCACCTACTGGCGCAGGGAGGTGGGTGGAAACTGGAGAACCTGGAGGAAACCCAAACAGACCCGGGGGAGCTATGAGGCAGCAGCGCTACCCGCTGTGTCACTATGCAACCCTGAGCTATTTATGTATTGCATAATGCCAACTTGCCCATAATTGTTCCCATTTTAATGGAACTACACCACGCATCTCTTTTGGCTCATAATGAGGTAAAAAATCATTACTTTTGCATTATTAGTGTAATAACATACTGTCTATATTAAGTGAATAGCTGTGTCATTAGAGAAGCAGTGAGAGATATTTGATATTTGCATCATTAATCACAACGAGAACACTACTAAATCATTAATTGCTAATCCAAGCAGACCCTGCCCGGGTGTATCGATTATATTAATATGACAGATTAGTCTGTGAGGTTAATCTTCCAGAGATGAGTCGCACAGAGACACGCTGAAAAGGCCCAGACTATTTCTCTTTGCCCTTTAGCATAGACCATTAAACTGCCACTGGCATCCATCTCAGGATCCAGTCACAGCCACGTGCTCTGAGAATATAAAAAAGGGATAGTCCTTACAAAACATACACAACAGAAAATGTTTTTGAGATCTTAAATATGGCTTCTGATTTTGAGGGTGATGTGGAGAAAAATAGCACGTCTTTATCAGGTGGGTCTTGTCAACATTCGTCTGATCCAGGATCATCATGGAGGCAGACATTTGGACTGTTCAAAACAAATATGTATATGCGACTGTAAACACTAGTCCATGCTACACCCAGTTTTCCTAGGATAGACTACAGATCCACCTAGACCCTGACCAGGATACAGCAGTTTTCGAAGATTAATGAATGAAATTTCTAGAATAGATGTAGTTCACTTTGTAGACTTGACTAGAAATGTTTGTAATAATTCGATAAGCAGTTAGAATTGAGAAAGCTCTGGACGCTGTGAGAGTGGGAGTGAAGGACGCTGTGGGTGGAGCAGGAGCACTATATAAGAGAAGTTAGCTGGTTGTTAGTTGGATTGGATTGCAACTCTTAGAGAACATGCAGTAATAGCTACATGCAGTAATTACACTATAATAATGTTCATAAAAGATCAGGAAATCATCACTATAATTTCTCCATATTTAACCACCACCACCACCCCAGATGTCAAATGCCTTTGTTTTGTTTTTTTCACATTTTAATTTGTTAAATTTGTTTAATCACATTTTACTGACTACCAGCTGCTATGGTTTAAAAAAAAAAGAAAAAAAAAAAGGATTAACCATTTTTCCCCATTTCTGTTTGGAAGCTATTACTCAGTTAGCTACACTCAGAGCTCAGGGATATCGGCGTGACAGATGACGAAGTACTGAAGGCTGACTGCAGGAGGAGAAAAGAAGAACTGGTCTGGTTTTATATCATTTTCAGTGGAGCTGTCAATAACATCACTACCAATTCTACTACTGTTTGGCAAAATGCATGAGCATGTCACACTTAGCAGTTTAATGGTACAGATCAGGCAGTGAATTTATTTAACAAATTTCCTCGCCTACACTGAAATGAATTCTACTCTATGCAACAGGATACAGCTTATTATATTGACCAGTGTTGGATTAGTTATGTTTTTATGACTTTCTATCAAGTGAAACGATAATAAGACATTTTTCTCCTTATTTCAGATGTCATTCCTGTGAAATAATATCTTCAGAATAATCTCATTTGATTATTTCAGGTTTTGGATTTGCATAATATGAGGATTAATTGAATTAAAGTAGCCATATTGATTAAAATGGCCATCCATACAATACAGCTCAATGTCGCATTGGTATTCATGTGGATTTATCTTGGGCAATAATAGCTGCTGTGAGGTTTAGGAGTTGGCTGAAAACAAAGCTGGCTATCGTGTATACTCAGAGTCATCCTCCTCTCTGAAGCACATTTCCAAATCTGGGCATGAGACAGAATGAATAATATTGTTCATACCACCTTATCTTTCTCTCTCTCTCTCTCTCTCTTTCCCACTCACTGAGGGAGGTGGTGTTAAATCTATAGCCAATGTAGTAGGATGTTGTGAAGACACTTAAAAGTGGTCTTCAGTGTGTGTGTGTGTGTTTGTGTGTGAGGATGAGTGAGCATTCATATGTTTGCGTCTATTATTGCTTTCCAGAGAAAGAGAAATGTAAATATGAAGCAAACGAGCTGAGATTAGTGTGGTAATAATGGAGCGATGAAGTCCTGCTCCAGATGGGAGCTCAGGCAGAACGGATCTCCAGCTGTGCTGGACAAATGCTGGCTGCAGAACAATCACAGCAGGAATGGTCTGCCCTCACACTTTCATGCAAGACTACCTGACCACAGCATGACATGTTTACGTTAGAGCTGAATGAGTGTGTTTTCTTCGCACACAGGATAATATGAGGTTAGAACTGGTGTGTGGATGCAACACTGAACAGCGAGACAGCAGACAGATTTACATCATCGCATCACATCACATCCCACTTCTTTCGACTCTGCTGGATATATAGACAGCACAGTGGTACACGTACAGCAGTAGTGAAGTTTTAATGAGCTTTCAAGGGAGCTGGTGGGCTCAATTACAAAGGGGTTGAGGGATAACTAAATTAAATACTTTTTTTTAGTTTAGCGCACAAGGTTTCACCCAAATGTCATTAAAGTCATCTTGCTAGTGTAGTGAGATTAGCCTAACAGTCTTGCTAGGGTAGTGAGTCTTGCTTGTATTATTTTCCCCCTACTTCAATATTATGGACTATTTTGTGTGGATTCATGACGTATAATCCATATATAGTCCATATCAGTTCCAGGTTGTAACACTACAGAATGTGGAAAAGTTCATGGGGGGGGGCTTATAAGAGGCGCTATCTTTTACTCAGAAAAAGCATGCTGTTTTAATTTCGTTTGTTTACGTGTCTTCTTACGTGAATTGCCTTGCACAAAAATTGTAACTAGTAATAAATACAGACACACTGCCTGAGTAATTTAGGAAGCAGAACCTTTTTTTTATAGCTGCATAATATTAGCCTGTGTTTTTTTGTTTTGTTTTTTTCTTTCTTTTTTTTTTTTTTGATGCAGTCTGAAATAAAATATACCTACATTTCCATGTTGTTAGGTCACAGCAGGCAGCTGAATTAATGGCATAGTGAATCATTTCCACGCAGAGACATGGGCGCTAATATGTCTCATTAACTGTGTTTGCCAGAGATGCAAATGAAAACGCAATGGGCCACTGCTCAGCTGTTAATGAGGACAACTGAGACCAGCCACGTAAGACCAAAAAAGTAGGCCAATACCTGTGAGAGTGTGGAAAACTGAAACAGAGAACAACGTCAGCGCAACAGGGTGAGATTCTGCTACTGTCCCAGCATGCGCTTCCAGCGTGATATCACCTCTGCTCCATCACACCGGGAGACCCAGGCGCGACGCGATATGCAGAGCCGACAGTAAGAGTCAGAGTAGATTCATATCAGTGGTAGGGAAGTGGGGAATAGTGTTTTTGAGGGCACCATCAACATGAGAACGTAACACATGGACCTGATTTTTTTAGAGCTAATGTCCAAAAGATCCTGTCATGATAGTTGGCTAAATCATTTTCGAATATTATGTAACTACTAGTTTCTACATTCCCAGCTAATTTAAGTGATCACAATAAAGTGGAGTTTCTGTTACACATCATACAAATTAGGTTAAACAGTCCAATAAGTATTGGCACCTCTCAGAATAACGAGCAAAAATTATTGTATAAAATAACCATTGCACACAATTTTCCACTCCAACTGGCAAAACTACTTAACTTTTCTCTAACAAAACCCATTGCTATAAGACCTTTTTTTTTCTCGCAAAAACGTGTAACCAAATTATTGGCACTCCTAACGAAAATCTGCACACAAGCAAATTGTAAAATGGCAGTTCACATACACTAACCTATGAAAAGAAAGGAGTTTGAAATGTTCTACATGGAGGACTGGTCCAAGATCCTCTACATGTGTTAGTCAGTATTTAAAGTGGATTAGTGCTGTTTTTCTCTACAGGGAAGGCTTTACCAAGTAGTAATTGTAGGGGTGCCAATAATTTTGAAAGCAGTGTTTTACAGAAAAAAGCAAGACTTAAAACAACTTAAAAAAATATTATGTTAAATGAATACTACCCATAGCCACTGCATGTTCAAACGCAAGATATGACCCATGGCATGTTATACATTCTTGCTCATTTTCATAAAGGGTGCCAATAATTCCGGAGTTGACTCCAGGGTCGGATATTGGATATGGATTTTGAAATGGTAAAAGTGAGAAGTTGGTGTGGAGTGATGTATTCTTATTTGCGCGTGAGGAAAACTCTGAAGGGAATCCATTAGATATGAAGAAGAAGAAGATATGTGCCCTTGCTCATAAATGCCGACAACTGAAGGAAAAAAGTTCAGGAATTCTTTTACTTTTTCAATTACAAGTCTGTTTAACTGGATGCCATGTTTGATCCGGGTCAAAAGACTCACTTGCTTTGGAGTCCACTGCACCACTGCCTTTGAAACGTGACTAAAACATTCATTTTGTAGGTTTGCAGTGGCTCACTGGGACAGTAAATAGGAGTAATTACACCACTAGGGATTATGGTTAAGACCCGACGTTAAGTCCTGACGTCATCTCACAGATAAGCCCAGATCTGTCTTTTTGTGTTGCAGTCTTGGGAGATGACTCGTTTGAATGTCCGGTATCGTCACTCTAATGGATTCCTTTATGACCTCAGGAAATGGCGGTAGTTTGTGTGTCTGGACTGCTGTAGTGTTGTCAACAGGGCTAAAGTGCTAAATGTTGAATGTTACAGGACCGTATCTAAAGCTATCAGGGTCTCCTCCTTTCCTGCGTGATATCCTCTAACCTCTGGGCACTGTGTATGTACGTACTGTTCCACATGAGTAAGAAGTATCACATTACATGTGTTTTTTCAATAGCATGCAGTATGCATTACATTATAATGAAGAGTTTATTGCATGCCAACATAGCTAAAGTTCCTGATCTTAAAGGCATTTAAATGGTGTTTAACTTCCTTTTTACTAATCCACTGTGAAGCAAAAACTGTTCAAAAAAGCATGTCTGAGTTTCACATCATAAAAGGATTTTGTTCCTACTGAACAAAAAAAAAAAAACACAGAAGAGTCTCTGATCACAAACACGCAGACCACCTACAGCAGCTCTCCTAGGGAGGCGAGTCACCCGGTGTGTTTCAGAGCACCTTAATGAAACAGCAGAACCCGGCACCTGGCACTCTCACTGCCTCACTGACGGGAACCAGGCGCAGAGATAGAGCAGATAGCCTACTGCGTCTCAACTGGCACGGAACATACTGGGAAAAGTGCAGGTATTTACGCTGAGATAAGGCACGGTGGCTCTCGCTCCGCTCCGGTTGGTTCCAGGGCAGCGACAGCTCACCGCTGCTATGCTCGGAATGTGCAAGGACAAGGAGGGTTAGGAATCTAAGACATTGGGATTAAGGGTGTGGAAAGTTTCCCATCTGTATTGTAATGCTGGAGGGTAGAGGGGCAGTGGCAGCCTGGTCATGGGGCATGTAGGACATGGCAGATGAAAGAAGGGGAAGAAAGTAGAGTCATTAGTGTGGGTTTCATCCACCTGTTTTAATGTAAAAGTTGAATTTGTGCACAAGAAAACCAGGACATAAACACAAAAAATACTATACTATACCATACCATAATGTAGAACAGTATGTTTTGATCCAAGCTATTGTGTAAGTAGGACCTTTATTAAAACACTAGATACTTTCTACAATGCTTTCATTCATTCATCTTCAGTAACCATTTTATCTGGGTCAGGGTTGTGGTGGATCCCGAGCCTGTTCCAGGAGCCCTGGGAGTGAGATGGGAATACAAGCTAGATGAGCAGACAGTCCCAGGGCACCATGCACACACACACACACACACACACACACACACACACATACATTGTCCCAAGACTCCCACTGTCCCAACTAGGGCCAATTTAGAGTCACCAGTTCACCTACTGATATGTTTTTAGACAGTGGGAGGAAACCTACATGGACATGGGAAGAACATGGGAAACGCTACACAGACAGTAACGCGAGCACAGGATCAACCCTGGAGCAGTGAGGGTGAGCAGTGAGTCAACATCCACATTATACCACTTTAGGTAAATGTGTCACAACAGCAGGTGGAGATGAAGAACTTTGAAGAACGAGTTTGCAGGATGTAACTCAAAAATACCAATTGCCAAGAATATTCAGAATAATCACTGTGGAGTACAAGCATGCGCCTGACCTTTTAGGAACACTTCAAATTTGTGAAAACGTGTTTCTGAGGCAGACATTGGCACTCTGAGCAATGGTCTGGAATCTCGTTAAATCTTGAAGATGATCAGAAAAGGGAAGGAGTAGATCAATTTAATAATTCAGCGAGAGGAAATCCCCAGATTTATTGCAGTTACCTTATTTCACCTGTTTTCATACACAGAGCTTTAGCCAGTGGTCTATTATGCCAAAAAGTTTACCTCCTAACCTAATTCTTCACTGTTATCCTAATTAGGATTCAGCTACAGTATCAAGGGAAATGATAGCAATAATCATACCAGGCCAGGTTATATAAGTGTGCAAATACAGGTGTGTGTGTGTGTGTGCGTGTGTGTGTGTGTGTGTGTTGGAGCAGGCAAAGTGCTCATTGGACTAAAGTGCTGTGCTATCCGATTCTGCCTGTCCTGCCAACTCTCCTCCAGGAGACAAAGTTTACTTTCAGGAGACGTTGTGGGGATCTATTCTTCATGGAGGGAAACGAAGGAGGGAGGGGGGCAAATAACAAAGATTACAGCCATCAAGAAAATATTTGACCACCATTCCTGGATAAAATGAGTAAGTAAACAACAACGGAGGGCAGACGGGAGAGCTTTGCCTGCCCAAAGAGACCACTGGATGAACGGTGGAGTTTGTGAAGTGTAGCTTCAAACAGTTTAAAAGGCAGTTGGTTCAAATAACTAAAGATGACACAACGCTTTAATGCCAGAGTATGAGTGACTGAACAAACAAATGAAGTGCTTGAGCCTTACGTTTATATTTATATACAGTACTGTGAAAAAGGCACATGCAAAGAAATGCTGTAGAGCAAAGACGCCTTCAAAAATAATGAAATTAAATGTTTCTACATTAAAAAAATGCTATAAAGAGCAGTACACAGTAATAAATGAAACAGAGTCAATATTTAATGTGACGATCCTTCGCTTTAAATAAATAAACAGTGTCTCAGGTGCAGTTTGATAAGGAAATGAGCTGGAAGTGTTACTGAGCATCTTGCAGAAGCAGCCGCAGTTCTTCTGGAGACTTTGACTGTCGACTCGCTTCTTATTTCTGCAGCGAAACCCAGCAGCCTTCATTCTGTTTTTATCTGAAAAGTGCCTCTTATGGAATCTGCTGCTTTCTTTACTGACACACAAACATTTTTCTGTAGCGTTTAAATTTGTCTGGAAAACTAATGTTTGTTACAAAATGTTTTGTACTGAATCAATAATGTAGAAGTCAGAAAATAAACATCTATAACAAGGCTTGTACCTAAAATAGTGTGCCTAATTCTTTTACAAAGTGCTATATATATATATAAAAGGAGTGTCTGCCCTTGCCGAAAAGCTGTTTGCCTGGCAGTGTGACTGTACAGTGAGTCAGTTACATAAACAAGATCCTGATGTCTATTGTGGAATACTGATTAAAATCTGAAGGCACACCCAGAGGTTGTTCCTGGAGGTGCGGTACCTCTCAAAATGCAGTGTACAGAGCATGCAGTATGGAATCATACATTATAAGCTTTGTGTGAGTCTTGGCTTTGGGTTTGTGGAACACATTATGATCGGTTTGTTTTTGATTTCCAAACTGTTGAAAGATTAAGGAACACGAACATGAAAAAGTAGAAATATAGGAGGCAGAATACAAGGTTCTGTGTTTTGGAACATACATTGTTATGATTACTATGTATATTTGCAATAAGAGTGTATGATCCATAAATGTAGACACTTAGAGGGTTTCTCAGTGGTTCTTTTAAAATTTCAGGGATCTTCGGTTCCTTATGGGGTTCTGATAAGGAAATCCTCTGATGTAGTGTTACACAGAACCTTTAAGGGTTTACTAAACCAAAGTAATTAAAGTGGTAATGCCTGATTCAATTCAATTCAACGTTATTTGTATAGAGCTTTTAACAATTGACATTGTCACAAAGCAGCTTTATGGAAATAAATGCGAGGAACCAGGCTAATTCCCTTCTATAACTATATGGACAAATAGTGCAATTGTGCAACCAGTAAATTCATCACAGTTTTCACATGAAGTCTGGTTTGTGGAACCTATCCACTGTACACTGATGGAGACCTGAGTACAAACCTGCTTCACGGCCAGTATTCCCAGAATAGGCTCCGGATTTACTGCAGGATAAAGATGAATGAATGAATGAATGGATGAATGAACGTCACATCTTGAATCTTAAGTCAGTCTGTGTGATATTTTGTGCATGAAGTTGGAATAGAGTTAGAATTCTTCCACGAATTATCATAATATGTTTATCCGTAATTGGAAATGGCATATACATGGGGTGGACCAAATAATGAAAACAAGAAAGTGACTATGAAGTGACTAAATCACAATTATAAACACAGCAGCACAGATGCGTTATATTAGGTTAATTGGCAACTAACCGCGTGTATCAGCTATTAATGTTCTGATACTTTGATATGTGAGATTTCAAAGCTACATGATGCCACTAGCAGAGTTCCAAAGAGGCTGAACAGTGGATCAAATTGCAGGTGCATCAGTCAGAAAAACTGGAAAATTATTATTAATGTTTCAATGAGAACCTTCCAAAAAGTCATGGCAACATAGGTCAAACATGGACAAACAGTATCAAGAAGCTCACTGATGGAGATACATGGATACTTTGCTGGATAGTTGCTAAATACCACCAAAATTTAGCCGCAAATTTTTTAGCCTCTATGAGCCAGTCTCAACAAAAACTGTATGTCTTTAGCTTTACAAAGCTGGAATCATGGCAAGGCTGCCTTTACGAATCATGACAAGGCTTTCGTTCAGAAATCCTTTCTAGCAAATGCCAATCCACAAAGACGCATAACTTGGTGTAAATTGAACAATGAGGGAAAAAAAGAACAATGAGAAATGTATTATGGTCTGATCAATCGACTTTGTCCATATTTCCTACATATGGGCATGCGTTTGAAGGAAGCCAAAGGATGCTGTCAACCCACAATGGAAACTGTTAAATCCAGTGGGGGGATCCATAATGGTTTGGGCAGTCATCTTGTGGAAATCAATAGGTGCAATGATTGCTTTGCGTGGTCCTATAACAGCCAAATATCAGGCAATTTCACAGGACCCTTTGGTGCAAACACACTTCCCTGATGATGGTCCCATATTCCCAGAACCCGTGTCTCTACAGGCTACATACTGGTAAAAGTATTCAAGAGTCAGGTAATGAACACAAAGATGAAGTCAGGCTTCTTCTACGGGCTCCACAATCAGCAGCTTTAAACATCTCTAAACCTTTTTTGTGAAGTTTTGGAGTGCAAACTGTGAAGATATCCACCTCCTTCATCCCTCACAGATTTTCATCTTGAATAACAGTGCAATGTTCCACCACAAACCATTCAGGATTTGCATGACGGCATTCCATACAGGATTAAAGTTGTTCTGGAGACAAAGGGTGGTGGTACTCCTCATTATCCTTGATGTTAATATATTGTTATGTGTTTACGTGGTTTTATCCACCCCTGTGCACTGAAAAAAAGGAATCAAACCAACATTGTTCATATATCTTATAAATTCATTAAGCTGTCTTATAGGATTTTGTTCATGGCTTTGTGTTTCTCAGAACAATACCAGTGACTTACTCCCTTTGCCTCAGAGCAAAGAGCCTAAGTGCACATCTGGCAGTACTGAGAAGAGCTGGATTACTCCGCAGAACTCGCCCACCTGCTTGGGTTTAAGTGTTACTTCTCCACTATCGCTATATATTCACTGTGCTAAGTGTAAAATATATTGTAGCCATGGACCCCTTTAACTGTAAAATAAATTCCACAGACACCGTCAGTAATGATTTAATTCCTAAAAATGATTTAAATGTGTACATTAATGTTTTGTCTAATTATTTAGAGCCATAGAGCTTTCTGTTCCTGAACCTTCCACTAACAAAACACATTAGGACCACACTGACATTATACATATACAGTCATGTGAAAAAATTAGGACACCCCATTAAATATTCAGTTCTTTATTAAGAAATGTCAACATGTCAGTTTCTGATCTTGTTTCAATTTGTACCTGTAGACGAAAGTGATGTAATTACATGTGAACTATTATTAAACAAAAGACATCAACAAAAATGAGTATTTCAACTGAGGAAAAAGTTAGGACACCCTGTGCCCTAATAGCTAGTGTATCCCCCTTTGGCTGAAATAACCTCAGTGAGACGTTTCTTGTAGCCATCTACCAGGTCCTGACATCAACTGGAAGAAAGTTTCCGCCACTCCTCAATGCAGAATTCTTTCAGCTGTGTGATGTTTATATTTATTTATATAATAACTTTGATAATGGTGAGTTGTGATTTTCACCACTGTAACAAAATTTCAAATAGAAGTCCTCCTGGTGATGCTTCACACACCCCACTTTGAGAACCACTGGTGTAGAGCAATTCCCTTCTGGTATCTCCAATATGATCACAGTGATACACAATTGCTGGCACCTTTTTCTTAGTAAGTCATTTATAAGTTAATTACCATGTTGTAAATATGTGTATTCATTAATGCAAAGTCAGGAGTGTACTAGACATGCAGAATGATTCTTTTTACAGGTTTTTATACTGATAGCTTTAGTCATCACAGGTGCAAGATTTGAACTATCTGGACTATTAGGTTTTTTTTCACAGTTGCCTGGTAGACAAGAAGGTTCAACAACCTGAACAAATGTGTTACACTAACAGCTCATTATCAGAGGTTTAGCTTGATGGTAGTCTTAGTCCCTGACCTATTTATACTAGCATGTTTTTAATGGAGACTACAAAGCACTTCTTTAAGTTGCTCTGGATAAGGACACCTGCTAAATGCTGTAAATGTAAACGTAAAGTGACAATAATTACTCCTTACTGACTTTCGTAAGACAAAAATTTGCATTTGGTATTAGGGCTGTGTTTAAACGTAATTGACTTCAATGCTTTAAGTATAGCACATGCTTCCGAATCCCATGACGATGACAGACTCGGCATGCGGAATCACTGATGAAATCCGGCAGAATAAAGTCTGTATTAATGCAGACTGATTAGCTCGCACTATGTTTGCTACCACTTTTTAGCCTAATCAGTTTCAAGGCAACCAAAACATGGGACTGGGCAAGCACTGTAGTTGTCCTGATTCAACTACAGACAAGTGATGGTTGAGAATGATGTGTTGAGTTAAGGCAAGGAAACATCTGCAGACATTAAACCAGATCTCTGCGAAAACGGACATTTTGAGAAGCAGGCGCAAATTGGGGAAAATGGCACTCTCCACCTGCCAGCACATGCCACCTCGCCTACACACACACGCACGCACACACACACACACACACACATATTCATAATTCCTCACTCTGTTCACAAAAAAGACTACTGAAACATATAATTCCTTGAAAAAAGTTGTTTAAAATTTTAAACCAATGGTCAGTGAATATTGTTAGTCCAGTCCAGTCTCATTAGCTTGGTGGTTTCTTAGTCAATATGCAAAGTAAAAAAAAAATCAGAAATCATACATTTCTATAAGTTACACTTCTTTACTGTGGCATATGGATCGGTTCACTCTCTAGAGATTCTATCACCTTGACTTCAGGATCAGTTCACACAGACATTCACCGATGCCTATCTTTATTCCAGGAACAAGATTGAAAAAAAAAAACACAAGTCACTATCACACACTATTTGAGTCATAAACTTTGATAAGATCTCAGCACAGCAGACCTCATCTGAAAGCCTTGCTACATAAACTCTCTAAATTGGGTGTTTCCAAAAAAAAAAAAAAAAACTCGTTCATTCTGTCAAACTGAATATATTTTATATATGAGAAATTCAGTACAAAGGCAGCTGCATGCTTTTGAGTTTCTTACTGAGAGGAAAAGAAACTACACATCAGGGCTTTATACATCCACACGCTTCCAGACTTAGCTACAAAATGTGTTACATATGTGCAAATAGCTGCAAAATTGATCCAGACAGATTTCCTACTATGTTTGGGCTTTTATCGAGGCACATTATGCTCATTATAGCAACATTCTTCTTTGCTATTTATTTTCCAACACTGTTTTAGCTAGCAGACTTCAGTCGTAGGTGAAATAACATGATCACTGGCAAGATCCTTCGACAACCGGCTAAACAATAGCATGAATAAAAAGAAATGGGTTGACTACATGCTTCAGACATTATACAGTATATAGACTGATAATGAAAGTTATGTGTTTGACAGATAAAGTGACGTTGACTAACTTGTTCATTCATCTTCAGTAATTGTTTCATCCTGCTCGTGGTCACAGTGGATCTGGAACCTATATCCTGGGAACACTGGGTGTGAGGCGGGAATACACCCAGGATGGGACACCAGTCAATCACAGGGCGCCATGCACACACACACACACACACACACACATTCCATACTCATTTACACTTGGGGGCAATGTAGAGTTGCTAATCCATCTACTAGCATGTTTTGGGAGGTGGGAGGAAACCAGAGAACTCAGAAGGAATCCACACAGACACAGGGTGAACATGCAGAGAAACGGCACACAGACAATAACCCGAGCTAAAGATCGAGTCCTGGAGCTGTGAGGTGGCAACGCTGGCTGCTGTGCCAACACATCACCCAGCTAACCTTTTGTTAATGTTAAATAGTCAGCTAGGCAGCATGTTTTTGATCAGGCTAATATTTAACTGGCAATCCAGCTTGATTTGGTTAATACAGTTGTTCTAACACTGTAAAGTCGCAAATGTGTCACAACAAGTGGCATGAAGATCACTAGAACATGGAGCTGTTTCAGCTGGATTTGACAGATCTGAGCTCTGAGTAGTTCTTTGATTTTTATCATTTAAACTATCTTCATCTATCTTTCCACACCCTGTCCGAATAGCGTCCAAACAATTCACTTTAAACCGAGGATGCAATATTTCAGAGCCTCATTCCCTCTATTGTGTATAAAAACATGAGAGTGAACATGAGAGTGAACACCTGTGCCAGGTGTGGGTAGCCCTGATCCTGATCACACGGCTAATCTCGGGGTTTTGATATCACGCCTCTGTGCTGGTTTTGCCCTCATAGACTTGGGTTTGATCTCAGTGTGCTGTACATAAGTGACCCACGACCATTACTGTTCTCAAACATGCTTGAGTGCTCCGTGCCGTTTCAGTTCATTAGTGTCTCTTTCATAATCCATGTGCAGATGTACAGAGAGTGAGACGGTTCTGCACAAAGTATTTAGCACCTTTTACATGAAATATGCCATTAATCCTGTGCGTGACTGCCGAATGAAATGCGATTTGATGGTTTTACGTTTCTGATCCATCTGCGGCCATGTAGACTGACAATGAGGATCCCCATGGTGGACGGACAAGCCCCTGCTTGGGCAGAATGGGTTAGAATTACAGTGTGGTCCTTTCTGGGAAGTAACAAAACACATTTACTTTATACTTTACTTGACGGTTTCATTCATTTAAACACATTGAATATGCTTATATTGAAATATTTGTGATGTGCTTTGTGATTCAGGCACTAATTTGTTGGTGGGTGTTGTATTTTCATTATAGAGCTAGTGCTCATCTCCCATGCTGCTGGGAGTGTTAACACAAGTGTTAACAGACAGGTTTTGCAGTTAGCTCCTAAAAACAAAAGAGCAAAACTAAAGCGCTCTCTTTAGGCAGAGATGAAGCAAGAGCTAAATCCCACCGCACCACTGTCAACAGGTCGTCAAACAGCATTGTGGGTAATGTAGGAAACGGGTAATGAAAGAAGTTCAGATTTTAATTACAAAACAAATCTTCGATCATATATTATTTCATAAAGATTAATATTCAAGTCATTCAGGGATTTTACCTTTAAGATGTTTTACTTTTACTCACTACATTTCAAAAACAAATCCCTGTATAATATCTGGAATATTTCTGGAAATCTTAACTGTAATTTTTGCAAGACAGCACTGAGCTGTTGATATGAACGAGTATGGACTAAAATGATTCCTTGATGTACTTATTCGTAAATTTACATTTTACATATGATTCGGTGTTTATACCTACAGCCTAGCTTGCGTTATGATGCGTTTGACTAAAGCTCATAACTCAGAATGTCCAATCCGCGAACAGAGACATAAATCAAATAAATCAAAGAATGAAAATCGAAGAAAACGTTCAATAAAATCGGTCTCCTCAACCGCAGCTTCAGCACATGACGACGAGGCAACATGGCTCCTCAGATCGTCAACAGCAAATAAAATATCACTTCACTACTTTAAATGAGTTTATAGTAGTATTTACTTTACATCAATCAACACAGACACACACATATTTGGTTAAATCTATGACACTAACCCTCTGGTTTTGAGAAAGTAAATACATCACAAACTCATCATCAACGTTAGCTGGCTAGCTTGTTGCTAAAAAAAAAACACATGCTTTCATCAAAACAAAGCTAAGAAAATATGCGTTTAAACGTTTCCTTAAACCTATCTTAGGCAGCATTACGAGGTTTCTTTGCATTTTTATCTCTTAAATGAGTGAAAGTAACAGGGTTGAGGTTTTTAGGTTTTGAGAGTTAGCAAATACACAAAATGTGGTTAATTAGCATCCGTGCTAATTGCATGAGGACATTATGGCATTTGAATGATTTATTTAAAATGTATTTAGTTTGTAATGTCATATAGGCTCTCCTTTTTTAAGCATTATTTAATAAAATGATGGTGATTTTAAAACTAGGATCATATTTTATAGTTTAAATAGTGTTTCGAAAGGAGAAGTTTTTTAGGGAAATGCTGCCATCTTGTGGACGGTTTAAGAATTGAACAAAGCGACGAATGAAGCGTTTTCTAAACGGCTCCGTGTTGAAGGTGTAGTGCACTCTGTGGCTTTGTAGTGCACCTCTATAGGGAGCAGGGAGTGATTTGGAAATCATCCAGTGACGACTGTAAACTGTTTGTTTCACTCTGAAAGGCACAATAACACTCACACTTGCACTTTTTATTAAGAAAAATAAGAAATGTTTCTTTTAGTAAGTTACACAGTAGCGTGTGAGAGGAGTGAAAGACAGAAAATACCACTGGAGGTAAAAAAAAAAAAAAAAAGAAAAGAAAAAACAGCTTACTTCCGTTTCAGCTCTTCTGAGAAAGTGTAGGCAGGTCTTTCCAGTAAAGGCCAGGTGTAAACAGCACATTTTCATAAAGTCCAGGAAGTCCCCGCCCACTTTCACACCACACCTTATTCCCCTGCACTCCACTGAAAGCAGTCAGAAACAATTATTCAGGCATTTTTGTTCCACCATGAAAGCAACATGGCTTGGAAGATCTTAACAGCTGCTTTATTCCTCCTCTCTGTCTCTCAGGTGTCATGTCTCCACATCACAAACATCTCCTCTCTGACCTGCAGCCACTTGGTGAGTAGAGAACATATTCCATTTATTATTATTTGTATGATTTGTTTTACTAAATACGTACTATGTGTGTTCCTGTGGCCTCATTTAACTTCCTGTGGTTTTTAGACTTGATCGTAACGTCTCTCTGACATTCCACAGGGTTTATTTTTCAAATCATATTTAACAGCAAAACACCTTAAAGTACACAAAGCTGGAAAGTACTGTTAGACAAAATAGTTTAGTGAAGTACATGTTAGTCATATTCATACTGCTTATTATATATCAAATGTCTTCCAGTACAGAAAGTACACATTTAGCCCACATAGTATTCACTTCTCTATTCACTTAAAATGATTGTGCTTCCTTTTGTTCTTTTCTTTAAAGGTGCCATGTGACATTAAAACAAGTGAGTGTTTTCCACACACACACACACAATTGTCTTACTATCCTTTTGACTCTTTTATTATTATTATTGTTGTTGTTGTTATTGTTGTTGTCTTATTAATTTAATAATGTCAAAATGTCCCTACAAGTTCAAAACTGTCAGTATGAAATTCATTAACAGTATTAATAATCCTATAGCACTCAAATCTGAGTTTATTCCTGTTTCCCCAGATAACTGTATATATAAAGAATGGCTGAAACCGCAGGCATACACTCCGACCAGTCCAGTGGATCTGAAGATTCACGAAGACGTCACAACGGATGAGAACGGAGACTTGGTGCCTGTGATTGTGGCAGAATGGAAAGCAAGGGATGATGGTTAGTGTGTGAAGTCGCCACGCTATGCTGATGTAGGAGACGTGGGAATTCGATTGTGTTCCCTGCTGAAATATATGGACTCTTGCCTTTCTTTAGCACTAAGCCAGTGTCGTACAGACATGATTTGTGATTTATGTCAAAATTCTATCTACATATCCTGCTAATTATAGACAATATCATTTTCTAGGAAGTGAATAGATGTACATGATTATTTCTGATCAACAATAAAGATGTTAATATATTAAAAACAAAATTCAGGAAACGTGTGGAAGCCCAAAATGGCAAATATTAAGCTTTTAATGGTCTTAACAACAAATCATTGGTCAGTAAATGAGCAAGAATGAAGCAGATGCACTCCTGAGAGCTCCTGTGCCTCCATTTGCTGGTTTCCTTTTGCTGCAGTGAACTGTTTGTTTGGGGGAAAAGCTAGAAGCAGGGAAAGTCTTCTTGTACACAAAGGTAAAATCA
>CM040992.1:19022718-19049329 GCA_022985145.1 Pangasius djambal
CGTGTCCGGGTGTACAAACATTTCCAAAAATATCTTCCGGGATGTTTTATTTTTTCTAAAAGATGAGTGATTATCTGGTTATCTGCCGCACCTGATGCAGCTCATCAAGAGCCACGAGGCTTAAACGTTTAAAGAGATCAAAGGGAAAAGCTTCCCACACTAACGTCCTTTATCTGTTTGTTTAAATCTTGCTCATTTCCTGACCAATGATTTGTCGTTAAGACCATTAAATTCATATTTTGCCATTTTGAGCTTGGCCCATTTTTTGGCCCGGAGTGTAGATCTTTCATGCAGTGCAATGATTATGTGGTTAAAAAAAAAAGTAGGGCAACTTTTAGTCTGCATTCTTTAATCATCTTTAGCTGGATTCTGAAGTAGAACTATTCATGTTTCTGTTTCTTTCAGGGAGCATTACTCATTTGATTGGAACTGAGTTTCAAGTGACAAAGCAGGGCAGCGGTGAACACTTCTGTGTCCATTACCTGTTTCTCGAGAAGATTACCACAATGAGAAATCCATTTGGTGAACTGGTGAGACATGAAACAACACAAAACCACGCTTTGTACCTTACCGTCTTTCTCTGATCATTATTATTATTATTATTATTATTATTATTATTATTATTAAATCTCTGATGTGGTACTTTTAATTGTAGTGGTCTTTTTCTCTGGACAAAGTGGTTGTTGAGCCAGGTGAGACATATTTGGTGTCAGTCTCCAACCTCCCCAAGCCAAACATCGCCTACACCAGTTACAACATCAACAAAACTATCGAAGTCTCAGGCAAGTTAAAGCAAGTAAATGTTTAACAGCTTAACTAAGGTTAAGGCTGATCATCACTTGTATCCAAAGCATTCGTGTTCTTGTGATTTCCTTCACAGCATAGTAGTACAGACTTTTACTCCGAGTCACATGCTAATTAAAAAATAAACAATTCAGTGATGCATTTGAATTCACATAATCTTAAAAGTAATTAAAATTACTTTTCAAGTTGTGTATTTGTGATTATCAGTGAAAAACACAGGACAAATCATGACAAAACTATGATTCAAACTACCATTGAAAAAGCTTTATAGCTGTGTTTGCAAGTGCATTTTCACTTCTAGTGGGACTTTTTGGCATGGGACTTGTGTTTAAGAGGAAGTGAGATTTGACAAAAACACTGTAGGAGTCTACCTCCGTGGTAGGACTGTTCCAAGGCAGCGTCACTAAATGCTGTTGTTTGCCACAAATTCTGCCGGCTGGCCAAAAATCACTTCAGCCTTAAATTTAAGGAAATCAGTTTGACTGAATTGTCTTACACCTGGCTGGAGTATGTCCTCCTTACTAGTATGTCCGTATTTTAACTACTACCAGAGAATTTAACACTACTCCCAGAAGTTTTGCCACGTGCATTGTTTTTGTGCATGTTGTCACGTCCTCCTAAACATGCACCTGCTAAAAGTCTCACTCGAAGTCTCATATTTAGTTCAGAATGCTGTTATAAGTGTGTATCTGTTACAACAGGTTGTAAAAGTCCTGCTATGCAGTCGACCCGAATCTGTATTGAAAGAGGTGAGTGAACACCTGACTGTATTTGCCTTTAGAAAACAAAAACTAACATGCATGTGTGCCTTCATTCTTTTTTACCACACTGCTTTGTTACACAGTTTCCACGCATCACTGCCTACGAGTGTAATATTTATTGTGCCTCTGTCTCTTTGTGCCACAGGAGAAAACTGGAATCCCAACATTTCCATGGTGAAGTCAGGGCCTCAGGACAGGACACTTTTTGTTACCTTTGACACTGATGAGTATTCTGAAATTTATAAAGTCCATGTGAAGTGCAAACAACACAAAGAAACCCAAAATCTCAGTAAGGTAAGGAATTGAATTAGACATTTCACGCATGGCCATCATATTATCACCACATATTTTGGAATTCTTGTTCTTTGGAGAAAGCAGTAAAGTGATTCACATCTTACACTCATTGATACAAACCTCATTTTTAAGGTGAATTTTCACTGTATCTTTTCTTTTGCGCAGGAAAACAGGTCATCCCTAAATGTCACATTTGACCTTGAAGCTTGGCCACACACATGCTGCAGTTTCACTGTGGAGGTATTTTCCCCAACAGTTCTGCAATACAACATATAAACTGTATACCTCTAATTATAATATACAATTTCATATTTTAAGTTAAGTGGTTGTACACATATTTATTTGTAAATGTTTCCACATGTAGATCCAGCCCTTCTTTAAGTGTGGAAACGACTGCTTGCGGAAGAAAAAGAGTTTTAATATATGTTCAGGTGTGAAACTAATACAAGCATCCAGTTTTCTTTATTCTTATCTTCTGTTACTGCTAAATTAAACAGTTGAATGTTTCTGGCTATAACATTTACGTTCATTTTTCTAAACAGAGCCACCTAAACCACCCAAAGGTGCAGAGGATTTGTGGAAGGTTTTTACTGGTTTGTTTGTCCTGCTCTGTGGTCTTTGTGCCATATGTGCCATTTGTTTGCACTACAGGAAGCAGCAGAAGGGTAAGTAATATGAGATCATTTCATTTTGAAATATAGAGGTTCAAATAACTCCTGGTAGCTTTCAGAAAGTTGCTACTTATCACTGACAGACATGATTATACAGTTAATATTATACTTTGGATCACAGGTCCAGGACCAAGCCTGTCTGGGCACCCCGCTGCAGATGATCTTCCAGATACTAAGCATTCCGTGCTGATCATCTACTCGAGAGACCACCCAAAGTACACTGATATAGTGCTGAAGCTCTGTGCCTTCTTGAGGGCCAAATGCGGTACAGAGGTTTACTTGGACCTACTGGACACGGCCTCTGTTGGAGCCATGGGCCGCTTGCAGTGGACGGAATTGCAGAAGCGTTGTATAGAGCAATCCTCTGACAAAGTGCTGGTCCTCTGCTCTCGAGGGGTGCAGGCCAAGTGGGGAGCCATGTGTGGCGGACCTCGAGTCCTCTTACGTGAGGATGTTCGCTCACCAATGGGGGACATGCTGACACTCGCCCTGCAGCTCATTACACCTGATATGCAGCGGCCCGCCTCTTATGGCAAGTACTTGGTAGCATATTTTGAGGACATAAGTGATGAATATGACGTGCCCTCCATGTTTGACGTTGCAGTCAAATACAAGCTAATGAAGCACTTTGAAGAGCTCTTCTTTCGGATCCTGGATCTAGAGAAATATCAGAAGGGGAAGGTGCACACAATTAAGGGCATTGGCATCGATGACTATATCAACTGCCCATCAGGCAAAGCTTTGAGGGACGCCATTGAAACCTTCGAGGCTTACCAGTTAGAGAATCCGGACTGGTTTGAGAATGAGTGCTTAGACAGTGAAGATGAGGTTCCAGTAGCCGAGAGCAGCCCTTTTCTTAGCGAGTGTCCAAGACCGGTTTTTAAGTGTGAGCCTGTGCTCAACATTGGACCCTCCGTATGCGAGTGTGAGGTGGAGATACATCATGTGGACCAGACCCATAGTGTATGGTCCACTGAAATACCACATCTTAACCTGGAATTTGAGGAGCCTTCTGTTCTAGATATCCAACCAGCACACCAGGTATATTCCCTCCATCCAGCTGTGGAAGCCCCAGTTGGTATCCACAAAGCTGGGGTGTGCCATGCAGATTCAGAGAACCATCCCTGCCTTTTAGTTGAACCTGCACTACGGGAACCTTTACCATCTAGTAGGAATGAGGTATTTGTGAACAGTGGGCCACCGCCAGAGGACTCCCCTGCCATTGATAAAGAGGAGGCCCTAAAGAAACTATTGAACCTCCAGGTCTCCCTGGTATCCTTTGATATTACAGCTCCTCCACCCTCGGTAGATGATCAGTTCCAGACATCTTGGGATATGCACTCATCCCAGCCAGTGGAGATGGATGAGAGTCAGGTGGAAGCGGCCTCAGGAAAGAGACAGTCTAGATGGTCAGATCAAGGATATAGTTCAAGAGACTCAATGGTAAGGGAGGAACCTCCTCCATCCTCTCTTGCTGCACTGGCTAAATTGCAGGAAGCCCTATACCTAAACAGTCCCATCTCGTCCGGTTTCTGCACAGAGACCATGGAGAGTTGATATTAATATGATAGTACGCTAGGGCAAAGAGACTTCCAGTACACCCTACAAACAAACCATTTTACAAGCCATGTAAAATGGCTACATACATGCGATAAATCGCTTTTGTCCTAGTCAGGGTGGAGGTGCATCTGTAGCCTATCCCAAGAACACTGGGCGTGGAGTAGGAATGCACCCTAATGGGATGCCAGTCCATCACAGAACGCCATGTATGCACACATTCACAGCTACGGGCAATTTAGCACAGCCAATCCACCTACTAGGTTTCACTTTTTACATTTTTTTTTTGTTGTTGTTGCTCAGGTTGTCAACAGGAAACCAATGAAAATCCACATATTCTGTAGGAGATGTGTTTTAATGTTTTCTTATGTACAGCAAGTGACAATTATCTGAAACCTGTGAACTGTTGTTTGCAGTGCTTACACGAGCTTGAAAATGCAAAAAAAAAAAAATCTTGTAACATTTTTTATGACACATTTTAACAGACAAATGGACATCTGTCCACTGATTTCCATTTAAATAGGGTTTACATTTAATATTGCACATAACCTTTTTGGTTAAAATGGGTTTTCATCACAGGGAATCTACAAGCTGTAATTTACAATATACTGATTTCTTTACTACGGCATGCATTGCACTAAAAACAACTGTTCATGTAAAAACAAACATATGTTTGAAGATAAATTGTTTCTCAGTCTTCTCTCAGGTAGATTTGTATAATCAGATTAATGGATCTCCATCAGATGGGGCTTTAAATGTAATACTATAATAGTACTTTAGTAATAACTGTAAATGAAAAACTGCATTCTTTGGTTGTCTTTGTTGTGTGCTTTGTTTTTTTTCGTTTGTTTTTTTTTTTACTGGAATTTACTGTAAACATACAAAACAAAATTGTCCACCTGTCCCCTTATTCCAGGTTTAAGATTTGCTAATAAAATTCTGCCATTTTATTTTCCAACAAGGTGATGTCAGAATTTTATAGTGCAAAAAAAGGCCCATAAAGACTCACATGAGAGGGACTTCTGTACAACATGTGAAGGTGTACGCACAAGTATGAGTCAGCATGAACATTTTACATGCGTGCTATTTTTCTGACATACACATATTCACACATGGAATACATTTGTGTTATAAACATATTCACACTGCACGGTGAGGCACAAAATCCCATTTTTGATAATGCACTTTCGGCCTGCATATTTAACTTCCTTTGACATTCTTTCCGTTCCTACTTATTAAGCTAACGTTTCTGTTTGTGTATACCAGCTAGTACACTTCCTTGTCTTTGAAATGCTTGTTATCGAAATCTAACTGAACCTGTAGACTAGCCAAACAGGTTTTTAAAGCAACATATGAGTTCTGTGGAAAGAGTTAGTAAAGATGGGGTTTTCCATTTCTTTCATCAGGCCTACTTTTATTTCCTGCTTCTGACCTATTATGATGCATCTTGAACATGTTGTCAAAGCATTTTGAGGTCATGCAGAGAGGTAGCCTAGCTCTGAGTGGAGAATAACGAGCTGCTGTGCCAAGGCCACTCTTACGTGGGTATGAGGTCTAAAGATGGGCTGCGTATTTCTTCACTTTGTGGTATTCGCGAAGTATTAACAAGTATGTAGTTATGACCAAAGTTATCAGCAATCGTCATAAGCCCATACGATACACAATTAATGCAGTATTTCTTTCACAGCTACCCGCCTTAACATATCCTCCATCGACATTTTTCAATAAAAAGAATACATTATTTTCACTTGAAAACATTTTACACCTTTTTCACAAGTGCATTTAAATACATCCACATACAATGTGTCTGACTGCTCAACAACTGGGAGACAATTTCTACTTCACATCAGTTCAATGATATCTATTAAATGTTATATATTTTTAGTATATAAAATAAACCACTAATCGCATAGCACCTATTACCGACACTTTTTCATATGTTAGCACCCGTGAGCCTAAACGCGAGGTATGTACTGACACTAATAACAGATATAATGTCTAAATTCTTTGCTTAGATCCATTTTCAAACCATGCGATCCTATTATAGACTGTCTGTCCTGCCATGGCTCATCAGAGCGACGTGCTCAACCTACTTTTTTTTTTTTTTTACTGAATACACATGATTTTATTTTTTTAGGTTCATCCAAAGATACAGCCCTGCTGAAAAATTCAGCTTGGACTGGTCAGCTAGTCAGCTGCCAAATCACAGATCAAGCATCTTTTCCAGCTGTTCAGTTATTTTCCACTGTCCTTATTACTAGACTAAACTTGATCAATAAGTGTGTAAGATCTTCTAAGGGCCTTACTGTTCTGTGATTTTCTTTAAAAAAAATAACCCGCCAATGATGTAGCATTAAAAGAGGTAATTGAGAAATTGTTTGCTTTCTACTAGCACTTACAGGCAAACTAGCAGGCAAAGATGGTCTACTATTTTGACCAACTTAGCCTGTGTTTTAAACATCGTATTGTTTCTCTGAATGTTTTCATTTCACTCTCCTGACTAAACTTTTGCACTGATAAAACCTTGCTGCCAATTTCTCTTAACTGACTCAAATTCTTAAGGCAAGACACTACAAGTAGAAACGACAATTTTGGCCACAACAGTCATTTTTCACATTTTTGGATAAATTGCATATACAACATTCACTTAATATGTATTACTTGTTTGTTTAATTCGCTGTTTTTGCCCACTCACTTTTTTTTCCCACTTTATCTGAAACACTCAGTGACGTTTGTGTATTTTTAAATAAAAACTGTTAAAACTGTTTTATCAAAAATTTTTCTACATCCAGAACCAAAAATCTCAGTCTCTAAAAGACCTGAATTCATTAATTTTAGGTCCGTTCCTATCCCTAATGGAGGAAGTTCCCAAGATGCTGATTATTGTTAGATATGTTAGACTTTATACTTAATATAGCAAAAAAAAAAAAATCATTTTTTTTTTATTAATAAGTGTATGTTTTTTCTTGATTAAAAAAACTTCACTTTTCAGTGTCTCCACAGTGAAATAAATATTTTAGTTCTAAATTATTTAAGGCTTTAATCAGTATGAAACATTATCCATATTTAATTATATGATGCCTCATTTGCATACATAAATGTACATTTCTGAAAAAGTGCCAATGCAAAAATACCTTGCAGAGATTTGTTGTTTTATTCACCTGTAGTGTTTTGCCTTAACTGTTAAGAAGAACAGAGGAAGTTAATGTTTTCACATACAGAAAGTTAGCGTTAGTGAGCATTAGCCTGCAGCGGGTGATCAGCTACATACTACCCTGTCAGCAGTGTCGTGTCGGTAATAGATGTGTGTGACAGTCCATTATTAATATTAACAAATTCTCAATAGCTTCAGTAAAGTGCCTCACAATACAAGTGCAAATCAAAAACACCACGAGTCACGCATCACTAATGATCATCGGGATCATGAACACACACCAGAGAGGGTTTACAACCGGTGAAGTCGTGGGAAGAGGAGTCGGATTTGGCTCCAATATAGCTTCCTATTGGACTTGGCTAATGATATGAAGTTAGCTTGATATTAGATGTTTCATATCCACAGCAAAAGGTTAGTGACACTAGTTAGGGACCGACTTCAAAGTGCCATACATGAATAAGATGAAGAAATCAAATAGTCTTTACTTGAGTACTATATAAAGGATGCAGTTAGATGGCAGTAATGATGCACAACGTCGGGATTTTGGTTGTAGTGTAATACATATTTTATATCCTTTTTTTTTTTTTTTTTTTTTTTTTTTACACCTCTGGGATATTTCAATATTCTTTGAACTGTTTGACATTCAACATTAAAACCAACTGTAAAGAGAGCAACTAGGTGACAATAATGCTGCACAACCTTTGGACATATTACAATAGATATTTTATATTAGCTTTTCTTAAGCAAACTGGGATTTTCTCAGTTCTATGCAGATTAGGTACGCGAAAAAAACAAGTTATGTGGTCGAATGATTACTCAGACCAATCCTACAGTGTGTGGTCCGACATTTACTACTTTAATTCCTATTTATCGTTCGACGCACAAAAGTGGAAGAAAAGCTTTTTTACCATGGTCGACCGTGTTTTCATCTTATCCTGTTATATACAACTTCTCAGTAAATGCGTATAGAGGTATTACGAAGAAAAGAAAGCTTAAAGGAAGTAGTAGAGATCACTGGTGCCTCTGGTGAGTATACGTAGCCACTGTAGTTAGCTTGTATGGATAATGCAAATGTAACATGGACACCCTGTATATACACCATTTGTCATTAGAAATTAAAAAAAAAAAAAAACACACTCTGGACAGTGCATTCCCATAAGACAAAAACTCAGCTTGTCACTTGCTAGCATTATTGTCATACAGTAAAAATCAATTGAAATATTATATATATATATATATATATATACACTCACCACTTTAACGTCGTTGATGAGAGAGATCAGAGGAGAATGACCAGACTGGTCTGAGCTGCCAGGAAGTCTATAGTAACCCAAATAATCACTCTTTATAACTGTGGCGAGCAGAAAAGCATCTCAGCATGCACAGAACATCGACCTTGAGGTGGATGAGCTACAACAGCAGAAGACCAGGTTCCACTCCTGTCAGCCAAGAACAGGAGTCTGAGGCTATCACGGGCACAGACTCACCCAAACTGGACAGCTGAAGACTAGAAAAAGAGCAGGTGATTTATTATTTTTTTTTGTTGTAATATTCAACTATCCAGTTTCGATGAGCCCGTGCCCATGATTGACCTCTATCTGCCTTTTATGCATTGTGTTGCTGCTACATGATTGGCTGATTAGATAAATGTATAAATGAGCAGGTGTACAGGTGTTCCTATTAAAGTGGACAGTGTATAGTATGTCCAATATATCCTGGACACCCTTTACAGTTGGTTTTAGTTGTTTAGTTTGTATGTCATAAGGTTCAAAAGATATTGGAATTCAAGTAAGTAAAAAACAAAACTGAGGAAGCGTGGACTTTGAGGCTGTATATCTACCTCACAGACATGCGCTGCAAGAGTTAGGAGTATTCATGATTTCTTCAATCAGATATCCGGTAAAGTAAGCGTGTTAGCCAGCTAGCTAGCACTGGCAGTGAAGAGTATGAATACTACACTTGTGAATATTAATAAATCCCTTCAACAATCCTGTCAGTGCAGAGCAGGTTAGCTAGCTACTTAGTGTTTACAGTGCAGATTATGAACAGAAGGTCCCCTTAAGAAATCCTGTCAGGTCAGCTTATGTTAGCTATTTGGTAAGTGTCAGCAATTACAGGAAAAATCCACCCTGAATGACCATGTGATTTTCAGTGATGCAAAAGATTTATTTTACGCTTCAATTCGGAGTTGACGTTTTGGTTTAAACTTTTTTTCATCGACATGGCAAACCAATAATATACCAATCTTCAACTTTCATGCTAATACTGCTGACGCCATCACACTCGTCATCTCCTAGACTGCTAACTAGCCGAGTTCTGGTGTAACCCAGCGTAACTGCGTCGTGTAGCTGCATTGCATTCTGGACTTTTGAGTCCAGCGTTTGCTGCCTGGGCCACTTCCATGATGGATTTTTCATTAATATGACACGGAACGTCCTGGGAAAATGCTGAGTGAGAAAAGAAGCTTTTGCTCTTTTGTTATTAAGAGCAAAATCTGACTGTTATCACTTACGTTTGAGATTGTTGAAAACGTTTGGTCTATTAAACGCCATTTTAACTGCCATCGAAACGTCGCCCTGTGACTCCAGAGTGGCACAACTACTAATTTCTCACAAAAATAAGGAAAATACAGCACCAAACAACAAATTAGCAGCACTAAGCACGTCACAAATAGTTCAATATAAACATATTTAAAGTGTTTCAGGGTGGAGTTTTCCTTGAACATGATGTAAAGATTTAGAAATCCGGGCAGGTTAGGTTACTGGCTAACAACGTCAATGCCAAGAAGCCTAGCTATAGACTTAAAGCCACGCCCACTTCCAGCTGCTCACTTTTCCCTCTGTGACCTGCGCATTAGGATGTGTAAAAGCCATTATGTCACACCCTAGGTAAACACTTGTAGCACACAGGGAGTAGCGCGTGAGAGTCTGCCTTTTCCACGTCGATTTGTTTGGTTGTAGCACCTGTTGAGATGTTGGTCTTGCGACGGCGTTTCGTAAGGCTGGTTATATGGTGAGTTCTTGGGAAAATCCTGTCAGTGCGCGTCCCAGTTTATTTTCCGCAGCAGCATCTAGGGCTGGGTGTTAACAGCCAGCGTGTTAACGTAGCCGCGCGGGCACATGTCGTTCTCCGAGACGCAGTGGGAGAACTGGGCCGGGTCTCCTCCGCGTGCCAGCCTGCGCGCGCTCCTCACGCTGGCGCACTGCTCCACTAATTCCAGGCACTTGCACGCCAAGAAAAAGACGTTCTTGAACATAAAAAGTGACACGGGCATGTCGTAGAGGAACACGAGCAAGCATCTGACGGCGAGCAGAGGCGCGTCCAGCAGCACGCCGCTAAGGAACCGCGCGCACATCCAGCGGCAGCGCATCCGCGAGGCAGCGGAAAGCTCGTAGAGCCAGAGCACCGGCACGGCCAGCGCCACGAAGTACGCCGCCATCACGCCGTACTTCAGGTACGCGTTGTTGGGGATCTCGTTTTGCACGAGCAGCAAATCTACGAGCGTGAAGCTGTCCAGCACGTCCACGCACGTGCTCACGAAGCAGCTCTGTGAGTGGTAGCGCGGCGCGCCGTGCGGATCCTCCACCAGCGAGTTAATGAGGCAGAAGAGCAGCGGCGCGGCGAGCAGCGCGGTGGCCTCAAAGCCGGCGGCGCCCAACGGCACCTCGCGCGCCACCAGCCCCAGGATGGATGTCTGCAGCACGAGCGCCACCTTCGGCGCGCACGCGATCACGTAGACGAGCCACGCGAGGTGCGCGAACGCGAACTCGCCCAGGTGACAGCCGAAGAGCGAGCTCTTTTGGCGGAAGCCGCACGCTCGCTCGCGCTTGCTCCTAGCGTTGCGGACGAAGAAGATGGCCCAGCCGGAGACCACCACAAGGTCCGTGGCTATCCAGGAGCACCAGTACAGGTCGGTGAACGCTATGAGGTAGAAGTCCAGGATACCGCCCTGCAGCACGAGCAAGGCGAAGCACAGCAGCTTGTAGAAGAGGTTCTTGGCGGAACGCGGGACGAAAGGCGGCGCAGACGGCGGGAATTCGCACCCAGAGGTCATGGCGCGAGCCGCCGCGGAGGCGCTGTCCGTGCTGCCTCGGTCCGCGTTGGCGCTGGACGCGCTCGTGCTCGTGCCCCTCGTGCACGCGCCGCTGCGGAGGAGAAGCTGGCCGTTCTCCGGTGCCGAGGACACGGGGGAGTCTGGGTAGATCGCCGCTTCGGCTCGAACACAGCTGGCCACGGAGTTCGCTTTACGAATGTCCGCGATCATCGTATTCCTGCCCGCTCTGCGTCCTCGCCCGCGTTTCGGCTCCGGCCCTGCGCAGTGACAGACGCTCAGAATGGCGCAGAAATCCCGTTATGGAGCGCGTTGGAATGGACTGTGTGCGCGTCGGAAGACGTGTCAGTGCTTCCTAGTCCTGTGCTCTACATCAGAGCGTTTTCCCTGCTCACACCAGACTCTCACCTAATTACCAACAGCTGTAATATCAGGAGCGAACATTTCTGTCAAATGCACAGTCCTGACCACAGGGTTTGGGACACACTGATGTACAACGCTCACATATGAAAATACACACCGCCCCAATGCAAAGTTGTCCCCTAGGCTACCCTTGTACACACCTAGTGACCCCAGCTGTTTCAAAGCGTGTTACAATTTTGTTGAATGCAAACGTTTGCACCCCCCCGGCTTATTTTATATATTGATGATGATGATGATGATGATGATGATGAAGATAAGACAACAATCCAAATCATACAGAAAATAAATAGAAAATCGTTTGACTAGGGCCTTTGGGGTGAAGATCAGAGAACTGAGAAGACCCAAAAGCTGTTCAGAAGATATGAAGGAAGTTGTAGGCAGTTGTAAATGAAAGGGGATGGCACATAAATTACTACAGAATATTTATATTGCATCCATAAAGTAACCATTTCTAAAGTAATTTACTTCGCTCGTAACTATTAATATTCAAAAATACACTATTTGCTCATTTTGATACTTGTGATAGTGAAAGAGGGGAGCACGGTGGCCTCGAACATCCAGGGTTGGGGGTTCAACTCCCGCCTCTGCCCTGTGTGCACAGAGCCTGCACGTTCTCCCTGCGCTTTTTGGGGGTTTCCTCCCCCAGTCCAAAGACATGCGTAGGCTGACTGGCATCTGTAGTGCATGAATGAGTGTGTGATTGTGCCCTGTGATGGGTTGGCACCCCGTCCATGGTGTCCCCTGCCTTGTGCCCCGAGTCCCCTGGGATAGACGCCACGCTCCCCTGCGAACACAGCTATAATTAACTATAAATGGATAAAAAGTATGATGTGTCATTCATTAATAAATGGTTAATGTGGGCAATTTACTGTGGTACAAGTCAAATACAACACTTTAGGGATAATGAACAATAACAGTAACTCTTCATTACTCCAGAAACTCTTATCGAGAAGCAAACAGCACAGCTAAAGCATTACAGTGTTTTGTTGTGTGTGTAATCATGAAACTGCAGCCTTAAATCTGTGAACGTACATCATTCTTTACATCCAAACAATACAACAGGAAGACAAAAAAAAAAAAAAAAAAAAAAAAAAAAAAAAAAAAAAAAAAAAAAAAAAAAAAAAAAAAAAAAAAAAAAAAAAAAAAAGAGACAAGACTGACAACACTACTGTGATAATAAACTTTAATTTTCAAGTTATGTTGGATGGTTCTGGACCATAGAAAACAAGCACATATCAGTATAAACATATGCAATTTTAATTTAGTTCAACAAGAACCGAATAACAACTGGGTGTTTGTGGATTGGCTACTGACAGCCGAGCTTAATATGCAATACTGAAGCAAAACATAAACCTACAATTACTAGACAGTTAAAGTGATGAAACACTCGGCTTCATATTTGAATGCATTTAAGTCTGCTTTCGGGAGTCCAATTTCACAAAAAGTATCGCTACACTCAGTTCTTAGGAGAGACTGTATTTGATACCACAGGTGGTTATAACCTGTACACTTCAGGTAGGTTAAAAACTGACCTGACTAGGCCAATTAGAGAGAATTGGAGAAGGAGAAGTAATAAGGGAGGGAGTGAGAGAGAGGGGGGGGGGGGGGGGGGGGGGGGGGGGGGGGAGAGAGAGAGAGAGTGAGAAGGATAGTGAGAGGGAGAGAGGAGAGAGGGAGAGAGGAGAGAGGGAGAACAACGTTCAGTGACATGAATTGTTTTTTATAAACGTTAAGAGTGCATGTGTGCATTTGACATCAAGGAAGCTCACCACCACCACCACCCCAGAATCAGTGCATGAGAGGAGAGAATATACCAGAAAAGCATCACAGCCACCACCAGTTACAGTAAAGTCTTATAAAGCTGCTGTATGCTGTATCCCGAGTAATCAGGACTATACCTGGGTAGATAAGTCAAACCTAGACTTCAGAATAAAACCATTAAGATTTATTAGCAATATCATTCCAATTTTTTTTTACATGTATAACTTAGTGTCTTTTTGTCATTTTTTTTTTTTAAGCTTTGTCATTTTTTTCTATTTTTATGTTTTTCCTTTAGTACATAATGTACATACAAACACTCACAGAACTGAAGAGGTTTTCTAGGAAGGCTTTAGCACGGGTGCAAAGACCTGTTCTTCCATTTCTTTTTCTTTTTTTTTTTTAAATCTGATCTTTATATAGATAGATATATATGTATAGAATAATTCATTTTACTTTGAACTGAATTCATAAGTTTAACGGCCTGCTGAAAGGCACTGCCACAACACGGAGGAATATAAGCTACTGTCCATCACTCACACGGTCTAGCTTCTAGTAAGGGGAGGGGGTGAGGAGTAATCGATGGTGGCAGGAAAGATTAGAGAGGGACAGAGGGAAAGGGGGGAGTAACGACGGGGTGCTATAGGTAGAGCTCATAGTAATCGTCCAGCTCTTCGTGAAATAAGTCCCACTCATCTTCGGAGTCGGTGACGTCATCGTCGGTTCCTGCCGCCAGAAGCATAAGCAGCATCTCGCTCAGCTCAAACGTTACCATCTCCTCGTCGTCGTTGTCCAAGGAGTCGCTGCTTTCCCGCTCATCGAGCAGGTCCCAGAGCGGCGTGCGCCTCGAGCCCTGTGAAACAGCGCGGCAGAACGTTAGATGGCGTGTTTTTAAAACAGATGGACTATTTTACTGTTTTTTCCCTTTATGAGGCTGTTCGCCATTTCACGACAGGTTCCCATTCCCTGGCAGCTACTCTATTCTTATCAGCGTGTCTTGTGGGAATAGAGAAGAGCAGGAAATAACAGTGCTACAGTACAGTGCTTCGTGAAATTGGGATTATTTACTCGCCGATGTAAAAGCAGACAGAGACGAGGCGAGTAAAGAGCAACGATGATGCTTGTTCAGACGCTGATATGGATGGAAAAGCGATAACTCGTTTCCTGTTCTAAGGTTGTAACTCTTTAAAATTGGCAGAATTATTATCCATAAATAGATTAGCTTAGAAATAAAGATGAAGGCGGGGTATTCGCATGCTCTCACTTGTCAGTTCAGGATAACTTAAATCAGTTATAATATAAGATAATACAGAGATGACAGAATTATTCAGGACGCTTACAATATTTGCCCTTTGGTACTGGATGGACGGTACATTTAAAACTTCGAATAGCCCATTAGTCTGTAGGCTATAAAGAGAGGCTGCTATAGACAGTTTCCATGGTCATATTTCAGATTTGTGTGTGTCTTTTACTACTTTTTTACTACTACTACTACTTTCCTTTAAATTAAGTGCAAAAAAAAAAAAAAAGTTGTTTTAGACAATCGGTGTTGGTGCATTTTAGAGGAACTGGACTGGATTTTTTTTTCCTTTTGTACTTGTGGAGTTAAGCAGACTTTAAAATGCTACAGCTGCACTTCTTCTTGGGATCACTGTGATTGAGACGTGCAAATAAGATGCTCATTTCAGTTCGGCAAATTCTCTAGTTTTTCAGAACTATATGTAGCAGTAAATGTCAGAATTTACCATCAGTGTGTTTTCTCATGTTGCTTGGTTTGTTCTGCTAGAGGAACCCCATTAGAAGCTAAGAAGCCTTAATTATGGAAAGAACCCTTGAAGAACTCCACTTGTAAGAATTGCCAAAGTCTTACTCTGTTCCTTGCATTGGAGCCATTCTGCCTTCGCTGGTTTTGGGACTGAGGCTGAGGTTCCTCGAGGCGTCCATCAGGGAAGGCATGCTTGTAGAAGCAATTAGCTCCAAATGGACAAGTTCCACGGCCCTCGTCAAAATATCGACAGGGCTTACTCCTGAGGATGGACAGAAATCCAGCTTTAACATCCCAAAAAATAATAATGACTAACATTATTTTTTTAAAATAAAAATCACCACTAATGCAATCAAAGTGTTGCTGCATTTGGTTATAACTTCTGCTGTAATCTGGTTCTCATCAAGAAGCTTGATAAACTCTACCCCATGCCATCCTTGTACTTCTGAATGAGATTCTGCTTTTCCTCCTTGTCCTCCACCCAGTACTCGCTTGGGATGACAAAGTTGGACGTGATCCGACACTCTGGGCAGGACCTGAAATAGGAAGGAGTGTCGAGCACAAATGAGCAAGTGCAGAGCAATGGGATATCAATTACACAGCAGTAAGACGCATAAGCGCCAACCGTGCTCTTCATCTGAAAACATACTTTATGATCTTGCTCTCAAACTGCTTGGCACTCCTCCACTTGCGGATGCATTTGAGGCAGTAGCAGTGGTTGCAGTTGGAGAGGATGCCGAAGCGGCGCTCGCTGGGATTGGCCTTCTCGAACACCACCTCCATGCACACGCCGCACATCATGTCTTTACTGCGCTGGATGGCGAACGAGATCTCCATGTCCTTCTCATGGGCCTCGATGCACGCCTGTCACGCACAACAGCACAGCACACTCTTCAGACTGAACTGAATGGTGTTAATTAGTGGCACTGCATACAAATCATATTTATTAGCTAGCCTTCCAGGCAAGTACAAGCTCCAGTGTGTTGTCCAGTCCTAGGCTGCCTAACTGGCTAGCCTAAAAGAGGTAACTAATGTAACGTAATAACGTACTGTGAGCTAGCTTCTTAGGTGCATTAATACAGACTAAGAATAACAAACAAGTGGCACAAGGGTTCGCACCCCTGACAAAACGTCTCCAAGTCGTTGGCGAATATTTGGGTTATAAACTGTGATGTTCTGTCCTAACATTGCATGTGAAAGATTCAAGTCTTGCTAACGTCCTTATTTTCTTTCAGCATGTTTAACTGCAAGGTGACTGCATGTCGTGCTAGCAGGGGTGTTCAAGGACAGCTTAGTGCCAAATTGTATTTTTCTCGCTTTCCTCATACTCATGTTCTTGATTGTGAAAAGACCATAGGTCAGACGTACACACTAATGAATCCACCTAGTAAAAAAAAAAAAACATCATTCTACCATCCAGCCAGGATCGTGCCTCAGCTGATGTGTGTAGTGCAGCAGGCGGTGGGATTTGGAACAAGTAGCTTCGCATTAGCTTGAACCACATTACATTTAAAACATACATAGCTAATGTTTAGCAAATGCCAAGTCGAGGGTGTTGTTGCTTTCTCTGGTTGTTGAACCTGCTTGTCCACAGGGCAAGAAGGAATAAAAGATCTGCTCGTCTCGGGCTTTCATGCTACTAATTTGTCCAGCCTTGCTATCTCTCCTAAAACAAAATATTCTCGGTCCAGTGTTGCAGATATGAGATGGATTAAAAATCCCAGTCATTTTAAAAGCACACTCACTCTGATGTGCTGAGAGCGCTGAGCAGTGTCGGACGGATGGAGCGCCTGCAGGCCGCACATGTCGCACACGTCACCGTGCAGATAGGCGCAGTTGAGGCCATAGCGGCACTCGCCAACAGCTGCATACGGGCACAGCTGCTTCTTCAGCTCCTTGTTGGTTTGTTCCTTTTCATACTCGTCCTCGATGAGAGGCCCAGGACAATCCGCAATCACAGGATCTGCTGAGAGTGCAGGGGAAGGAGGACAAAGTCCGGTTGGGGGAAGAAAAAAAATTAAAAATGAAGGACAATTTCTTTTGCAAGTGTCTGGAATATAAAGTGCTATGCTATGATGATATGATTCAAACAATCACAGTGGCCAACTCAAAATTTCACTTGTCACAGACATAGACTGGGTCCGTTGCAGTTAAATACCTCAAATTCTGTGATTAAGCAATAAAACAAGACAGGGTGAGGTGCAAATCAACAACGGGGCGGAGCGATGCAGCCCGACACCCAACAGAGTTACTGCTCCCACACTGGAGTTGATTATTTTCCAATAACAGCACATCGCAAAGATTTACTCTTCTTCTACCGCAACTAATTTCTGACGCATCATACTTTTTTAAATCACCTTATAGTTATGTGGTGGAACGTCCACAAAGCAAGTTAGTGCCTGTTATCACTCCTGTTTTAACAGCTCACCAGTTCCCACCAACACATGGCAGCTGTATTTGTTACCATGAAACTGCGATGCGCAAAGAGATCTCCATCCTGAAAACTTTCCTGTGTATGAAAACTTTGTTATAATCCATTACCGTGTAAGATGATACTACAGACGCGGTGGCGCGTTAGAACGAGCACATTAAGATAAACCGGTGATTTGTCTTGCAGACAGAACTACTGTCAGAGCTGCTGTTACAGAGGTTCCGTCGACACCTTCTGACCAATCAGAATTCGAGAATTCGACAGAGCTGTGGTACGAGTGTAAAATAACACCTAATGCAAAACAAGATTATTCGATCACGAGATCAGCGTCTTAAAAAAAAAAGGCAGCATTTTAACCTAGACTAGGATGGATGCCAAAGATCACAACCTATTCAATCCAGTCTGCTGACAAAAGACTAAATCAATCAAAAGAGAAGATTTTATTGTGTGATTGAGCCAAAAGCACACACTGAGAGGTCAAAGCCATTTCAATAAGAGGCCAGTGAATGCATAATGAAACCGCAATAACCAGCAGCCAGGCGTCCCTGAATTGACAACAAACGTAAGCAAATCATGCAGTGTGTGAAAAGAAACTACTGAGTCATATATGGGACAAGACATGAGTGAAATGCTTCAGAAACTGAAATGTTTAGGCAAATTGCAGTGCTCCTGAACACAGACTATCAGCTTCCATGGTGCAGCTGCTGAGGTCAGTAAGAAAGCTTACAGCAACCGACACAGCCGAGTGTGTGATGTATTCGAGCTACTGGCTTATACACACTGGAGACCCGATTAGTGAAAAGAAGCAGATGTAGTAAAAAGTGGAGACCTCTATGACAACTGCTACAACGCTTTTGGTATTCCTAGCAATTGTTCTGCGGAGAACCACATAGAAATGATGGAGGAAAAAAAAAAAAAATGATACACTTTTGTGACACCTATTTTCTATAAACAATGCAAAAAAAAAATTAAAGGTATATTTGACCCTCAATAATACAATAATGGACATGATAAATATTCATGTCTAATTTACAGAATTACCTGGAAACAGATCGGGAGAACGTGAACGTGAACAGCTGTGAAACGCACGGTTATGTGGAAATGCTTTATTGTTATCTCCAGGTGAGCTCTTACCAGAGCACAGCGCTCTGCAGCTTCGCCGGCATAATCATAATTCTCAAAGCACTATGAGTACAAGCGGAAATTACGTATGCAAAGTAAAGATCTCGGTATACTTTTATAAAAAAAAGAAAGTCCACCAGGGTTATGAGAAACCGAAACCACCTCCATAAGTTCGACTATTCTTTGCAGTTTCGTTTTGGCTGTAGTTTCTGAAAGCCCCGGTGTTGATGATGCTGATCTGGAGTTCGCCCCGCCGCCACGTGTGCGACACGAAAACCGAAGCCTCTGCACAATGTTTCCATTTGTTTGTTGTCTCAACAATTACATCATTTTCTTAATCCAGACCACGCAGCTGTTGTCTCTGCAAGAATCATGTATATGCCACTCACCTTTGCTCAAATTCCACTAACTGACATTGTGATGTAGTAGCCAACAAATCAAAGATCACCAGAAAGTATCCGCTCACCCCTTCCGCAGTAGGGCTGGCCTGGCACAAACTCTGCGGCATTGACCCAGTCCACTCCCCCGGAGCTGTGGGGCCTTTCCTGGGCTTTGGACATGCCAGCTGGCCCACTAGGCATGGACCCAGAGTCACCAGCAAGGGTGAGGGGGGCAGCGGGAAGCAGCACCGAGGACATGGGGCCAGGGAGCTCCTCTTGCTTGGCTGGTTTGGTGTGTTCATACCTATAACAAATGTTAAGTAAACATCAGGCTACAGTTTGCATGCTTTAAACAAACATGAAATACGACACAGGAAACAAGGTCACGATCATGTGACAGGGGAAAAAAGTGTCTCCCAGGGATTTACATTAAACAATCAGGAGAACACACGACTCTTATGGTACTATATGTATGTGCTGGTCATATAATTGAGCTGAAGAACAATAGGAAGCCATTTCGAGGGTGTTCACTGCCCGTATTCAAATGAGCTTTGCGCATCGCTAAAAAAAAAAAAAAAAAAAAGCAAATTGTTGGAAATGGGGAAGGAGAATGTGCAAAAAATAAAGCTATTGACATTGTACAACTGTCTATGAAGAAAAGTTACTCATTCCTTCCTCTTCGGTAATCGCTTTAACCTGGTCAGGGTTGTGGTGGATTCAGAGCCTATCCCGGGAACACTGGGCATCCCTGCACACCATTCACATCTAGTGGCACTTTGGAGTAACCAATGCACCTCCACCTACCGCGCATGCTGTATGTAGATCAGGAGTGTGTACTAAATGTTACTCACGTGCCACTGAAGGAAAAAGAACGACCTTTTTCTACACAGCAGCTGCTACCACAACTACTAACTGCCGACAAGTAATGGTTAAGACTGTAATAACATGGCTGTTTAAAAATGACAGCCGAGCACACAGTAGTTACGGCAGCTCCCGCTCTGCACGTTCACACAACGCGGATTACGTAAAATAGACACGTACAGGAAGCCGGTCGGGTTCAAGTGTACATTTACACAGCTCAGTCGGAGTCTACATTTAAAAGCGTAAACGGGTCCAATAGTGGTGGAAAATGCAAAACTGAATAAAAGTCAAAGCCAAGCATGGAGGTCGCATATTAAAAGAGAACGTTAGGAGCTTCAATCCACTTGTAACACAAACGATTATTATTTGCAAAAAATATTTCAGCTGTAGTCTGAGACACCAGAACCTCAGCTTGGCCAGTTTACCCAGTGTGGAGTGGCTTTGGCTGTGCAGTCGCAGGTGTGTATAAAATATACGCAGCTAGACCCTTCTCGCTGCATGAGCTCGACGCTTTTTCCATTCTTCAGCAGCACTTTCTCGATGTTCTGTGCTTATTATAGCACCACATGCCAGGTGACTCAACCTAAAGCACAACCAAGACACGGAATGCCCCAGTGCACCTCGCTTACCCATAAACCCCTGCACTGCATCAGACACACGAACGCTTCCGCACACAAGCACAAATAAGCCTTCGGTGAGTTTTCCCCCCCACAGACTGATTGAATAATGCAACTCTCTCATTAAACAAGTTGCAGCTTTAGCAACAACTCGGCGCACATGCAGGAGAGACGGACAGGAGGAAATTTATTTTTACGTTGCCAAGGAAAGCGCCAAGTGAATGAAATGACGCAAGTTGGTGAATTCACAAATAGCCATAATAAAGGCACTGGCGGTCTGATGGTTTATCAGGTAACTATTACTTCCTTTATATTTATTTTTAAGCTAAACATTTAAAAATACACAGAACCAACGAGTTAACACCAAAAACTTCACAATGGATGAGACACAGGAAGCTGCAAAAAAAAAAAAAAAAGAAAAAGAAAAAAATGGCGAACTGGATTTATTGGGCATGAAGTGCTGCAGTCGAAGCTGCAATAATTTGATCCTAAACACAAACTCTAAATGTGAAATGCTGGTGCGCTGTACCAAACATCACGAGAGAGAGAGAGAGAGAGAGAGAGAGAGAGAGAGAGGGGCAATCTTCGGATTTGAGATTATGTTTCAGAGACATCAGAGTCTTATAACCCTTAGTCTACAGCGTTAACCACAGGCTAAGAGTGGCACTGTTTGCTCAAGGATAAGACCAAAGCCTGTTTTACACTGTAGGGAATGAGTTTATTTATTTATATATAGGAGATTCTCCTCGACACCATCGCCTCTGGCTTGCTCATTATGGATGAATTTATAAATGTATAAATTTAAAATGTATATCCTGAATTTATATTCTTCTGTAAAGCTGCTTTGTGACAATGTCCATTGTTAAAAGCGCTACGTAAATAAAACTGAACCGAATCGAGTTATTTAAACACAGTCAGCTAATCATACGGACAGGGCGGCTTAAGGACTGGTTCATTTGATGTTTGCATCAAGCCGGTCTTGCGACACTTCCTCTTGTGTCCCAAGAGGTCATAGTGTCCTAGTAAGCGACGGAATAAAATTCAGAAGCAGCTAGAAGGAGCAAAAAGAAAAATCGGGAGATTTTTCACTACTCCAGGTGTAACATTCTGAAGAAAACATTTCCGCTTCACTGTGAATCAGGACTATTAGATTAGACGAGATTAGATTCAGATACATTCCAAGCTGCATGCTGTCAGTGAACTGTGATAGTCATGCATGAACAGCCTTCTGAACCGTGGCCATCAGGTGCACGGCAACTGCTGCATGATGATTTTACGCACACAAGACGCCGTTGCATCTTATAGCGCTTTTCCACCAGACGGTGCACCTTGTCTCGGGAAACTGCCCGGAATTCTCCATGTTAACACGCCAGCCATGAGTACTGAACTTTCCCACCGTTCTTTCCCAGGTACTATGCGAGCCAAGCCGGGACGCACGGCTGGCGCTAAGTGCAGACGACTGACTGGTCCTGTCATGTCTCAACCGGCGCAAAAATCTTGAGTGATTAGTATCAACTTCATCAAAAGATCATCACGGTTTTAAATTTTATGCTTCAGCTTTGCGTTTCTTTATCCACCCACAAGAACATGTCCTTATTGCCATGTAGCTTCATCTTACATCCCTTCCATGTGATCCAGGTGAAACCTGCTATTCTCATTTGGTAAATCCCACGTGGCTTCCTACACACACACACACACACACACACAGCACTTCCTACAACAGTACGGAGCCGAACACCCGACCTAGTGACCTCATCCATAATGTAAAGACTTTTGAGGTTCAGCCACGGATGCAAAACTTCTTGTGGTCTTTTTTTTTTTGTCGGCTGGTAAGATCTTCATATAAGATAACAGCTTCATATTTGCACTCAAGATGAAAAATTTAGCACATCTGGCTGTGTTGGGTGTGTGGATAGCGGTTAAGTGAAAGCTTGCTCGTTTATTTACTAAAGAACTGTCATGCTCGTGTTGGGCCGTACACACTTCCATTAAAACACGTCTGCCGTTTCCCGTGCTTACCGGTTAACATGAGAGATGCCGGGTTTCATAATAAAACCTATCAAGTCACCACACATTAACCTCCAGAGAAACTGCTCCTGCTTGCACGCGTAGTGTTATATGATACGGATAGCCTTGACTTTGGATTTGTTGTGGAGCTGTGCTGAGCAGAAGTGCTATTAGAGAAGTTCGAATTTAGCAGCACAGCAGCTGGGGGAAGAAAATGTTCTCACACGCTCGCAGTGGCATGGAATATCACGATGCTACTGCGCTAACTGGTCAACACTATAGTGGGGGGGGGGGGGGGGGGAGCCTACGATAAGAAATTTACTGGATATGAAACTCTGACAACGCAGGGGTTAGACAGAAGTGTGCAAAAGGATCATCCCTTTAATAATAGATTAATAATAGCTTACTTTAATAATAGCCTTTAATGCTAATTCAGTGTTAGCTCTTCCTGTCAGGATGGACTGACAGCGATACTGGCGTCACGTATCGGTCCGATAGCATTCTCCTTTACCTACATATGATCCAACATGACCGTATGCGACACGAGCCTAGTGGACACGGTCATGCTGATAAACAGACAGCAAATGACAGATGATTGCATTACACGACTAATGATGGCAATCGAATATCAAGAGGAGGTACTACATAAGCATCTTCCTACAATAAAACATCTTAAACATCATCATCACCTCAAAACTCATCATGAGGAGTTCACTGCTAGCAGCAAACTCGGGTGAGGTAAGGGGAAAAATGTCTATTGACAATGCAGGGTGAGGGAAAACAGCAGCAGTGTGTTGTTCTAGACGAACAGCCATTACTGCTCACTGACACATGAAGAGAGCTTCTGAGACAATGAAGACAATAAAATATAAAACCCTAGTAGCCTATCGGTACTGACGAGTACCAATAGTAATAATAATAATAATAATAATAATAACGTACTCATAGTCAGTGTGGGGGGGGGAAAAATGGGTAAAGGCATCCCTAGAAAGCTGCGGTCACATATCCATCTAGAGAAAGACAAAATGCTTTCTCACACAGCAATAAAGTGAATGTAGGCTAAGAGGAACCGACATTATGAAACGTGCAAGCTGACAACACCACCACCACTGGCCTAACCAGCAAAACACAAGCACGCGATGCTTCCTCTCAGAACAAAATATTTCCCTTGAATTTTTTATGAAACGCTAGCTGATGTAGAGAGAGCAGTGTAAAAATAAATGACACGCTGGTAATAAAAGCTACTGCGTCGGGGTGGTGTTGAACTGTGCAGCAGCAGCAGCAGCGCTGAAGAGAGGGGAGGGGACCGCGAACGCACAGACACAGAGAATGGATGCGTTAACACGTCGGGGTTATGTAATTGTGATGCAGACTGCAGCATGCTCTGCTCTGCTCTGCTCTGTCTGGCCCCCAGGGTTTAAAGGGGAAGAGGAGTGGGGGTGAGACAGACACAGGAAAAAAGACAAGAAAAAAAAAAAACGAGACAAGAGACAATATAAAAGCGTCCATAATGAAGTAATGCATGCAAGGTTTCTATGGGCCTTTAATGAAAGCTAGAGGACTCCCTCCCACTGCATGTGCATCTCAAAGAGCCTGGCGGAGAAACGCTTGCCTTCCTACCACGACAACAAAGCCCTGTCACATACATCCAGACGCTGCTATCTGCACAGAGCCCAAACACAAACTCCACGACCTCGAGGAGGAGGAGGAGGAGGAGCGAGCGCGCAAGAGAGAAAGAGAATGGGCTGACGTCGCACGACGCTGTCACCGAGCAGGCCGCCGCACACAAAGGCATTCCCATGCTGCAGCAGTTACTATGGGGATGCACTTGACCGCAGACAGATACGACACAAACACAGCCGACGCCGTCTGGCTAGCAGCTTTACTCACACTCCAGCTATCAGTTCGGGTTCAACGCAGTCGTGTGACAAGATCCAGTTAGTCACAAAATGAATTTCCGGTATGCGTACGGTCGCCAGGTATGATCCACCCGGCGGACACAGCTCCAGCCAAACCCTGCGTCGTTGAGAATTAGTTAAACATCCATCCACTTCACCACGGTCGAGCTGTTCTTTAATGATAAACAGTCTGTGTACGATGTACCCGAGCACCACAGTGTTGACAACCAAGCCCCGAATCTCTGAACATTCCGAGATATAAGCTATCATCTGGATTAAAGAGTCATCCAAAACAGATAACACACACACACACACACACACACACACACACACACACACACACACACACACACACAGCAGAGAACTGCTACGTAAAGCAGAAGCTTCATTTAGACTAAGCTACAGAGCAAAGGATCTCAGAGCTTTTTCATTCAGAGACCTGTTTATCTGTAAAATAAATTTCCCAAATCCACTCAGTACATACTAATATTAGACTATTTCGAATATTAGGCGTAGTATTTAAATTTATTGGAACCATAACACTGTCGACTGACATTACAGACATAACAGCCATTACGACAGGCCATTCTGAATTACTACAGTTTGGATTAAACCCTTTGAAGGGACCAGACAAACTGGCTAATAACTCTAAAAATCAATATTTAGATACAGTAACTTTGATAATAATGGATTGTGATTTCCACCATTTAAAATAAATGAAATAAAAAAAATAAAAAATCACCACCCCTGAGCTATGCTTCATGAACCTCACCGCTAAAACTGTCTCCCAGGATCACGGACACGACACTTATCCTCGACATACGTGCTGAGAGTAAAAACAGGTGAGAGAAGTATACACCTCACCTTCCCGGGGAAGCAACAGGAAACGAAAACACACTCGTGCTTGTTCCTGTGACGTGTGTTTGTCATTTGTACAAAATAACAATACGATTCTGTATTAAAAACACATTAAGAACGTCTTGATCTAGCACTAATACACCTGACGTGCGTGATCTAAAGAAGCTCTCACCTGCAGCGGTCTCCAAACGCGCAGCATCCTTTCTGAAAGAACTTGCAGATCATGGCTGGCTTGCTGCTGCTTTGGTCATGCGAGTATCGACAGTTGTCCCCCTCTTTGCAAAGGCCGTGCATGAAATACCTTGAAATGAAACAGGAGACACCGTGTTTGAGATACTGTTTAATACACCAAAACATACTTATCGCTTTGCCTCAAACTGGTTTTACACGGTGCGATTACTGTTGTCTTAAGTTTATTACTGGTCACACTGTGCGAGATGATACCAACAAAATCTATAACAGGTGACGCCATGACGCGCGTTCTCCCTGTCAGAGTATACAGTGAGGAAAACCACTGCTCTGCTTCTGTCATCCATTGGCATGATCCTGGCTCCTTCAGAAAATGTGTTTGTGTAAAAAGAAATACGTACAAGGTGAGCTACAGGTCATTTTTCTTTACGCTTTGTCATTGCCCCTGTATCTGTAGCCGTCCTGCGAGTTTAACGTAACCCTACGATGCGTGTCACAGAGCACACACACTGCCAGACTTTAATTATAAATCGCTGACACTGCCAGAACTTCGTTGTTGGCTGTTAATGACGCGAGATCAGACAAGAAATCAGTTACACAGGTTAAATCAGTAAGAATGCCACATTTTGCGATCCAACACCATCGATCTCAACTCAGAGCTAAAGAATTATATTATGATCATAAATCATATGATGTAAGCCAGGCTTTTTAATATGAGAGTCCTGTTATTGTCTTCCTGCACCATTGTGAATTTTGTCTCCATTATATGTGTGGAACGACAAAAATCTACATAATCCAATATATAACACAGTATATAAACCAATATATAACCAAATACATAATCCAATATATAACCCAGTATATAACCCAATGTATAGCCCAATATACAGCCCAGCATATAACCCAATACATAACCCAGCATATAACCCAATACATAACCCAGCATATAACCCAATACATAAACCAGCATATAACCCAATACATAAACCAGCATATAACCCAATACATAA
>CM040992.1:19052142-19062961 GCA_022985145.1 Pangasius djambal
CCTCGAATAGTGCGTGCTACAGCTGGGGGTAGAGCTTTCTCTTACAAAGCCCCACAGTTATGGAACAGCCTTCCACTTAGTGTTCGGGGCTCAGACACAGTCTCAGTGTTTAAGTCTCGGCTGAAAACATATTTGTTTAGTCAAGCCTTTTGTGAATAGTTTTTTCTTAGGTACAGGGGCAGGTCTGGAGGGTTCACAGTCATAGAGTGTTGTGGTGAACTGGGATGTTTGGATGCTGTCGCCCCCCCACTCTCACACGTTCACTCAGGTTTGTCGACGGTGGAGTGGCTGGCTGCCTGATGTCCCAGGGTGCCCTCATGTCTGTGTTAGCTTCTGGCTCTCCCTTTTAGTTATGCTGTCATAGCTAGTCTTGCCGGAGTCCCTGCTTGCACTCTGCATGCAAAGTACATTGTGCTACATCTAACATTCTCTTCCTCTCTCTCCATCTCTTTCTCTCCCTCACTCTCGGTTGAGCTACACATGCTACTTCTGAGATGCCAGTGATCCTGACCCCTTCTGCTCCTCCTCGCTGCTTGACCCATCCTGATGCCCTACTTCTGGTTGGAGTTCTCATCGGTTGAGTTCGCTCGCTGCTGCTGGGGCTCCATATGGACGGCCTGAAGAGCCGTTTGGTTTGCTGGGGATGGTGCCACCTGGGGGCAGTGGAGATGGTTTGGGGATCACATATGGGGAGCTGCACTGTGATGGCTTGGGACTGCGATTGCTGTAGTGGCTTCGGGGCTGTGGTTGCCACGAGCAGCTTCATACTCAGGACTCCATCAGTGGACCGTGGATAGATTTTAACCAACCGGACTTCTTGCGGAAACTGTGATGAATTTGTTGGTTGCACAATTGCACTACTTGTCCTTATAGAACACAATAATAGAAGGGGTTTATTTATAATCGTACTATCTGTTGCACCCAGATGAGGATGGGTTCCCTTTTGAGCCTGGTTCCTCTCAAGGTTTCTTCCTCATATCACCTCAGGGAGTTTTTCCTCACCACCGTCGCCACTGGCTTGTTCATTAGGGATAAATTCACAGTGATAAATTCAAATATTTATAATATATTTTTTGTTAATCCATTTATTTCTGTAAAGCTGCTTTGTGACAATGTCCATTGTTAAAAGCGCTATATAAACAAAACTGAATTTGAATTTGAATATGGTCTTTTTTGTAGATTCTCCTTAACATATCATTTGAAAGCTAAAAATAATAGATGTAGAACATTGTTTAACATGCTCAAGATGCTACTAAAAAAGCCTGGGAACATCCTTACAGAGACACAAGACACACCCAAAAAGTGGAAGAAAAACCGAAAACAAATGTCTGAGAAATTCAGAAAAAAATCCAAAACAACCAGCAGGAAACCTGACAAAAGCCCATACAGACTAGATTTATATCATTCAGAAATATTTTATGCCTTCTTAACATACACTTTTTGAACACTTTTGGTAATCATTTCAAAGAAAGCAAACTCTGGCGCACAGCCGTAGCAGCACTGCTTAATGAGTAAATCCCAAATTTGCACCAGAGAAGTAGCGGTCAGACAGTCTGAGGTTATATAAAAGCTAATGTTAATGTGCTAATGTTTAATGTCAGGTAGAACCAAGTTGTACTTTGTTATACAGAGTTTTTAGAGAATTCTGCCTGACTCGATTAAAAAAGTTTGATTAAGTTGGATTAAAAAGAAACATTATAAACAAGGCAAGAAAAAAACAAAAACAAAAACAAAACGATACAACAGGGAACTGTTCCATTTAAGAGGGCTTTCAGATCGGTTGTTTAAACGCTGATTCTGCAAGTCAGCATAAAAAGACCAGCTTTCTGAAACCGACGGTGGTAGATCTTACTCTGCGAACAGTGTTCCACAGAACTGCACACTACTCAAAATCAAGGCGCTCATGTCGTTTTGTTTTCATCTGAATGCACAAAGGACAATTTCAAAATCAGCAGTCGGAGAGCGTTTAGGCCAAACCCTTATGCCTGGGTAACAAATACGTATTCCGCATCATACTGAGGATATGTGGCTATATTCTGATGCTCTTGCGAATTTGTTTTAGGGTATTTATAAATTAATTGTTACGATTTAGAAAAGATAAAAATCAGATAAGGACAAAACACTGAATTCTAGCAATCTAGTGGACCATCATTTAGCATTTAATAAACCACGTTTGTTTATTAAAACTCTATATAGTCCAGCTTATAATTCATTATTCAGTAACTACTATAAATCAGCCAGTAGTGGCGGTAAAACTAATGGAGGTGTGTAGTTACACGTGTGAGGAAAGTCTGGACAAACTAACAGTGGAATTTAAATTCCATGTGAAGATGTGAATTTCTGTATATATTATATACAGAATATGTACATACATACAGATTATATATAGATTATAATATGACGATGATGTTCTTAATAAGCATTTAGAGCAAATCGGCCCATTGTCAAACCCTTCCTGGATCCGTTACAGTTTGCCTACCAACTTGCCTCAACTTGGAGTGGAGGATGCTATCGTCCACCTGCTCCATCGAACCTATACTCACCTAGAGAAACCTGGGAGCTCTGTGAGGTTTATGTTTTTTGACTTCTCTAGCGCCTTTAACACCATCAGGCCCACCCTACTGGAGGAGAAGTTGAAGAACATGCAGGTGTTCACTCCTCTGGTCTCTTGGATTATGGACTACCTCACTGGCCGCCCCAGTACGTCCGCATACAGAACTGTGTGTCTGACACTGTGATCTGCAGCACAGGTGCTCCCCAGGTGACAGTTCTTTCTCCCTTCCTCTTCACCCTGTATACATCTGATTTTAGTTACAACTCTGAATCCTGCCACCTTCAGAAGTTCTCTGATGACTCTGTGGTTGTGGGATGTATTCAGGGTGGAGACACCTCAGAATATCAGATGGTAGTGGACAGCTTTGTTACCTGGTGTGAGCTCAATCACCTACAGCTCAATGTCAGGAAAACAAAGGAACTTGTGGTGGACTTTAGAAAATCCAGGACCCCCCGTCACTCCTTTGTCTGTCCACGGTGAGGAAGTGGAGATTGTTGTGGATTTCAAATACCTGGAAGTTCATATAGACAACAAACTGGACTATTCAAGAAAGGCCAGAGCAGGCTGAATTTTCTGAGGAGACTCAGGTCTTTCAATGTCTGCAACACCATGCTGCAGATGTTCTATGAGTCTGTGGTGTCTAGTGTCATCTTCTATGCAGTGGTCTGTTGGGGAAGTAGCATGAAGGTGGCAGACAGAAATAAACTGGACAAACTAATCAGGAGGCCTAGCTCTGTACTTGGCATGGAGCTGGACCCTGTTCACGTTGTGGCTGAGAGAAGGATGTTGTCAAAACTCCACGCAGTCCTGGACAACCCTTCTCACCCACTACACAGTGTGCTGGTGGACCAGAGGAGCACTTTCAGCCAGAGACTGATCACTGCCAAGTGTTCCACTGAGCGCTTCAGAAGATCCTTTATCCCTGTGGCCATCAAGCTGTACAACTCTTCTCTATAAGTGCTGGGACTTTCATGTGCAATGCATATGCAGTACATGTTCAATTCATGTGCAATAAGGGACTTTAATGTGCAATACAAATTTATTTATTATTATTACTGCCTATTTTTCTGTACTTGATCACCGTTAGCACACTGGACTTATCATACTCAACATTTACATCATTATGGGTATGTTTCATGACGCATTTTTAATTTATTGATCTACATTTTATATAATGTATAGGTACAAATTTATTTTTATTTTTATTTTATTTTTATTTTTATTTTCTTCTTTCTTTCTTTTCTTTCTTCCTTCTTGAGAGCAATTGTAACATGGCAAAGCAATTTCCCCCTGGGATTAATAAAGTTCTTTGAATCTTGAATCTTGAAATTTCATTAAAGCTGGAACATGGCAAAAACAACAAATATGTTTTATCATTTAAAACAAAATCAGGATCAACACTATCAAAAAAATTTTTTGCATTTTATTTTGAAGTTTTAGGGTGAAAGTGAAAATGCTTCGGTCTGGTATTCTGGTTTTCATTACAAACGATATTAACAACTTGAGTGAAAAGTAGAATCTGAGACTTTTTTTTACACAAATTTCTTACATGAATACAATGAATTCCTTAGTGTTTGGCACGTCCCCTTTTTGCTGTAATGACAGTGTGCAGTCGAGCTGGCACGGACTCCACAAGTTTGCGTAAAACCCGATTGTCCCGATTGTTAGATCAAATCCAGCGGTGTGTCGTCTGAACACACGCTTCAGTGGAAAGGATAAGACTCACGGAAAATCGGACCTTTTACCCATAACGCGACTTGCTGTTTTGCACTTCTGGTTAAATGCTAAGTGCATTTCACTGGCTTTGTATTTATACTCTCAGTGACAGTAATGTTGAATCGAATCTAATCTAATCTAATCTAATCTAATCTAATCTAATCTTTTGTACAAAGGACTTAACATGGCAAATATCACAATTTTACTTAAAGTGACCTAGAAATTGTGCAACATATTTTGAATATTAGTCAAGATGTTGCACATTTCCTTTTTTTTTTGTTGTTGTTGTGTTAGAATTTTCTAAATCCTAAAACTTTCAGTTTATTTTCATTTTCAAATAAATAAATAAATAAAGATCCCAGATTTTCAGTGAGGCCTCAGACTTTTGGACCCCACTGTATATAATTGCCAACAGTAGTCAGTAGTCAGTAGTCTATTGTGTGCTAATTTATGAGATTTTAACTTAGTTCCTTGTTTCTCCACACGATGAATGTCAAGAACTTCCTTTTTCTGACACGTGACGTCAGGAAAACACTGTCATTTGTTTTACAGCTATTTAAAATGGCCTGTTCTCACACTCTCGTACTTACATTCTGTCACTGATTTTAAGCAGGTGAGATTTGGTACCGTATTCCAATCCATAACAGAAGTGAGGATGAAATGAAGATGGTTGCACGGTTAAATGTGTGAATATCAGTCAGTTATATGGGTGAACTTCCTGACTGTTTTATTTTTTTACCACTGCAGAAGAATTGCAACACCCATACTACCCCACACACAAACATGTTTTTTTTTTCCCCACAGAGGAAGTTGCAATGCTGGACATTTACCATTTATAAGCACATCTGCGGTGGGGACTTTTCAGACACAGAAGCCTAAGACAAGAAGAAATAACCTCTCTATTATCTACTGTTGTGATTTCTAACAAAGGCATTAAGGTAAATGAGGATTTTAGACTTTTTTTTTTTTTTTTTTTTGGTATTCCACTAATAACTACAGTGCAGCTGAAATGTTTTGCAGGGGCGGAAAAAGTACTGAGAAATTGTGCTCAAGACAAAATTTGTGTCATAATTTGACTCAAGTGAAAGTAAAAAGTAACTACATTTAAATGTACTTAAGCATTAAAAAGCAAAAAGTAAACGCTTCTGACTGCTAAAAATGTAGTCAAGGTTTTCGTGTGCAAATATTATTAATTATCTAAAACTGTTAAAAGATGATTTTCATTTTGCAGGCAACTGAAAACATGATTCAGTTGCCTGAAAACATCATTCAGTTTCTGTAGGTATGATGGTCATGTGCAAGACTAACGCTACGTAGTCTGATAATGAATTAATCAGAAGTGAAATATCATGTAAAAAAAAAACATATATGACTAACTAATATAGTTAGAATTTTAATCGCTTGCGTTGACCTGCCTAGACGTTAGCTACTGGAATTGATGCGAGTCAAACCCGGCTTTACCTGGCAAACGTAGTTAAATAAAGCAAGTTAATGTTAGCAAATTAGTGAAACTTACCTCAGAATGCTTCTAATTAGATGGAGTTCATGCCTTCTAGGGAGTTAAAGGAAACGTCTCGTTTTATACGAGTCTTTGCTTACTCCGGCATTTTACTGAGGCAGGGCTGGGACACAAGTTCTCAAGTTCCACATGCAGCTTATCAATGTTCAAATGCACACGGATAGATATAGCTTTAGCTAGTCTGTGTAGCATGAGAAGGTCATCACAGATGATGAATTGGCACAGTTCCTGACAGTTTTCTTTTATAATAATAATAATAATAATAATAATAATAATAATAATAAACTTTATGTGTATAGCACCTTTCATACAGAAAATGCAGCTCGAAGTGCTTTACAATGAGAAAATTGCATGCGCCGAGTGCTTCACGTGAAAATAGATAAAATACCATAATTAATGTCACATAAAATTGAAATTAAAGCCAAATATTAATAAAAAGATACAATTAGAATACATAGAATACATAGCGTGAGATAGAAAATAACTGAGTAATAATAAAATAAAGTTTAAAAAATGAGAATACATAAAATGCATAAAGCAAATAAAATACAAAATTTTAGCTAGCTAAAGGCTGAAGTGAAGTTTTTAGCTTTCTTTGAAAAGTATTTAGCGAATTGGCTTCCCTAATATCGATAGGTAGTGTGTTCCATAGCTTTGGGGCGTAATTGACAAAAGCTGTGTTCCCAATTTTCCTTCAGCTGTTGCTGGGAATCGCCAATAAACCAGCAACAGATGATCTCAGTGTTCTTGAAGGCTTGTAGCTTGTAGCTTGGTGCTACAGCTCATTAAGGGCTTTGTATAGAAGGAGGAGGACATTAAAATCAATTCTAAATGTTATAGGAAGCAGTGCAAAGCAGCTAAAACTGGAGTGGTGTGCTCTCTTCTCCTGGCTCTGGTGAATAGCTGAGCTGAATGGGCTGAAGTCTCTAGAAGGATTTCAGTTTTGTCCTCGTTTAACGTTAAGAAATTATTTCCCATTCATTTATTTATTGCCAGAAGACAAGCGGTTATGGGATTTATAGCTGCAGCATCATTTGGTTCAACAGAGGTGTACAGTTGTATGCCATCTGCGTAACTATGGAAACATACACTGTGTTTTCTCATGATATCAGCAAGTGGGAGCATGTATAGTTTTCAACATGAATGAACTAGATTGGATGCTTTAAAATGAAATGTAAATACAGTGCACTCATTCTGTTGATGTATAGTGTACAGTCATATGCTAGATGAGAGAAGAAGAGACCTCTGAGTACTTTGAAGCTCTAAATAATTGCATTTCTTGGAAGAGTACAAGTACTCAACTTTAATAACACACAAATAAAGTATAAATACCCCAGAATAATACTTACTAGTACAACTGCTCAACTATTTTCCACCCCTGATGCTTTGACAATGATATCCGCTGCAGTCACAAAGCTATAAAAATGTACTTAGAATTTAACACGCTCGTGTCCTGAATTATTTCCAGTAACTTCTTTAGTTAAATATACAATATCCAACAGTTACATAAACCTTTCAAGTAAATGAACACAATTTAATTATGATTTCCTTTTTGCACAGCATGCCACCCACCTTCTGGACCATTGCAGTCCCATCATTGCTTTTAATGGTCAGATCCACAGTTTTGATAAATATAGACAAAAATGTCCAGCTCTGTTCCTTTAGGAGGGAAAATAGAAAGGACCTCACCAACAGCAACCTGAACAGGATACCATCAGACTTGCCAGATGACACGGAATACTTAGATGTCTCTGAAAACAATATTTCGAGTATCATCCATGATGACCTGTACAGACTCACTCGCCTGTGTTTCCTCAAGATCACCCACTGTGGCCTTCGATTCATCTCCCCTGATGCCTTTTATAATAACTCAGAACTCAAGGTTCTCAACATCTCCTACAACCCACTGACTGTTATTCCGTACTTGTCCCTGCCTCAGCTTAGGATCTTAGACCTTTCCGGCAATGATTACGACAGCTATACGCTTCCGGCTTTTTTCAGTAACTTGACGTATCTTACTACCTTTGCAATAGGAAGTCCAAAAGTAACCTCAGTTGATATTGATGATTTGGCGCCACTTCGAAATACACATTTAAAACAATTCACATTTGGAGGTGGCACTGAGATGCAAAAATACGAAACTGGTTCTTTTGCCCAACTTAGATCATTGGAGGAAGTGTCTCTGAGAGTGACCTTTTGTCACAGCTTTGATATTTTCAAAACCATGTTGATGGACCTTGACCAAACACATACAAGGAAAGTCAGGCTAATCAAGCTCTTTCCAGATCAGTGTACAATTACAGGCGATCCTTTCGAGAGCCTTGAGAAACTCCATGTACTCTCCAACTTAACCATTGTGGACACTTTGATTAACAGCTCTGTCATGGTGAAACTCCTCCAAAATATCTGGAAATCATCTTTTGAGGAACTTGAATTTCTAAACATAACTTATAATGAAGATACTCCATATGGGTTTCAATTCCCCAGTCAGAACCATACACTCAGTTTACGAGCAGTTGTTTTTGACGGTGTGAACCACTACCAATATCGCTATCCTACAGTCAACATGAGCATGGACTTGATTTCTCAGCTGACTTACATGAAGTTCTCTGGTACTGGGATGAATATTCTTCCATGCAATCTCATTTCGGTTATACCGTCACTGCAAATCTTGGACCTGTCCAACAACCTTTTGGATGATACAGGATTCTGGTGGTATTTGTGCTCATATGAGGGCGTGTTTCCAGCTTTGAGACGGCTTTCGTTAAGCAACAATCGTTTTTCAGACCTGGCGTATATTTCTAAGAGGACTCATGAAATGAAGGTTTTAATGTCCCTCGACTTAAGTTTCAACTCCATTAAGATTGGGGAGCCATGCTCCTGGCCCTCACACCTCACTGAACTGGATCTCAGCCATAACAACTTGGGCGACACTGTATTTCAATACCTGTCCTCTCATTTCCAAAAGATCGACCTCTCCAAAACAGGCATAAGCGTCATCTCCCAAGATGTCCTCTCACGGTTCCCCAGACTCGCACATCTCATCCTGAGCTTTAACAGCATACAGCTCATCCCCTCGGATCTCCATGCACCTGCACTGCACACCCTTTACGTTGATCAGAATGCCATCACGTCCATTGACCAGGCTGCGCTAGAGGGCCTCTCCAGCCTGCAGACTTTAAAAGCAGGTAACAATCCATTTGTCTGCGATTGTGACTCTTTTTGGTTTGTGACCACGTTGAACAAGGCTCTTCTTCCTGACTGGCCATTAGACTACACATGCGGTTCTCCACCATCACTAGCAGGAAAGTACTTAGACACATACAAACCGGGAAAACTTTCCTGTCTACCAGGACTCCAGGCAGCCGTGGCTCTACCTGTAATTATTGCTATTACAGCTGCTCTGGGCATCATTTTCTATGCCTGTGATGGCATCTGGTACACAAAAATGCTCTGGGTATGGATAAGAGTGAAGCGTCGGAGCACCAAACAGGCAGCTAAATCGATGAACAGCACCTTTCTTTACCATGCATTCATTTCCTACAGCCAGCAGGATTGCGCCTGGGTGGACACTGAACTCGTCCCGACTTTGGAGAGCGCAGGCTTGTCCATCTGCATTCACGAGCGAGACTTCGTACCTGGCCAATGGATTGTGGACAATATCATTAGTTGTGTGGAAAGCAGCTACAAAACAATCTTTATCCTGTCAAAGCACTTTGTTCAGAGCGAATGGTGCAACTATGAGCTCTTTTTCGCTCAGCACAGAGCGATTAGTGTGAAGGACGACTCGCTGGTCTTCATTCTGTTGGAGCCCATCCCGTCTGACTCTCTGCCTAAGAAATACCTGAGGCTGAGGACCTTGCTAAGGCAGAAAACCTATCTGGAGTGGCCAAAAGATGAAACCAAGAAAAAGGTTTTTTGGTCTAGTCTCAGGTCCATCCTGCAGACTGCAGACAAAAGTATGGTGCTGAAGGAGATTGCTTTTGACATAGCTGAAAATGCTCTTTTACTGAACGCTCAAAAGTAAATTTTCCTACAACCTGGCATCTTACTCAAGGATACTTTTTTTTTTTTTCAATGGTAGCTGCAGGAGACTCAAATCATCAAAACAATAACAGCATTTCCCAAGTGTTTTACTCCTCTTATAGCACAGAAATTTGGCAATAGTTCCTTTTTTTTAATGAATTAAAACAAAATATCATACTTTTATTGGTTTAAAGTTACATTTAATGCTGTGAATGTTGACAAACGAGTTAGTTCCTGTTATCACTTACCCTATAGCAGCTATAAACATCTTTTTTCACCTTTTTTTCCTCTCTCTTGAAGTTAATAAGACAAAAAAAAGTATAGCATGTGCTTGCAGCTTCTTATGTTACAGAGAAAGTACATACTTTCCTGTGTCAGAAAACTTAACTTTGCAGTTTTAGCTCTGACTGTTATAAAGCACTGACAATGGAGACTTCTTCCAAAAAATGCTAATTAAACATCATCTCACAGAAAACTGCACACATTCATCTGTTCGTGCGGAGCGTCTGCCGTACAAGTCTCTGCGTGAGTTATTAGAGAAATGATAATGTGTTAGAAAGAGTGCATTAATACAAACTTTGCAGCTGGAACTGCTGTCGGAGCTTCAACACATTTACATTTACATTTATGGCATTTGGCAGACGCTCTTATCCAGTCTATCAAAAGTACATTCTGATATTGGCTCACTAGGTCACAAACTAGGAATACCATCAGTCCAACACCTTCTGACCAATCGGAATTGTGGTATAAGTAGGCTTAAGGCAGTGACACAAAACACGGAATTACCTCAACTACAAAAATAACGCTTATTTACACTGCCCTCCAAAAGTTTGGAAACGCCTGAACAAAATAGGGTTTTTGGGCAATATCAGCATAAATCCTCTTTAGTTAGTGACCATTTTGCATTGATAATAAGGGACAACACAAACTATGAAAACATATTTTATTAAATAAAAAGTTTATGAACATAAACATGAACATAACATAGAAAAATACTCAAATTT
>CM040992.1:19077765-19101437 GCA_022985145.1 Pangasius djambal
CTCTCTCTCTCTCTCTCTCTCGCTCTTGCGTGTTCTTTCATTCTGTCTCCTGACTGCCATCACCGCTGACATCATGCACCCTGAATAGCTCCCAGCACAGAGCAGATTATTCGGCGTGAGAAGCGGAGAGGCGGAGAGGCAGAGTGCTAACACGTCTGTGCGTAGACTGTCTGAATGAGAGAGGAGCGTAGAGCTCAGGAAGCATTCACACCGGAGCGAAGTGTTTGTGGTGTTTTTAGCTTAGCCTCAAAACTGCGCTGTGCATTTCTCAGACTCCACTCCCTTCATTCAGACCTCGGTGCAAAGCCCCTCCCTGCAAGGACAGCAAAAAAAAAAAAAAAAAAACCTGCTGCGTAAGAAAGCACCGAGGAGATACAGAAACTGATGGGCTGATATGCTAATGTGCCCTGAGTGATAACACATCCCACCTGAAACTAGGTTTTGCAGAACGAAATACATCCCTGTACAGCTGCCAGCGCATGGATTTCGAAACATTCTCAGCTCTCTGAAGCCACACCAATATTTATTCTGGTCTTCCATATTTAACAGCACGTCTCATTTCTTCTTATTTTAAACTACTTTTCCTGTTCTGTCATTTTTTTTTTCCATTGATAAAACCGGATTTGTTTTTTTTTGTTTGGTTTTTTTTATTCACAGCTATTTCTGTATGCACTCCAGCTCTCCCATTAGCCTAGTTCTGTCTTCTCGTTCTACTGTGTTAGCACTTCCTGAGCCCTGTATGTGCAAAATGATAGACAGGCTTACATATGCTACTGGTTGACACGTTCAGCCCTCGAGTACAACTCAGGATCGTGTAAAGCCTTAAAGTTAACGTGTGTTAGAGTTGGGAACATGACACTTTGTGTGCAAATTTGAATTTTACCTAATTATTGATGTTTATTTTTATTTTGTATCTGCTGTGTAGTTGTATTCATCTTTGTTCCGTTGTTCTTCACATTCCCTGGTGCTTGGTAGAGGAGTTGATTAAGAAGGGAGCAGCTTTGAGTGAACAAAAGCCACAAAGAAACATCTGGGCTTATTCCTGGTTTAAGACTGACTGCAATCTCGACGAGGGGCCTGATAGATTCTACGTCTTCTGAGCTCAGCCAGTGGTTTAGTTTATCACCTTTATTTTATTCATTTTAATCCACACAAAAGGATAACAGTCCCTCTTCCTTATCACACAGTGTCTCGGGTGTCTCTTTTCCAGCTGCTGCTCTGTCACAGCTGAACACTCAGAAACCTTCCATATAAATGAGTTCACAGACGCCTACGATTGGTTCGCGTTGCTCTGGTTGACGGATCAGAGCATCACCATCCCTCCCACCCAGAGAACACAGACAGGTTTTCTCTCTTGAGCTCCCGGCGCATATGTCCATGGCATCCGTGGTGTCAGGGTTTGAACTTGCGATCGCCTGACAATAGGGCAAACATTTTTTTCTTGTTGTGCCACTTGGGAGCCATTTCAGACTCCCATTTTTTTTCGGCTTAGTTTGTTTCTGCTAAATTCAGTAACCTAGCTTTGTCTTCCACATTTCCTTTCAGGTCTTAAAGAGGCCAGAATATTTTGGGAAGTTCGGTAAGATCCATAAAGTGGTCATCAACAACAGCACCTCATATGCTGGCTCACAGGTGAGCTTTACTATCTTTTACTCTATAGCTAAATATATCTTGGGGTTACTCTTTAATTTAAAACATACAGATAGAAAAGATCCTCAAATGTGCCTTTTACAGGAGTGCCAGTGAACCTTTTGGCTAGATTAATCTCTGCTATAAAAGCATTTTCCCCCCAAACTGAATGACTTGCTCATTCTGCCATTTCTCCCTCAGGGTCCTAGCGCTAGTGCCTATGTCACTTACATTCGGTCAGAAGATGCCCTTAGGGCTATACAGTGCGTCAACAACGTAGTAGTAGATGGCAGAACTCTGAAGGTAACACATTAAATAACACTAAATGGACACTTGTGTTATTTAAAGGTCTAGTTTTATTATATCGTTCAACGCAACTGACCTGTCGTGTATAATGCAGGCGTCTTTAGGTACAACAAAGTACTGCAGTTACTTTCTGAAGAGCATGCAGTGTCCCAAACCGGACTGCATGTATCTCCACGAGCTCGGTGACGATGCAGCCAGTTTCACAAAAGAGGAGATGCAGGTAAAATCTGTACCTTTTTGAACCTCTGGATTGTTTAAAAAAAAAAAAAAGAAGAAGAAAGCTGAATCTAAAGTGGACTGTTTGTTAATTGCAGGCGGGAAAGCATCAAGAGTACGAACAGAAACTTTTACAAGAGCTCTACAAAATGAACCCGAACTTCCTGCAGACGTCCACTGGCACTGGGGAAAAGACGAAAAGCAAATCCGGCTCTGTACAGAGGTTTGGGCTGGATATTTTATCAAGATCATATAACTGTACAGCAGAGTACTCCGAGTTACTAGAGAATATAAACACTGACCGTGTGTGTGTGTGTGTGTGTGTGTGTGTGTGTGTGTGTGTGTGTGTGTGTGTCACTCGCTAATATTTTCCATTTAAACTCAGTCAACCTGTACTGTTTCTTGGTACAAGTGTGGTTTTGTCATATTATCTGATATTTTTCACTTCTCTTTATCGCTTTTTGTTTTTCCTACTCTTTCATCTTCTTCCTAACGCAGTGCCTTTTCTCTCTCTCCGTTTCGGTTGATAGTTCCAATAATATCAATAAAGATGCGTGGCCATCGTTACAGCCCGTGGGAAAGACGCCCAACGGGCTTCCAGAACTGCGCAAGAGCCCGACTCTGGATGGAGGCTCAGACTGTGAGCACTTGACTCCTGACGGGCCGGACTCTGAGCTCGGCCTTGGACCTCTCCCAGCCCTCTCGCCTTTCTCTTCAAACTGTGAAACTGCCAGGTACGAAAATCTCAATCACAGAGCGGAAATATCATCACCATGGTCATAAACGGATTTTATTCAAATTATGCACTGACTGTACAAATGTGTGCAGTCTCAGGCTTTTATTTTTTTTTCTGTATGGCCTGATGTTTGGGTCGAGCGGGTTCTGTTTATATTTACTCAGATATCATCTGGTCAGTGAAAGCGTCGTGTATGTGTGTGTCTCATGCACGCTGTATGGATTTTAAATCTGAGTAACTTTTGTACAACCACTTGGCAAGCTTAAAATGACTTTGGACCAAATGGTCATTTAATAGAGTCATCTGTCCACATATAAAAACAGAAAATTCAGTCACACCGATGTAAGCATGACGCTTGTATCCTGTTGCTTTGGGCAGTGAGATTAGGTAAGGTCGGATCAGTTCTGTCCCTATGTAGGTATTACACCAGTTATAATTTTACAAGTGGTCTTTATTCATGACTGTTATGTAATGGACAGTTCACGTAGTGACTGAAATGAGTAATCACATCTCTCTCTGTAGTCCCAGTGAAAAGCCAACAGAAGCCATCAGTATAGGAAACGGAGAGACACCGCAGGTAATTCCTAGATCAGAAGTACCCAGTTTTCTTTTGGTAATGTTTAACAGTATTTTTGATTTCATGTATCTAGAATTTCCAGTGTATGACGCCTTTTGTGACACTACTTTTGGTTCCTCATTTCCTTCCTGTGTGATTTCCGTCAGTTTTGTGAGAGACACTTTTTTTTTTTTTTTTTTTTTTCCTCTCTTCACCCAGATTCCCTGCAGTGACTCGCCGTCGCCCCCTCCAGGTCTGGCCAAGCCGTGTCTGGTGGTGCCCGCCAACGTAGCGGGTCTAACAGTGCGGTCGCCCTTCGAGGGGGCAGGCACCGAGTCGCAGTCACTGTTCTCTGATAACAGCAACTTCAGACATCCGAACCCCATCCCCAGTAGCAGCAGTGTTCCTGGTTTCCCAAGCTCCACACAGAGCAATACAGACTGGCCCACTGCTCCCGAACCACAGAGCCTGTTTACATCAGGTTAGCATGACTCTCACGGTCAAATCTCATTTGTTTTCTCCTTACAAACCCAGAGCGTGTATCACTTATGCCTATGGCCGCTTGCAGCACAAACAGATGCGGGTAGAAATGTATTTTTCACTTGTCACTTGCTAACACAAGTTTTAATCACATTTTTCTACTGAAGTACTTTAGTTAATAAAGTAGTGGAGTCTGAGGCGGTCATGGGCACAGGCTCACAGAAAATGGACAGCTGAAGACTGGAAAAAGACCAGTTTCGGTTTGTCTGTGGCCATGATAGCCTCAGACTGGCTGATAGGAGTGGAACCTGATGTGGTCTCCTGCTGTTGAAGCTCATCCACCTCAAGGTCTGATGTTGTGTGCTCTGAGATGCTTTTATAATATAATAATAATAATAATAATAATAATGTGCATTGCGACTGTCTCATGTTTTGTAATCAAGAATTAAAAATCACATTTAGACTGAACGTGTGAATAAATGACACACAGATGGATACATGCATCCCTGTCAATCACTCACACACGCGCGCACACACACACACAGCATTCAGTGGGCAGGATGTGAAAAGATGCTAGAAAGAGTGCACTGTATCTGTGTGTAGGCATTGTGTCTTGTGTCTGAGTGCCTGTCTGAATTAGCTAGCTAGTGTTTACAGTAGCAGCGTCTCTACAAGGAAACTAGTTGATTAGCAAAGTTGCGTGAGGTTGGTCACGTTGCTACAATGAGGAAAAACATTGCTTCGTTTTAAATAAAAAATGAACCAAGTGTGTAACGTGTCACCAGTACGTCTTCTTGGCTCATCAGCACTTGCTGTATTTATAGGTTTACTTGGCGTTGAATTTAAAATGGGCGCTCTCCCAAGTTGGTAATGCAGATTGCAGGGAAATTAATAAGGATACTTCAGCGACGGTGTGAGTAAAGACAGTACCAGAACACAGAGGTTAGGTTAGAAAAGCCTGAAATACTGTAGTGCCTAGTCTATAAATCTGTGTTTGGATGGTCTGAGAGATGCCCAAAATGTGACCAATTCGACCTGTGGTTAAATGTGCTTTTGTACGTAAATGTATGTTGTTTTTCTTTGGCAGAAACCATACCAGTCTCATCCTCCACAGACTGGCAGGCGGCCTTCGGCTTTGGCTCTTCCACCAAGCAGCAGGAAGACGACCTTGGCTTTGACCCCTTCGACATCACGAGCAAGGCGCTGGCTGACCTCATCGAGAAGGAGCTTTCAGTACAGGACAAAACGTCGATGCCCATGAGCCATGTGACCCCAGCGCCGGGTTTCCCTCCTCATATCCCCAGCTCGCTTCACAGTGCCAAGGGCCCCATGCTGCCTCCTGCCCCGACCACACACCTCCCTCCGAACTGTGGGCTGGCCCCGCGAGCCTTCTCCCACCATCTCCAACATCCCCAGCTTTCACAGCGCCCTGGCTATGCCTCATTCAGCTTGCCCGGGCACACGCAGACGCTGGCATCTCGCCACAGCTGGCTGGCCATGACAGCACGCGCCAACCTGCCACACCTGAACCACACCACACAACACAACAGCAGCTTCTTGGACTTGAGTTTGCCACCCCAACAACAGCAGCAGCAGCATAGTACAGGTCTAGGAGGAATCCCCATTACAGGTGAGTGTAGAGGGTCAACACAGGTTTTTTTTTTTGCGTGTATCGTTTCCAGCTTGCACAAATTAAGCAGCTTAATGTGCTAATGAAGATTAATACAGGCCTATTTCTGCTTAAAGGGTAGGCTAAGTAAGAACAGACCTTAGTTTTCAAAGCAAGCACTAATCCACAAGGAGGCACTGTAATGCCGTGATGGAAACCGTTTAGAACAAGCCTTTAGACGCAAACTACACGTAACTGTCAAGAATGTTCAGGTAAGTGACGTCCTTGGCACCATTCCTCATAAAGAAGTGTAGCCTTTCACACCGTAAGGTCTGCACTGATGAGACCGAGTGCGTGTTCTGCGTGTAGATATCTTTTATCTACTCTGTGTAAATAATTATGAAGATAAGACAGTTGGTTTAGCAACTCTCCCATGGAACACTTAAAAACTTCATTATGCTCATTTCTGCATTATGCTTGTGTGGCACAGCAACTTTTGAATCATTACCTGGTAGATAAATTATTTTTCTTGACGGTGTGTGTGTGTGTGTGTTGTGGCGCTTTCACTTATAACTAGCATTGAAATAGATGTGCACTGGTATGAAATTTATTACTGATCTTACTGTTCCCACTGTGTGTGTGTGTGGTATTAACATTGGGAGAACAGTAAGTAATACTTTCAGTATTTAAACATACTCTGAATGTATATATTTACGTGTGATTATATGATTATAGCCATTTTCATATGCAGTAAAATAATCTTCATATCTGCAATAATACTTCACACACACATACTCACTGGCCAGTTTTAGTAGGAGAAGACCAGGTGATGTTCCTCCAATCAGCAGCAGTCCAGTTTCACTGAGCCTGTGCCCACTGTAGCTTCAGATTCCTGTTCTTGCTTGAAAAGAGAGGGACTCGATGTGGTCTGCTGCTGCTGTAGCCCGTTCATCTCAAGGTCCGGTGTGTGGTGTTCATTGTTGTTTCTGCTCACCATGGCTATAAACAGTGGTTACTTGAGTTACCGTACGCTTCCTGTCCGCTCGACTCGGTCTGGCCATTCTCCTCTGAGCTCTCTCTTCGGCAAGGCGTTTCTGCCCACAGAGCTGCTAATTACTGGATGTTTTTTGTTTTTTGCCCCAATCTGAGTATACGAGACTGTTAAGTTCGAAAATCCCAGGAGATCAGCAGTTTCTCAAATACCCAGCCCAGCCCGTCCGGCACCAGCAGCCATGCCACAGTCAGAATCACCGAGATCACTTTTTTCCCCATTCAGATGTTTCTTGTGAACATTAACTGAAACTCCCGACCTGTATCTGCACGATTTTATGCGTTGCACAGCAGGCACTTGATGGGCTGATTTGATAACTGCATGAATGAGCAAGTCAGGGAGGCCAGATTAAGATGGTTTGGACGTGTTCAGAGGAGGGAGAGGGAGTATATTGGTAGGAGAATGTTGGACATGGAGCTGCCAGGCAGGAGGCGAAGAGGAGGTATATGGAGGTAATAAATGAGGATATGAAGCTAGTGGGTGCAAGTGTTGAGGATGCAGAAGATAGGGTTAGGTGGAGAGCGATGATTCGCTGTGGCGACCCCTGAAGGGAAAAGCCGAAAGAAGATGATGAATGAGCAAGAGGACAAGTGTTCCTATTAAAATGGCTGCTTGAGTGTATATCTTATACCCTACAAAAGTTTCGATATGAAGGATCACGTATAATAGCCGATTAACGTACTTGATTGCGGAGTGTTAATAAGTTTAGTATGAAACTTCAGCTCGTTCTGCGCTACATATTTGTTGCATGTGTCAGGCTACGTGATTCTTACTGCATTATTATGTTGATTTTATGTAAAGAAGCATTTCTGGTAATGTCCTTCTTCCATTTAGAGGAAGAGTCATATATCGCCCTTCTTTTCTCCCTCCCATGGATGAGCTTCGTTTCATCAGTTTTTGAGGTTCAGCTCTAGAGCATGAAATAGAAACAGGGCATCCGTTAACCTCACATCTCCATGTGTTCATGTGCTAATTTACTTTTTAACTTAAAGACTATTTTAATGCCACTTCAAATGTAATTTAAAAGTGGCATGAAAATAATCTTTAATTTTAATTTAAAAAAAAAAAAAGACACTATGGAAGAGACCAAAGTGATGCATTTCTTCATGTCCTAAAGTGTGAACTCACAGACGGCAGCACTGCGTGATGTGAATGAAACGTGGAGGAGGAAGACTTTGGGCTAAATTATTTAAATAAAAAAATCGAAATCATTAAATTGATAATGTGTCAATCCATAAGTAATAATGAATTGAAAACGGAGCACAAATTAAATATGGCTCAAATATTTCTTTCACTCATTCATTTAATAATTTGATCGCCACCGACGCTACACGAGACCCGAAATACGCCTTGAAATTTTTTAAGCCGATAGATACAGGATTCTTCTGAAGCCAGAACCTGCGTGTGTCATACCTTTTGTGAGAATTGTCTTCTCCCCAGGTCCTCTGTATCCCCCTGAACACTTGGAAAGCAATTCCATATGCACTTTTATTGACTTTGTTCTGTTAAGCAGTTGCTTGCCTTTTCCTTTCACCGCTCCAAGGTATCTTGCATTAAACATACCGGGACGGCTCACAGCAGATTCGAGATGAAATGGGCTTCTGATGTTCGGAGCTCTAGAAAGAAGCACGTTAAACCTGCTCCTTTCTTTTTCCTCATTCAGAAAACCTTTTAAAATGCCTAAAAAAAAAGAAGGATGGAAGAAAGGAAAAACATGATTTTAGCCGTTTGAGGTATAAAAATGAAAAACCGTGTATGTATAATGATGATGAATAATGACTAAACAGGAAACTCGGCAAGACTGCATGCCATCAGCATCATGAGCGTTGACGAATGATGTGCCGTAGTTATTAGGAGGGAAGTGGATTCTTTGTTTCCTTTGGTACAAACCTATTACACACCTTCTGCCGTTTTATTAATAACGACATGCCTCGCTTGAGCCAGCAATAAAGACAAACAACTTTTCCCTGTGCTCGAGAAGAATTGTAGTATAGCCTTTTTTCTGCTTGTAATACAGCTGGCACTTATAGTGTTTGGAGAAACAAATTATATCGTGTCCTGATGCGGTTCTAAAAGCATTTCACTTTGCTTAGGCACATGGAAAGGTCACATAGTTGGTAACAGTAATAGTTTCAGTCCTGACAACGAAATAAATGTGTATATCGACAGTGCTGCTTGAGGCACAGAGAATCAAATGACACATCCAGTGAAGCTAGTAGCAGTTCGGGTCGTCGAGGTCGGGACTAAATTGTAGAAATCGGGGACGTGCGAAGTTTTACAGCGAAGTGGACGCATGTGTTGGCAAGTGGATTATTCAGGAAAGTGGTGTTATTGGAAGAAACCTGCAGGACACACTGCTTGATCTCTACAGATGCACTCTTCTGAGTTTGATATTAGATTGTATTATCAGCTCTCGGTCTGTCCACGCATCACCACGTACCTAAGAGAAGAAGGTGGCCGTGTTATTGCTCCTCTTAGCACCTAGCTTCTGAATTTGAATGAGCTGCTAAGTGGAAATACTGAATTTATTCTTTTTTTTTTTCGTGTCTCTTTCTATTCAGGCACTAACTGTTACTGTCACAACTTGACTCCCGATTAGAGTTTTGCTTGGATGGTTCTAAGAGTCTGATTAATTCAATTTAATTCATTTAATGTTATTTGTGTGGTGCTTTTAACAGAAGATATTGTCACAAAGCAGCTTTGCAGAAATCAGGATGCAGATGTAGATTAACAATGAGTAAGCCAGTTCTAATACTCTAACTATAAAGTCAAACAGTACTGGGTGTTTTGAAAGAACAGAATGAGCACAGGACAGTCCTTACGACTACAGCAGCAGCTCTCATGTACTTCTTATGGTATTCAAGTGAAACAGTCTTGTGTAAGGGAAGGGCACATCTTTAGGGCTCTCTGGCTGCTCATTCGCTCATTCCTCACCAGTACCATTTATTTGTTGCATTTATACTGGCACAAACTCGGGCTCCCTCTGGTACCCACTGCCTTCGATGAGAAAATACTCTGGCTTTGTTTTGGCCATTGTATTGTAATAGTGCATTTCCTCCTTTTATAAGAATATTTAAAAAAAATATTCCACTCAGCTCCTTATCACTGTCCTTTGCTCGCCCCCTTCCCTCTTTTTCTCTCTGTCCATGCAGAAAACAGCAATTCAGTAGAGAGCATAAATGTCAAAGAGTGGCAGGATGGCCTACGAGCTCTTTTACCCAACATCAACATCAATTTCGGTGGCTTGCCCAACTCCTCGTCTTCCTCGTCTTCATCCTCGTCGTCCTCGTCGTCCTCGTCCGGCGTGAACCACACAGGGGGGATGACGCACAGCCTGAGCTGGGACGGCACGGCCAGCTGGATGGACCCAGCGATCATCACAGGTACGCTGCCAAATCGTCAGTTTATATATTTCTGACTCTGACAGTAGTGAAAGCACCAGAGAGCTTCAGTGTCATTATGTGGACCAGTGTAGCTTCAGTCCACCAATTCAGAAGTGACATTTAATTCAGAGTTTAAACTGATACGTCCTTGAGGGCTTTCGATGATTAATAGAGCTCTCTTCTGCATTATCTTCTGCATTAGCATAATGGAAATGGAAAAAGGGGGTTATAGACATATTTGTTTTTTTTTTTGGGTTTTTTTTTTTTTTTTTTTTTTTTTTTTAAATAGTGGCAAGTGCTGAATCATGGGAGCACTTTGTAGAAATCGCAGTTTTCATCAAAGCTATTTCAGACAAACTGCCAATAACATCATTTGCTTCCGTATCTATAGGGAGGAGGATTCAACAAAAAACTACTGTCTTTAAAGATCTGCCTGTGTACCAGGTCTTGGCTGATCTTTTTAGACTTTTTAACTTATTTTTTTTTCGCGTAGGGAAACAAATAATGCATGGAAGCCTTTAGCTGTTTCCTTTAATAGTTCCGTGTCCTTTAGAAATCTGGAAATGCTAATACGGCGTTGCCAAAATGGGCCGAAATGTTACGGAAACGGAAATGACACCTTTCGCTTTTTAAGAGTCTTGTTCTACTCCGTCACTTTTGCTTCCGTCTCTAAGAATTGACGAGAAAGTCACCTGCCTTTTTTTTTCAGCACATCCATGATGCTTGGCACATGTAGCTGATGATGTGAGTACGCTGCGATTGCTAGTTAACAGCTGATCATCGCGGAAATCAGCCAGTTGGATTAATCTAAAAAATAGATATTTTATTATTATTATTATTATTATTATTATTACTAGAAGAAAAGCTAGAGAGGTGCCAGATCCATGTAAATAAGTTCTGGCTCGCAGGCATATCAAACCGGAGCGGTACAGGATCGAGTCGCAGCACAAATGAACTACTAGGGGTGACCTTTCCACATCACAAACATCATTCGACTCTCCGCCATCTTCTGCAGTTGTTTTTTATTTGTTTTTTTTCCCCCTAAGAGGCCTTCCTTAAGAGAGAATTATAATCCGTGAACAGGCAGTGATTTAAGCACGCTTGTGCTGCTCGCTTTTTATAAAGAGGATGATCAGCATGGAAGTCACGTCTGTTGTCTGAGTGTTGGTGGGTGCTGCTGGGCATCATCTATCATCCAGAAGAGGTTTAAAATTAATGATTCGCAGCCAAACCTCTGAGTGTGGAACGTTTCAACTTCTTTACACTGAACAAAAAAAGTATAACGTATCCTCCTGTTTCCATGGTAATTAATCTTTCAGTGGTTACTCAGTATATCCAAGTGCTGTAGATGGTGGCCTGCATTCTGAGTAGATTTTAAGATGTATAGACGCCAAAGATTAGTCTGACTTCTCGTGCTGCTCATTTCCGTTCTGTAGGTGTCCCAGCATCCTCAGCCAACTGTCTGGACTCTCTTCAGGACGACAGTCCTCCACATTGGCTAAAATCCCTGCAGGCCCTGACAGAGATGGACGTACCCTCCGGCTCCACAGTACCCCCTCAGCCCCCACACAGTACACCCTTTAGTGCCCAGATGTCTCTCCACAGAGCCAGCTGGGCACCTTACCTGCCCCCAGGCACCGCCAGTGCTGCCAGCCAGTTCCACTCTCCCCCACCAGGCTTCCAGACAGCGTTCAGAGCCGCGGCTCAGCCCCCCACAGACCTGCTGCAGAGTGCCGGACTGGACCGCCACTAGGGACTGGGACACTAACACCCCCTTCCTTTACTCCGAGAAAACCCAACACACACAGCAAGACGAATAAATATAAAAATACAAACCTGTTAACAAAGTAATTATGGGATTATGTATTCTTTTTTTTTTTCCTTCCACTTCTTGGTCTTTTGAGCTCTTTTTAACTCTCGGTTTCACAGTTTCCTTGGTTTAGGATTTGGTTCATGTTGCCCAAGTGCTCTTATCCCAGCATAAGCAAGGAAGTTCTTGAACAAAGCATTGTTAATGAGAGTTGAGTGAGGAATTTGGTGGTGGTGATGGTGGAAATCATGAAAGTGAATGGATTAGAGTACTAGAAAATGTTCCAATCGAGTGTGTTGAACAAATCTGCCTTTAAATCTGTACCAAATAAGCACCGCACTCTGCCTGTGCGCCCTTTCCGATCACCTCTTGGGCTCTGACATTCAAAGAAATGACGCAGAGATCCAACAAATCTGGATTTAGATTTGTTTTCCCCCTTTGCATTCTTTACTTTCAACTTCCCTGAAAGATCAAATACCTAACGGAGAGTAACGGAGAAATCTCAGTGCTTTTTTTTTTTTTTTCCCCCTTCATTGAATGTTAAGCCTTTAACTCGTAACTGTTCTTTTCTTCAGGTTGCAGTAAAGAGGCCTTTTAGAAGTTATCTCTGAGCGTGGTTACAGCTTACACATCATGCCTTAAAAAAAAAAAAAAAAAATGGACCAGGATGTGTCCTCAATCTCACTCCCTTTTTCCTACACGTGGTCTTTCAGGTACTTGTTCATGACCCTCCTACCAGCTGACTGGTACCAGGATGGGCAAGAGGCTTTCCAGCTGCAACAACACTGGACGTAACCTCTGTATCAGAGGGCAGTGCATTGCAACGAAAAAAAAAAAAAAAAAAAGCGGAAACCTCTATTTTAAAGAACAAGCTGTAAGACACGTTTGAACAAAGGGCAGGCGTAGCGGATGGAGCACCACCGTGTGGTGATTTTCATAGCTGCCATTACTTGAATAGGACATCGCAATTTCCGTGTGCGTTCTTAGAATATATATATATATATATAATATATATATACTCCCTTGACGCGACGCGTTGAAAGGTTCGGGGAGACGTCGCTGGATGTGTTTTATGCAAACTCTGACGAGGAGTTCGATATGAGACAAATGACACAAACAAAATCATGATGCGTCTCCATTCATCACTGAGAAAAGCACTTAAGTGTGTTCTTTGCACTGATGGGTGTCAGACAGAAGAAAACATCAGGGGTACAAGCTGTGTTTCGGTGATGTAGTGCGAAAGAAAATTCAGTTGTTAATTTGACTCACTCTGAAGACCATTTTAAGATTGTCAGAAAAGATAGCAGGAAAGTGATTTGATTGTTTTTCTCACAGTAGACAGATAATCTGGCCACGCTGCTGATGAAAGCTGGGATAGCAGCACCGGTAAGGCAACAAGAGTTTTTTTTTTTTTGTTTTTTTTTTTTTCTCTTCCTCCCTCAACACAGAGCTTCATCAGAGGTCAGAAAAAATGCACTCTTCTACTTCTGCCTTCTTTAATTTTCTTTTAACAGTCTTAATTCTGTATCACTTGTAGGTTCTTGCCAACTGTTCAGTATTCAGCAGTATTCAAGAGCAGTGATTAAATTAAAAAAAAATCTTAAGATAAAACCAGTACAATTTAACTATGGGTTTTACTCAATGCTAAAGATTAAGAAAGAAAGAAATTAAATGAAAATGAAGAGTCAAAGGAACTGTATCTCTGCAGGTCTGAAAGCAAACGAAAACCGTCTTTAATAAAAGATTAAATATGAAACTGATGTTGAAACTTTTTCCCCTGCAGCCACGGAATAAAGTGTACATCACAGTTTTCTCATCGCCACATTTATAGGAAAAACTCCACCCTGAAACATTAAATATCTTTATATTGAAGTATTGGTGATGTGTTTAGTGATTCTGATGCTGATTTGTTGGTTGGTACCATATTTTCATTGTTCCTATGAGAACCTATGCTGCGTTGGACTAAAACTCGTAACTTGTAATTTCCGACCTCCGTCTAAGAAAAAGCACAGAAAACTCGGAAAAGACTGGAGTTCAGCATGTGACATCAAATTCAACATGGCTGCTCACAGCATCGACAGCAGACGAAAGTCACACTTATTTACTTTTAAATGAGTTATGTTGTGTTGTGTGCGCTAGCGTTTGCTTTACATCTGTCAACATACAGAAATATCAGCTTGTTAAAGCTGCAACATCGATTCTACAGCTCACTGTTTTGTGGAGGAAAATATAGCTGGCTAGGCTGTTGCTAACAAATGACACAAATGGAAGTGTACAGGTTTTTCCCCCACCTTGTCGCTCAAAGACAGGAGGTTGAAAATGATGTAATTCCGAGTTCAGACTTCCCAGACTTCCCACTTCTGAGTTAAATCGAACGCAGCGTTACTGGCTGTGAGCTGTGCAGATTTCACAGGAGGACATCGGCAGCACAGTTACAGTGGAGTTTAACAGGAGAAAATTGTTCCGTGATCTCAAACACAAGTGATAACAGTCAGGTTTCACTGCCAGCCATTAGCACCACTATCAGCAGGTAGTCCAACAGCATTGTGGGTAATGTAGAAAGCCACAGTGAAAATGCCAATGAAAGGAGTTGACACTGAGAAATGAGAGTCACGAGTTAAATGAGATGTTAACTAAGCAATAATGTTAGCTTACGTGCAATCAGACATTCAGTCATCTTTATCTTTTAACATCTAAATGTCCCATTAGGATTTTCTGAACAGATGCACAGAGCAAGAGCAAATGATGGGCTTTGAATATCTCGTATCTGACTCAAAATGTAGTGAACTCTAAATTAAATAAAAAGGAAGAAAAGTGTGGTTGTACCCAGAGAGTGACGGACAAATAATGAATTGTTAGTAAATTCATTGTTAAAAATTAGTTCAGTAACCACGTTATCCTAGTCAGAGCCTTTCCTGGGAGCACCGGGTGTCAGGTGGGAATACACCCAGTTCATTACAGCGTGCCATGTACACACACACACACACACACACACACAACTAGGAGCAACTAGTCAGCAGTGGGAGCAAACTGGAGAACCCAGAGGAGACCTACCCGGAGATGGGGAAAACATGCGAAACTCTGAATTCAGGATCAAACCAGGGACGTGGGAGATGTGCACCCAGTGTTCGTTATTGTGCCGTATAAAGACATTGCTGCTCTGCCATAATCAACCCTGTAAGCTACATCCTTTTTTCATTTAACAATTTCTTTTTTCAAGCTGGAGAAAACACAGTAAAATCTTTCAGCTTTCAGTCTGGCTGAAATGTAGACAGTCCATTAAATTCTAGTAAAAATGTCCTTTAAATTACTTTGTATTTACTGAGTTAATAAACAGTATCAGTCAAAAAGTATGTTTAGTGAATGTCTCTGCCTTCTAGACATTTCAGTTCTTTATGTGTGCATAGTTTTAATGTTTCCACTATTATACATGTGTTGAAATCTGTATGTGCACTTAGCTGATACTGTACGTACACTCAAATAACCATTCGGTATTCACATGAACTGAAAATGCTTGACAAAGTTCAGTGTACTGTTTCCAAATTAATTAAAATACTGACACTGGATTGAATATCGAGTACATCTCAATATTCAGTCCAGTGCTATTCACTTTTATTGGTAGACCATTAAAAAGAGAAATCCATTTGTAGGTTTAGATCTCAGGGAGTTTTCAAGACACGAGGAAGAATCCTTGAGAGGAGGACCAGTACCAAAAGGGAACCCATCCTCTTCTGCGTGACACCGGTGAGCAGGATTATAACTCATGACAGTATAGGTAGTAGACGAGTAAAGACAAACAAGTAGTGCTCCAGACGACACTTCATTGCTCTGCACTTACTTTTTTCAAAAGTGCATAAAATATAATTAATAAAGAATATATCTGTTGATCTATTTGTGGTGATAATGATTTGCTTACTGAAAATGCTGACTGCTGACTAAACTTGAAAAACGGCTAACCACAGAGCTGTAAAGTTCATTTCAGCACACTGAAAAGTGAGGCGAACACAACCGCCATTAACCTCATGGCCAGATCAGACAGAAAGCTCTAACTTTGTAGCACCTTGTGTGTATGTAGTACCTTGTGTAGCACCTTAGTCCTGGAGAAACGTTGTTTCGTTTCACTGTGTACTTGTATATGGCTGAAATGACAATAAACTCCACTCGAACTTGAACTTGATATAAAATGCTGTAGCAGCTGAAAAGTGATGAGACACGATAAAGTGACTGCAATACAACATAATGCAGTGCTAAGCTAGCACACGATCGTGGAAGTAAAACGACGTTGTTAGCCCTATCTAGTGTTCTGGCACAAGACAACTTTTGAATTTGTTAAAAATGTTTTTAACAACACTGAAAATGGTTACGAATAAAGATAAAGACAAAGGTTATCATAAAGAGCTAATACTAGCTAATGTGCTAGTACTAGTTAATGTACAAGCTTGCATATAGAGAACTAACACAGAGAGCGAATGCAGGCTAACATGTAAAGAGATAATGCTATTTTCCATAAAGAGCCAGTACTAGCTAACATGGTCAGAGATCATTTTAGCTAATGTTAGTTATACGCAGTGTAGACAATTAAAATCGTAATAGTAGAAGGAGGAGTAAAACCAAAAAAGGGTTTTTCGTCCATGATTAAAACTGCTCCAGTTCAAGAGGGACAAGAAGGAGCGGTTTACTCGTTACGTTTTTCGTACGTGTGCACATTTTCCGTGTCTTTGTTTAGGGTTTGGTCATTTTCCTGCAGCGCTAGCAGTGAGTCACTCAAACAGCATTCCGGAGAGCTCCCTGATACACTCCCTAAGAAAAGACGGAGTCTACACACACACACACACACACACACACACACACACTTCAAAACAACAACTCAAACACAACAAGTCAAACACACACAAGTCATCCCGAGTCAAAGACACAAGTCAATCCCAGTTGATCTGAGGCACAGGGGGTTGACAGTTACTATTTAATAACTATTTAATCAGTGAAATTATGGCTGTATCATGTCTGACCCCGTGCTTTGTGTCTCCTTCTGTCTAAAACTGCTATAGACTGTGCTTATCTGAAAATGTTCTTTCGTGACTGCATCAAGACCAAAGGCTAGCATGGGTGATAAAAAAAGGAGCAGAGAAGAGAAGCACTCATGAATACAAACCTCTGCCCCAGAGCACTTTAAATACTCTCACCGCCACTAGCATAATTTGAGTGAGGAGGCAGCACTTCCTGTATGTCAAGAGTGCATTAGTTGCTCATGCTGAGGTTTCTGAGCCCCAGCCAGTGGCTCTCATCTAGTGGAAGTTACTGGAGTGCTGGACTCGGGTGCTATGAAGAGGAAACCGTGCCACAATTCAGTATAATTAATACTCTGAAGTAGTGTGAAACGCAGTGCATTACACATGGCATTAGGGTTCTTTTCACTAGTCATTCAAGGAAAACTAGCTTTTACTGTTTTATCCCTTTATTAAAAACATGCAGGGATTTGCTCCGTCATGACTTAACACTCTGCAATGGGCTACGCACAAGCCAATATTTGTTTGAAATGTTTGTTCTGGTAGCAACCCAAGATTAGAGCTAGACCTTTATCGTCTGCACCAGGAACACAATGAAATACACACATTAGCAGCAAGCTAACGTTATCATAGCCTAAATGGCTCAAACGTTACCTCAGTAGTTACAGTGGACGTATACTAACCATCCAGTGTTTAGCATCACTGTAGAATTAGCTATTTGAGAAGAACATTAAAGATTTAGATGCGCTTACATCATTTCAGTTCATCTTCTGTCTTTTTTTTTTTTTTTTTTTTTTTTTTTTACTCCACAACCCTTTCCTTCCCCTCCCTTCGTAGACATGGATGCAAGCCTATAAGCCTGGTAAGAGACTGTGATTGGTTAATGCTGAGTTCAACCACTCTGAAATCGTCTACTTTTCCACAGGAATTTTTTTTTTAATTTGATCTATTTTCACTACTTGTGCCTGATCCTACCTTAACCTGATCAGTGGGTATATTGTATTTTAGGCCTTTTTTTTAAATCTGATTTTCAGATTTATTAATCAGATTTTCTAAATTATTGTCCTTTTTTGGCCTGATGAACCAGAGTGCCTCAGATTTAATTGGAGTAAATTTAAGTATTTAACACTTCCCTGGGTGAAAGTCCCAGGGCAGAGCAGACTCACTTCAGGTATACACTAGCAGCTAATTAAATTAACCTAATCTCCGCCGCCCCTCATTTCCACCACACGACCCGCTCCAACCAGTTACTGCCCACACAGCCGCACTACTGACTAGCTGAATTTTTCAGTTTGAAATAAACAGAACATCTCATTACAACAGTAGCTCCAAAACTAGCAGAACAACAACAAGCGCCTTCTACAACACCAAAGACTTAACCTCCTATTTGTAACGAACGTGTAATGGACTTCTTTAATACTTATAACTATTAATAATTGATTAATAGAGAAATAGAAAAATGGTAATCAGACACAATCGATGTATAAGCGTGACTGTCTGCTAATCCCCTGTCAAATAAAACTGAATTGAATTGAAATTAGCATCATGCTGTTTTAGTAGCTACTGTTTTATGTTATTTTGAAATCCAGCAGTTGCAGATTTACGTCATGGGGTACGCTAAGGGCTCAACCACCCCACGTCCACCCCTGCTCTGCACCAACAGCGTGACTATATAAGATATAAACACAATTAGGTTTCAAGTTAATAACCTAATTCAAATATTTTGAAATGAATTACTAGTCGATGAGTAAAAGAAGGTAAATCCAATATATCATACATAGTATGTGGTTTGAATAATAATATATACTATGTATGATAAATTGGATGGAAAGCACACTTAAATTATAAATACATGTATCTGATCTTGATGTTTTAACCCAGTAATTAGGTTATTCAGTGCATGTGCACATACTGTTGGTACAAATATGGTATCTTTTGTTTTGCTGCATGTGCAAACATAAATGGAGAGTTGCAGATGCAGTTCAATTTATTTATTTATAAGGAAATTTAAAGGAAAACGTCCACCCTGAATGACCCGCACATTAATCTTTATAATTTCTAACGTCTATAATGGCATCCAGGATTTACTTGGTATTGCAATTCTGAGTTGACTTTTTTAGTTTACATTTTTTTAGTTGGTCTGTTTTCACTTTGGCTATTGGTTTCCTACATTACCCACAATGCTTTTTGACTACTTTTGTCTAGCTCTCTCACCTCCTCACTCTTCTCAAACAGATCAGGTTCCAAAGCTTTCATGCTAATACCACCATCAACGCCATTGTGCTCGTCATCTTGTAGATCGCTAACCGAGTCTCTGCGATACCTCGGCGCAACTGCGTCCTGTAGCTCCACTCGTTCTACACTGAATTTCTCATTAATATGGCGTTGAACGCTGGAAATTGGTGAGTGAGGAAAGAAGCTCTTGCTCCTTTTTTTTTTTTTTTTTTTAGGAACTAACAGCAAAAACTAACCGTTATCACTTAAGTTTGGGATTGCTGAATTTTTTTCTCCTATTAAATATCATTGTAACTGTGTTAGCCATGTCCAGCTGTGAAATCAGCGTGGCAAGGAATAATGAAAATACAGCACCAGTATATTCACTAAGCATATCACAAATATTTCAAGGAACGTGGTTCAGGGTGGAGTTTTTCTTTAACAGCCCAAAGGTCAACATCCTGTCAAATTTGCAACCATAAAACTCTCAAGTCCATTTGCCTGTAAAGTGACTCAAAGTAAAAGAAAAATGTGGCAGGAAGTTTGAAGTTTATGACACATCCTTCTTCTTTGCTGGATTTATTAGCAAGTCGCAAAGCAACTGTAGAGATTTCATAATATATTAAACTGATTACTAACAATCATATCATATAGACTCAGAGTTTTTCCATTATCAGATTACTTAAGTGCACACTGATCAAATCTTTGCCAAAATCTGATTTCTTTTGTTAGTTGTCAGCTTATTTGTACTCACAGCCTACTCAGAGCACTCTGGAGAACTTGGTGGCGTGGTGGACTCGTTCATAATGCACAGACACCAGGCCGAGAAGACACACACTCCTTCACTTACACGATTACAGGATGATGAAGCACAATTCCTGCCTCTGTGAGAGACATTTGTAGTAGCTACTGAAACTTAGACCATTATGTCCATTACTCTCAGTAAATCTGTAATCCATTTGGTGGATATTGTACCTATGATAAAAAATATATATATATATATATATATGTTGCATACTGACAAAAACTGCTGAATCATAAACATTTCTCGACTTATGCTATACCTATTCATGGGGTAGATTTTTATAATTTGTAATAATTTTTTTTTAAACAAAAAGTTAATACTATAATTTCATATTTTTATATGAATTTTTACAGTCAGGTCCATAAGTATTTGAACAGTGACGTAATTTTTGTAATTTTACCTCTGTATGCCACCACAGTGGATTTGAAATGAAGCAAGCAAGATATGATTGAAGTGTAGACTTTCAGCTTTAATTCAAGGGGTTTAACAAAAATATTGCATTAATCATTTAGGAATTACAGCCATTTTTTTTACAGAGTCTCACCGTTTTCACAGGCTCAAAAGTAATCGGACACCTGTTTCCTCATTATTTCATTACAGATTAAGGAGATAAAAGCTCTTGAGTTGATTCCATGCATTGAATTTGCATTTGGTAGCTGTTCATGGGAACTCTCAATATGTGGTCCAAAGAAGTGTCAATGCAAGTGAAGGAGGTGATCATTAGGCTGAAAAACAAAACAGACCTATCAGAGAGATGGCAGAAACATTAGCTGTGGCCAAATCAACAATTTGGTACATTCTTAAAAAGAAGGAATGCACTGGCAAGCTCAGCAACATCAAAAGGCCTGGAAGACCATGGAAGACAACTAAAGTGGATGATCACTTCTTTCCCTGGTGAAGAAGAACCCCTTCACAACATCTAGCCAAGCCAAGAACACTCTGGAGAAGGTAGGTGCATCAATGTCTACAATCAAGAAACACTTTCATGAATGTAAATAAAGACGGTTTACCTCAAGATGCAAACCACTCATAACTCTCAAGAACAGAAAGTCCAGATTAGACTTTCTAAAAAACCTCTTAAAAAATGCATGCCCAGTTCTGGAACAAAATTAACTTGTACCAGAATGACAGGAAGAGAAGGTATGGAGAAGGAAAGGAAGGGTTCATGATCCAAAGTATACCACATCATGTGTCAAACATGGTGGAGGCAGTGTTATGGCATGGGCATGTATGGCTGCCAATGGAACAGGCTCACTGGTGTTTATTGATGATGTGACTGCTGACAGAAGTAGGTAGATGAATTCTGAGGTGTATAGGGCTACACTCTCTGCTCACATTCAGCCAAATGCTACAAAACTGATAGGACGCCGCTTCACAGGTGCAGGTGGATAATGACCCTAAACATACTGCGAAAGCAACTCAAGACTTTTTAAGGAAAAGAAATTAAATGTTCTTAAATGTCCGATGACCTCAAACCAGTAGAGCTGCTTTTCACTTACTGAAGACAAGACTGAAGGCAGAAAGACCCACAAACAAGCAGCAGCTGAAGGTGGCTGCAGTGAAGCCTGGCAAAGCATCTCCAGGGAGGAAACTCAGCATTTGAGTTTTGAGAACATGGGCTCCAGACTTCAGGCAGTCATTGACTGCAAAGTAAAAAATGGCTGTAATTCCTGAACAGTTAATGCAATATTTTTGTTAAACTGAAAGTCTACACTTCAACCACATCTTGATTGCTCCATTTCAAATCCATTGTGGTGGCATACAGAGGCACAATTACCAAAATTGTGTCGCTGTCCAAATACTTATGGACCTGACTGTATTTAATGAAAAGCATACTGTATATAAAAGTCTAGTAAACAATACTAATAAATAAACAATAATACACAGATATGGTGAAATAGATGTATATAAAATAAACCATACAATCATTGGCACATTTCATGAAAATGAGCAAAAATGAATAACAAATATTAATATTTTGAGCATAAACACATGCTTGAAGCAGTCAGTCTTCACAAAAGCCCTGGAGCAGTATGGGGATAGAATAGTCTCAAAATGAATACATGCGTAAGCTAATTCACGTTCACAAAATATGATTTAAAAATGCATAAATAAATGTAAATTCACAAAGTATTATTCATTAATGCAACAAACATTTCATAAATACACAAGTGTGTTTGTAAATTTCCACGTTTTTACATTTATGAATTAATTGCTGAATCTGCATTTGCAAATCGTCACGTGTGTGTATATCACTTTGGATTTGTGTGTGCCTATACTGAGGCTTTCCTGCCAGGCTCCAATTCACAAATTAGTGGTTTTTTTTTTAAAGGACATTTTCTTTAGCCAATCAGATGTGAGTTTTCAGTTCAGCCAATCATAATACGCTTTGCTCCATGCTTTGACTCAAGAAGCATGACTTTGTGTGTTTGCTGCACAATGTGCCTTAATTAGTGCGCTTCTTCATTCCAAGTTGGCGGCTGATAACAGACTTCACGTGTAAGTGATATAGTTTTTAGATAATGAAGCTGTCTATGATGAAATCTAATAAATGATCTTCTTATTCTTGTATAGAACTTTGTTCTAAAAAGGCGTTCAAAGTTAAATGTTCTTAAGACAGACATGAAACATTCCTTATTTATTTTTTGTCTATTTATAGTAGCATCCAATGACACACATTCCCACTTTGTTCTCAGTATTCAGTATTTCTTTTATTTTTGTCTTAGCGTTTGTTAAGTTTTGAGTCATAGAGGATGGGGAAACCAGACACTAGGTTATAAATTTTTCATCCACATCATCCTGATGGAACAACACCATCAACCATGACACTAAAACCACTGACAGATGAAGTGAATAATATTGAATATCTCATTACAATGGCACCCGTCAAGGGGTGGGATATATTAGGCAGCAAGTGAACAGTCAGTTCTCAAAGTTGGAAGCAGGAAAAAGTTGGAATGTGTTGGAAGCAGGAAAAATGGGCAAGTGTAAGGATCTGAGTGACTTTGACAAGGGCCAAACTGTGACCATACATGTTCCTGGTATTCAGTGGCTAGTACCTACCAAAAGCAGTCCAAGGAAGGACAACCGGTGAACCGGTGACAGGGTCATGGGGCCCAAGACTCACTGATGCGTGTGGGGAGTGAAGGTCCGTCTGGTCTGATCCCACAGAAGAGCTACTGTAGCACAAATTGCTGAAAAAGTGAATGCTGGCTCTGATAGAAAGGTGTCAGACACACAGAGCATCACAGCTTGCTGTAAATGGGGCTGCGTAGCTGCAGACCGGTCAGAGTGCCCATGCTGACTCATACAAGCTCCTACAATGGGCACGTGAACATCAGAACTGGACCATGGAGAAATGGAAGAAGGTGGCCTGGTCCGATAAATCACATTTTCTTTTACATCACGTAAAAGATGTACATCACCGGGTGTGTTTGCGTTGCTTATCTGGGGAAGAGATGGCACCAGGATGCACTATGGGAAGAACGCAAGCCGGCGGAGGCAGTGTGATGCTCTAGGCAATGTTCTGCTGGGAAACTTCGGGTCCTGGTATTCATGTGGATGTTACTTTGACACGTACCGCCTACCTAAACATTGTTGCAGACCAAGTACACCCCTTCATGGCAAAAGTGTGTTTTGGTGGCACCAAGGGGGACCTACACAATATTAGGCAGGTGTTTTTAATGTTATGGCTGATCTGTGATTGCAATAGCACACTGATGTCTTTTGTCTGGTTGGTCACTGCTACATGGTTGACGCTTGTAATTTGCATAAAGTTGAAATCCAGCTCAACCTTTTTTACCATCAACTGAAGGTCTCACCGCTCGCTATCCCACAGTCCCTTACACATTTTTTCACTAGTCCCTGTTTA
>CM040992.1:19105180-19137185 GCA_022985145.1 Pangasius djambal
AAGGTTCCTGTATCATCTGTCCTATTACTTGCATTGCTTATCCAAATTGAGAAGTATAAATTAAAAATCATCGCTTGAACGTTAAGCTAATTTATAACTTCTCTCAATATTTTGATTTCTTTCACAGCACATGAGTAAATCAGTTTCCAAGAGCTGCCACTGTGCACTTTCCAGTGTGTAAAGGGAATAGGCCATACAAATAAACACACCAATGACATTTTATTTTATGGTTTTACATTCCACAGTTTTAACATTTCCAGGATTTTTTTTTTCTTAATTTTTTTTGTACATTTTTTGGATTTATGCAACAGACACATTACTGATGAAAAAGATTCGATAAGTCCTTAGATTTTAATTGTCTCATAAAAATGAAAGTTGCAGTTTCTGTTATCCTGCTAATATTTTACAACATATGGAGGAAAAATATATTCCCACTCACTCAAAAACGTTATACCCAAACATCCAAATGCTTGTTCCTTAAACAAAAAGACATAATACGCACGTTTGGCTGCTTTCATGTAAACACAGACATTAGTTGGATGGAGTGATGACATGATATGTCTAGAAATTCTTTTCCAGTGTTGGATTGATGAACACAGCTTGGATCTGAATGTCCCATAAATGCTGAATGTACCATATGTCTCTTATTAATAAAATAGTTGCTTCAGTGTAGTAGAATCAGAAATATTACAGTCTGGGACGTATGTACTGACAATGACTACAACTTTGGGTTGTTGAGATAATGGGTAAAATTGCCTACCATCCTGTCTTGATCTGTGATAAGCTTCCTACATTTAATTCATTCATTAATTCATCTGAACCCTAAGTCAAGTGCGTCTATACTGGCCTCATGCTTTTTTTTTTTTTTTAAAGATGTAAGTCAATCATGTGTGTGATAAATGAGATTTGTCTGATGTATGATGTTGTAATGCTTGTTTCCTAGCTATGGAAAAGCGGATGTAGTGGTGCTGGCCTGCAGCCTCCGGATAAGAAATGATGGGAAAGAGCTCATCTGCTTTTCACCAGTGAGGAATGGATGCGACCCTGTTTATATCAATGCCTGGTTGCATAATCCTCGCAGACTGAAATAGCCTAAATATTTTTCCTTTTAAGTGTGTCCAGGAACACCATCTTATATAAGACCAGATGGGCCCTCGCTTCCTATCAAACTAAACCGAGAATGTTTCGAGTTCATTAATGTGAAATTAAATCTATCAATGTACGTTTGGCTTAGCTAACATGTGGATAACAACACTTCACTATATTTATTGGGGATGCACCAACATTTCCGCCACCAAAAACTTTCTGCTGACAGAAGGAAATTTCTAAAGCTAAAAACTGAAATCATTAATGACCCTCAACATGAAGATCCTGTCAACACACTCAGTACTGTTTGATTTTATAGTCAGTATTGGAACAGTTATATTGGAAGAATAATGACTCATAATTGCACAATCCAGTTTGACCTATAAGAAGATGGGCTCATTAGTTCCTCTCAAGGTTTCTTCCATATGTCATCTCAGAGAGTTTTCCCTTGCTCATTACGGATTCTAAATCATAATCTATATCTATCTATCTATCTATCTATCTATCTATCTATCTATCTATATATATATATATATATATAGAAAGAAAGAAAGAAAGATTGAATTGAGTTTTGTTTTTTGCAAAAATGTTTGACTCAAAAAAAAAGAAGATTAATTAGACCTACAACAAAATGTCAAATCTACCACTTTACAAATACTTCTAATAGTAATCTTAATTAGAAAGGGATTAAAAATGCTGTTTGCTCTCCCTTTGAGCAGCAGATGAACAGTGACAAATGTTGGATGTGTGGAAATATTTCATGGTTTCTACAAGGGAGATTATACAAGAGATTTGTAAAAGTAATATACCGAAAATATAATTATAGTTTTGTAGTGTTTACATCTTTTTTGCTCCCCCTTTCAGTGGGACTACACATTATTCTTCTTCAGGGTTGGCGGGTCTGCATTGTTCCTATACTTATTGACATGGCCTAGCGTTTCAGATTGATTGTAGACATGAGAGACTCCACAGCACAGCCTTCCACAATACAATTAGGCCATGCTGAGACTGAGGACACTTTCTCTGAGATGGGAGTGAGCTTTTTAGATACACTTCACCATTTTCTCAGGACATGAATAATTGATATTGAGGGAAATGAAATTGAATGCAAAGCAAGCAGATGAGGGCGAGCATCACGGTTTGATCTGGGATTGACAGGGCCCAACAGTGTTCGGGCTTTGTAGGTCGCGTTAAGCTTGTGCTTTATTTAATGGCTGCTCTCGTCCTCTATTCTGAAGCTCTTTTGGCAAAGGTGCCACAATTTCTCTGTCACTAATGTCCCTTGTAATTAAGAAGCATGCAAACACTGTGTCCTTTTAATGAGCCCATTAAAATGGAACGTCACAATAACTGGAAGCTTGCTTTAAAGAGGGCTTCTTCCAATCAAATGGAATAAGTTCCATCTCACAGACAGTTACTGTGATGCTGAGTCGTCTCTGTCTCTACGAAAACTGTGCTTTCTTCTTTTCAAACGAGATATGGCATCTTTCCTTTTTAATTCTTTTTTTTTTCTGTTTATCAAAGAACTAACCTATTGTGTTTAAAATTTCTGGCATTTTCATTTTTTCCTGACACTGTTGTTTCTCCCCTCCATTTCTCTACAGAAACGAAACACTCGCCCTCCCACACAAACATTTATCGGTAAGAGCAAAATGGAGGACAGATACACACATACGCAGTCCCACCCATTCATGGTACATGTCAATTAAAGAAAAAAAATCAAGCAGACATTTAAAAAAAAAAAAAAAAAGTGGAGTACCATGTTAAAAACGTTTAAATGATCCTGTTGGAGGATGGAAGAAATGAAATTCTCTCCCAAATCTCTCCTCATGGTAATGATTTGTTCTGGAATATTCTTTACAATTTGCAATATAGCAGTAGAGAGATACTGGCACCAGCAGATGTGTCCCATTCCTCCAGATGTTCTCGTACAGTACCGATTTCTTGTCTGCAGACTAAAGGGCTTGTGGTTGTGTCCAGTATCCAGTGCTGCTCCAGTTCACTATAACTATATTGGTCTATTTGGATCACAGAATCCATTGCTCCAAAATGTTTCTACTGTCATTTGCACTGTTGCCCTCCTTAGATATAGATTGGCACTGTCTCCAGTTCAGTAGCTCTTCAAACACAAAACACATATACTATATTGGGATTTTTTTCAACCCCAAAGCACCAATGTAGCAATAAAGAGACAACTAAGAACAGCTAGAAACTCTTACACACCTTTCAGGTTTCATGCTGCTGTATTTTCACATACTGATGTACAAGTCTCCATTAGTCGCCGTTTCCTGCTGCCCTTCCCAGTGTTGTTATGGGAAAGAGATATAATCCTGAAAGTAAAGTGTTCCTGTGTAGTATCTCCATTTCTGTATCTCAGTAACATACTGGCTTTCATCTATTTTTTTTTTTGTCATGGAACGATCAGGATACTTATTTGCAAGGTCACAAGAAAATGGCGTCTGATTGGTGAGATCAGAAAATGACTTGGGAACAAATGTATGGTTTTGATAATCAGTCGTCTTATTGTTTATATGTTTTCCACTCAGCACGTGGCTGCACGGTGGCTTTGTTGGAAGCCTCCGCTTAACACACTGTGCCATTTTCTTGCCGGGATTTGGGGCAGGTGGAGCGTGGGATCGGCTGAACGGAGGGAGCCAGCGTGCAGAAGAAGCCGGCGATGAGCGACAGGCCCAGGCCACCCCAGGCACAGAACATGGACCAGCCGTAACCGTGGCTGATGTCGTCTGGGAGGCCGTACAGGTAGCGCGGATAGCGGGAAAGCTCAAAATTAATTCCCGCTACGCAGGTGCACAACGAGATGATGCAGAAGGTACCTGGAAAAAAACGAAAAGAGCAAGTCAACATAAATCAAAATTGATGCCATTCACAATGCAAAGCTCTTGAGAGTGCGCTGAAATCTCACACATTTTAATTTCTTTCATTTGAATGATTCAGGACACCAAAATGTGACACAGAGAGATTGGAAATGACTCGAAATGGATGCATGGCTTCGATAATCAAAATAGTCTCATTAATTATACGATACTTGCTCTCTATATGTATAAATCACTCTAACTCCTTACTTGGAACACATTTTGTGTAGGCTGTGACCAAGCGAGTGCTCAGCCCCCTGTAATCTGACCCTCAGTGCAACCTTCTGTTTTTATGACTTAGCATCTTAATTGGCTTTTTAATTGCCTCCTTATTATTCAAGAGCGGGCCACTACATTAATGCCACCCATTTTAATTGCTTCTTCGCTTTGCTCCCCACAGCTCTGGTGCTGCACGGTGCATACAGAAGAGGCAGTGTGACGTGAGGGGAGGCCTCCGTGTTTACCAAAATCAACATCTACATTAAAGCCTTCAGCATACTTCCTGCAGGGAAGATGTCTGGCTGGCTGTGCCAAACAATATGATGTAACAGGGTGAAAAAAAAAAAATCCCTGAAGACTTTGATATGCCAGGTACGTTCGTTTATCAAACTGAACTGCACAAAAACAACTACACCGAGCAATGTATTGACAGCAAGTTTTCAATGCAAATGAAGTGGGATGGATAAACATTTTTTAAATGATGGAAAGCTAGCAGGTTTTCTTTACGTTTTATGGTGATGTAAATATTGTAACTATTTTTTTTTGCCAATCACTGAAAGGTCCGCGTGTGCACTTTTACCTGATGAGGTCCACATGGAACAAGGCCTTTAAACAGTCTTTAATCTGAAGCATGGGTGAAGAAAATAGTCCCACCAGCTAAATTCAATATACAGACGTATAATTTATAAGCTGCTGATTCTAATTATGCGATAGGCAAAACAACTGTCTTATCCTCAGTCATTGCAGCAAAATGGGTCCTACTATCAACACCCTTTGTGTCCTTCAATCAGAACAGTGTTTCAGTGTCTAAATTACTAACACCGTATACCTCTGCAGCAGTAATAACCAACTCTCTGCAGCACACTACTGCTGTACAAAAGTGTGAGACATGCTTCAACACCGTGAACTTGAAAGTGAAGTGAAATCGTATGAACTTAAACACGCCCACACCTGTCACCAGTCTCTAATCTGTAATTAAAGCTCTTCAATGGGCAACAAGCGAAAAAGAGTCCGAGGAGTTTAAGTGCTTTTAACAACTTTACTTAGGTGAGACTTTTACGGTGTTTTGTGCACAAAGGTCGTATTTTAATATGCTGAGATTTTTGCCACTATAAATGATTTTCATTGAAAAAAAATGTTTCTGTACATTTTATACATAACATGATTGTCTCATATATACAGTGACTCGTCACAGGTATCCTTTGTCAACTTCTGATGCTGATTGTGTGTGTGTGTGTGTGTGTGTGTGTTATTTGACTCACCGCCCATGAGGAAGAGCAGACCCGCCACATACTGCATGAGGCCTCGGTCCCAGCAGCAGCCGAGCATGCCAATGATCCAGCCGAAAAGGATGATGGCCACGGCCATGCCCATGAAGCCCGCTGTCATCCTGCGCAGGTCTATGTGAACACACACACACACACACACACACACACACACACACACACACAACACTAGGTCAGGTCCACAGCAATTCATAGCTCAAGAGCTCATGACACTGAAGTAAGGATGAGAGTCTGAAAAAACTGCTAGTGCTGGATTACTGCTGGTCGTATAGTGTTTATTTATGGAGCAGTTGTCTTTCATCCTGGCGTGAACACAATCATGTATTCAAATCATTTAGACTAAAAGCACTACATTTTGAAACCAAGAAAGCTTCAGTCCAAACAGTAATCTGTAAACACAGATAAGAATGAAAGCAGCAATTACGCCTAAACTTGTCTTGTGTAGCTCAAAGAATATTTCTTTTCAGCAGGATGAATTCCATGCCGATTTTCCTGTGAGTGTGTGTGTATACTGTGTATATATGTGTGTGTGCATGCTTATGTGCGTGCGTGTGTGTATGTGCACATGTGTGTCTGTGTGTATCTCTAATGTGTATATATATATGTGTGTGTGTGTGAGCATGCGTGTATGAGTGTGTACATGTACGTGTTTATCTATACTGTATGTATATGTGTGTGTGTATGCATGTGCTTGTGCATGTGTGTGCTTATGTGTTTGTGTGTGTGTATCTATACTATATATGTGTATGATGCGTCTGTGTGTGTGTGACGCGTGTGTGTGTACGTGTGTGTGCATGCGTGTGTGATGTGTGTGTGTGTGCGTGTGTGTGAGGGTGTGCTTGTGCATGTGTGCTGTGTGTACGTGTGTGTGATGTGTGTACTTGTGCGTGTGTGATGTGTGTCTGTGATGTGTGCGTGTGTGTGTGTGATGCGTGCGCTTGTGCATGTGTGATGTGTGTACGTGTGTGTGCATGCGTGTGTGATGTGTGTGTGTGTGCGTGTGTGTGAGGGTGTGCTTGTGCATGTGTGATGTGTGTCCGTGTGTGTGATGTGTGCGCTTGTGCGTGTGTGATGTGTGCGTGTGTGTGTGTGTGTGTGATGCGTGCGCTTGTGCGTGTGTGATGTGTGTCTGTGATGTGTGCGTGTGCGTGTGTGATGCGTGCGCTTGTGCATGTGTGATGTGTGTACGCGTGTGTGCATGCGTGTGTGATGTGTGTGTGCGTGTGTGTGTGAGGGTGTGCAGAGGAGAATAAAAGCACGTGCTGTGTATTTGTTAGGATCTTCTGTGTAAGCTCGAGGCCAGGTCACACAGCTTCAGCGTCTTTGTGCTGTTTTTAATCTCACAGTTGAGTTCTCTCAGTGTGCGTCTCTCAGTATGAGTGGCCCAGAGGCCCCAAGACAGCAGCCGGATGTGAAAAGGTTACAAGGTTCTCCTCAGAGAAGGACTCGAGATAGTGGATGAAACCAAGCTGGAGACAGAAAGCTGTCTGAACTTAGCAAGACGCCTGTGCTTTGAGATCACAGGCTGCCAAGTGATTGAAACAGAAATAGCTAAACTTGTTCATATTTCCATGTTATCAGTGTTGCTCCATCACCTCCTAAATCCCAATTTAACCTCTGGTATTATAACTCTTTACTAAATGTGTTGTGGATTTTCTGGGCTGGAGCCTCAAATACAAGGGCGAGCAATAGCGTTCAGATAACCCCCTATACATTGATAATGACACAAGAAGCAAGGAATCCGAAAGGTTTTCCGACTAGAATGCCGTAAAGCAGTGTTCAGGGTGGATGTGTTAAAAAAGCCTTTCTTGGGTTTCTCCCGAGTGGAACAACAGAAAAGCATTCGTCCTCTCGATTGTAAGTTCGTACCCTGACGATGCCACAGCCACTCACGGCCGGGAGTCATTCTCTGTGGGTGGGAGGGATGGCTTCCTCTTTCTGCCCTGTCAATCAGAGCATCACTAGCAAACTGGGTGTGTCTGTGAGCTCATGTATGCAGAAGAGGGGAGAGAGCGTTTTCCTCAGAGTGTGTTACGCTGTCCTGTGATGAGCGTTTTGAAAAGTTGACTGGCTTCTTAGAGGAAGCACATGTTAGCCTTTATCCTCCCCGGTTGGTAGCTGTCATATGATAGGGGAGTGTTAGCTAGTGGGTGGCAATTGGCACGTGACCAAATTGGAGTGGAAAATTGGGAAAAATCCAAGAAAGAAAGAGTTGTTGTGTTGCACATGAAGTTTCATTGACAGCCCCTGCTGCTTAGGGCACTTAACCTTAATAAAGAAATATTTCTCATGTGGAAGTAAAAGAAGGCTTGTGTGACTGCTTTGTTTAGATTAAGTGATGGATTATGTCCTGCCAGTTTTGACCTGTTCAGGGAGATTTAATGGTGTTCTCTGACTGGGCACAAACCGGACAGCCAGTACTCTCTAAGAAATTAAACATCAGCCAAGACCACACAGAGAAAGGCGAGCCTGTGTCAAGGTTAGAGGATCGTTACGGACAGATTTTAATGTAAGGTGCATTGGAAGGTTCTGGAGCCGAAGCAAAGCATCGTGCAAAACGAGGTGCCACAGTCAGTAACCAATTTAGACGCGAGTCAAACAGCGTTTAGCCAGTCTTCTCCTCCACATCTCAGTGTTGCTAAAACCAGCAGGCACCTGTCTGTCTGTGTGTCTGCACAGCTTTTTTTTCTTGCCTTTCGTGAAAGGGTGAATTTGAGCATTGACAATAGGTACTCTCCAGCGCATGAATGTGCTGTGCTGCTCTCTTGTGCATGAAAGCAGAGGTGTGTAATTATGTATGCAGAAAGATCCGGCAATTAGGTCTCGTCTGAATATAGAGTGAGTGACAGTGAGGATGAGCTGTCATTACGTGATGCAGGAGCTTGCTTTATCCCAGTTGTGATGTTGCTGAAGGTGGTATTTAACATGGAAGTTGAAGTTAATGTGAAAATACACCAACATGTAGATGAAAGACATGAAAAACGTCAACTCAAAATGATTATAAAATAAATCTTGGATGCTACTGAAGATGCACGTCATTTATAAAGGTTAATACGCAAGTTGTTTGCATGGATTGATTAGTTCAGCTCTGGCGAGACTACATCGACACACACCGTGCTCAGGTTACTTTGAACTGTTTCTTTGTATTCACATTCATCTAATACTTTGATCATTATTAGCTCTTTCTCTTGGGCTGTTTTTATTAGTTGTTTCTTTTCGTTGGTTTCCCATTGCAGCAGTTTTCCAGCACATTTAACTGCACACACAGGAGTCCTCTGATTGGACAGGAATTTAGCAGAGAGTGCTTCATTGGACACTGGTTCTCATAGAGGTCGTTATAAAATAACTATGATAATTGTAAATGAATGAATATTCATTTTGGGAATAAAAAAATAAATCCCAATACTTGTAAACTGTTTATTAGTTAATTTGGTTTATGATCATTTTTGTCCAAACTTACATCCAGCCCCACTGCAGTTTGCAGCAGAGAGACTATCAGCAGTGCAGGTATATTTCACCAGCCAGAAGCAAAAAGTTATGATGACTGTAACAAAACACTGTATGTGAAAATCGATCAAGCATTCATCTTCATTAACCACCGTCCTGCGCAGGGTTGCGGTGGATCTGAAGCCTGTCCGGAGAACACTGGGTGTGAGGCGATAATACCCCCTGGGTGAGATGCCAAGTCCGTACATATGTAACATGTATGAAAGGTATATTCAGTACACGCAGTTTAATTATGTAGAATTACACAAAATATTAAAGTTATACCTGATGTTTCTGTCTATGTGTGTTCCCCTTTTATTCTGTGGTCAATCTGCTTCCTGCTTAGCCCCTTCCCTTCCTGATTTGTACCTGTATGGTACGTTCTTGCTAAGCCGTGATTTCACCTTTGCTTTAAAAATCATTTTTATATGTGTTTTTCTTTAAATCATGTTTATATCATGTTATTATTCCCATCTATTTGTTTATTCTCTTATTCTTAATTCAAAGTGTATTGTGTTTTCTGTCTGCTGGATGAACTTGAATCACGTGTTTATCTCATTCCGCTCTCATTATCATATCTCCTTAATTTTTACAGACATCATGAGGGTGAACTCGTACAGCTTTAAAGACTGTTTTTCTCGTCTTCATTTCATCGGAATACAGAATCCCAACTACAGATGTTGAGAGTCTCACTATTTATCAAAAAAATAAATAAAAAATACAATGCAGAGATGAAACCGGTTTCACATTCACACGCATATTCACACCTGGGAGCAATTTATTTTAGGATCGAACAATTAACATAAAGTAAGTTACAGCTGATTTTATGAAGGTAGAGCTGCATCTGGTGTTATGAGTGAAACTCGCCCCTTCTTTAAAGTTGACGTATCAGAGTAGTTAGCACCAGAAGCTAAAGCAGCACCCAATACAGCAGGTTGGTGATATCAGTGGCTTCGCCTCGCAGTGAGACCAAATTGATAATGCTCCTGCACGCCGAGAACGCAGAGGCGGTATGAATAAGTAGAGCTTTACTCCTGATCTTAAATCTGCGTGCCACTTTTCTGAAAGAGAAAAGAAACAACCTCTGTGGAAAAGCAAGCACTAGCAACTATGGCTAGCTCTAAAATAAGAAGTAAAACATACAATATGACAGCACAGCTAACGTGTGATGTGAGAATCCATTTGACTAAATCTTTTGTTTCTTTCCCTTTTCTCATGGCAGGAAGAACACTAACAGGTTATACGCAGCCACAGAGACCCACGTTCCTGTTGTCAAAAGCCAATTCGGACAGCAGTGTACGTGTGTTTTCGCATGCATGTAGGTGTGTTTACACACAATAAGGGAGAAGTGAAAAAAAAAATACCAGCCTGTTTTCTTTTCTTTTTTTCCACATTTCTAACGTGTACAGTATAGATTCCTGTCACCGGGGGGTCTTTTTTATAGCAATAGTAATGTGCTATTGGGAGAAAATTGGGCTGCACAATGATATTTTGAGAACACCATTCAAACTGCTTCTGTAATATTATTTAGTTTTTGTCTGACGTAGTTTGACAGTTCTGCCAAGTTTTCCTGCATTAGACCAGTAACTTTTAGCTCCGTGTGGATAACAACCATGTTTCTTTTATTTACACATCAGCTCTCGACAGGCTGAAAGCTGTTGCTCGGTCCTATCTGGCTCGTTAGCCTGCATTGTTCAAGCTCGTGCCACTGTTTTCTTTTAATTATATGCTCTCGAATTTGGCTCTGTAAATGAAAGGCTCTTGGGGAGAAAATTTCAGATGTTCAGATAAAATGACTTAGCCTATATTTTTCTTTTGCTACTACAGACAATAGATGCATAATGACATGCATATCAGTTCACATTTCCTAGCTAACTGGAGACTTCCTATAACACTCCATATTTATACTCAACTCCAGAATTATTGGCACCCCCTCAACAGAATCGAAGAACATATTTGTAACATCCATCCGTTTTTGACCTTGCTCTTTGCCTGAATAAACCTTTGCATAAGGATCCCTACAACCTGTCCAAGAGCGCTCCCTCACAGTATTCACAAGAAAGAAAAATACACAAAATTATTCAAATTTCCCTCTTAAACATTGATAAAAACTACTTGTCTTTCCTCTAATAAAATAATTTTGTTGAACTTTTTTTTCCTTTAAATAACAGCATTTTCTCTCAAAAACAAAAAGTCATCCTTGAAAATAAATTCCTTTGCACATCTCTCACGTCTATCTTCTGTTTGTCACTTCATCACCCAACAGCATGGGGAAAAGAGCTGACATACATAAGACAGCTAACGGATATAAACAACTAACATTCTCTCCAGGGTAGGCTTCACCGATTGGTAGGTTGTAGAGGTGCCAATAATTTTGAAATCAGTGTTTTGCAGACAATTATTAAGGAACCTAAGGAAACATTTTATGTTGGAAAATACTCATAAAGGAATCACTTTTTTGTTTTTGTGTTATTTATTTTACATGTTCATGTTTTTGTAAAGGGCGCCAATAATTCTAGAGTTGACCGTATGCAAGGCATGCATCACTTCCTTGCTACTGCTGACCATCTTTACGGTTGTGTTTGTTTCTCTTTGCTCCGGTTGCCAGCTCCACCTCCACTGGCTGGGAGGATAATAGAGATTAATTTCATTACCACATGTCAAGCGCCGCTAGTGAGAGAACAGTCACAGCTCCGAATCAAATTACACCCAGCGGGGGAGAAGGTAGTGAAGGGAGCAGCGTTCCTCATGCTGCATGTCCTGATGGAGCGTTGGAACTGTGTGACAGTTTAAAAGTGAAAGGCCATGATGTCGCCCTGAGCCAGGTCTTCTTACAAATTGAAAAAGCAGGATAGAAAAGCACTGCAAAACCCAGAAACCTTCTTTAAGGCAAGACAGCAGTTGGGACTTTCAGTCCTGAGGGACATAGCACTCAGAGTACAGTGAGGTAGTATTCATTAGGGAGGAGACAGAGTTAACGTTAGGTCTGACGGCTGGATGAGAAATGTGGCTGTCAGTCAAAAGCTTGAGTCCAGCTCTTAAGGTTTGCTCCTCGAGTTTTTCTTTACCACTGTCACCTTTGGCTTGTGCATTAGACAGCTTGATATAGATCTATATTTCTGTAAAGATGTAGAGCTGTGTTCAGAGTTGGTGACTTACATCAATGACATAAGTTATGTCAATATTTACACACTGACATAACATATTTACTTCACACGTATTTACTCGTATTCAGAGTCGGGTTATGCACGCGCTTACGCTCCTCAGAGTATGCAAACCACCTGCATGTAGTTCACAAATCCAGGACTGCCAGATTTTTTTCTAAGTAGACGTGTCCAAGATGGAGTTTTACAATAGCATCTAAACCAGCACCTTTTTGCCTTTAAGCCTGAAAAATCAGGGGATAAAAAAAAAATGCAGACTGAAGGAGGAAATATTTTTTTCTTTGCCGTCAAATATATTATAAAAGCAACATTAAAGCAAGAGACGACATTTCAAAAATGAAAAAATAAAAAAGAAGAATACAATGATATATGAATGAGAAGATGGCAAGCATCGAAAAACATCTGATGAATGAAAAGCCTGGTGACAAACCCACTGATTGGAGTGCTAGCTGGTGTTTTGACAGTTGCTATAGTGACATTCTGTCCATCACCAGCATCAGGATGGTGAGCAGGAGTGACAGGCTTACTCCTGAGGCTGGTGACTGGTGTGTGCTTTGTCAGATACTGAGGTCACTGAGGTTAACAATACAGCTGAGTGGAGTCTTGTCATGCTTTTGTCTCACAGTCAGATTGGAGGGAAGGCAATTAGCCAGCAACACAAATATTTCCGCCACCCATTTAATTAGTCTAAATTGTGATGATTGCAGCTGTGGAGCGCAGTGATTGCATTTGCTGCTAAGTGCTGTGAGTTATTGTTCACGCTTGTGGAGCCGGATGCAGCTTTTTCTAACGTGATAACACTCTTGTTAGGGAAGAGGTACCAGTATAACCACACTGACGACTGCTGATTCCATACCCTTCCTGCGTGTCACGTACCACACTCTTTATGAGAGACCCAGTGGATTGGAAGCACAGACAAATGAGCTGCTTTGTGCATCAGGCTTTGATGAAACCCAAAGGTCATACTGGCCTGCCACAGAGGACCTGAGAAACAATCCATATCATCCTAATCCATATCTGTTTTTCACTTACAGTTCCTCATCATATTCATCATCAACGTTCAAAAAAGTTCCCAAGACTCCTATTCACATTTCATACATTTTTTAATCTTTTAACTGCAACAAAACCTTGGAATGATAAAGATATATCTTGTCTTTTTAGCAAAAAATAAATAAATAAATAAAAATAAAATAAATGTACAATAAAATATTGCTTAAAAGTATAAAAAAGTATAGTTGAAAAGTTGTAGCTGCCTTGAGCTTATTTTGGGTCAAAGTTTTGTGGCTCAATATCTTATAAAGTATCAAGGAGAACTTTATAATTTCCAAGGTCTTGATAAGATGCTTAATGAAATGATCAAAATTCCACTACTCAGTATTACCCAGAAGAGGATAGGTTCCCTTTTGAGTCTGGAAACTCTGAAGGTTTCTTCTTTATTTTCCCTCAGAGAGTTTTTCCTTGGCACTGTCACCTCTGGCTTGCTCACTATGGACTTAAATCGACATCTGTATTTCTATACAGCTGCTTTGGAACAATGTCTACAGGTAAAAGTGCTACATAATTCAAATCAAAATGAATTGAATACTGTGGAGAATATAGAGGTGTTCAAATAGACATAAGAACCACACCACTAAATGACTAAAAAATATCTGCTATGGATATTTCTAGATATTTTCAGTACTCCTGCCCTCTATGCACTATTCCATCATCTTCATTCTCCACATAATAGAGGAGAAATTGGATGGGGCGGATTAATAGCCATTTTTAATCAAGTGTCATGGTCGAGCAGTTTAATGGAGTCGTGCCTGGCTGGGTAAGTGCTGATAGGAATAGTATGAGTGGAGAAAGGTGCTGGTGCTGAGACTCTATCACTCAAACTGGGCTGCAGCCTCTACACATTACATCATCAGCGTGTCAATTTGAATGACCCGGCAGCCAAACTGTTAGAAAAAGCAATCCACCTTTTTCAATCGGTCAAGAGAGTGGATGTATTATTTCAGCCAGAGCTTTTTAACTTATATTCTGCGAATTAGTAAAAAGACTTTGCAAATACCTAGCCAGTTTTTTACTTTACTTTGCAATCTGGCCAGGCATACAACAAAAAATATAGCCCTGTTGCCCTGTTTCCATCTTATCAGGATGAGCCTCTCTGATAAATTTCTTGGCAGTGGACTGGCACTCAGCAGTGTCAAGTCACTGACTGAAACACGGCAATAGCTGCCAGAAGTTAATCACGTCATCTGCCAACGCGACAAGCACCATGGCAGGGGACAGATCGGCCGAGGTGGTCACTGTTGGCCGTGACACCTGCGTGACTTTGTTTATTCTGATCTCTTAGACTGGGTCTCAGAGTGAGGTAGTAGGCCACCCGGAGTAAAACCCTCGCAATGTGAGAACGATTTTCTGTCGCTGTGCTTTAAGGCAAGGCAATCGTGATCAACGCCAATCACTCTGTCATTCTCCAATAGCACTGGGCAGTTGAGGTTGCTGCCGTGGCATCCTGACACGTGTGGGATTACGGGAGCTGCGAGTTTGTGCGCTGCTGTCAGCTAGCTTGGTGCTTGAGTGCTCAGGCACAGCAGTGGATTTGCATAGTGAGAGGCGGGCTAAGCTGAGAGAGATTTAGAGGGAGTGCGATGGAAAGCAAGGAAGAAAAAGCTGAGAAAAGTCATGAGAGGAGAAGAGAGCTTGCTAATAACTGCATGGAATCTGCCAATGAGGAAGTGGAGGCTTAAGAAGGAATAAGCCTAAACACATGGCAATGCATCAAGGGTCATGGAAGCCCCAGAGAAACAACGGATAGTTTCAGTGCTTTCTTTTCCCTCCATATGGGCTCTCTGCAATGAAGGATGCGATACACAGTCTCGTTTCTGCTTATTAGTAACATTGTTTATTTCACTAAAAGACTCCTGTATCCTGTATGGTGTATAATGACTCTACCTTTCATTACATTTTTATAACACCTGAAGGTCAGGGGTGACCTTCCTTGGGAAACAGTGTGTATGAAGGATACAAGAGAGTGGATTTATTAGAAGGTTTAGAAGAGGCACTTTCTATCACTGACTCAGTAACTGACTGATTGTTGAAAAGCCTATAGACAGGAATCACTTGGTGGCACTAAAACATGGATGAGCAATCAGTAAGCTCAAAGGAGGATCTTTTTCCCCAAGCTTATTCTGATAAATATTTTACCCGCACATATTCTCTATTCCATATACTACGGTGCTTCCCAAAACTCTATGTAATACCTCCTTGATTCCTTGATCCTTTCTTTTTCAGCTCATGACACTGAAAATCGATTGAAGCCCACCATCTTTAAGGAGCTCAGAGGCTTTTAGAGTGAGGATGCACAGGTTCTTCCTAAGTGGTAGGAAAGTGAGTAGATAAACATGATAAGTGCATGATGTACACATACAATTATGTTTTATAATAATTAAGAATCATTTAGTGTGTGATCACTGTGGTGTATAGGCAGATCCTTTAAACAGTTAATAAAGCTGGGCAACATGTCATAATTTTAATAAGTGAATTCGCTTTAAAGTGACTCTCCAGTGAATAAGAACATCTCATTGCTAAGTATGCTTGTTCTTGAGTCCTTCTGTCCTTGTTTCCTTTGCACCCTTCCTCCAGAGCTAAGAAGGAAAGGAGATGAGGAGCAGTTAAAGAAATGAAAAGCAGGGTATGTGCTATTTGGCACATCGACTCTTTTTTTTTAAAGATGAACTGTATTTCCCAGGATCCTCCACCGAACAGGGAACTACCAAAGACTGATTCGTCACATGACCTGTTACTTTACACTTGTTCGTTGAACTTTGCCAAAGCTCGTACTATTGAATGCACTCTATTCTGATTTTAACCCTATTTGTTTGCATTGCATAGTCTAGCCTGTTAGTTGATCACCCTAACCATTACGTGTTTATGACTCTGTCTTTACCCTTTGGATTTTTCTGCTTTGCCATTTGCATCAATAAATCTGCACTTGCATCCAACCCCTAAGCAAAACCTGCTGTATGGACCTATTTTAGTGTAATCTGTTCAGCGGCGAGTTAATTTACCTTGTACTAGGGCTGTCAGAATACGAATTCAAATGTGAAAAAAATCACATTCGAATGCTTAGTTTCAGCAGTGGACAGTGGAGACACGAAGTGTGTTGCATGCAGAAAAAATATGACATATTGTCAAGCCTTATCTATTCCAGAAATGATGTGTCTGTATAAAAATCTCATTTCCTTAATCTGACCCAAAAATGTGTACAAACATCCTCGCCGGATGACACTATCCGCCCATCCTAAATGAATATTGATTTTGCTCCATCAGCATGGCCTTCGGATACAAAGACAAATCAAGGAAGTTGTCTTTCTAAATTGATCAGGTTGGAAACACACTTCTAAAAGAATAATATCACTACAGATTGTCTGTACAGATAACACTTCCACACAGCGTGACCCACCTAAGACACAAAAATGCAAGACACTAGGGCTCCAGAATGCGGACTTGACATGGACTTATTGTGGACAACTCATCAACAACTTGATGTAAACTCATAAATAACTCAAGTCTACTGCAGCCTAAGACAGGGAAAATGTAACTAAATACCAGTATCAAGAAAACATTACTGTATGATAAAATTGTGATAACACGCTACTGCTGATGCTTGCGTTTTCTCTGACCGTATAAAATTATAGGCTTATTTATATTTAAATACATGATAACATTAAATATTTAAATTTTGCGAAATTCAAACATAACATTTAAAGGTATTTGACAGCCATTTTATATATGAAGTACAGTACTCAGTTAAACTAAGCAGAGTACCGTTTAAATTTCCACTAGTTTGCTGTAACCTTATATAACTGTAGCCGAAAATGACTTAAACAGAACCACCAAGCCATCAATCTGTTTATTTTTCTAAACGAAATAATCAACGTCTGGTAGGCAATTTACATATGAGTGCATTACTAGCTGCTACAGATATGCAGATGACTTCTTGGACTACCAGAAAAAAAACTAGGTTAGTCTTGTCCTGTGCAAGGAGTTATGATGTAAACTGATGATGAGATCTCATGGGAAAGAAAAGTTCCTTTAATACCCCACTGCAGACAAATAAAAAAAAAATTCCTAAAAGGCTGAGACTTTTCAACTTCACCACATCAGTTCAGTCTGACAGTGTGAACAAGTCTCTAAATGATGCTTAAGCACTGCCAAGATGCATCACTAGCAACTAGTAGTAACGTTAGTGCCATTCCCAGAACAGCAGATTTCTGTCATTAAGGCTTATGGCAGTGTGAGAACACACCCACGCTGTGTAACTGAAGTAATAGAGCAGTGGAGCCTCAGTCCTACAGTGTATTTGGTTGTGGTATTGAAGACTGACTCAACAGACAGGCCCTGTGGCTGCTTCAGGGCAAGCTGATGAAAGAGAAACACTTTGGAGGAGTGAGACAGTGGCTCTTTTACAGCCCATCCCACATCCTTCACAGTTTAGCGTGGGCCTTGGCCTTTGTGTCTACACACTGGGCGTCTGGTTGAAAGCATCGAGTGTTTGGGTATTGCTGCCCATCTGTCAGGTGGCTCATGTCTTTACTAGGCTCCTTTCAGAGCAGCTTAGTAAACACACCTGTGACATGTGAATGTAGTTTACTGATAATGCATGAAATGGATGAATTCCTGCTTTCATTTGTCAAAGATCTCCAAAGGTGCGTTTCAAATCGCACACTTATGCACTATTCTATGTCATTTTGTAGTATAAATAGTGTGAGTAGTGTGTTCAAACTGAAATTCCAACAAGAAGAAGTGCACTTCAGGTACCCTGATGATGCACTTGCTCAACTGAAAAAAACGAAGTGCGGAATGTTGGACACGTCATGCACTCACCGCTCGCAGCTTTGCTTACGTCGCGGAAGAGGGGAGGGGCTACCAGGTGCTGATGCTGGATGAGAAAAAATGTGGCCGACAACACTCTGTTGAATTCTCTGAACTCTGAATTCTTGTAAATTAGCCCATGTTGTGTGATTTATTTTTCGACATTTTAAAAATTACGCTGGTTAGTAAAAGACCGACAGTGCTCCATCTGAGACGATACTACCCTTCTAAAATTCATACACTACTGTAGATGGTAGAATACACAGTGCATAGTGTAAGTGCACAGTGTAGAAGTACGTCATTTGTGACACAAGTAATGTGACGTACAGTATATGAGGATATTTTTACAGCTTCTTACTGAGCACTTGTTTCACGCTCAGAGGACTGTGTATGTACTCCTGCTGCCTGATGTGAAGCCGGTGCCTGATCCTGACACACTTCTGCTGCTGCGGCTCCTCTCACCTTCCTGCCTGATTCATCCTGATGCTCTACTTCTGCTTGGAGCTTTCTGCACTTGTGATTCATTTTCGGCTGCTGTGGATGGTTCCACATGGATACCCTTAAGATTTGCTCTTCTTAAAAACAGTTTATGCCCAAGACTCACCCTTGCTTCTGCAAGTAGTGTCATCTGGATACTGCTGACGTGTACCTAAAAACTGCTACTATAGTTATAAAACTGCCTTGTGCTCAAGCCAAGATGCTTATTCACGTTATTCTCATCCTTTCAACACACTTTGACTTTTGTTTGACTAAAGTTTGGCTTTATAGTGTACAGTTGTAGAGGAGTAATGACTTATGATCTCTGTGTCACTCTCTCACAGAAGAGGATGGGTTTACTTTTGGGTCTGGGTCCTTTCATGGTTTGTTCCTCATGTTTTCCTTACCTCTGGCTTGCTCATTGAGCAAACTAAATCTGCTTTGTGACAATATCTACTGTTAAAAGCACTAGACAAATAAAAATGATTTGAATTGAAGCCTCCAGGTTCTGCCAGTGCTCTGCCACAGTCAATACATTTGATTAAACGGAGCTCCCACTTTCAGGAGGCTTCCCTCGCCATATTCAATTACTGTTTCCTTCCTCTTCCATTAATCCAGCTCACCCTGCCTTTGAAGAGATCTTCCACTCTCCTTTCTGCAGATGATCAGGCTTCAGATGACCAGCCATGCCTGCTGCCAGCTCAGGGAAAGTAATTATGTCCTGTCCTTGTCCTTGTTTCCTAACCTAAGTTTTGACATGTCTTAAGTTCAGATAAACAGATACAGACAGATAAACAATGCTAGCCATTTGAACACAAAGTGCCTTGTGGTGTGCTGATAAATGCGCAGCGAAGATCCCACAGCAGCTTTTGACAAAATGAATCATCGCATTCAGCACTTGCACCGTGCCTCACTATCTCATGCATGGCTCATTTTTAGTGTACATCTTATCTTTCTCATAGCTCCCACATTGGAAATCATAAATCTTCTTCTGCCCTTGTCCCTCAGGTCTCCTTCTTTTTACCATATATATATAAAAACATATATATGTTTTGGAAGTAGGAAAAATGGGCAAGCGTAAGGATCTGAGGGACTTTGACAAGGGCCAAATTGTGATGGCTGGACGACTGGATCAGAGCATCTCCAAAACGGCAGGTCTTGTGGGGTGTTCCCGGTATGCAGTGGTTAGTACCTACCAAAAGTGGTCCAAGGAAGGACAACCGGTGAACCGGTGACAGGGTCATGGGCGCCCAAGGCTCACTGATGCACGTGGGGAGAAGGCTAGTCCATCTGGTCCGATCCCACAGAAGAGCTACTGTAGCACCAATTGCTGAAAAAGTGAATGCTGGCTCTGATAGAAAGGTGTCAGACACACAGAGCATCACAGCTTGCTGTATATGGGGCTGCGTAGCTGCAGACCGGTCAGAGCGCCCATGCTGACCCTGTCCACCACCGAAAGCTCCTACAATGGGCACGTGAGCATCAGAACTGGACCATGGAGCAATGGAAGAAGGTGGCCTGGTCTGATGAATCACTTACAAGTTTGAATCCAGCAGAAACTGAGAGAAAATGTCAAGTTCTTTCTGAAAAATTGATTGTATTGACTATTGACCAGGTTTCCTGTGTCCATATTTTCTGGTGTGTTCTTTTCTTTAAGCTTTAAGGTTTTCATGGCCTAAATGATTCCATTAAAGCACAGGTTCCCAACCCTGGTCCTGGCCATTTTAGTGTTTTTTTTTTCTGCTCTAACACACCCACTTCAACAAATATGTGTAGGACAAGGGGTACTCCAAGATCAGGGCTGGGAATCTGTGCCTTAAGGCATTGGTTATTTAATGGTAGTTTAGGTTTGCTAAAGAGGTAACATACGGGAGTGAGGGGAGTGAAGAGAGACTTGCTATTTGCTGACACTATGCCTTGTATCTTCTCTCTCTCTCTCTCTCTCTCTCTCTCTAATCCACCTGAAGCCAAGCAGTCGCTCGAAGAAGATAAAGAAATTGCTCCTAGCAACAAAGCAAAGCCAAAGAAACACCAAAAGTGCTTATGCTTATACGGCCTTCAATACAGCAAAAACAGTCTCTGGGTTTTTCAAAAGGCTGAACATCTTTTAAAAACTGTGATGGATGAATATGCTAAAATAATTGTCCATGGTTTAAGTATCTATTAAAGTTCATTACAGCAAAAAAAAAAAAAAAAAAAAGCTAAGTTATTTTAGAAATAACTAAACTTAAACTAAATTTTTTTTTATTATTACTTTTTTAACAAAGTCTATTTCCTGACAGTGGCTGCATTTTGCTCTTAAATAAGTAGCAGGACTAAAAGTATCAGGGTTGTTTTTTTTTTAGCATGAGTTATTAGCAAACACTCAAACTACTGTTAACTAGCATCCATGCTAACCGCATTCTTAATTTAATAATTTACTTTCAGGCTATAATTTGTGTAAATGGGATGCACTTTGAAAGTGACCTCGTCAGTCAATATCACAATATCACTGAAAATAAGAAAAAAGAATGAGAGAAAATGATTTTATGCTTAACATGATCTTCAAGAAGCGTCTGATGATAGTGAACATGTGTTGTGGAATATTTCATAGGGGTGAATGTGCTCAGGTAAAAGGGTTAAGTATTATGAACTAAACTGTACATTTTTTATAATCTATAATAGATGACTTATAGAAAAGGATGTCTTAAGCATGAGATGTTAAACAGATTCATATAGTAATGCAAAATAATATGGTTTTAAAGTATTTTAATGATCATATTTCAATGTAGCTATCCTGGACTAGAACATGCTGTTTTCTAAACGCTGTAGAGGTTTTATGAATGCTTAAAATTATTTATCTGAAATATGCACACAGGTATTGGTACCCGTGTTTAAAATATGTTACTACAAAGAGTGTCAGGGCGTTTCACAAAATGGCAGCGCTATCCACTGCTAAAGCAGAGAGACACTCTGGGGTACATTCAGAGGGCAGAAGAAATCTCCACTTGTCACATGTCACAACAGCGAGAACAGACATTAGCCGAGCTGGTGTGAGCGCTGTACTGCTCGCAGCCATTCTGCAGTTCTCTCTCCTGTAACTCATCAACCCTGCTGCTTTATCCTTCCAGCAACAGACAGAGTGTCTTTACTGAGACAATTTTACAGCTTTCTGTTGTAGTTAAGCATAATAACTGAGACAGGAATACTGATCCTAATTCAGCATATGACGTCTCTTTCACTGGAGGCTCGCAGTGAATATGATGCACGGCACAATCAGGTTAAGTAGCGCAGACATAAAAAGAGCCTGAAGGAAAAAGTTGGGGAAAGTTTATGCATTACCCGAGCAGGTTCGGCACCGTGGTTAATAGTGCATCAGCGTAAAAGAAAACAAGCTACGGTACGTTTCACAGTGTGTCTACGTTCTCTGAAGTGAGGGAGGGAAATGGAGATGACCTTGGGTGAAACCGACTGTCCTTCGGCCACATGTACCGAGGAGATAAGGATGTACTGCTGATGCTCACCTCTTCTGCAAACAAAGGCCACGAGCGCTGACAGAGTGAGTCACAGATGCACAGGCCATTTACATCATGGAGAGGGAGGAGGAGGATGAATCTGCAAGGATTTTCACAGAGCTGCTGCACGTACACACCCTGAAGGTTCTCGCTGAATGACTTTGTTCAGTCTCTCGCCAGGAAGCTGGTTCTTATCTTTGACTCCCTGCTGTGGTTCTGTGCCTTTGACAGCATCTATCAGAACATGCCCTAATGTTTATTTTCCTTGTCATTTTGGTTATCATTTTGTGTGTGGGTTTTTTGCACTCTGCAAATGAGTGATTCTTCTAGAATTTATCTGTGTGAAGATACTCTGTAAGCCAATAGCTGAAAGCACAAACCGTAAAGCCCTCTGTGTCGGGAAACATAACGTTCCAGCATTTTTACTGTTACAAAGCCCTGACACTGGAGACTCCTTCCAAAAATGCGGAATAACACAGCAAGTCTCACAAAAAGACTTCAACAATTACACATCTTTTTAAAAAATTTGCTTCTGTTTCCTCGGTTTGTTCAAACCAGGAGGCTTCCCTTTAAGAGAAGCCTTTTAAGGTAATTCTCTCTAGTGCTTTCCTAATCTGTTCTAGGGATTATCTCCAGACTAAACATAACTAAAACTAATCTGTTTTATATTCCAGCTATTTTATTTTGGTTTGGTGAGTTTAATGTGATTCACTTTTTAAATCCAGTATCCACCGTAATGACAACGCTGTATAGTCAATATTTTGCTTAGATAATATTCCTGTGTAATTGATAGATTTATGACCAAAATGGGCACAAAACCATTTTTGAGGCATTTCATTTCCATTATCCTGTTTATCTCACTAGGCTGATTCTTTAATCCTGACATATAGACGACATGTTGATAGCGAGCTTCCCAGAGGTATTGTACCTGCTCTATACTCAATGAGGCGAGCGTACATCCTGGTTTTGGGTCCAGCTCTTCTCTTTATTTGTTCCGTTATGTGACTGAAATAAGAAATGAAAATTGTACACAACTTTAGCAGCAAAAAAAAAAAAAAATTAAGGGCACAACCATTTACCTCAACCTTAAGTCTAATATAAAGGCTTATATTTCAAGGTCTAAATCAAGCAGCCTTTAACTCTAATCAAAAGATGGCTTCATATGCACTAGACTAGCAAAGCAACGATAGAGGTATAATATCCAGAGCAAAGGGCCAATGGTATCTGTTTTGACACAAGTGGTCAGTTCTGGCATGTTGATCCTACTGATATGCTTAAAGGGCACGTAAGCCACGTGGATGGAAACACGCTTAGACAGAGACCTGACCTTTACGCGTCTACTGCCATCCACTGGATCACAATCTTCTCACAGCGGGATTCAGAACAGACGAAAACACCACGGCTTGCGCCCGTATTTTATCCCCTCCAGTGTGACTGTACATACAGCAAATCAAGCTGTTTTCTTTACCAAGGCATAACAAGCTGTAGCTCTGTTTTAACTGATCCTTTCTGAAAAGGCTTTTTGTCATTTGTGGTGTCTTTTTGAAAATGAAGGGTAAACAATTTAATGCAAGTCGATTTGTTTCCATAAAAAATATGATGGGTCTTCTCTCCTCTTCAACTATTTGTTTAGGGCACTTGAGATATTACATTCTGGTCTCATGCTAATCAGGAATTTCGGGGTTTTTTTGGTAATGTGAACATCTATGCAGAATCCTTCCGTATTGTAGCTCTGCTGATACTGAATCATGTCTGTACATGCTTAGATCACACAATGCTCTCAGGAGAGCTTAGTGACCCTTCAGTGTAAATTATGAGCACTTCATGAGCTTTGAGAGAAAGTGGATTTGTGAATAAGGACCAGTAAAGTTGGTCCACATTTCTGCAGAATTACATACAGTAATCTGAGAGATGTTAGTTCTTGGGCTGAGCTTTAACTTTACTATATTTACTTTATGCCTCCATATCAGTTTCTGTTGCCAGTCCTTCACTTGCAGCTCCTATTAAGTGGTAAATATGAGTTCCACAAAAGTGCAATGACCTTTACCTGTCAGCATCAGACAAAACAGACATGACATTCCACATGCTAAGCTAAAGAGCCTTGGTATTTCCTATATAAAAGCTATATCATTATGAGGGTGGATAGGGCTATTTCATTATCAAACTTATGACAGAATCTACTCTCTAAAGTCCCGATTACATTCTTAGTATTATTTACAACTTACGTGTTGAATTTAATATTGAATAGATAAAGTGGCCAGTAATTGAGAAAGACCTTAAGAATGTGGGGAAAGGATGGAAGGAAGGAAGAGAAATAAAGACAGTGGAAAAAGTGAATGCAAGAGTAGCAGAATGACATAGGAAATAAAACAGCAAGATAAAGAGAAGTAAGAGCAAGACAGAGAATAAGAGAAAAACCCAATACACAAAGAAAATGAAAAAAGGAAAAGGCAAGAGGTAATATGAGATCAGCAGAGAGAAAAGAAGAAATAAAAGAAAGAGGAAAAGCAAGAAAGTAAAAAGAGAAAGAGAGGAGAAAATAAGGAATAAGTAGTAGTGAGTGAGATACAGTATGTGGGACCCTACAGTATGTGCCTGTGCTCTGTGTGTGTGTGTGTGTGTGTGTGTGTGTGTGTGTGTGTGTGTGTGTGTGTGTGTGTGTGTGTGTGTATGTTTTTAAACAAAGCTCCTGAATGGATGTCTCTACATCATAAAAATGTTGTTGGCAGTTGGAATTCAAATTCATGAACATTTTTTACTGCAAACAGGAAGTGTTTCACTTAAATCTTTGATCTCGGCATGATAGCAAGACATGACTCGATGAATCCTGGCCTCTGAAAGTCATGTCTGTTTGGTCTGTGCCACTTTTATAAGCACAAACTCCATATAAATCAGTCACATAATTGTCACATGACCCCCCCCCCCCTTCAATCAGTCAACAATCCTGTTCTCAATCACCAGCAAGCTTTAAATATAAACCACAAAGTTCAGTTCATTGCCAAGTCTCGCTCCTAGCTTACTACTAGTGACATGTTTGATTGTGTCCATGCTGTTCTGATTTAGACTCTTGTTTGTTTAGTTTGTTGAGTTTAGCCTAGTTTACCACCCAAACCCAGGTAGTTTATCTGCCCATTTACCACCCAAACCCAGGTGGACCCTTTGGATTTGTCTGCTAATAAAACCCTGCACTTGCCTCCAACATCCTCTCTAAGCCCGACACCAAATACTTCCTGAGTAGCGCAGCTTCTTCATGAATCAGAATTAGCTAATCGCTTTTCTCAGTTACCTCTCTTACCCCAGTCACAAATTGAGGTGGCTTCTTTCCTGTTCACTAAGACTGTTAGTGCCTGAGGGGCCATAATGGAAACTTGTAGCATGTTTTTAAGTATTTTATGTGCAAAGGATTTTTTAAATCCATTTTGGCAGGGCTTTTTAATGTCACTGTTTTCTGAGAGAAAATTCTGTGTAAAATAGATTGGAAATAACCTCCTGGACCTCTCTCTGAGTGGACATCATGTATCACCGTGCTGTAGAGACTACAGTTCATGTGGAACGTACACAGATTTTGAACAATGTGTAAGCCTTCCTTATTAATATTCATGGAGCATGTGTATGCCTTGATTACACAGAGTGCGTCTCACGGTGTAGCTTAATCAGCATTAATGTCAGATTAAGTGTAGTCTTGAGGTGGCTTCTCAGTGTACATGTTAAACCAATGTCAGTAAACAGAAGAATATTACAGAACAGTATGATTTTTTGGTGTGAAATTCTATGTGGCAGCTGGGCAACGTGCTGTAAAACTACTTTCTCCTCTTTAAAGTCCAAATTAGTTTGGGATTTGGCCAACAGTGGACAGGCTCTGCAATGTGACTAACTAGATTACTGCTGCACTTTTGGGAAGGGGAAGGGAGTAGCTCTGAAAATGGTGGCAGTGCAGCAGGAGGAAGTGTTTGGTTCGCTGAGCTTTAGTTGATAATAGCACCACGAGGGAATCCACTCTGAGTGCTCTCTCTCTCTCTCTCTCTCTCTATATATATATATATATATATATATATATATATAATACAACGGGAGTGGACAAATCAGTAGTCCAGGTACTCAAGACAAGCAGATTTTGTGTTTGGGCTATTAGTTTTTTCATTCATAGTTACTCAGTGGACAAGAGGATCCATCCATCCATTCTCTGTGCCGTTTATCCTACACATGGGGAGCCTGGAGTCTATCCCAGGGGACAAGGCAGGGGACACCCTGGATGAGGTGCCAACCACACACTCATTCACACACTACTGACAATTTAGAGATGCCAATCAACCTACAACACATGTCTTTGAACTGGGGAAGGAAACCCCCTAAGCACACAGAGAACATGCAAACTCCATGCACACAGGGCAGAGGTGGGAATCAAACCCTCAACCACGGAGGCAACAGTGCTAACCACTAACAAGTAGAACCAACAACCCACTACATCCTACTTGCAAAACAAATGTTTTCTTTTAGTATCTATGTTTAACTGCGCATCATGGTGGTGTACAGCGCTAGTTCCCAAATCCCAATATATGTAATAATACAAGACCATAGTAGGACACATAGGGAAACTATGTGTTTTAATGAAAAGATTGTGTTTCTCTACATCTAACACCAAAATTCAACACACCAAACATGATTTGAAACATGTTTACAATTTCCTGAAGGTTACACAAGACTCAGTCACCCACAGAAAACTCTGTACAGAAGTCATATTTTGCAGTGTGCCCACTTGTACATCTGGTCCTTAGACTAAGAGCATCTCATGTGCTGCGTCCCAGTTCGCCTACTATCCGTCCTAATTAGTATACGAGATTAGAATTAGTGTGTCCCAAATCGTAGTATGTTGAAATGAGTACCCCAAAGGTACCCTGATGGTCTACTGTTTCCGGTCGATTTTTGAAGTGTGGATCCATGTGCACTTTTTTCAACTAACATTGCCTTGTGCAAGGAGTTGTCCTTTGTTTGCTTCGCCAAATACAACCTGAAAACATGGCGGATGCGTGTAACGTCAGTGATGCGTCTTCAGTATTTAAACGTAAGAACTTAAATGTTAAGCACTAACCAAAGTTTTTTAAGGAATAATGAATGAAGAAAAGCTGAAACGCAACGAGGAGTGTTTTCGGTGTCAGTGTGTGTAATTAGGCAAGACCGTTCTCTTCCGTTACATGACGTGTTAGTATGTCCCAGTACTCGTATAATCTTTTGCCACACACTCAAAAGTATGTACTTTTTCTTTACAAAAAAAGAGTACATATTTTTAATTCATAGTATAAGTAGACAGCAATGGTCCTGTGTACAGTAGCAGTACTGTTTGTATACCTTCAGAGCAGCACCAATGTTTGGATGCTGAGCTAACACGTGGCACACATCCAACCTTCATCTAATATTCATGCAGTTTCAAGCAGTACACAGTACATACTCACACACATACACAACAAAAACCTCCGGCACTGTCCAGCCCCGGGAGATAACATCTGTAGCTCTCTGAGCAGACAAGAGGATGATGTTACTGCTGCCGTGTTTGAGATTCCAAGTGACCATTGTGCAATAGCTGAATCTCAAATACATTAATGCATTCCGCTAGCTCTAAAACGTGGAGCTCTACTTCCCAATGTAAATCTAATCCAGTCAAAATAGGACTATGGAGAACATCCGTGCTTTTAAATCCAAGGAAACACCTAGGAAGATGCATCATCAGATCCTCTTTTACAGCTTAAATTAAATCATCGCTGCAATGGCTTCAGGCAGGGATAAGTGGGATCAGTCTGATCATGTGGCCTGTTTCCAGATCATCTGGCAAGAGATCAGTTATAATAGAGTTATCCCCAACATTACGTCTATGTGATTGCAAGTATGCTTTCACCTGCTTATCAGTCCCTGCCAAGCTGGAACAGTTAGTAATAGTAATTACTTATTTAGTTATTGTACCCATGAAGGAGTTACTTATACATATACTAATAACCAACATATGCATTTAGCTGTGTATAAAGAATGTTACTCTAGGGTAGAGATTTGCTATTAAGCTGGACAAAAGAGGACGCATTTACAGAAGATGACCTGGAGTTTCCAAGGCCCTGATCTCTAGAGGGTTTTGTATTGACTGGATGCTAGAGCAAGTGAGTCACTGTCATAGATGTAGCTTGAGGTGGAACTGTAGCTGTCCACCCAAGACAGTCTAAGTGAAGGCAGGAACAGAGACAGAGAGAGAAGCGGTTTTTGTAAAGGAAAAAGCCTAAGTGCTGTAGAAAAGAGATTACCCATACGGACAAATATAGCACTGCATCCGCCGGATTAACAAAAGCCATTATGTTCAAAATGTCTCACAGTGCTACCATGCTTATTCAGAGAGGCGTCCAACCTTCTCGCAAAGGAATACTTTCTGTTATGTTTTGCCAGCACATTTTCAATACCCAATCTTACTTAGTTTGTTTGTATAATTAGTGTTTCCATTAAACAAGGACAATTTTGCAGAGATGATGTCTCATCAATGTATTTCTCAAGATCGGACTGTTAAAGCCTCAGCATAAAATCTGTATGGAACTCTTGCAAGGGTAAAGCAGGACATGGTGAGTGATTATGCATAGCTCTGATGCGGTTCCAACAACATAATGAAGACTGCAAAGCTGTCACTGGCCTGGGCCAGGCATTGATTATGTCTACAGAACCATGTCCCTGAAAACATGAATCTGAAATGTCTCGCTGATTGTTTGTTGATGTCGTCCATAAAGAATGGATCATGTCTACGCCTGGCAAAACACATCAGCACAAAGTCCCAGCTTACTATTTGAATTATATTATTCAATCTTAAGACATATTACACCGCAGCACTGTTGAATACTCGATTCTGATTGTTCAGAAGGTGTTGATTAATTTTGTAAAACAGCACACCTTGAAGAGTAGCTCCGATTAATTAACGCACTCATTCTAATATGTGATTATTTCTATAACAAAGCCTCACTGCGACTGATGATGTAACGAAGTTTTATGTGAAGAGATGTTTATTTGGCATTTTTGGAAAATGTCTTCAGCGGCAGTGCTTTGTAAAAGTCAAAGGTAAATCTGTTTCTTTACATTTTTAGACACAGGAAAGTCTTTAGGACAGAGGGCTCTGTGCCTTTCGGTTACTCTGTAACATGAAAAGCTACATTTTTGTCTTATTAACTGCATAAGGAAGAAAAAAGAGAGGGTAGTGAGGGAACGACAATTTATAGCTGCTATAACTTAAATAATAACACTAACAAACTTGTTTTGCAAACAAACGTAACTATAAACAAGGAAGAAACTATGGCGTACTGTAATTGTAATCAATGGCAAACTGCTGTGGTATAAGGGGAATAAAACACTTTGGAATGTGGTAATATTGCAAAATAATCAACATTGTGGTGATAACAGGTCATACCACCATGTTGTTGATTATCTTTCTACAAAAGCAACATCCCGCCATGAATTATTCAGTAACTACTATGAATCATTCAGAAACTACAGTGAAACTAATTGGAAAGTTACAAAAGTAAAGAATATAAGTATGGACCCCCCGGCAGATCTCACACGTTTAAGGGGTTAAATGAAATTGACTGATTCTTCTCCAACCTGCTAAGAAAATATTCAATTTTATAGACTTACTATATTATTCACTGTGACCTGTTGTCTCAATTAAAGAGTCTTCGTAAAAGGTATATTTGGAGGAAAGCCTACCATCAGATAAATAATTATCCTGGATTTACAAGCGCATCCTAAATCCAATCCATTGATTTTTTTTGTTGTTGTAATTGGCTGCTAAACTTAGAGCTGTTTAATTTTAAGGTAGGGCATGCAGCTCGAGGAGTGGACTTACTCTTCACTGAAAAAATTAGTGGATGAGTCATTAGAACGTTTGTCATTAAGCTGCCCCCACTCAAGAGCTTAATGAACTCAGAAAGCCACGGGCCACAGTCGAGCAATTCGGCTAATCCACAAGAGTCTCTGTGGATGTGACAAAGCCTCTGTCCTCACTGCTCTGGGAATGAAGGTGATAAAATCTGGCACATAATTAACACTCTCCCTTGCTGTTATGCACGTTTCTTGAAAGCCCATAAGAAATACATTTGCTCCTGTGAAATCCCTTATTTACAAATCACCACTTACGTTAGCTCTCTCTGTTACTACTAATTGCAAGGTGTACAGATATGTCTTAACTCCACTCCACGTTAGTTCTTATGAGGTATTACATTTAGTCTACATTAAGTTTCAATCACGAGAGGTGCTCATTACTCTTAAGTTAGGTAGCAGTAGGCCTGAATCACTGCCCTTGGCCATCTAAACTAGCAATGTAAAAAGCTTGGCTTGCAGTATGCCCTTGTTTTTGTCTACCATGCTTCCTACCACTGGTCTTCATGGTGACTTCCTGGCTTAAATCAATCTGCAGATACTAGAGCGCAACAGAGTTCAGAGTTGGTGAGTCAGCACACACTCGGGAGGCGACTGAATAAAAACGGGCCAGTGCTTAAGCCCTGAGGCATGCTGCAAAAAGCTGCCCTTATGATATGTCTCAGAAATGCTGAAGGATTCCAAAAACGTAAGTTATAAACTAGGGGTGATATAGTTTGAAATTTTCATTGTATGAAAATTGTATAAAAATATCACTATCTTGGTATTAATTGTCCATTTAAAAGCACATAAGCTAGTGGTAAATATCATTAACTTCAGTAACTGTCAGGGTCATGGTGGATCTAAAGCCTATCCTTGGAACCCTGGGAACAAATTGACTCTGGATGGAACACTAGTTCACCGCAGGGCACCATGCTCATTTTTGGACAGAGAGAGGAAACTGGGAGAACATGCGAAACTCCATGCTCAGGATCAAGCCCAGGACCCTGGAGCTGTGAGGCCTATAGATATGAGCAGGACAAAAAAAGGTATGAGAACCACCAACAGGTAATTTTAATCGCAACTTTTCTCTTGGTTCATAAATAATGGTGTAACTCACAAGATAGGTGTTAGTGTGCCATCCGGGTCACGGCACCAAGTTGTTAGAAATTCAGCAGCAATGAGTCAGGAACCAGGAGATTGGTGGGATCTTCAGACACTGATTTTTACTGTGTGCTTTAAGAATTTTCAGACCAGTTTTTAACAAGAGAATCGTAACTTCAGAAAGGTTTCATCAGCTCAGATCTACAGAGTGAAAAGACCTAGTATAAGTGGGTGAAAAGGCAGAAGTCTAGAAGTCTAGAAGTGCTATCACCGCTGACCTTGGATTATTCACAATGTATCAAAACACATGAAATGTGTTATAACCATGCACGATCTAAACTATAATTTGTACAAAGGTTTAGATCCTAATAAACCTATACCATAAATGTGTTTGATAGAAGGTAGGTGCAGAACCTAAGTGACCTTTAACCTAGAGATAGAAAGTCAGAGATAAACATAAACATAAATGAATGTAACTTGAGCCAATAATCATTGAACGGGGGAAATAATCAAAAGCAAAATGATTTAATCAAATATTTCTTTCAAGGTTATACTGAGGTCAGCATGAGTCAAAAAGAAAACAAAATTCAGTGAACACATCATTTGTCATGAAGAGTCTGTATTTAATGACTGTTTTTCACGCTGGTGTATACAGCGGAGCCTTGGTGATGAGTCTCCGGGGTCACCAGTCACTACAGCTAAAAAGGATTCTGGCTAAACTGAAACACTCCACATGTGTGTGTGTGTGTAATGGGGCTTATTGATTCAGGACTATTAGTCTGGCTGTTAATTTGGACTTTTTCCCTTCCTCTGGATAATTAGGCATGATTTCTGATGTTTCGACTTCACTTGAATAGAAAGCTGGGGAAAAAGTATTTAAAAAGTACACTGCCCTCCAAAAGTTTGGAAACGCCTGAACAAAATAGGGTTTTTGGGCAATATCAGCATAAATCCTCTTTAGTTAGTGACCATTTTGCATTGATAATAAGGGACAACACTAGGCATCCGAGCAGTCAGTTTATTCAAACATTGACTTGATATATTAGTCCAAGCCTCCTGGAGGATTGCCCAAAGATGATTCA
>CM040992.1:19137285-19165375 GCA_022985145.1 Pangasius djambal
AAAAAAAAAAAACCTGCAGCTGATCAGCAAATAATGTTTAGGAATTGAATTGAGGTGATTAGTATCTGTGCACTCAGCATATAAAACTTTGGTTTGTTATAGTCTTTCTGAAAAGAGTTTTTTTCTTTGTTGTTGTTGCCAAGATTGCTTCATGGTTGCATGATGATGAAAACCCATTTTATAGACAATATTACCATTTATATTCTTTCAGCAAAAAAGACGATCTAGCAGATTGATAACTATAGCGAATGAGGAATATAAATTATAGCGTTACACCACAGCTCTGTTAAATACTTTCGTTCTGACTGGTCAGAAGGTGTTGATTAATTTTTAATTACTTGCTAATTAAACAGCAGCTTTGACATTAGTTCCAGCTACAAGGATTACATCAATGTGCTAGTTCGAAAACATTCACGTTTCTGTAGGAACGACTCATTAACAGGGACTTGTGTGATGGAGTACTCTACATACATGGATTAAAAAGCATGTGTGTAACTGTTGATGTGGTTTTTTTGTTGAAGAGACATTTATTTAGCACTTTTTGGAAGGAGTCTCCAGAATCGGCACTTCGTAATAGTCAGAAGTCAAGCTGTGTCTTTAAGTTTTCCGCCGTAGGAAAGTCTTTAGGACAGACGACATTGTGCTTTGTGGTTTCCTGGTAACGTGACAAACCGAACTCTTTATTTTGCAGATGTGGATTAAAAAAAAAAGACGTGCCATTTTTAATTACTAAAAAAACTGTCATTGTTGGCAAATTGCTTGTGGTTTAAGAGAAATACAACACTTCAGGATATGCTGCATATATATGTGGGTAGATTTTCCTATAACAGCATGCCTTTCCTGCCTTATTCCTTACTTATTAAACTGCAGAATAAATCCACAGGCATTAAAGCATTTACCTATTTACTTTGTTTGGACTGCATTTTTATTTTAGGCATCGCTGCACCTTACAGTCACATGTGCAATAACTAGACTTCCAGCGTAATGACAGAAGCGTCAAGTGTTCAGTTACGAAAGGAAACTCCATATACTGACAATCAATACAGCATTTTCTCTAATGGCTCAAGGCTCTCCACCGAAACACAGTTAGAAACACTGCCATTTGTCGATCTCAGACTGTGTGCTAATGCATATAATCAACTTTTTCTTCGTCTTTTTTGAGGCTGAGAAAAAAAAGAGTTGAAGAGCCTGGAGGCAGGAAATCTCAAGATTCCCCTCCTGGTTGTCATGACTCAGCCTTCAGAAAGGTTGAGGATATCACACAGAAGACATAACACAAAGATCTTGCAGCTGTTTCTTGGAAATATCACACAAAATCATTTTTCATCACCTCTCCCTTCCCTCATTCCCTCTATCCTGCAGCTGCAATCATGTTAGGCCCAGATGTCTTTTGAGACCACTTTCTATTTTCATTACTTACTAATGCAAAACACTTGGAAAAGGCTTGTCTAAGGGAAATGAAATCAAGTCGAAGCAGGGAGCTATAAGCTGAGATGTAGCATAGCACAAATGAATCGTTTTAGGGAGGATGAATCGGCACTTCTGCACTGATCGTTTAGATGCAGAGTGATACTGCTACTATAATACTGAGATCTGTTTCAGTGTTGAATAAATTGCTTTATCGTACCTTAACAGTAGCTGATTATACCAGTGACAGTTAATTACTCTCAACATGCTATTTCCTCTGAGTATCACAATCTGGGGTAAAGAGACTAAATTACAGCCTGGAATGTTGTCATTACAGATGGGCGTACTCCATTACAATGCTGAGTAATCAGCTAGTAACAGGGCACAAAGACAACGGCGATGAATGCGTCTGCGGCTGTTTATGGAAGATACTAATTTTTATGGAAGATACAAGTGCACTCTAAAGTTTAGAAACTGATATTCAGTTATACCACAGTGTAGTCTGTTAAATCTGATCAGAAGGTTCTGATTAATTTTATAACAGCAGCCCAGACAGTAGTTCTGGCTACAAGGCAAATCACGGTTTTGTATTAATGTGTTTGTTCTAATATGTTATCATTTCTATAGTAACAGCTGATTCACAGTGACCTGAATGGTGGATGCTTGACGTAATCTAAGCCTAATAATAAACAGATGAAACGTGCTGCTATTTAAGAAAGAAAAACGTATAAGCCTTCATATGGTGAAGTTTTTTTTGTACAGAGATGTTTATTTAAAATTTATGGAAGGAGTCTCCAGTGTCAGTGTTTTGTAAAAGTCAGTAAGTTTTTTTTGACACAGGAAAGTCTTCAGGACAGAGGGGTTTGCGCTTTCTGGTGTCTCTTGTAACATGATGTTGTTGTTTTTTTTTTGTCTTATTAACTTCAAGAGCGAAAAAAGGAGAGAGGCTGATCAGGGAATGAATGTTGATAGCTGCTTTAACATAATAAGCTATTTTAACAGGAAATAACTCGTCTCATTAACTGTAACCATGAGCTGATAAAGTATGACATGCAAAAATGTCATTGTTGGGGATGGTATCGGCATCACACCAACTCTTTGTCAAATTTCTTTCCCTATAACACCACATACAATTATTCCGTACTTATGCTAGAGATCAGGTGGGGTCATACTGCACCTACATTTCAATGATTAAGCATCAGTTTGACCTTAAGAGTGTTTAATCCCTAAGTTTCCCTAGGTGTGATTAATCATCCCTTAATGTGGTTCCTGGCGTGCTAGTGGTGACGGCTTTAACTTCTTCCTGGGAGACTGTTTACAGTCATAAAACAAAGTTTTAAAGAATACAGGTTCTGACAGGGATATCATTGATTGGCCAATTCCAAGAATATTCACTCATTGAAATGAAAATGAATTAATTAAGAGTTAGTTAAGAATTTTTGGCATCTGGGTAATATTGCTGCTTCACAGCGCCAGGGTCCCTGGTTCCATCCTGAAACCAGGTTACTGTGTATAGAGTTATCCTCCAGGTTCTGCAGCTACTTCGCAATTCTCAAAATAATGCTGGTAGGTGGATTAGGTGGACTCTAGCTAACTTGCCCCTCTGTGTGGACAAGTGTACAAATCTCTGTGTTTGATACCCTGAGACAGATGCCTGGACTGGCATCTGTCTGGCAGGTACACACCCTGGAGCACTTGGAGGAAACACAAACCGGCACGGGGAAAACATGCAAAGCTCCGCACAGACAGTGACTAGAGCACATGATCAAATCCTGGACCCTGGAGCTGTGAGGCAGCAGTGCTACCTTCTGTGCTGATGATAGTCCTAATGACGTTTATAGATCACTGCTCAGTGACACGTAAAAGTCTATACGGTTGTCAGTCATCCAGTTCAATAAACTGTCCTGGTCGGTAATCGATGTGAATAATAGTGGATACAGGTTGAACTCTTTTTACCAGAGGCCAGAAAAATGGAATTTCTGCCTGTTTTCGGGTTGTCCGTGTATTTGTGATATTATACTCCACAGTAGTGGTTAATGATCATATGACAGTAGAGACTCAGGGCTGTTAGAATTTACAGTTTTTCATAAGTATTTCTTTTTTACCTAGCCTACTAGGTTTAAATGTTAGAATTTTATTGTGGCAGTTCTATACAGTGTTTTACTATCAAAAAAACCTTTAGCTGTGCTGTCCAATACTCTAAATACAGAAACCCAACAGTGTCCTGACTAATCTTATACAGACTTACAGTGAAAAAAAGAATAATTATACTGTTTATACTGATTGAAAATGAGTCCAATAAGTCAACACATTAAAAAGCCTATCAAACCCGAATGTTTGTATCATTAACCCTTTCTTGCAGTTCATTGGTGTTCCATTCTACCAGCGTACGGCAAGAAAGGGTTAATGATACAAACATTCAGGTTCGATAGGCGTTCTGAGGTTGCTATTTAACAGATTAAAATGCATTCAGTCTAAAAAAGGTCTACTTACTAAACAAATTTGCTACATTAGAAAAATAATTTTTTTCTTAATCTTAAAAGGCAATTCCTCATGCCAAATTAAGCTCTTATTAAGCCGAAATAAACTTTGCTTGGCATCTCATATTTTGGTCGAAGAACACAGATTTAATGCCTTAACTGCTGATGAGCAGTAGCAATGATTATAAGGCTATAAGCAATAATCTTATTCCGTTTGCGACTCTTTGTGTTGCTTGTGATTGTACGCTAGCCTGTTCAATGTGTTGGTGGTTATATATGGAAAATATATGTTCAGCATTATAAGACACTGGGAAAGCAAAACTTTACTTTTTCACTGACTGGCCATGAAGAATTTATTCATTTGTATGAGGCAGGAGATTAACGATGTAGGAGACAGAAAATAATCCTGTTTGGGCTCAGTCTTATACCTGAGATTTTATTTCTAGCTCATATAATCTCTTACATGGTCTTTTTAAATGTACGCCGCATCAACCCTGAAATATAATAAGCTCTCAATCCTTAATTTTTAGAATTAATAAGCAAATTCCTCCCCTCAGACTGCACTGGCATGATGCACACAGACGTCTAGTTTTCACAGACACCAAAGACTAAAATTGTTACACACTTTGTGGTACATTGAATACAGTTGCCTTCATGTACAGTACCACTACTAAACAAGCCACAAAAACTGCTCTGTGGCTCACTGTCCTTTGAAGATCCATGTTTGGACGGTTTATATTTCCGTTATTATTGTACTGCTGTGTGTTTGCTTAGCCCTGTATGGCCCATTCCTCTAACCCCCCATCTCAGTTTTAGGTATTGCTATGTGACTTTAGTTCTGCTCACATCTGTAAATCTTTTTAGTAGGTGAAAGTCATTACGTAACTAAAATAAACTGGTCCTTCTTTCTTCTCCTTGGGTGCAATCATTTAACTTGGCACCTAATTTGGGAGCTGTAGATAAATTTTGTATAACCAGAATTCAAAATATGTCCTGTTTATAAACCACACTGAAGCACACAGTAACAGGAAACTTGCTAATAGTATAAAAACTTTGTTGCAAAATCCCGGTAGGCAGTAAGTGGAATGGAGACACTGGAGGCAGGCTTCAGAGAGAGGTTTTTTAAATTGCTTTTTCTTGAGTGATTTTCAGCTCTTCTATTGGCCTACTCAATCAGTATTGACCAAAAAAAAAGCACATAAAATGTTCAGAAGTCATTATCAGCTTTTCTAAGGCATTGGCCGTCTTTTGTGGGTCAAAAGATCCACACTGCAACACAAACAGGCCTATAAATACATGTAATTATTAACCACCCACAGGTGTGACCACTCACTTATTACCCGCACATTCTCTGCTACACTTCCTCCCGCAACCGGGGCTTGACGAAGCCCTCGTGGCCAAATTGGTAATGCAGTAAATGCATTTTTAAGTCAGCATCTGGTAAGTTTTAAGTCATTTTTACACTTTTTTTCCAGACACGGGGCCTTTTGACTCAAGGAATTGGTATGTTTCGTAAGGTATGAAAGCTGTTTTCAAGCCTCAGAGCGGTCCAGAGAACTGATCCTTGGTCCTCTTGAAAACTGCAGTCTGGCATTCGCTTCAAGTGAACTGTGGTTCAGTTTGCACCAGATGTGGAAGCTGTCTGCTGCCAGTGCTGCATACCGAGTAAGATGATTGGTTCAACTTGTCTCATTACTTCCTGTTACAAGTTTCATTATTACAGGGAAATGGTTGTTATGATCAGCAGAGGAGATGGAATTCCTTACTGATATAAAAAAACAGACTTTCAGAGGACTAGAGCACTGTAATTAGCTCACCTTTTTGACGCAATCGCTTGCATTGAGAACATGAAATTTATGTGAAATTGGCTCTCTGTATGCATGAATTCCTGCATCCAAAAAGTGCTGCTCTTCACTACTTGAGTGTTAGTACTAAAGGAAAATAATAACAAAGCAGCAAATCTAATGCCTGCCATTTTGCAAAACTGCATGCACAAAAGTGATGAATTGTGCAATCAATCCATGGTTGGGAAGGAATTCTATATGAATGCAAACCGGCAAATATGATCTCCCCAAAATGAGCCCAGAAGTGGGAAAACGGAATAAGTTTTTAGAGACTGGGCACTCATGCAAATATTCTCACTCTCGTTTTTGGAGTATGATGTGAGAATCCTAAATTGACGTAGTAATGACCTCCATCAGTTGTCTCTGGTGTATACTGCAAAATGGGAAATTTAGGCATTAGAATGGTAAATCCATTCAAATGCTCAATTCTATAAATTTTAATTGACTAGTATTCAAGTTGACAACTGACATTGTACTGTTCTTGTGATCAGGATGCTGAGATGTGAAGAATTTAACTTCCAGGGGAATAATTAGTTTAGACTGACAGCTTTAAACATTATGCCTAGTTATACACCGTCATGTTACTGACAGCTCGTTTTGTGCATTTCCTTTGATTTTGGAAAATCCCTAAGCAGCAATATTTAGGCCTCTTCCCTCGGAGACCAAGAGGAAAAAAATCCCCAGCATTAATTGGGTTCCAATGAATTTATACCAGCTTTGTGCAAACAAAAGACATAGGCATGTGCATGCATAAAGATAAAGTGTGTTGTAACCTTTTGCTTTTATATTTGGCTGTAATAGAAAAAGCAGCTTTATTTGCGACTTTATCAGTACTGAACCTACTTCTAGTAGTTTGACAGACAGCTACAAATGAGTTCTGTGTACATGTTGAAGACTTTGAAGTTTGGCTGATGCCACTCGAGAGTCTGTAGAAATGTATTGTGGGAATAGTTCAAATAAGCCATTGGGCAATTTCACGCTCTTCATGAAAGTCGAGTTTGAGCCTGTCAACCAAATAAGAACAAGAACAGTTCAGAAGTGACCAGATTTTGTGTAAGACAATGCCACATATTCTGGCTGAGGCTTCTGTGGGCCTTTTTGTAAAACAATTGTATATGCTCTAATGCCTCTCTGTCAATCTTGAGTTCTCGGTCTCTCTCTTTTCTCTTCATCCTTGACCCCTCACCCTCTGGGTCATTGATTTTGCACTTAGCATTGTGGCACTCTCTAAAAAAAGTGGTAACTTTTGTTTATTTGGTCTTTATTTTTTCCATTCAGGTTCTGCCGTCACATGACAGCTCATCCGTCATGGCAGTATCGTCTGTTTGGATGAAGAACGGCATGTCAGCATTGCTGGTAATAAGGACATTAAACATCTCAGCTTAATGCTAGCTTTACTCCGAGACTGACCTTCCACTCGGTCGAAGCATGCATCTCTATTCTCTAACTGAGGGCTCTATAAAACACATTTTAGATGATTGAACAATCTGATCACTCTCTCAGACTTCATAGGTTTTGTGATAGGAACCAGGGGTCAAAATATGACCAATGCAGAAATAAAAGTATTTGTTATCTGTGCTAGCAGTGACGCTACACGTTTGATACATAATATATATGACGAATTCAGTATTCATTAACTTTAATTGTCTTGGCCACTCCTAAAGTTTCTGCCATCTCCCTGATAGGTCTATTTTGTTTTTTCAGCCTAATGATGGCCTCCTTCACTTGCATCAACACCTCTTTGGACCAGATATTAAGAGTTCCCATGAACAGCTACCAAATGCAAATTCAATAATTGGTCAATTGTCCAATTACTTTTGAGCCTGTGAAAATAGAGGGACGCTGTAAAAAAATGGCTGTAATTCCTGAACGGTTAATGGCATATTTTTGTTAAAGCCCTTGAATTAAAGCTGAAAGTCTACACTTCAACCACATCTTGATTGCTTCATTTCAAATCCATTGCAGTGGTGTACAGAGGCACAATTACCAAAATTGTGTCACTGTATGAGATCAAATCCTCTCGCGTTCAGTGAATCAGTGTATGAGTCATGACCAAGATTCATTTCTCTCACATACAGCGGATCAGATGAATCAGTGAGTTCAATGAGTCCTGTTTGGGCCTATTCAGTCAGAACAGAAGATTTCCAGTGTTTCACTGCATGCAGTAGTAGTCTGTGCTAGGCTGGGTGCGAAAATAGTTCTTTTTCTAAACATGGACATACAAGCATGTTAATAAATAATACAAAATTGCAACAATTTGCTATTTTTATATTACTCAAGCTGTATTTTCTGCCTTAGATCGTTACATGATGAGGTTCCACATTTGGGCCAAAAATGCAGCTGAACAAATAACTCAAGTCAAAAGACAGACAATTCTTGTTATAATTTGCATTAATGAATGTGCATGAAAAGCTTAAGGATAGGGTTAGGGGTGCGGTTAGCATGTGTACCTTTTCTTGCAACTACATCTGAAATTGAACATAATCCAACATTGCATCTGTTTGTTCAAATTCAAAGATTTCCCATGAGATCAGGTTGGAATGCTGAAGCTAACTGTGTTCATCAGAGGAGCAAAAAAAGACTATGATCAGGCTATAGTATCTCAATACATACAAACCTAAATTATCTACCATTAATTCAGTTCACTTATCAGGCTAAGAGGTCCCTGTGGGTCTTCCCTTCCAATTAATTTTAGGCAGACGGTAATAAGTTTCCAAAACTAAAACGTTAGTGTGGAAATGAAAATCTCTATTGTTTGCTATACACAGTACAGTCAAGTAAAAGTAAGTGGCTTTTTGAATTACGAGTTGTGGAAACACAGCCTTTCCAATGTCATCTGGCATGACTGCTGTATGGACACCACAAATTTTCACCTGGCATGAGCTCTTGTGCTCCTGATCTCGCTAAATTTATAAATTATTAATATTAGAAATAACCTCCTCAAAGTCTTCCTACCTCAACATTTTTACAGTAAGTACATTAAATGTAAATGGATGCAAACTGTAAATGCATAGTAAGAGCAGGCTACTGCTCATTGACAGAAAAAGCTCCAACAAATGGAGCTTCACTGCTAACAGTTGACCAAAAGGAAAAATAACAGTTTCTGCAGTCTGCATTTATAATCCTATAGTTGTTTTTTGGAATTAAAGGCAGGTTCTTGTGTTTGAAAGCGCTATTGAAAATTCCTGTATCTGACACCTTTATTCAAGAAAAACGTGGCAACCTGAGAAGGAGTGAACTGCACGTAAGTAACATGTATATTCTGAATAGGGCGCCCAGAAAATAGGCTTAAGCCACTTGTGTGCCCCGGGTTTGAATACCAGTAACTTTCTGTAACTTTTCCGCATAAATATTGACATAACTTTTGGACTTAAGTCCCCAGCTCTGAATATGGCCCACTTATGGCAAGTTATGTTAAAAAAAAAAAAAAAAAAAGACTGCTCATGCAGATTCTGATTTGTAAGATATGATCAAAAGAGACCTTGAAAATGATCCAAGAGGTTTTGTGATATCCAATTAACTTCTCTAATTCCCTTGTACTTACATGTACGAAAACTAATAATGCGTCAACCTCTGTTCATCCACAGTCACAACTGTGATAAATGTTATTTATTAGAGATAAGTGAATTTAATCAGTTGGATTTAATTAATAGTTGGGTGAGGTGGCCTATTTCTATTGAAGTGGGGTGAAATAAATAGTGCACATCCACAAAACTGGGTTGTATGAAATGGGACAGACCAGAGGTTTAACATTAAAACAATTCTGGATCAGCGTAGATTTAAAATACTAACTTTGAATTTCACAACCTCTGTTCTGCTGCTTTATTCACTGGAGTGGCACTGGAGCTTTCATTCCTGACCATGAAAATAGTAACTGAGTTGCACTTGGCTGTTTTGTCTTGGTACAGGTTTAACCTGAAGAGAGATTTAAAAAAAAAAATCCCTATTCCCTAATATTATTCCCTAATAGGTATGAGTGCTGAGGTGACCAAAATCTATACTGCATGGAACGACCCTGAACATGATACTCATCCAGTCAGACTCTGCCAAGCAAAAAATGAGAACGAGGTGAGAAAATCATGCCAATTGAGGATGAGCGCCCTTGGCTCTACTTAGGTAAAAGTGATACAATATGCTGGCGGAAGCAAAGCTTGTATAAAATTGCCTCCCTAGAATGCATGATCTCTATTTAATTTGAAAAAGCATATTAATGTGAGTTTAGCTAATTTGCTAACACTAACTGGCTATATTTAACTACGCTAGCCTGTTTTCTTTGCTAATGACTAGCATCAAATCCAGTAGCAGCAAGTCAAATTCTGGCTACTGGTAAATATTGGTTATTTACATGATATTTCACTTCTGATTAATTCATTAGCAGACTACATAGCATTAATCATGCATATGGCCAGCAAACATAGAGAGTACATTTAAAAGTAGCATTTTTGTTTTTACTTTTACCTGAGTAAATTTTGTCTGGATACCTTCACTTTTAAATGAGTAAATCTTTTGACACATTATCTATTGTTTCACTTAAGTGTAATTTCTCAGTACTTTCACAGCCATACCACTCAAAAAATAGTGACGTGCGTATGAAATGTTTTTTGATAGTGGAACCTGCTACAGGCTCTGAGGTTAAAGGAGGCTACAGGCTCTGTCACCGGATAGAGGCTGATCTTCGTGGCTCACTGGAGTGTAACTGTCTGACAGTTTGAGGCCTTGCGTTATCCTGCCCATCCGCTGTCTCCGTTATTCCTGCCGCCAGGTTGCTCCCAACCATAAGTTTACTCTATGAGAGGATCTCTGACACACCAGTGGACTGACTTCTCCAAGAAGACTTAAATGTGCTTTTACTCAGTAATCATTTTTTAAGTGATGACCCAAGGTGGGGCTACAAATGCTGACTGTTAAGCAGCAGAGCAATATTTTATTCAGAGCGAACCTGGGTCCTGTTCTTTGTACGTGGATTATTAAGATTGCTGTATTGTATTGATAATGAATTAACATTATTCTGGATTTTTCCATTCTTCGATGCTGTAGTAGGACAAGTCTGTAAGCTCAACTTTGATTAGGTGACACATTTTTAAATTTTATATATGATTATTTACTAAAATGTAACCACAAGATACTAAATCGAGGCCACAAAATTGTAATGCAGACGCACAATTTACTTATTTGTGCTTTTTCATGTATATTTTGATTTAGTTTATGATCTTATCTAAAGAGAATGGGATGCAATTTAAGGGATAAGCTGAACAAGCAGGTTAAGTGGGCAGTATTCATAAGTCTCTGCTTTGGATAGAGATAATATCTGAGATCTATATGATATGTGCCCTCTTCCCTTCCCAGGTAAACTATATCTTTCACACTATACATATATATATATATATATATATATATATATATATATATATACATACACACCGATCAGCCATTAAAACCACCTGCCAAATATCGTGTAGGTTCCCCTTGTGCCACCAAAACAGCTCTGACCCATCGAGGCATGGACTCCACAAGACTTCTGAAGCTGTGTGTGGTATCTGACACCAAGACGTTAGCAGCAGATCCTTTAAGTCCTGTAAGTTGTGAGGTGGGGCCTCCAAGGATCAGACTTGTTTGTTCAGCACGTCCCACAGATGCTCGATTGACTTGAGATCTGGGGAATCTGGAGGCCAAATCATCACCTTGAACTATTTGTCATGTTCCTCAAACCATTCCTGAACAAGTTTTGCAGTGAGGCAGGGCACATTATCCTGCTGAAAGAGGCCACTGCCATTAGGGAATACCGTTGTCATGAAGAGGTGTACTTGGTCTACAACAATGTTTAGGTAGGTGGTACGTGTCAAAGTAACATCCACATCAATGTCAGGACCCGAGGTTTCCCAGCAGAACATTGCCCAGAGCATCACACTGCCTCCGCCAGCTTTTCAGCAATTTGTGCTACAGTAGCTCTTCTGTGGGATCAGACCAGACGGACTAGCCTTCACTCCTCACACGCATCAATGAGCCTTGGGCGCTCATGAGCCTGTCACCGGTTCACTAGTTGTCCTTCACTGGACCACTGTATACTACTAACCACTGTATACCAGGAGATGCTCTGACCCAGTCGTCTGTTTGAGAACTGACTGTTCACATGCAGACTAATATATCCCACCCCTTGACAGGTGACATTGTAATGAGATAATCGATGTTACTCACTTCACCTGTCAGTGGTTTTTATATATATATATATATATGTATATATATATATATATATATATATATATATATATACTTTAGAGATAGCATAAATCTCTTTAATTACTGATGTCCATAGGCAGTTCTGGAGATGATTTATGACACTTAAAAGAGGCTTTGTTGCTGTTTTAATCTGCAGAAACTTTTAATAGCTGTATGGGCTTTTGCTGCGGGGAAAAAAATGGGTTAGTAAGGCATATTTGGGACTTGAGACTTGTGTCCTATTTAGAAGGAACAACAAATGGCTGTTTCTTGGTTGGGTTGGATCTACTGGGAACTCACTACCAGACTATATTCACCTACACAGTGGTTCTCTCTGCTCCTTACCTATTTTTTTTGGATGTTAAGTATTGAGTACTTCAACAAGCAGGGCAGAGATGACATAATTTAATGGATAAGCTGAGAATTGGTGGTTGTACGTTAGTTTCAGTCTAAAAACAAGCTTTAGCCTTGTTTCACCTAATACCCGAGCCTTCTTTGAAAAACAAAAAACAATCTGTACATGGTTTTGTACAGGGCTTTAAATATTTAGGATGTGTAATCAGAGTGATTGTGTTGGGTTTCACCAAATCATAAAAAAGCTATAAATGGTGTAGCTTTATATCTAGTTATAATCGTAAAGCATTCATTACTTTTCCTTCAAGGTTTCTCATGAAAATTTGCAGGCTTTAGAATTACATATTACACTCGACTGTAAAATAAATGAATACTCACGCAAGGAGTGCCACTCATCTTGCCGGATGGTCTTGGTGATGTTGTAGGACAGATTCTTGGGTATCGTGGCTGAGGAGTAGTGGTACTTGATATAGGAGCATCGTGCAATGGAACCTAGTAACAAAAAGAGAGGAAGTTTTGAGACCACCTGAGAGCCAACCACACCGGACAGGTTAAATTCAGTTTAAATAAGAGAGGCACTATCGGGTATATTCCCACATTAAATGTTACCACAATACCATTAAATTGTAGAGCTACAGAGCCAGAGAAGGACAATTTTCCTTTAGTAAAGCCAGTGGTTATACATTCACAGAAATAAACGTATACTGTAAATGTTAGCCATTTATAGCATCTGTTTTGACAATTGCTTCTGCCGTGGCTTTGGGTTTCATCATACTGGGCCGTATTCAGAGTTCAGTGACGTGTTATGCGTAGTGAGGTGTTAATACCAAAATTGTGCCTGTTGGTTTTCTGACCTCAGATGTAACTACAGGCTATTCAGACCCCTGCGTGAGAAGTGTGGGGTGGCGTTTGGTCACTTTACAGTCCACAAACAACTTTTTTTTTCAGTGGACATTGGATTAGAAGATATCTTAATCAGTGACATTGGTTATCTCGATTTTTTTAATTTATGGGTCAAATGATTAATTAAATTAAAGCGAGCTGTAAGCATAGCAGATGAGTGCTTGGTCACTTTAACCTTCAAACTGTGGGCACATTTTCTTTACAGGAGAGCGCACTGAATTAACAAAACTATTGGCACTATTTTATTCATTCAACTCACAATAGTGAATTAAAAGCATGATAAATAATCCTAGATCCTGCACATTTCATGACCTCGTTTAGCATCTTATGATTTCATTAAGTTGGGGGGAATGAGTAACTGATGGCATGCAATAAAAAAGAAAATAATAGGATGTGCTAAATTGAACCAAATGTGTTAAAGGATGTGTTAAATTAAACCAAATTTTGCAGTAATTCATATGATAACTGCAACTCGGACTATTCATACAGCAATACTGGCAATATACTAGACTTATTAGTGTATGACTAGTTAATTTCACCGCTTACCATCTTCTCGTTCATATACCATCATATTAGTCTCTTTGTTTTTCATTTTTAAATTGACTCTTGCGTTTACGCAACATCATACTGATGTAACTTTTGGACTCAACTCTGAATACGACCCACTGTGTTTTGCCAAAATGCAAACAAGAGCCTCTTTCTTTCTGCTCTCAGAAGCTTAATACCAGTTCTCTACTCATGTTGTCTCGTGAGCCTGACTCAAAAGTTCTGCATGCATCCACTAATTTTCTCCTCTCTTTAGGACAAAGTAAGGCATACATAAGTTATTGCTTGTTTGATATATCATCATCATCATCATCATCATCATCATCATCATCATCGCATGGCTGATTCTTAGCGTCTGTACCTCAAGATGCAGCATAATTTCAGCCTCAGACTCCTAAGCGACTATAAACTCAAAACATGTAACTGCCTGTGATTTGGAGAGAGACAGACGGAGAGAAAGATATCGTTTCAAGGCTAAAGTGATTTCATTTTAGAGCAGCACCTTTGAAACGTCTGCTGCTTGTATAGAACTGCAGCTGCATACCCTGTGCTCACTGGGCAACACACACACACACACACACACACACACACACACCCCACATATTGTTTTGTCTTTGTGAGGATGTGAAGCTGTGTTTTGTTGTTTTTTTTTTTTAAATAAAAGCTGTTAAAACACTGTGTTTTGTATTTCTGATGATGAACAGATAAGTGTGAGGACATTTGACACAAACACACACACACACACACGTTTGTTTTTACTATCCTTATGAGTAAAGTTTGTCTTACCAGAAATTTTTTGGCTCTAAAAGCTGCAATTTTTGTAAAAAAAAAAAACTATTTTCCTCATGGGAGCCAGCCAAATGTCCCCACAAGGTCAAAACTGTCAGACATTCCTATCCTTGTTGGGAAATTTGGTCTCCAGCCAAGATCTAAACACTAAACACACACACACACACTAAAGAGAACATGGCTGCTGACAGACATAATTATAATCTACTGAAACCTCACTAGGGTATGTGCCAGGAGTCATTTGCTTCTAAGATATCATTGCCTGTTAATTATAACACTCTGCTGATTGGACACAAGCACTTCCTTCCACCCTGAATAGCGAATTACATGGTCACACATTTGGCCTGTGTTTCATGCCTGCCTTCAGACAGTGCTTCAGAGGAACAGTGCCAAAATGATTAATTAGTAATTAATGCTGGTTTGAAAAAATGGATATCACATAGCAACAAAAACTATTGCCATTTTTCATATTATGGGTATTTAGAGGAAAAAAACATTTTGAAACTGATAAAATGTTACTGTGCTACACGAACAGGGAACACATTTATAATCGTGAGGTTTGCCATTTTTCAAATTCCGTTTACAATTATGCTAATAACTCCATCATGTTCGCCGGCGGAGACGTGGCTTACACTAACGGGAGCTCTGCAACATCTCCTGTTACATGCAGCGTGTAAGATAGCTCTTTTCTCTTTAAAACATCACCCCATTCACCGCCTGTCCTTGTGGAGCAAAGCTGATCCGGACAGAGTGTAAATCATTCCTACTCCTCGCTGTATGGCTTTCCTGAAGTCTGAGCTGAGCTGGAGAAGAGCCAGAGGAATCTCAGTTAAGGACAGGAAAGGCTGAACACCTCGAAGGCAGATCATCAGCAGCGTTAGGTCAGGACTGCTGACTGGGTTTGTTTTGGACACTTACAAGTGTTTATGTCCTTGTTCCTTCTAAAGAGTCATTAAAGCCCAATTAGGCCAGATTAGATATGTTAGATAAATGTCTGATGTTCTGGGAGAACCTAAAAGATGCGGGGGGAAAAAACAGCCTAAAAAAGACTTTAAAAATGTCCGCACTGCAGAATTCTTGAATTTGATTGCTCAGAAGGTGCTGATTAATTTTCTATAATAGCAGCTCTGAAAATAGTGCATCATCCATATCATCCAAATCACAGGTTTATATTAATGTGCTCATTTTAATTAGGGGTCTAAGCACCCAAGGTCCTGGAACTCTATTGGTTTTGTTTCTTCTTATTGTTATTATTAGTCTGAGTCTCCACTGGAACGAATCACGCACACCAAACGATAAGTCCTACAGATGTGAAACTTGGCAAGCGAAATGGGTCCAATCGACCTGATAGTGGTTTACGTTTTGGGCCATATCTCATGAACCTTGTGTCCTACAAACAAACAAACACTTTCCCACTGATTCCTTGGGTTTTTCCAAACAAAAAAGCTTCACAAATTATTTCACTCAGCCCATTTAGTTTGTTTTTTTTTATTAATTTTTACATGTTAAACTCTTTTCAAATTTGTCCTAGGATTTTTGGCCTATCTTCACAAATTTGGTGTCAAACTACTCAGCAGAGTGTGAATCTTAATAATGATCAAAAACATATCGAGATTTGTAAACAATATCACCACCACATGCCAATCAAGCTTAAAGAGGTGGAGCCTAATTTACTCAAACAGCTATAATGATCACTCGCATGGATTCACACGAAACTTGGAAAAAAAAAATGTAGTACCGGGCAAATTTCTGAGATCATATGCAAAGTTTGGGGTGTGGTCATACATAAGGGGCGGGGCTAAGGTCAGGTCTCATGTCTCTCAAGTCCAAATAAGATGAAATTTGGTACACTACATTAGCATCTATGTGCTAATCTGTAAGTGTTTTTTGATGATGACTTGAGTACTTAAATAACAGGGCCGTAATAACATCGGCCAATCAGTTTTTACGCACAATCGACAGGGTTAACATTAAACTATTGTCATGAAACTTGAATGGCAGTTTCTGGTGCAATCACATTGAAATTGGCCACTTGGGGGGTTCTATTCATGTTTGTGCAGACAAAAGCAAGCATATCCCCTGAAAAATAAGGTGTACAGTGAACTTTTGAAGGATTATTTGTCCTTTGGGACAATTTGGCTCCATCCAGTTAAATTTGCATAATTTCCATAATATGCAAAAACCTACTTTTGCAAACTAGTCCTAGGAACTACACAGCAGACGAAAGACACCAAAGACGATCTCTCGTTTCCATGTAGCTTTTGTTCCAGCAGTGTGTTTGTGTTCAGAGTTTTTAACAACCAAGAAATGGTGTCACATTTCAGCATAACCATTACAATCCAACAACATTGTTTTGTACTTGTTGTGGTTCCTGTTCACACTGATCCACAGAAAAGATTTGGCAAATTAGCAGGAGCTCACACTTCAAGCCTTGCTGGCTGAGGCTTTTTTTCAATCATTATTTTCATGGTTGGATGTGAGCGATACTTATTTCTCATCACAAAAGAATATTTTCATCTACATTCTGCAGGATTTGTAATTTTTCACACTGATTTAGCATTTTTCACAGCTATTGGGATCGCTCAACCAAATAAGAAAATAATTTGGCACACTTCCTTCATACTGGATTCTGAAATGTACCTCAAAGCCACGAATGGCGAATTAATTATCCTGGAAATGTGGGTATATAACTTCTCCTGCATGCTCTGTATGGTGACGTTTTATTTGCTTCTCCATTTTTAATAAAAGCTCCTATGTTATGTTCATCTGACTCACTGGGGATGGAAACGGCTTAGAGGTCAAAGGATCATGTTGTACGGTGCCTCAGTAAGTGCATATCAATGAGGATACGCTTACAAAACCTATTGGCTGATTTCTGAGTTTGCTTGTTATCGAATACTACTCACATTACAAGACTGATCAATGCTTGATAGTCATTATCAGCTCTAAGCTCCTCCCGTAAAGGGAAACATGGGTCTTTGTTTTAACACTAAATCTATATTAATGCTTTAATGTCACAAAATGTGTAGCTTCATAAGTGTAATGTGTTTTTTTTTTAATACAAACACTGATTTTATGTACATGCTCTCCATTAAAGCATTATTGGTACAGCCAGCTCAAATATTTGGTAATGACTCATAGTTAAAAATCCTGTCTCTTCTTTGCGGGAATATTATATAATAAGGGCGTTATATAAAATATAGTAAGAATGGTAGAGCAAATGAAATTCAAAAGCGAGGTTTAATCAAAAAGAAAATGTTGTTATTACTGCACAAAGAAATGTAAAGAATATTTTATTTTGCTTTTTTTTTTTTTTTGCTTAAAAAAAGCATTTCATAGAGCAAATTCAATTTAAATGTAAGGTTTAATTTTTAAAAAAAAAAATTGTTATTATTGTACAACAACATTAAAAGAATACATTTTCCCATTGTTTTCTTTTTCCTAGTGAGGGGTTTGTATAAAATATTATAAAAATGTTAGAGCAAATTCAATTTAAATGTCAGGTTAGGATTACATTTCAGTGAATCCACGAATGAAACTCACGCCAATATCTCTACCAAGTATTATAACTCCAGTCTTTCAGGCGTTGTATACGTCCTCAACCTCTAAGAAATCTTCTTTGGAATATAAAGACACAAAGACTCCGAAAAAAAGTCGAACACAAACAGTACATGTTGGTCTATGTGAGAGTAATGAAAGCCCGAATATCTAATATATCCTGCAATAAATCTCTAAATGCATGTCATAACACTGATTCCCTGAGATCCTCTTCTAAACTCTCTGTCCTCTAAAATCAGCTTAGACCAGCACCATAAGTCTTTCCATTTAAATATTTATAAAAAAAACCTTATTTAACCTCTCCATATTGAAACTGTCCCACTGAAAAATAAACTCAGTTATCAAGAGAGGTATTTTCTCCTCCTCAAATATTTATACAAGCACAGCTAATTGCGCATTCATTGCCAAAGGCTCGTTGTCAAAGGCACTGGAGGTTAGAGTGACAAAAAATGTGTGTTTTATTCAATGTGCCTCATATTGTTTACTAAAGGGGATTAATGAGAACTGTGGACTTGTTCTGAATGATAATGAGCTAACATTTTGGTTGAGGTACTTTGCTGAAAATGGCTGTAATTCCTAAACGGTAAATGCCATGTTTTTGAGGAGCCTCTTAAAATAAAGCTGAAAGTCTACACTTCGATCACATCTCGATTGTTTTATTTCAAATCCGTTGTGGTGGTGTATAAAGGCAAAATCACAAAAACTCTGTCACTGTCCAAATACTTCTGGACCTGACTGTACATGCTCTGCAATATAAAAGCAAAGATCAATTGTAGATAACGTCAGTAAATATTACCAACCTACTACCTGTAGCTACTGCTACATGCAATGTGCTAAATAAACCCAACCTTCCAGTGCAACAGGGACTGAGTTTATGACAGTTTGTCACAAGTTTCACAGAAACGTGTACTGTCTGTTCTAAACTGTTTTAAAATGACTATATTGTTAAACATTTCAGGGTAAAATATATTGTTTATATTGTTATTATGTTCAGAAATGCACTTTCGAAATGTCTCGGAATTTTGAAATAGTAAATTTGAAGTCAGAATTGTTCCAGATCTTAAAACATCTTCACCCAGACAGAACCTTTTAATACTAAGGTCACAGAATCACAAATCTGACTACTATGCATAAACTGCTTAAATGGTGCTTGAATTTTTTTTTTTTTGCAGTATTGATTGCCACATTAACCCCTTAACCCCCTCTGCCCTGGTTTTTCTCAAGGGTCCATACATAGCCTTAGCAAACCATTATCAAATGCAACACAAATCCTTCAGATTCTATAAAATTGAAGAATAGTGGGAAACTGGCAGACCATTTCACTGACAATAACTAAACGATGAAACATTTTGAAGAATTTTGCATTCTTTTCTAATTTAATACAACAATTTTCATTACAGATTATATTATTGACAACGACTTGAGTGAAAAGTGAAATCTTTGAAACATTTTCATGAATTTCAGAGTTTCTTAGTATTTGGTTCGTCCCCTTTTTGCTTTAATGACAGTGTGACTCGAGCTGGCATGGACTCCACAAGTTTGTGCAAAACCTGATGATCCATTTTAGATCGAATCTTTCAGAGTGTCGTCTGATCACACGCTTCAATAGAGGAGATTAGACATGAGGAAAATCGGACCTTTTGTACAAAGCAATTAATATGGTCTATCACACATTTGCTTACATTTAAATAGGGACCTAGACATAGTGCAGAATTTCTTTGTTTTAAATATTTCAAAATTCTAAAACCTTCTGTTTATTTCCAATTTTAAATAATAATAAAAAAATCTCTGATTTTCAACGTGGCCTTGGATCTCACTGTATATTTTTGGATATTTTTTTCTTTATATATATAATATTTTTCTTTTATATATATATATATATATATATATATATATATATATATATATATATACATCAATCAGCCATAACATTATGACCACTGACAGATGAAGTGAATAATATTGAATATCTCGTTACAGTGGCACCTGTCAAAGGGTGGGATATATTAGGCAGCAAGTGAACAGTCAGTTCTCAAAGCTGATGTGTTGGAAGCAGGAAAAATGGGCAAGCGTAAGGATCTGAGCGACTTTGACAAGGGCCAAATTGTGATGGCTGGACGACTGGGTCAGAGCATCTCCAAAACAGCAGGTCTTGTGGGGTGTTCCCGGTATGCAGTGGTTAGTACCTACCAAAAGTGGTCCGAGGAAGGACAACTGGTGAACCGGTGACAGGGTCATGGGCGCCCAAGGCTCACTGATGCGTGTGGGGAGTGAAGGCCCATCTGGTCTGATCCCACAGAAGAGCTACTGTAGCACAAACTGCTGAAAAGTTAAAGCTGGCTCTGATAGAAAGGTGTCAGACACACAGAGCATCACAGCTTGCTGGTATGGGGCTGCGTAGCCACAGGCCTGTCAGAGCGCCCATGCTGACCCTGTCCACTGCCAAAAGTGCCTACAATGGACAGGTGAGCATCAGAACTGGACCACGGAGCAATGGAAGAAGGTGGCCTGGTCCGATAAATCACATTTTCTTTTACATCATGTGGAAGGCCAGGACAGGACAGGAAAGGATCTACTGTTAACGTCTTTGTGCCAGATACCACAGCACACCTTCAGGGATCTAGTGGAGTCCGTGCCTCGACGGGTCAGGGCTGTTTTGGCAGCAAAAGGGGAACCAACACAATATTAGGCAGGTGGTCATAATGTTATGGCTGATCGGTGTATATATATATATATTTGTTTTTTTTTGTTTTTTTTGAGAGGGGTATTTTTCTAGAAATTACTGAATGTGTTTATAACTAGACAGATTTTCTGCTATTAGGCTATATGTAATGTAACTACACAGTACTGCTTACTACTTCATTGCTTCTTGCTATTTTGTTTACCAATTATCTAAAAAAAGCTATGTTTATTATTCAATTATACATTTTATAGTACAGCGTGTCCCACAAGCCTCCATACATAGGTGACTGCGTTTGCCAGCACCACGCTGGTTGTTTCTTCGTCAGGGGATGTTCGTGGACGTCCACTTCTCGGTTGTTTTGCAACACTTCCAGTCTTTTTGAATTTGTTAATAAGTTTCGTGTGTGATGTGCTCGCCATGCTTCCTTTTAAGTCCATCGCAACCTTGAGACAGCTTCCCGATCCAGCCATGAGAATGAATTCAATACGTTCTTCTTTTGTCAAGGGCATGCTTAAAGGCTATCTGAAAAAAAATATATATATATACTAAGTATGAAAAATTTTGGAAGACATTTTGCTAAAAAGTGTTAATCTCCCTTATATATGGAGATTTTTGAGACACCCTGTATATTAAATACTATGAACCTAAGAAGTATATCTGGGAAGGAGGTACCATATACCACGTCAGGACCAGCAAATTGGGGTTTGTATTCAATCCTGCAGCTAGAATATATTCTGACCTATGTGCCAATCCTTTAGTTTCATTTTTATTCCAATCTCAGATTCAGATTCAACTTTATTGTGGTTGTGCAATGAAATGCAGCTCTGTAGTTACGATTTTTCACCGCACTATTGCCGTTGTTTCCCACTGAGTGCTCTGTGCACACAATACTGAAGGCTGCATTCATTTCGGTGATGTAGTGTATTTGCCATGCAGATCTACAACTGGAGGCAGCAGTTGGTATGATGGTTTCCACTTCTCCCACAATCAATCATAAAGCTCTCGCTCAGCTTGCTACAGGAGCGCTGACTGTATAACTGCTTATTCACAGCAGTGTTCACTTTAAAGTATTAGTTGTAGTCTGTTTCTGCTCTAGATGGTTAGACTGCTAGTGAAATAGGAGATGAACAGAGAAACTGTTTAATTATAACATTGACTGCTGTTGGATGTAAGATTTTGAGGTTTAGAAGTTAGAAACCCTCACTCCTAGGATCCTGCAAGCTTGTTGCAGAAGAATATGTTGTAATATACTATGCTAGTATAGTGTATTGACATACTATTTAGTACAGTAGCATACAGCCAAAGTGACTGCGACTCACAGGATATACAGTTCTTCTGCAGTTAGCATGTTCTCCTCAGTATTTCAGAAGAGGTATAAAAATAAAAAAAAAACTTTTAAGAGCAAGGTCTTTACCTTTATCAAGCTATTCACTTTATTTCGTTTGTCTACCTTTATCAATTTAATGACACTATTTTTTTACTACCTTAAATTATTTTGTTTATGTTTTTAATGAAAACTAAAATCCTTTGCATTCCAGGCTTAAAATTATATTAAACATTTTTCCCGTGGCCTGGTGGCACAGCGGGTAGCGTTGCCGCCTCACAGCTGCAGAGTCCTCAGTTTGCACCTGAGCTCACACTTCTTTGTTCAAGTTCAAGTGGAGTTTATTGTCATTTCAGCCATATACAAGTACATAGTGAAACGAAACAACGTTTCTCCAGGACCAAGGCGCTGCACAAGACAAACACAGAACTACAGGGACTACATAATTTATACATAAAGTGCACAAGTGCAAACATGTGCGGACGCACAAGACAGTACAAGACAGTACAATGACTACAGCGCCGACCAGTACGCAGTTCTGTTTAAAAGTGACCTAGTGACAATAGTGCAAATATTACAGAGTTCGATATAAATAGCTGAAATAGTGTAAACATAAGAGTAGCAGCCTATGTACAGTAATAAGTATTTGTAGCAGCATAAACATGTGCAAAAACTTGCAGAGAGGATGGAGGATGCTCAGTTGTGTGTGCGTACATATGTATGTGTGTGTGTGTGTTCCTTCCTTCAGTCCAGTTCTAGGTACTGAGGAGTCTGATGGCATGGGGGAAGAAACTGTTGCGCAGTCTGGTTGTGAGGCCCGAATGCTTCGGTATTGTTTACCAGACAGCAGGAGGGTAAAGTGTGTGTGAGAGGGGTGTGCGGGGACGTCCACAATGCTGGTGGCTTTGCGGATGCAGCGTGAGGTGTAAATGTCTGTGATGGAGGGAAGAGAGACCCCGATGATCTTCTCAGCTGTCCTCACTATCCGCTGCAGGGTCTTGCGATCCGAGACGGTGCAATTCCCAAAGCAGGCAGTGATGCAGCTGCACAGGATGCTCTCGATAGTCCCTCTGTAGAACATGGTGAGGATGGGGGGTGGGAGATGTGCTTTCCTCAGCCTTTGCAGAAAGTACAGGCACTGCTGGGCTTTCTTAGTTATGGAACTGGTGTTGAGCGATCAGGTGAGGTTCTCCGCCAGGTGAACACCAAGAAACCTGGTGCTCTTGACGATCTCCATGGAGAAGGCGCCGATGTTCAGCGGAGAGTGGTCACTCTGTGCTCTTCTGAAGTCAACAACCATCTCTTTAGTGTGCAGAGTTTTAAATGTTCTCCCCAGTGTGGGAGATTTTACAAACATGTGGGAAAGGTTCTCTGGTCTGATGTCACCAAAATGTATCTTTTTTGGCTTTGGCACAAAGAAATTTGTTTGGTGGAAACCCAATAATACTCATCACACTGAGAACATAAACTCCACAGTGAAACAAGGTGGTGGTAGCCTCATGTTGTTGAGGGATACTTTTCATCAGCAGGGACTGGGAAACTGGTAAGGTTGAGGGCAAGGTGGATGGAGCCAAATACAGGGCAATCTTCGAAGAAATCCTGCTCCAGTCTCCAAGAGACTTGAGCTTGTGGTCAAGGTTCAACTTCCAACAGGACAACGGTCCTAAGCATTCTGCTAAAGCTATACTGGAGTGGTTCGAAACCAAGAACCTGAATGCAACAGCTCAGTAAAAGCCCAAACCTCAGTGTCTTTGGCAAAACTGAAAATTACTGTCCATCCTATCTGACTGAGCCTGAGTAATTTTGCCAAGAAAAATGAGCAAACATTTCAAGATCCAAATATGAAAAGCTGATAAAGACATATCCCAGAAGAATTACAACTGTAGTCAGATACTTGGGTCTAATATGCCTAATGAACTACAAAACTTCTCAGCTAATCATCTGAGAAGTATATTATTATATATTATTGTAATTCCACATGCTTGCACCTCCAGACTTTCTGGTAAGTGAATAAGTAACACGGGAGTCCCATAATGACTGCCATAAGAATGTCATAAGACTGCAGTAACTAATCAAGGTTATTATATGGTAAGCCTCCACCTTCTGAGCTTCAGCCTAATATAACTGACCGACTGTACTTAACACATGCCCCATGGGCTAATTGCGAACGTGCTTCATGGTGGTGGGAGTACGTTTAATGAAGATGATAAAGACAGAAGAAGACTTCTCGAGTGCATGAGTCAAGTTTGTGCTTAGAGCCACTTTCTTCTGTCACCAGTGTCCATATGGGCATCGTAGATCACTGTCATTGCCTACAGTACAGCACAAGCTGTTACTGCTGAAGCCTTGAGGATGAAGTCATTGATGAATTGGCAGCTTTGTTTGAGGTATTGCTGGAATGCTGGATTTCTAAAGCATACCTCTGATTTGTGCATGTCTGGATCAGTTAAGTGGCCTTTACTGTTTTCTTTAGCTATGTAAAAAATATAATATGCATAGCAAAAGATTTTTAAAAAAACCCAAAAAACTAAAAAATATTAGCAGTATAGTATTTTTTTTTCAGATGAACACTTCATACTGTGATGAGACCATCTTGTTATATAAGAGGGCCCCTTATTCCTCATATTAAAAGATCTCGTTGTGCTTCTCTATTTTTTTTGGAACAAAGTTTTTCTATTTTTACTCATATTGCACGGAAATGGTGCCTAGCAATACTCCTTCAGCATTGAGTGAGGGCAGGCTGAAAAGCTCCCTCTTGCCTTGTTTATTCCTGAGTCCTCCATATCTCAGGCAGAGGCGAGCACACGTAGCTGGCAGATGGATGCTACGATGCAGTGCATGCTGTGCCCTCATTATTTGGTGACCTAGTTCGCCCCCAAGCCCTAGCTCAGGATTAATGGAGTAAGACGTGCTAGTTCATTGCGTGGGGAAGGATGTCACAACACTCACGGACGCTCTGTCCCAGCTGGTGTGTCTTGTCTAGCTACATTATTACAACATACTGTAACACAAGCCAGAGAAATCACCACCAACACTTCAGTAGGTCAGTGAAGATAATGTGAGATTTGGGGAAAAAAGAAGTAGCTTGAACATTCTTTGTTACCCTACACTCTTATAAAAAATAGGTTTTATCTAGCAACATAAAGAGTGCTTTATTTTCACAAAAATGGTGCAAATAAACCCATGTAGGGATCTAGAACCATTATTCATCCAAAGAACCCTTGAGGAACCATACTTCAGGATGGTATTAATCACTGCTTTGCACAAAGCATTACTTTGCTAGCAAAGCAGTATTTGTTTTGTTTGTTCATGCCTGTTATTGTATGTAAAGCAACTAGACAAAAAATGGTTTTGGCTTGGTCATGAATATTAATATATAAACTGAATTTCTAAGCCAAATCATTGACAAACATTTCAGCTATGAGCTGTGGCGTTTTCCCTTTGCATCACAAGCACAAATATTATTTGAGTCTGAATAGTGCGTTTATTGTATCTTGATATGTTTAACTGTGAGGTGATGTGCACTGTGCTAGCAGGAGCCTTTGCACTGCACTTTCTTTTGCTTGATTTCGTCAGTGTTTCTACAGACCTGCGTGTTCCTGATTTGAAAAGCTCATCTGTCAGATCGCATCTTAGCTGATGTGTGCAGTGCGGCAGGTGGTGGATTCGTAAGCACGTGCTATAGTAACTTCGAGGTGTTTCACACCACCTTGAATTGCATTCATTTAAAATATACATACCAAACGACAACATTTGTTTTGCAGAAGTCAACAAGAAGGAGTTTTTGTTTTGTTTGTTTTGTTTGTTTGTTTGTTGTTTTTTTGGTTGTTGAACCTTCTTGTCCTTCTTGTTTAAAGTATGTGGACCATCACCTGACCATCACACCCTTATGTTGGCCTTCTGCAAATTGTTGCCACAAATTTTGAAGCCCACAATTGTCTAGGATGTCTTTGAATGCCATAGCATTAATATTTCTCCTTTACTGGAACTAAGGGGCCCAAAACCTTTCCAAGCATGATAATGCCCCAGTGCACAAAGTGAGGTCAATAAAGACCAGCAATGGCAAGGGTGGAGTGGAAGAACTCCAGTGTCCTGAACAGAGCCCTGACCTCAACTCCACTGAACAACTTTGGGATGAACTGGAAGGCAGACTGCACCCCAGGCCTTCCCAGAAGTGTGGAGGCTGTTACAACAGCAAAGGGGGACTAAATCTATAATGGGATGTATAACAAGCACATATGGGTGTGATTGGTCAGGTGTCCACAAACATTTGGCCAAATAGTGTAAAAACAAAAACAAAAAAACAATAGCTCGTACAGGATATCTGCTTATTTTGTGTGGGTAGGCTACTGATCTTCTCTAGTCTAAAAGTGTTTAGTGTACAATTTAATGTGAATTAGATTAGACTAGCTTTGAAATATTTGTGTCCTGGCATTTGGTGAAAATCATCCAATCAGGATTAAATGCCTGTGTCCTGAGGCTTGACTGTGACTTGACACTTGTCAGCACTTCTGACCTTTCAATATATTTCGAAAAACAGCAATAGGTGTACAGTTTCCAATACCAAGTGGTCTGTCTGTCTTTTTCAAGTGACAGTTATTGGCTATCTGAAGGACATTCAGATACTGCTCACATCCACACATTAGTTCCTCTACTATCCTGCCTTTTACATCTAATGTTATGATGAAAATATCCTAGATATATTACTTTCACATGCGAATTAATAGAGAATGGTATCAGAATGTTTTGTGACGTATCTGACAGGTTTTACGAAGGGTAGCTTGTAATGTAATTTCTGTAATTTTCTTTGAAAACATATGCTGTAATATTTAAATTGACGCAAATGACCAAAGGTTGCGAGAACCAAAATACTCCGAAAATATTCTACTAACCTAAAATTCTTAGCTGAATAATCGATTGCTTACTTTTGTCGCTGGAGAATCTGGGAGAAATAATACATTATGACACACCAGCCTACTGACTACTGGAGCCAGCAACATGCCCTGACCTTCACTTACATTCTTCCTTAATATCTTCCTTTGACCATCACTGTGACACCAACAATATACAGCCTAAACTACAGATTCAATAAAACGCAATCTGACAAACCTGGCAATCTTACAAGTTACATTTCCTTAGAAAAATACCCTCTGTAGTCAACTGGGAAAACCCTTCACATAGTGAAATCTTCTACTACAGACTTTCCTGAACTGAAAATTGTTTCTCTTTTGCATATATCGCAAACACATGTAAGGTTATAGCATTTTAATGTCTGATTATTCCCCTAAAGTGAAAAGGGAGATATATTACACAGATATCTGGACAGCTCATATCTGATTACAAACTAACCGGATTAGGCTTATATGCCTTTCAGTACAGCGCATAGCTCTCCTACAATGTGATCTTCATCGTGTGAGGAAATCACACTTAGCTAGCAAGGTTTTAAACATCTTTAGACACTGTGTTTGTTAAACTGGCTTCTTACTCAAGATAGCATAGATTCCCCAGGAAGATAGCATTGTTTTTGCTAAATATATTTATGGTTTCCATAAGTACCATTAACAGACATTTTATTGATGCCATGCAGCAACGTGAACCTTCTGCTTGTAACCTACTTTCCTACTTCTAGTCCAAAGAACTAGATTATTACTAGGAAAGACAAATATCTTACAAATATCTATATATACAGTCAGGTCTGGAAGTATTTGGACAATGACGGAGTTTTTGTGAATTTGCCTTTATACACCACCACAATGGATTTGAAATAAAACAATCAAGATGTGATCAAAGTGTAGACTTTCAGCTTTATTTTAAGAGGTTCCACAAAAATATGGCATTTACCATTTAGGAATTACAGCCATTTTCAGCAAAGTGCCTCCATTTTCAGGGGCTCAAAGGTATTTGGACAAAGTGACATAATTGTAAATATAACCATAATTTTAATACTTGGATGAAAATCCTTTGCAGTCAATGACTGCCTGAAGTC
>CM040992.1:19165475-19191283 GCA_022985145.1 Pangasius djambal
AAGAGGTTCCACAAAAATATGGCATTTACCATTTAGGAATTACAGCCATTTTCAGCAAAGTGCCTCCATTTTCAGGGGCTCAAAGGTATTTGGACAAAGTGACATAATTGTAAATATAACCATAATTTTAATACTTGGATGAAAATCCTTTGCAGTCAATGACTGCCTGAAGTCTGGAGCCCATGTTCTCAAAACTCAAATTCTGAGTTTCCTCCCTGGAGATGCTTTGCCAGGCTTCACTGCAGACACCTTCAGCTGCTGCTTGTTTGTGGGTCTTTCTGCCTTCAGTCTTGTCTTCAGTAAGTGAAAAGCAGCTCTATTGGGTTGAGATCAGGCGACTGACTTGGCCATTGAAAAATATTAAATTTCTTTGCCTTCAAAAAGTCTTGAGTTGCTTTCGCAGTATGTTTAGGGTCATTATCCACCTGCACTGTGAAGTGGCGTCCTATCAGTTTTGTAGCATTTGGCTGAATGTGAGCAGAGAGTAGAGCCCTATACACCTCAGAATTCATCCTGCTACTTCTGTCAGCAGTCACATCATCAATAAACACCAGTGAGCCCATTCCATTGGCAGCCATACATGCCCATGCCATAACACTGCCTCCACCATGTTTGACACATGATGTGGTATACTTTGGATCATGAGCTGTTCCTTTCTTGCGCCATACTTTTCTCTTCCCATCATTCTGGTACAAATTAATCTTGGTTTCATCAGTCCAAAGAATCTTATTCCAGAACATAGGAGGCTTTTTTAGATGTTTTCTGGCAAAGTCTAATCTGGCTTTCCTGTTCTTGAATGTTCCCAGTGGTTTGCACCTTGCTGTAAACCCTCTGTATTTACATTCATGAAGGCGTCTCTTGATTGTAGATTTTGACAATGATACGCCTACCTTCTCCAGAGTATTCTTGACTTCTGTTGATGTTGTGAAGGGGTTTTTCTTCAGCAAGGAAAGGATTCTGTGATCATCCACTTTAGTTGTCTTCTGTGGTCTTCCAGGCCTTTCGATGTAGTTGAGCTCACCAGCGCTTTCTTTCTTTTTAAGAATGTACACAACTGCTGATTTGGCCACACCTAAGGTTTTTGCTCTCTCTTATAGATTTATGTTGTTTTTTCAGCCTAATGATGGCCTCCTTCACTTGCATTGAGATCTCCTTGGACTTCATATTGGTAGCTCCAGTCGAACAGCTGCCAAATGCCAACTCAATACCTGATATCAACTCCAGACCTTTTATCTGCTTCATGTGTATTGAAGTAACAAGGGAATGGACCACACCTGGTCAATTAACTTCTTGTCAGTCAATTGTCCAAATACCTTTGAGCCCCTGAAAATGGAGGCACTTTGCTTAAAATGGCTGTAATTCCTAAACGGTAAATGCCCTATTTTTGTGGAACCTCTTTAAATAAAGCTGAAAGTCTACGCTTCGATCACATGTTGATTGTTTTATTTCAAATTCATTGTGGTGGTGTATAAAGGCAAAATCACAAAAACTTCGTCATTGTCCAAATACTTCCGGACCTGACTGTATATATATATATATATATATATATATATATATATATATATATATATATATATATAGAGAGAGAGAGAGAGAGAGAGAGAGATAGATAGATAGATAGATAGATAGTGAATAACATTGATTATCTTGTTACAATGGCACCTGTCAAGGGGTGGGATATATTAGGCAACATGGGGAAAATGGGCAAGTGTAAGGATCTGAGCGACTTTGACAAGGGCCAAATTGTGATGGCTGGACAACTGGGTCAGAGCATCTCCAAAACAGCAGGTCTTGTGGGGTGTTGCTGTATATGGGGCTGTGTAGCTGCAGACCGGTCAGAGTGCCCATGCTGACCCTGTACACCACTGAAAGCACCTACAATGGGCACGTGAGCATCAGAACTGGACCATGGAGCAATGGAAGAAGGTGGCCTGGACTGATGAATCATGTTTTCTTTTACATCATGTGGATGGCCGAGTGTGTGTGCGTCGCTTACCTGGGGAAGAGATGGCACCAGGATGTACTATGGGAAGAAGGCAAGCTGACAGGCAGTGTGATGTTCTGCTGGGAAACATTGGGTCCTGGCATTCATGTGGATGTTACTTTGACACGTACCACCTACCTAAACATTGTTGCAGACCAAGTACACCCCTTCATGGCAACAGTATTCCCTAATGGCAGTGGCCTCTTTCAGCAGGATAATGCGCCCTACCTCACTGCAAAAATTGTTCAAGAATGGTTTGAGGAACATGACAAAGAGTTCAAGGTGTTGACTTGGCCTCCAAATTCCCCAGATCTCAATCTGACCGAGCATCTGTGGGACGTGCTGAACAAACAAGTCTGATCCATGGAGGCTCCACCTCGCAACTTACAGCACTAATGATTTGGTGCCAGATACCACAGCACACTTCCTCCAGGTCTTGTGGAGTCCATGCCTTGACGGGTCAGAGCAGTTTTGGTGGCACAAGGGGGACCTACACAATATTAGGCAGGTGGTTTTAATGTCATGGCTGATCGATGTATATAAATAGTGATGCCTTGAATCCCATCACCCTAACAAGAACCCTTTAAGAATGTAAAAGAGCCCCAGCAATGATAACTGCATCAGTTAGCGTGTGGTCTTTTATCTTCTTGCAGCTGTGCTCCAGCTTCAGGGAGGGGGTATTTTAAAGGAGGCAATTTAAAAAGGACATCAATTAATAAGAAGACTTTCCACTGTTCAGAATCAGTGGGTGGCATTAAACTTCATCTGCCATCTTCAGCAGTCAGGATAATGACTCGCTGTGATCTAGTTTCATAATTGAGTTTCATAATTGTACTCCAATTTATCTTTTTTTCAATTTAGGCCATTTCAAATTAAAATACAACATTTCAGATATTTAAGTTGTTAGGAGTCATGCCCAAGTCACTCATTCAGTTATTGCATATTGAGAAAGGAGGAAGTTCTAATAGTCATTATCTCTATTATCATTATCTCTAGTGAGCTACAGAAAGCCATCACTATTAGTGCCAGTTCTAGACAACCAACAATAGATTCAAGTTAACCTAATTAACTATGTAAGGAATAAATCACAAGGGGATGTGCTGTTATAGGAAAATCATCATGAACAACGTGGAGAGTATCTCTTACCACCACAAATTTTGCCAATGCTAACAATTTTTTTTTTACTCGTAATGTAATGTTGTGGAACATCCATGAAACAAGTTAGTTCCTGTTATCACTTATTATGACAGCTTTTAAACAGCCGTTCCCTCACCGGCCTCTCTTTGGTTCTCATGTTAATCATGTCATGTTCCTTAGAAACCACAAAGCACACAGTCCGCTGTCCTAAATACTTTCCCATGTCGGAAAACTTAAACTTAGAGCATTATCTATGATTGTTACAAAACACTGACACTGGAGACGCCTTCCACTGCTAAATAAGCACCTCCTTAGAGAAAAATTCACCGTATCAACAATTATGTACTATACAAATCCCCGTGCAAGTTGTTACTGTACAATTAATAACGGATTAGAGTGAGCTCATTTGCCTTGCAGCCAGACCTACTCTCAGAGCTGCTGTTACAGAAAATAACGGTTTTTTTGTTTTTCTATAAATTCGTTATTAGTCTTTTATTAGTAACTAAAAAAGAAACATGTGGGGAAAAAAACGTAATAACATTTTAAAATCTCATGTTGAGGTAAAGCCCACAGGCCATATATTATGCTATGCTTTATTGCATGTCAAATCCAATACATCCTTGTTTCCCATTTCTCACATCCCCTGCTTCTTCTGAGGACAGACGAATCAATGGCAAACATATTTGCTGAATCAGACGCCCTTTCTCACTTTAAAGCTGTATTACTTATTGACAACTAGCTGTATCGCTTGTGCATCGTTTTTCACGCACCATAACGCATCTTCACATCCACAGAACGGTGTGCTTACACAAATAAGTTGCAGCACTTAAAACATTATTGCATGTGTACATTAAACGTCGATGTTTTCAGTCCAAAATTTTACCCTATCTTCTCATGACCATCTTCACATGACCATGTTTTAAAGAGCAGCTGTAACAATTCATTATGAATTTGGGGGAAACATCCAGAGCACCTGGAAAGCCTGGACTTAATGAAATATTTTTCTTTTGGCCAATCACAATATTTTTCCGAGGTCATGGTAAGATAGCTTTGTCTTTTAGGAATGCTAGTTCAAAATACTACACAGTATATTTATGCACAGCTACTTAGCAAGACACTTGTTACTGTAGGTGTGGTTTTCACACATCATCATGTGGAGTGTTACCACACCAATGACGCCTATGACCTAGGGGGTGACTCTTATTTACAAACATTATTTAAGTCAATTTCATTTTTGACCGTGATCAATTCTACAACATCTACTTAACAAAACACTGGCTATCCTGCACTCCCTCGTTATCACTTTCTCTGTCACATATTTTTAGCCTCCTCAAATTAAGGCACCATGGCACATCTAATAAGATAGCTTGGTTGTACCAAAACAACTCTACCCGTAGTTGCCAGCCATACAGGGATGGACTGGACAGCCAGGCTAGAACAAGCTTGTTTCTACCCACTCTGTAAAAGCGCATTCTAGAGAAGGAGTCAATTTGTGTCAATAGCTGAAAAGCTCAAATGTGCTAAAATGATAAACATGACTGTCAATGCTCACTGTTAAAAAACTACAAATTGATTGGAATGTAAAAATCTATCGATCAGGATACGACTAGGACAGAAATGTCAATAACATGCATCGAACAGCAACGCACCAATGTATACCAAATGTTTAAGTAAGGATTGAAACATCATTGAAACAACACCTAAAGACAGGATGGTGTGATGTGGCCCCAACACGAAACACCCAAAGGTGTTTATTTTGCTATAAAAATGTTTTAGCAGCTCTAAACAGTCCTTCCTTGACCAAGCTCTTTTTTCCCTCTCGTGATGTTAAATAGCATCAAAATGCAGCTTTTCATGTTACTGAAAAAAAACAGAGAGCCCTCTGTTCCGGAGATTTTCCCATATTCGAAAACATATAGTTACACCTCTGATTGTTATAAAATGCTGACACTGGAGACTCCTTCCACAAATGCTAAATAAACATCTCACTATATCATTCATTTTTTTTTTAACCCATTCCTGTGAAACTCCTGTGCGAATAAGGTGTTACTATAGAAACACTAATGTATTAGAAAGAGTGCTTTAATATAAACTTGTGATTTGCTTTGCAGACAACACTTCAGTCACAGTTACAGAAAATTAATCAACACCAATCATAATCAAGAATTCAACAGCACTGTGGTGTAAATGAAAAACAAGATGATACTGAATATTAAACATTTCCCCTCTTCCTGAAAATAAACAACCCATGTACAATGAGTGAAATTAGAAATCCCAGGGGGCTCTGATATAAAATCATTAATATTTAATAAGCAGGGAACCGAAACAGGGAACCAGTTCGACACCATCGTGGTAACTCTGCATTAACGTTCCCTTAATATAAACCAATAGCATCAGGATTAATTAACCGTAAGTAATGTTAACAAAGTGTATTAACTGACATTTCTTTCAATGTTAACAAAATGCACCTGCACTGACTTCCGCGAATAAAAATACGTCCACATAAATGGAAGCGAAAATTAAAAATGATGAACGCTGCATGTTTTTAGTTACCGTAAAAATGCCGACAACTTTCTTATTCAATAATATTCAGGTGTAAATATTAAAATTAGCTTCAGCCTCAGTTCTGAATTTTGTCAGGTGACAACCGCAAACATCTTCATTAAGGTGTTATTAATGTTATTAATGTTATTCATACTTTCACTCATGTATGGGATGAACATTGCTTACTTGCTTTATTATTAAAATCAACATCAATTATTACAAGCGTTAGTGACTTGTTAATAGAATTGTTAAATAGTTCAAATTTCCAAAAAAGGTTCCTGTATTATTTCCAATAATATGAAATTCAAAATCAAGCATGAATTCAGGTTCAGGTTCTGATGATTCTGATTTTATCCCCTATCTACAGTTGCTTAAGATTAATGATTAATGTGAATGGCGTTAAATCTACACTTTTTTTCCCCATAGAAATCTCAGCTGGTCAGCTGATTTTTAGACTAACGTACAAAGAAAGGACATCATTACGTTCTACAGTAGAGATATGGTCTATAAATGCTGAGCTTGCTCTCATTATCATCGGATAATAATGACCCTGTTCCACAGCTCAGCAATCATATTATCAGCCATATGATCCATATCATTGGAGCTTAAGTGGACATTTAAAGGTTCTGACATTCAGTAATATTCTAAAAAGTACGTACCATTAGAAACTTTTATCCTGTGAGCAGCTTTTTTTTTTTTTTTTGTAAAAAAGGACAAATGTATTTCGGTTTCCGTCGCTATGCAGAAATCTCTATCCTGATGGAGTGTCAGACGCAAAATCAAAATGTCGGTTGATTCCGAGACTCAGTTCAGTCTTCAGAGCTTTGGCGTTTAAGAGACTGGTTTCTGTGGTACAGACTGATGCTACGGCTGTCAGCTTTTTCTGATAGGGTGCTTTAGCATTTCAGCTAAAACTCCCTGAAAAATCCCTGAGATGATTGTCCGTATATCATTTCACTGGGAGCAGGCTCATATCTGTAGCAAAGTAGATAAAGAAGGATCACAGGAAGTGAAAACTAAATGTGCTTTCATCTCAGCAGGTTGTAATATCCTCAGAAACTGCAGGACCAGCTTCCCATGTAGTCCAAATGATATGAGCATAGCCAAGGAGACTGAGTTTCTTGCTTTTTTGCCAGGAAATGCTAAGCTTTGCCTTTAGGTAGAAACAAACTTTTCTATTACCAGCCTCCAGCTCTATAAAGAAACTGTATCGATTTGTCAGGTATGAACTTTTCCTGTCAGATTTATTGATTGTATTCAATCATACAGTCTTATTCAGGAATCAGCCACAAGTTAGCATTAATTGTGTAGTTAAATGTATATATTTACAGTGTATAGTACTGTTCAGAAGGCTTGTGCATATGTCAAACGTCTGTAAAGTGAAGATTATACAAAGCCACTGAGGTGACATTCCTTTTTTAATAAGGTGTGGCGATGAATTCATATATTAAGGCCATGAATTAAGTTTCTTGAAATCTGTTTCATGGCAATGACATACTTAACTTCTTGTAACTATTGTATTTTCAAATGAGTAACTTGTGGTATGAGTAGCATGGTGATAATATTACTTCAATGTTGAAAGATAAAGACATACTGGGCTCACTAGTGTTGTCACATGGATATACCATTAGCCCAGATAACCTTAAGCTAATTCTTCAAGTTAGCGGGCATGTTCACTCCTGTTCCTGACTAATAATTAAATAGAGACCGTGTACTATGTATAATGTTCCTGCACATTAATCTTAGGCTCTCAGACTTAAGTGAAACAGTTCATGGCTAGAATTTTGGTATCTCGTGGCCACAACATTATAATTTGTGGCTATGATACACTTAACTCACGGCCTCATGGACTGTGTCACATGCACAGTCACTGGACTATCAGAAAACTGACCCACATTCATCGCAGTACCGATCATATATATCGCCATGGGGTCCAAAAGTCTGAAAGCACTAATGAAAATAACTCGAAAAAGTAGTGAAAAGTGAAAAGTAGAATCTTTGAAACATTTACAGGAATTTCAGAGTTTCTTAGTATTTGGTTCGCCCCCTTTTTGCTTTAATGACAGTGTGACTCGAGCTGGCATGGACTCCACAAGTTTGTGCAAAACCTTATGATGCATTTTAGATCGAATCTTTCAGAGTGTCGTCTGATCACACGCTTCAATAGAGGAGATTAGACATGAGGAAAATCGGACCTTTTGTACAAAGCAATCAACATGCTCAATATCATATTTGCTTACATTTAAATATAGACCTAGAAATAGTGCAGGTTCTTGAATATTAAATATTCAAGATATTGAACAGTTACTTTCTTTGTTTTAAATAATTCAAACTTCTCAAACTTTCTATTTTTTCCAGTTTTAAATGAACAAAAAACTCCAGATTTTCAATGTGGTCTCAGACCTTTGGACCCGACTCCGCATTTAAACTCTGAACGCTTTGCTATATTTGTGAAGCCGTGCTCTATGTCATGTTCTGTGACATTACTGAGCCTCTCCGTTGTGTGTTATTCACGTATGGTTGTTGAGTTTGTACTCCTGTGTTTTGAAACTGCTTAGTTCATGTTCATTTGCACATTTCCCTAGGCAGCACAAAATGGCGCAAACCTGTAGGGTGTGTCTCATCTCTTTTACGGTGGCATGGTGGTGCAGCTGGTTTCACATGTTCTATGTGTCTTTGCATGGGCTTTCTCTGACGTGTCAGTATTGCTGCTAGCTGTGAATGAGTGTGTGCACAATGCCCCAGCATCCCATCCAGGGTGTATGCCACCGTACCCCCAGTGTTCCTGGGATGAATGGATTTCTCCTTTGCTCGATCCTTTGCTTGTTCTATAGTGATCGACTGTTAATGTTGTTGGTTGTTTCTGCTCTTGGATTTACCTGTCTGCAAATCAACATGGTTAATGGTTAACATGGTTAAAATTTGCTTCCTTTTTTTCTTCCTATATCTAAGAAAAGAACTGTTTAAAAGAAAATACATGGAGCGTTGGACCTTTTTCATAGTACTATATATAAACAGAATTTAAAGTCCGTTGTTGGTACAGCTCAACTTTAACCTCAACACAAGATGATCAACTGCTTCATAAATGACACATGAATCACTGTAGCTGCGCATCAAAGATACCTTATGCTGCTCTACCTTTACCAACACTGTAGGAATAAAGCTAGTGTTATTTACGCATGCTGGAAGTCTTCCAGCTCCGACTGAGAAGATGAGATGATGAATGAGATGGACCTATTCCATTTTGCACTGATATAGAAGTCATGAAGGAAATAAAGATACAGACAGATGGTGTATGTGAGAAGGAGTTCTGAATGCTGAAACCTGGAAGCCACTCTTGTACTTCAATCCTATACTACAAATGATGTTTCAGAAAATCCTATTACTTTATTCTAAAAAGGGGCATGTTCAAGAAAGGAAAATATAACATAGTGCTGATATATCAATACACAGCGAGTTATAGTTGTGGCACGTAGCTCTATAAAAACAAAAGCAAGCTTGGGTTTTTCATAAGCCTGAGGCTTCCTTTCCCTTTGCGTGACTTAAAATCTCTCCTCCATTTCATTGGTAATTTTGGAGAAATTGCTACTGTGCTGAATCTCTCAGCAGTATCAGTTCCACTCCAGGCCTTAGAGTTGGTAAAGATTAATGACTTACACTGAAAGTAAGAGAGACGCACAAAGTCAACAGATAACTCGCCATTAAAGATAGAAGAGAGGAAGCTACAGGCAAAAAGCTAATGTCACGAAACGCGGTTTTGATGTCATGTCTCCAAATGTTTTCCATTTCAAATGATACTTCACATATGAAACATTCACTGCTAAATTCCCTGAAGGCTCCTCGACATCTACAGCTACAGGTACTTGTTCCATCTGTTTCATTAATTAGGTTTCCTACGTTGTTAAGGAGACAAGCTCATTAAGGAAATCAGGTGGCATTGAGTCGTGTTGAAACAAATATGTCTGCAGACACTCTGCCACTTGATAGATCATGTTGTGTGCTTTCGTGTTGGAGAACCAGCGTGCAGAAGAATTGATCTGAGAAGATGATCCTGGTTCAATGCTCTGTGTTGTCTGTTTTATGGTCGATGTAGAATTGCTATTCATTTCATGAAATAATCCACTACTGGATGCCAATCCTGTCCCAATCAATGCTGATCCCACTGATTTTCACTACACTTCATAATAACCCGCAAAATTATTTCAGAATCTTTGGCAACCATCTACGCCAACAAACAAAAATCAATCATATGTACTACTCAAAAGGGGGTAAGATTTCCAGACTTTCTACGTCTGGTAAGTAATGATGCTGGAGGACGTCTGTAGTAATTATGATCGATTCGCACAGGATAAGTGATGTGTGTGTTCATCGCCGAGTCTTCATGAAGCCCCTCACACTAAAAACTCCATGTGTACTACATACACCTCATTTTAAGTGAGGTGAAGTGACTTGTGGCGACCCATACTCAGAATTTGTGCTCTGCATTTAACCCATCCAAGTACATACACACAAGTGGGCAGCCTTTTTAGCTGCAGCACCCAGGGAGCAGTTGGTGGATCAGTGCCTTGCTCAAGGGTCTTACCTCTGTCATGATGTTGAGGCAGAGAGCATTGGTCATTCACTCCCCCCCTACACTCCCTGCCGGACCCAAGACCTTCGGGTTCACCTTCAGGTTACAAGCCCGACTCTCAAACCATTAGGCCAGGATTGTTTTGTCCTTTAGTATAAGCGCTTGTGGTAGCCCACATGGCTGCTCAAGTTGTGCTTGATCATTTGCAGGTCGCATGACCATAGCTTGTCTGTAGGCTGTAGGAATTCAATATCTTACCTGAACCCCCCAGAATCTTCACTTCTTAGATGCAGTCCTTTAAAAAGACATTTATATTTTATTGTTCTATGTTTTAAACTAGGCCAGTACTTGGGTAAAGCCTACAGAGTTTGCACAGAATAGTGTGAAAAACAAAAACATCCATTGAGTGACACCTCCTTTGAGAGAGGTCAGAGGAGAATGGCCAAACTGGTTGGAGCTGACAGGAAGGCTACTTTAATTCAAATAACCACTCTTTACACCCGGGGTGAGCCGAAAAGCAACTCCGAACACGCTGAACCTTGAGGTGGATGAGTTACAACAGAATGAGCAGAAGACTACATCAGTTTCCACTTCTGCCAGCCAAGAGCAGGAACCTGAGGCTATAGTAGACACAGGCTCACCAAAGTGTGTGACAAGGAGGGGGCAGGGGCCAGGTGAGGACGCACGCCTGGCACTCAGTTGGCTAATCAGTGGGAGAGAGGGATAAAGGAGAGGCTGGAGACGCCGAGGGGGAGAGAGAGATGCACGCGTGTTTTGTGTTTGCGATTTAGGTTATGTTTATGTTAATTATGATTAAATGTTGCATTTAAGTTCACTGGTGCCGAAACCCGGCAAGGAGGAGTGACGCGCTGTCGGAGAGCCCTCGCCCCAGCTCACTGCAGAACAGAACACTCATCAGTAGAATTCCCCGCAGGTGTGCATTCCTTACCACTCACCTGCTCTGACTCCGCCCTCCATTCACAAACCGGCACTCGACCACGCCCCCCGCTTCCACAGAGTGTATGTTACTGTGTGTTATTTTACAAAAGGTAAAATATAGCATAATCTTTCCAGTACATAAATGTGACTGACATGACGTATTTGGACAAGACTAAAGTCCCAGAGATACTCCGGTAACACTTACCCCACCTCCCTATGAAAACTAATCCTGCCGGAACAGAGCTTGATATCCATTGAGTTTGTGAAACGTGCTCAGTTTGCTCAGTCCAAACCTTCAGTGCTTCAGATGATGTTATTCTCTGATGGCCTGTTATGAAGTGGGTCAAATTGTTGGTGTGACTCACACATGAGTGGATGCAGAGATTTGGAGAGGCAGTGGCATGAAGTCAAGTTCTGTCAGAATGTGTTGTCATGACATGCCGTGTTTGCCTCTCGGCTCGCAGGCAGGGCCATGTCCTCCTCCATGCACACTAATGTATTCCAAACAATATGGGCCATCTTTCACAGCCTACCACACACACACACACATACACACACACACACACACACGCGCACCGCAACATCCGTGTTCTCTCATGCAGAAATACTATCGGCACTCGGACACTGCTGCAGGGCTGAAAGATGGATGGGGGGAACAGGACGTGAGAAGCATGTTGTTTTTCTTTCCTGTAGGTTTTGTCTCACAAGAAGGCAGTGATGCAAAAGCTATCCAGCTGTATCCAAGGTATCCAAGTCTCAAGTAGAATTGTAAAAAAGGTTTGTATGTAATTTTGTATTAAAATTCATGTTATAAACAACGTAGACACAAAATTACAGCTTTACCAGATACATAAGGCTATAATGATGTAGGGTATAATCATACCATTCTTGCAGCGTGAGATGGCCATTACCATGGTAACCTTAACTAACCTACTTCTGGGGGAAGGGCGCTAATACTTATGCATAGATTTGAGGGCGTGTGGTGTGACTCATGTTTAGAGAGGAGTTAATCACATCTAGAATACATACGTATCCTAATGTGTTCATGTGTGATTGATTTTGTTTGTTGCATTTGCCTGAAATTATTTCTTCAAATATAATTAAATACCATTTTGGATTAAATTCATATTTACCTATAGGTTCTGTCAGGTCATTTGAAAATTTGAACATGTAGTGAACTAAATGTTAAAGTTGACAGACATTTAACCCAGTGTCTTACATAAGCATTCACGCCCTTGCACCTTCCCACTTTGTGATCTTAATGTGATCTTAATAAGTCACACTCGTTCTTTTATAATATAATTTATAATATAATTTTTATTTGCAAGAACAAATTATTTGTACAGAGACAAAACTTTTTACATTGTTAATCTCTTAACCAACCAGCCCAGAACAAACTGCCTTAGAGTAAACTAATTAAAAACTTATAATCATTTAGACCAAAAAAACAACAAAAACAAGAAAGAACAAAAAAGAAACAAAGAAAAGACAGATAGATAGATAGATAGATAGATAGATAGATAGATAGATAGATCTATTATTAAATACAACAATCAAGTATATATCAGAGCTCAATGAGGTCATTCCACTGCTGAACATCATGAGTCTTACACTGATATATATGCAAGAATAAAATAAATAGATAAATGGAACAAAGTGGACATGCATGTAGAGCGGTGTACAATTAACAACAGCAAACCCCATTACTCCCCGGTGATCATATGCTAGAGAAATGTGATAATAAGGATTGCTAGGCATTTATTTATGTGGAAATAATAAAACCTGCCTGCAAGCCAATAAGGATGCAAAGGCAATAACATTGAGTTGCCTATGAGTCATCACTTGGAACATCAAATATACCAAATTCAGCACACAGCTTCTGTTGTACATCGCAAACTTTAGAGAGTGTGTCGAATACAGTGGACGAATAAACAGTTTAACTCAATTGAAAAGACTGAATGCCTTTTCCCTGTCTAATGACACTAAGGGGAGTCCTGAGTTGAGGGTGTGTAAAGGACATTCAGTAGATGAACGTTAGGGAATAAGTGCCGACCTTTTATGAAACAGGTCTGAGTGGATGAGATAATATTAACTGAGGGAAGCTCTAATCGGATAGCCAGTAATTTTGCTAGAATTTTGACGTAAAAGTGTAATCAGAGCTTCAGGAAGACTTTGGCAGGGTGCCTTGAGATAGAGAGTGTTCAAACATATTGAGTTAAAAGGGGGGATAATTTGGCAGAAAACTTCTTCTAGAATTCAATCGGGAATCCATCCAGCCCTGGGGCCTTACCACTCTGCATCGCTGAGATAGCATTAGAGATTTCTTGAAGTTGAAGGGGTTGATCTAAATCCTTCTTTTGTTCTGATGAAATAGTAGGGACCTATAGAGATGCTGAAATTAAGTTGTATTGGGTCTGAAGAGCAATCCTTTCTTTCTAAAGGTGATATGTTATCCCCCAATCACTACTTTGTGTCTCCCAAAGGAGGAGAGCAGGAAACCTGATCAGCTGAGTTAGAGTTTAAAAGAACTGTCGCTGGAAATAGCTACAAATTGGCAAAATGATTCATCTGGCAGCAAAGTTGAATTTGCTGTCAGATGTACAATAACTGAATATTCCACCCCTTTTATTGAGGAGAGGAGATTTTTTTATTTCTTATATAAAAGTAATCAATTCTTGAATAATAGTAGTGTACATGTGAAAAAAAAAAAAAAAAAAGGAAAATAACTTGATGTGGGGGATAAAAATCACCAGGAGTCTACACACCTAGTCTGGCTCATAAAGGCTGACATTTCAGTTGCCATTTTAGAAAGAACCTGTGACTTAGGATCAGAGCGGTCTATTACACAGTTAAGATCCCTAAAATCAAATAATGTGAATTCAAAATTTGGTAGAACTGAAATTAGCCTGCTCACAAAACTCCCATCGTATCAGTTGGGGATATAAACATTCAGTAGCAAGACCTGGGTACGACAGAGTTTTCCCGAAAAACATAATGACCCTGAGAGTCAGCAGCAATATTGGAAAGTGAAACCTGAATGCTTTTTTTTGTATTTTTATAGCCACTCCTCTTGCCTTGGTATTAAACTTAAAATGTAAAAGATGTCCCACCCATGGTTTCTGTAATCTAAGGTGATCTGAATTGATTAAATGTGTATCGTGAAAGAAGGCTATGTCAAATTTAAGACGCTTAAGATGAGAAAAGATCTTAGACCTCTTTATATGACTGTTCACACCTTTGACATTCGAGGATGTAAATCTAACGGATGGATTTCCATCGTTCCTCCCCACATGAACCATCCATCATAGTATCAAAGTAGATACCCAACTACATTTCACAGCATCACTGATATCAACTGATATCACTGATATCAACCAAAATCCACACTTTCCTATGTTTTCCTCCCAAACTGAGGCAAGCTGCAGGACTCCTCTAACGCTATTCCTCTCCCAGCTCCCAACAACTCAGACGTTATCACTCAAATTCCACAGGTGTTTAGATATAAACTGTAATCAAACACAAAACAAAAGAGTCAGGGGCCGCTTGTAGTCTGTCCACTGGTATGCTGATGCTAGCAAATACCCTCCCAGGCTGAGAAGTGAAAATATGCGGAACGTGTATAATCCGAAGATTTGCTCTGAATGAGCGATTTTCCAGATCGTCTAAGCGATCTAGCAGCAGCAATCTCCACAGTTGTAAGGCACTTCCCAAGCACATGCACTGTTACCTGAAAAGTTTCTATAGACAACTGAACTGGCACAAGGGAAGACTTAAATAACGCACTCATATCTTCTTTAAGATGTTCATGTTGTCTTTCCAGCTCTGTAGTCTGCGTGCTCAGGGAGAATTCCACATTGGTGGCTGAGACTGCTGCCATTTTAGCTACCTTTAGCTACTTATCATAGCTTTCTTTCGAATGTTGATCAGTTTTTGTTTTTGTATGAGGCATCACCTCAGTTTCTGAGAAAATATGAATATCGTGACCCTCGAAAGTGTATCTGACCAGTTATAAATGACGGTTACTGCAGGTTAAAGTAATTTAAGTTAAATTTGAAGGGAGACTCACACACACTGTCCGCTACCTGTATTACCAAAACACATACTTAAGCCAGACAGAACCTTATTTAGAAAGTATCGTGGAATAATAGTGTTCTCTAAACTATTCCCTAAAATATTCAACAATCGCCTCAGCCACATAGGGGTAACTATCTACTCCCAATCGTATACTCGAGTGCACTTAATACAGTCCTGCATCCAATGTGGCGAGTGATTTCACACATTCACACTTATACACCTACTCCAACTGAGACCTGTCAACCCACAGAGAGTCCTAACTGACTGATTAGCTTGCAAATGTTTTGTAGCACTAGACCCGGGACAAGACACTCAATCAAATGCCATGTTGGATCGTAGATGCAGGAGGGTGCCAGAGTTTGGGCTCGTCTCACGGGAGGATCTGTCTATTGCGCTTCTCATTTACACACATGAAACTGTTGTAGCTCTCTGTGATACTCCTCCCACTCATGCTCTGGTGAGAAGTACTCTTAGATCATCCTGTACCTTAATACATATGTTAGCTGATCCAGCATTCTGATGGCCTTTTTTCAACACAAAAAGTGCAGGTGATGATTCAAGAGCTGGTGCCTAATGCTAAACCTCTTCTCGCATTTCCACAGCAAAAGAGATGGTTCTTGGGTGGCAAAATTGGTTCAAAATCAAAACACTGCTGGTTTCAAGTCAAGAACCGGTGAGGTCAGGGGCTTGGGGTGGCAACACAAGTTAATTATATGACTGCCATAATAATAAGGCATGAACAGTGTGGATAGTAGTCAAGATATAAGGCAATATCAGTCTTTTTTAGCCGAACATAAGGGTACACATGCAAATCTAAGACATCCCACAGTCCCACAGTTAATCAGCACACAGAGTTGCTCATCTGGTTTGTTTTCATATAAAGACAGTTTTTCCCTCAAACTCAAAACTCTAATTATTCTACCTTTGAGAGGTTCCCATCTACAGTATACGTATGGTTTGAAGTTCACAGTAATATTGACATGAAAACTGAAACTTCATTTGATAAATAAAACCCCAAAGGAGGTCACAATCGAGTTTTCAGCCTGAAATCATTGGTTGCTCAGTTGGTAAAGCTTTGGCCTAGCGATCTGAGGACTGTGAGTTCAAATCCAAGCACACTCAGTTGGATCCTTGAGCAAGACACTTCACCCACATCTGCTCAGTTGTATTCTGTCTTAACTCTAAGTCGTTTTTGGATGAAAACATCAGCCAAATGAATCAATGCAAATGTGAAATCTGGTTTCTACACAAATAGGCCATTTTGTTACAGGAAAGCTGGAGCTGTTTGAGGATCTTTTTCCTTTTACTTTCAAAAGAAACTTTCCGGTGCCTGCAGGATCCCCAAGGCAATAATTCCTCTGCGTTTATCTCCTAATATCTCTGTGTCTTGCAATCACTGTTCAGGCAATTGAGATGGATGTACAAATGATATGAGAAGTATTTTGCCTTCCTCAGATGTCTCTTTCTAATGCTCTTGCTGGATCTTAACGGCATGCCACGCTTTGCTAAAACACACCTCATCATTATTTAAGAGATGTCAGGTTACCGTCTGCAGTGATGCTTCTCTTTAAGGGAAGGAGTAACTTCACTGAAGCTCTAGAAGTGAGAAAACAAGATGTTTGTCACTATAACGGTAGGTAGTGACCTTAAATTAGCTGCTAATAAAACACATAAACAGGAATAAAACACAATGAAGCATGCTGTTATAGGAATTATAGGAAAATAATCAGCAGTGGGATGGTGTGAATTACTGTTGCCACCCTAAAGTGGATTATTTTCTAACACAACCCGACATGTTTTATTCTTATACCAAAATAACTTATCAACAATTGCATTTTTTAAATTTAATTTAAAAAAAATCTAATGTTTTAGTCAATTATGGTTAGGTTTGTCGTTGTGGAACATCTGTGAAACAAGCTAGTTCCTGCTTTGCATCTATAAACAATCATTCCTTTACTTTTTCTTTATAACGTTAATAAAAACACAGCCGAGAAACTCCACTGTCCTGAAGACTGAAGAGTGTAGCCCATACAAGCCCCTGTGAATGAGTAGAGACTATACAAACAACATATTAAAACGAGTGCATTAATGTAAACCTGTGATTTGCCTTGCAGGAGGCACTACTGTCAGAACTGTGCATTTAGAAACAATTCATCAACACCTCCTGACCAAGCAGAATCAAGAATTCGGCAGCATTGTGATACAAAAGTCAATAAATTGCATGACAAGTTAAACCCCAGCTGTTCAGCAGCACGTAATACAGGCACTGATACTGGCATCAAATTATTTGTAGGCTTTATTTGTAAGCTTATTACTCCGGGTGACATCAGAGGAGTTTATTACCCCTGGCAGGACCACTTGTAGTTGATAAGCCTGGAAGTTATTTATTAACGCTTCAGCCAATGAAGCTGATATATCCACAAAGCCAGTGGGCTTCTCTGTCCATTCTGCAACTTAAGGAAAACAGAAGAGAAAAATTGCTGGCTCTGAATATTGCATGGCCAGGGGGTCGAAGCAAGCAGTAGGGCCATGCATTAATAAAACTCTTTCAGACTGGCGCGTACCTCTTGTCTGTTTTATCATTCTACAGATGTAGCAAAGTTCATTTCAGGACCTGCTAAAACTAACACTGGTGGAACATCAAAATGTTCCTTACCACTCACGCAGTGGTTACTGGCTCACGTAGGATTCTCTAGAAGGACAAATGAATGCCACTATTCAATCCAACACTTTAACACGAACACACACTGTACTTTAACCCTCATGTTCGGCCGCTGGTGAGCATGCCACTTTATGTGTTCTAAGTATCAGAGTCTCAGAATTCTTTTTTGTCTGCAACAAGAAAATTGGGCTACCAATTTTACAGTATAAGCCCAGCTTAAGACAGGACCCCCTGAAGAACCCTTTAGGGTACTACAAGGAACCTATTTTCTGATACGCTAGTGAACAGAAAAAAACGAGAGAAGAATCTGTGGGGAAATGAGTGTAATGTAGCATACTGAAGAAATTTTAAATGCTCTAGTTTGCGTCAAATGTGGTGCCAGTTCTTAAAGCTTTTCTCTCATCTCATTCCAGGACTTAGAAAGAAATCGCTCACCTTAAAAAATGTACTGGCACATGACAGTAGAGTGGCTGAGATAAGTGCAATAGGATCTCTTTTTTTGTGCTGGATAATGAAATTGCTTTGAAGAAAGAAAGAAAATCCGAAGCTATCGTTCCAGAAGTTGCATTTTTATGAATGGAATTCTCTTTGTGGTCCAGGTGATGTGGACGATTGGAAGATGTAAGGCTATTTTTTTTCTCCCTTGTGCTGTTTTAGCCTTTCGCTCCGCACCTGGCTCAGGTGTTGGTATTCTCTCGGCGTCTGGAAGTCCCTGGCGATTACGTGTGCTGTGATGTGTTCGTGTTTTGCCCCTTTGCCCCCACATTTCCTTGCTTTTGTATCTCGGCCCTTCCGGGGAAGAAAACGTGGGCTGGAACAGCAAACAGGCAATGAGGCAATTGTAAATACAGACACTGGGTAGGCGGGCGCCGTAGTGGGTGCCATCTTTGACTGCAGTCTGGCGAGAGACTGCTTCTTTACTTTGCATCACCTCACAGATGGGTGAGGTTACTACGAAACTGTCAGCCCATTTGTAAACCAAAACCAGAATTAGCATCTCATTAAAGAGAGCCGTGGGCGCATTAGATGTCCTTCTCTGCTGTAATGGTCAGTACGACTCCTTATGCTAATGCTACAAAGATACAGAAGCTTCTTAGATGTGTTTTAGCTGCAAGTATGAACATGGCAGGTCTAAGATGGTAACACTTTTTGCACCCTAGGGATGGATTCGTTTATCTCATTTCAAACTGGGCTTTCACCTAAGTCTGTTAATGAAGATGCCCTGGGCAAAGTTCATTTAGCTGGTAATTATATATGCCTGCTAGATCTATTCACATACATTTTACAGACATGTTCCCATTGCTACTGGCACTTTTTAATTTGAGAAGATGCAACACTTGCAAATTCCTAGCAATTCACATGCTTTAAAGTTGTATAAAATGTAGATATCTGACTTCTGACTGATCCCTGACTGGTTCTTATGAAAACGGTGTTGCCACAATAATCTGAATAATCACTTTATACTCCTAGAGAAAATGGTTAAAGATACATTGCTTAAAATTTTTTGCTCTTTAGGAAACCAAAATTGGTTCTTCGGTGACATCCCTCTAAAGAACTTTTCCTGGCACCTCTATCGTTAAGAATTTAGTGTCATATAGGTAAAGGAATAAAAGCCTTGGGGTGTGCTGTGTAGTATAAATAATCGATGACACTGGCTTTCCAATAACGGCACGTCCTAAAGTGTTTTATTCCTCTCACACCACAGCAATTTGCCAATGATTACACTTTTTTATTTATTAAAGAAACCAAAGTCATCTGTCGTGAAGATTTTTCTGTAATGGAAAAGAGCTCTACCTTTTATAAAGCCTTAGATTACATGGCATCATACAAGTCCCAGTGAATTATTTCATAGAAACCTGTGATTTGAATTACACTACTACTGTCTGGCACTGCTGTCAGAGCTGTTTTTTTTAAATAAATCACCACCTTCTGTCCAATCAGATTTGAGAATTTAACAGCGCTGTGCTATCGTTTTGTTTTAATATGTCACAGGAAAAATAAATTTGATAAATGGAAATAATTCCTTTCATTTCTCTCTGTTTGTGCTGCAGTTTCACCCTTTTGTATTCTGTAGCACTTTTAACACTCTCCTATGCTTCATCTAGCCCTTTATGCCACATTAATACACCTGCTGCTAGAGGCAGGAATTTAGCCTTTGTGGTGTTATGTAAGACTAGTGAGACTCCCTCTACCTCATCACACTAGGCTGAGCTTAATGAAGCCTGGACCTGGAGACACTGCACTTCTTAATGATTGCAGGAGGCTTAAGATAATGTACTTTTTCATTTAAATCCAAAGCAGGAGTTGAGCTGTGGGTGGCCAGGCTGCCTGAAGTTGTTTTCTGTCTTCAGGTCAGGTGGTGAATGGATGCATCTTTGTTGTCTTGCACATGATAGCTGTCATTCATCGATGTGGCTGAAATTTGGAAAACAGTCAAAAAGGATGTCTGTCTGTCTGTAACATACTTTAACAACTCAACTTCAAGGAACCATAAATATATTTCACTAAAAGGATGCAGAAATGTTTTTATTTACTTTTCAATCTTGCCTACACTATTTTCCTGTAGAGATCACACTGGGAAAAATGCAGTGGTAAAAACAGCCAGTCTGCCTAAAGATGTCTAAAACCTTGCGAGCTCAGTGTGATTTCCTCCCACAGTGAATGTCAGACTTTAATCAAGCTGCTGAATAGTTGCATGCCACAACGAAATGGACATAAGCCTGATCAATCAGTGCTGCTCCTGCACCGCAGTCAGAATGAAATTTTGAAATGCCTTTTTCTCCCTTTTCACTTTTTGCGGCAATTTAAAACGCTCTAGCGCACATAGTCGAAGATGTCAGTTTCACTGCATGAAGGGTTTTCCCAGGCCACCACACGTTTTAGGTTAGTATTTTCTATAAAGTTGCAGTTCTCCAAACTTTTGGTCCCAAAATGTTTACTCTGTTAAGCTTTCTGAGTTTTCTAAAAATGTTGCTTTAACTTTGACATTCATTCATTTATTCATCATCAGTAAGCTGTTTATCCGGGTCAGGGTGGCAGTGGCGGGATCCTGGGCTTAACAGCTCCATAATATTTTTTTTGTGTAATCTGAAAACATGATATGTGCAACATTATAATAACAAACCATTCTTACAGGAGGATTCTGAGATCTGGTCAAATGCTCTAATGACGTTCTGTGTTAGCTGGGTGTGTATGTAACTGTGGTGATATCGTGGTGCTTTGACCAGAGCGGGTGTAGGTCAGGCCATCACTGAATTTGCATGTCCAATAGAAATCCTATTTGTAATAGGCCTTATTAGGAAATGGAGAAACAGAGACTTTATTATTTTCACCTACAACATAGACATTATGGTAGGCTTCATGTGAATATGCTACAGTATGGGCTGTCTGCTAATTTGAAATTCCCTTATATCCATAACGTCTTATTCTGAATTTGTGAGACCTCCAAATTGCTCATGCAGATTCCTGTGGTGGCAAAAGGAAATACACCAACAACACACTGCAACAGGGTTAACATGTTAGCTATAGTGTATTCAAGATATAGCATACAAATCGAACATAAATCTCAATCTTTTAACATCTGCTACAGTTTTGTTTTACTTCTACATTAGCATCTTTGCAGAGAGTACACAGTAATTCAGAGGGCAGGTTAGTAACCTGCAGACTGATGAATGTGAACATTGAACAGCATTGCCAATTACACAGATGGCCTTCTAGCCTGGGGAATAGGAGCTGCAAAGAAATCAATGGTCTGCCACGACTGGGAGGTGCTTCAAATATTTTCCAATCTTTCATGTCTTACCTTCACAGAGCTGCAGATAATTGTATTCCCTCCGGATCCTCTTGGGTGGTGATTCTCCGACCTGTAATCGCTTTTCTAACATGGCATTAGCAGGTGTGATATAGGGGTTCTTGTCGAGCTGAAAAGCTGAAGTGCTGACAGATCAAATGTCACAGCGCTAAACTTCTGTTTGCATTTGTTCAAATGTTGCAGGACTCTTAATGAGTGGTTGTAAGTATCTGATAAATTAGATGTGAGAATATAATCTCTGATTGCTGAAAATTATGAGCTTGGCATCAGCATTTATTTGGAAATCTATTGTACAAGGAAGGCAGAAAAGTTGCTGCTTGCCTACAGTCTCTGAACAAGGCTTTTTTTTAGTGTTTCCAGAAGTGTACTTGATGGAATCAAAACAAGCAATCAGGCTTAATGAGCTGAGTGCTGGCTGGTCATTTTATAGTGCTGTAACTCAGACGGTTATTGCCAAGTGGATGAAAATGCATGCTCTACATTTGATTTGTAGCTTCTGCACTTATGACTCACTTTCTGTTGTGATGGATACCCTAAAGACAATCCTAAAAAACAGTACCCCAAGACACACCTCTGCTTCAGTACATAGTCTCAACCAATACTGTAGATTTGTACCTAACAACTGCTGCTGTAATCATAAAGACTGCCCTGTGCTCATCCCAGGACTCTTATTCACAATATGGTCATACTCAGCATCCTTTCATCACATTGAGTACTGTTCTACACGTTTTCACTCTTCTACACCTGTAAACTGTTAATGATGTATAATCCCACTATCAGGTGTCATCCAGAAGGGGATGAGTTTCCCTTTTGAGTCTGGGTCCCCTCAGGGTCTCTTCTTCATATCGTCTCAAGGAGTTTTTTTTCTTGCCACTGTCATCTCTGGCTTGCTCATTAGGGATCTAAATGTACAGACGGATTTCGATAAAGCTTCTTTATGACACTAAATAAATAAACGCAATATATATAAATCCCCACGAAGCCTCAGTCTTGCGCTCTGACTTTCCAGTGCATGAAAGTTCACATTTGTATAAGAAGGTTTTGGATTAACAGATTACACTGCTTTAGGGCCTGACTCTGGGTGTGTCAGAAATGTAAAAAAAAAAAAATGCCGCCTTCTAAGGCTACATGTGGAGGCAGGAAGGCATCGTCATTTCCTAATTGAATGTTTACAATGTTTACAAGGTGGCGTGCCCTCAGATGGCAGAATGCATGTATCCTGTCCTACATATCCCATAATCCAGTGCATCAGTCAGCCTCTAGAAAAAAGTGTGGTGCAACAAACAATTCAGTTGTAGCTACTAAATGTGAATCAGGCAGTCGATACATCATTACAGGAGGAACCTTATTGCCATCCTGAAGGCAAGGAATCACCCAATATAGACTGAGTTCCAGAGGCTCACAGATGTGAGAGAACACCTACAAAACAGCACAAGAAATTACATCAGCCAGTCAGTTATGCTTACTCTTAAAATAAAGTGTAGTTTTATTGTGTTAGTTAGGAAGTGTCATTGTGTATTCATTTTATTAATTGGAATTAAAAGGCCTTATCTGATTGGATATCACAGCAGCACGTCTAATCACACCGCATCACACCGTTTCACAACGATGCCGCTTTTACCCAGCCGATTATCACAAACATAACTCTGCTACACACATCCATGCTGCAGAGTCTAACTTTTTGTGTTATTTTTGCACTTTCTTTATGATCACGAATATAGGCGCTGAAGTGGACAACATGAGGCAGTACATCATGGCTGTATGCAGGTGTGTGTGCATGGGTGATATGAGGAGAGAGAGCTGTCGCCATAGTACAGGTAGCCCAGGGAAAAGGCAATTATCCAGACGGTTTCCTGCTGATGAACTGAAGTTACATCCAGACAGATTGTTATCTGCCCTGCCTTCATTATCATACTAGCAGAGTGCGAGTGTGAGATTGAGGACCACTTCCCTCTCACAGTACATCACTCTCTTCCTCTCTTTTCCCACTCAAGTGTCTTGCTTTATCTCTCATGGACTCTCTCTCTCTCACTCTCTCTGTCTACCATATATCCTTATATCCTTGTGTTCACATCCTTTCTTGCCTGATGGGGCATTTTTCTGATTAAGCTTGATTTAGAGCTTCCACAACAGAGGTCAGAGTGGAAACGTGCTTTCATAGCTCCACTCTAGAATGAGACACTAATGATGGATAGAGACGGACAAATGGCTGTTGATTTATGAGAATTAATAGAGAAGGTAGAGCTTCTAAGGAGCAGAGCAGAGCAACAATGTCCAGTAATACTTCAGTAAGACGGATGCCTTTTGCTGGTGTTTTGACCTGACACAATCTCTAGGAAAAGACAAAGTTCATGAAAAGTTCATGAAAGTTCATTCATTCATCTTCAGTATCTGTTTTTTTCCTGGTCAGGGTCATGGTGCATATGGAGCCTGTCTCAGAAACAGTAGATGTGACTTGGAAATACACCCTGGATGGGATTCCATGTATTCACACACATTCACACCCTTACCTAGGGACAATTTAGCATAGCCAATCCACCTACTGACATGTTTTTGAGAGGTGGGAGAAAACCTGAGAACCCAGGGGAAACCCATGCGAACACAGAGAGAACATGCAAACCTCCTCAGGGCATGAGCAAAGGACTGAATCAGGGATCCTGGAGCTGTGAGACAGTAATGCTACCCACACTGTCAAGCTCCAGTTACACAAATAAATTAACATATTAATTGTTATCTCAATTTTTTATATACTTTACATAAAATGCCATGTTCGGTAAAAGGCAGAGGATCATAAATCAAACCACTGTTTTCGAATTATATCTGCATTGCGAACTGATAAGAAAAAAAGTGTACATCACATTTCATATGCATAATAAAGCAAAACCCTGGAATAAATCAACTGAAGTGCTTGAGCAGAAGAGATAATATTTTACATTTGGGGACAGAGTAAAAACAGCTCAGAATACCCAACTATATAGGATGTGTGAGCACACTGGCTATTTATACCGAATATTTTTCTTGCTGATGATTCTGAGTTAGCAAAAAGCACTGAGTTACAATACGTAATTGGAAATGTATTGGTTAAGTAATGATTTAGACTACGCATAATGCATCCAGGTTACCCTTTGTCATCTCTCCTGAGTGTGCCTTTAAGGTTGAGTCTTTCAAAAAAAAAAAAAAAAAGGTCAGTACTACTTTATCTGTATTGCTATTGCATGTCTTGTTTCCTAACTGGCTTTGAAAAGCTCAGGTACTTTAGTTTTACCTTGGTTTAGTACTTTTAGGTACTTTAGTTTTACCTTGTATCTTGGTTTGTATATATGCAGCTATATTGCTTGCATTCATATTTTGCAGCCCATTGACCATGCACTGAAAAAAGAAGTACAATTATGGATGTGTAATTATATAAAATGAGCTTCCCTACTTTACTGACTGTCCTGCACTCGACATGCCTCTCCAGCCCACACCACAGCTGCTGGTTATACGAGTTGAGAGAGAGCAGCCTCACCACCAACAGCGCATGAAGTCAAACTGAGTTGCACTTGCATTAGCCGATGTTCCCAACAACCAAACACTAATCACTATTATTCCCAACAACCAATCACTGATCACTATTGTTTCCAACAACCAAACACTAATCACTACTGTTCCCAACAACCAATCACTAATCACTATTGTTCCCAACAACCAAACACTAATCAATATTGTTCCCAACAACCAAACACTAATCACTACTGTTCCCAACAACCAATCACTGATAAACTATTGCTCCCAACAACCAATCACTGATCACTACTGTTCCCAACAACCAATCACTGATCACTATTGTTCCCAACAACCAAACACTAATCACTATTGTTCCCAACAACCAATCACTAATCACTATTGTTCCCAACAACCAAACACTAATCACTATTGTTCCCAACAACCAATCACTGATCACTACTGTTCCCAACAACCAATCACTGATAAACTATTGTTCCCAACAACCAATCACTGATCACTATTGTTCCCAACAACCAATCACTGATAAACTATTGCTCCCAACAACCAATCACTGATCACTATTGTTCCCAACAACCAATCA
>CM040992.1:19191383-19210823 GCA_022985145.1 Pangasius djambal
TAGATTTTTATGCTGCGAAATAAGCCCAGTGCATGAACACTGCATTTATACAATTCAAATTTTTTGTGCAAATCTGCTATTGGTTAAAAAAAAAGGCATACATTTATATATGCATACTATATTTGTGTGATTATTTGGCTTGTTTTTATTTTCTGATGTGCAGTGACTGGGTAAGGCTACATTTAAACTTTATTTTTATAGGCAGAATTAGAGACATGCCTCCGTATAGAAACAACAGCGATCCTTTCTTTAAGTATCCAAGCAGCAGGTCTGACTCATAAACGTGGTTGTGAATTAAGTCAGATTTGGATTGGGTGGGTGGTGTAGGATCCGGGCTAGGTTTATGAATTATATATTTTAAGTAGGAATGAGGCAGTGGTGGAAATACTTAAAGCAGATTTCAATAGGCTCTGGAATGTGCCAATTTATTCGAGTAAGAATGCATTTCTTTTTTTTTCTTTCTTTTTGCATGCAAAATAATGGTAGTTTATTTAAACTTCACTTCCTAACAGCTAGCTAATCCTTTTCTGTGGAGTATTAGCTTAGTATCATCAGTTTGTTCTATTTTTTGACAGTACTATGACATATGGCAAGCACAACCTGCATAAGTGTTCTGTGTCTAGCCTGAGTCTGTCTCTCTCTCTCTCTCTCTCTCTCTCTCTCTCTCTCTCTCTCTCTCTCTCGCTCTCTCTCTCTCTCGTGAAAGGATGAGGCATGAGGCAATACTTCTAAAGCCACACAGAACCTTGCACTGACTTTCCATCTACAGCACTACAGTTTTAGAAAGAAAAAAAAAAAAAGTTCTGGCTTTGGTCAGTTCCTCTGGGGAAACGATAAAGGTTTTATGTAGAATAATCATAATAATAATGTAGTCCAAACTGCTGTACTGTGAATGTAAATAGATAAACAGTATAAATAAACAGTGTGTGGGAGAGAAAAAAAGAGCATACATTTAAAGAGACACTTGCAAAAAAAAAACAGAAATATATATAAAAAATAAATACAAGTGTTATTAAAATGCAAAGCTAGCTGAATACACCTTCAGCTGCTTTCTAAAACTATTTATATTAATTACCTGTCAAATTTTAATAAGTGATGTTCCAAATATTGGAACATAGCACAAGCTGTTTCATTTGTCTTTGTATTTCATCTCTGAGATGTCCAATACGCCAGTGCTTGATTATCTTAAAGCCTGATATCGAGTATATCCTGTCTGAGATGAAGGCTCTATACTATTAAAAGCTTTACCAGTAAAAGAGTCCTATAATAAAATTGAAATGAAACAGACAGCCAGTGCGTTGACGTCAAAACAGGTGTAAGTTTTTTTTTGTATTATAAAAAAAAAAAACAATGCATTACAACAGAAATACATCCACACATCAGCTTCTCTTTTGCTTAGATGAACTTACGATTATTATTAATTATGATCATATTTATGTTTTTGTCAAAAATTAAACCAAGATTCCTAATTTCAGTTTTTTGTTTGTAAAGCCATGTGTCATCTGAGTGAGGTTCGCATTCATTACCATTCAGCCTCCCAATGACAAAAAAACGTTAAATGTTTCTACATTTAAAAAAAAATACCATAAAGAGCAGTAAACAGTAATAAATGAAATAAAGTAAATATTCAGTGTGACAACCCTTTGGTTTCAAAAAAAAAGTAGTCTCAGGTACAAGCATCTTGCAGAACCGGCCACAGTTCTTCTGGAGACTTTGTACTGTACTGTGTATGCTGTATATATTTATATGTATAGACAGCAGTTTTCATTGTGACAAATTTCTCAAATTATATACCTGTCTATATTAGTCTGGATCTCTGCTATATTTTGCTTATGGCCACAAGCTGGGATTCAAGAACAATCGGTATGTTTAGATTTGCATTTTACAATGAGACATTCAAAATGGAAAAAAAAACAAAAAAAAACTGACATTCAAAAAACCAAGTCCCATAAATGCTCCAAAAATCTGCAGCAAAAACATCTTTCTCATCTTGTTTGAAAAGATGCTCTGATATATATCTGACCTTCAAATGATGAGAAAGTCTCTCTGGTAGATTCATGGCAAAGAATGCTTACGTACTCAGTCCATTCCATTAACTTTTCCATTTTAGTGTTGCAACCTGTAACTGAAATGGACTTGAGCGGGATTATATATATGCCATGAATCTACACAAAAAACCCCTAATGATGAAGTGTGGGGGGAAACTCAGTATAGTCTGCAAAATTATTTACAAATAAAAAAAAAGCTCTGATTCACAACGAAACCCCCAAATTAGTTCTGGTGCAACCAGTTGTCATCAGTAGCCATTTAAATAGTGGAATGGCATTGATCTGCGTGCCATTAAAGTGACCTCAGTATGAATACATCTGTTCCTGAAGGACCCCTGATTTTGGGAGATCATACCTGAATAAATAGCATCATGAGATCAAGGCGCTATCAAAACAAGTCCGGGACAAAGTTCTAGTAAAGTATCAATTACGGATTGGTTATAATATATCCTTAACTTGGAGCACCATTAAATCATGATTAAAAATGGAACCAAGGAATATGACACAACTGTGATTGTGCCTAGATGAGGCCATCTATGGAAAGTCACTGACTGAGCATTAGGCAGAGAAGCAACAAGAAGGTCAAGGTTAACTCTCAGTGTGACGCTACCATCAGCATGCTTCACTGTGTGGACTGGAGTTCTCAGGGTGATGAGATATTCCACCAAATGATATGACTCCTTGTGCCAAGGCCAACATTTCAGTTTTGGTCTCATCAGACCAGAGGTTTCCTGGGTCTCCAACATGCCTTTTAGCAAACACCAAATGGAATTTCATATGGCTCGCCATTCGTCCTTAAAGCCCAGCTTTGGTGGCCATTAATACTACTACTACAACAACAACTAATAATAATAATAATAATAATTTATGTAAGTCAATCTGGATAAAGGCGTCTGTCAAATGCCATAAATTCTGGGAGAAAGAGGCAGGATATAATAAATGGACCAAAAAAATGTTAATAGAATTAGTCGAACAATGTTCCAGCATAAATTCCTACATGGTCCGTATTCATTTCTATATAATATCCTATATGCTGCTGCAGCAGCAATGGCTGTGTGTTTGACGTTATTTGAGAGGAAATTTGTGACAGCATTACAGTACATTGCACTGCAACTCCAACTGTTCTCACCCATTCTGCATGAGCCAGTTTTCTTACCCACACATACCAGCTGGTACGCCAGTATCCAGAAAACAAGAACAGCGCACAATCAAACTGCCGACATCCATTAATACTACTACTACTACTACTACAACAACTAAAAAAAATTAATAATAATAATAATTTATGCAGCACCTTAGTACACATCTCTCGGATAGCTATAGCGTCTGTTGCGTTTTTTGAACTCGTGATCTTCCGGAGACAAATAATCGAAACGTTAAATTTTCTATTTTAATGTTGATGTGTATAGAACTATAGTATAAACAACGGATGGTAAAAACCTCCCGCGACTGCATCCCCATTTCAGGCTTTACAATCTTATGCTTTAAGGATTCCTCCAGACAGACGAGCCAAATTACCATTTAGGGCTCTGTATATACTGTATCATTTTTTTTTTTTTTTTGATAGACCCGATGTATATCTAGTTCGACTCCGGCTGCCACAGAGCTGTGAGTGAGGACATTCTTCCTCAAACTGATGTTCCTCATAGAAAGGCGACACCGTAGGTTACAGGTTCATTAACAGCGCACCTTGCTAACAACGACATATATATATATATATGCAGCTATAGCCAGTTAGCGTGTAAAAAAAACATTCTAGCACAAAACAAGTATGACACAGAATGACAAACTGCACAGTGCTTGAATGCAGACCAAATGGCACATCATGAAAAATTTTAACAATGATTCCAGGAAACGGCTTGCACAGCATTTCCTGTTCTAATTTCTGGCAAACAGAACTAATATTTAATGGAGGATATTTTTTCTTCCTGATGATCTTTAGCAATGCTGTGACAGCACTAACAGAGTGTGACAGTCCTCAGCCTATTTCAGGGACCGTCCCAATTAAATGTCAGGAAAAAGATGTCATTCAAATGTCAAAGCCATTTCAGATCCTCCTGGTGTTCACACAAGCAGGCTTCTTAATTAAATGCACATACATGGACCTTAAATATGACTAGTACTTATTTTGTGTGTGTGTGTGTGTGTGTGTGTGTGTGAGAGAGAGAGCGAGATTGTTGATTTTGTGTATTAACTGATGTGTGTGAGGTAAGAAAAATTGACAGCTTGCTTCAGTGTTTTCAAAAGCAGTTGACGGACCTATGATCTCGCAACCACGTGTAAACACACTCAGTGTCCACTAAGAAACAAGGTAGTGCCAATTAATGCCCATAAAGGTCTTTCTAATTCCAGTTGACACTTTGTCTTCTTAGATTCCCATCAGATTGAATCTTCAGCTCGTCTCTGTCTTTCTCTCAACCTCTCTGTGTCTTTGGCTCTCACTTTCTTCTTTCTCACCCCTTTCCCATATTTTCATGGCATATGGGGGGGTGGGGGTGGTATTGGGGGGTTTGTGTGTGTGTGTGTGGGGGGGGGGGGGGGGGGGGGGGGGGGGGGGGGGGTTAGAGCAGAAATAACATCTGTCAAGCAGTGTCTTCATGTTACCATGACAACAGAGGCAGAGGAATGATTACAGATTTTCCTCCTCTTCTGGATGAATGACGTCTTTCGCCTTCTTGCATGGGTCTGACTTCAGTCCAGTGAAGAGCGAGAAATATCTGTATCCACTGGTCACTCCATTAAGCTCTACCCAACAGACAATCTGCAGACTAGACTTTTATCATTGAGTCCCCGCTGCACTGATGCATGAAATACTAGCTATAAATACCATTTTGTCACTTGGGAGGTACCACAAAGGACAGGGCTGTTTCTGAACCTTTAGGAGCCCTAAGCAAAATCCAATTTTCCCCCTACGATCCCCCTGCACCCCAACCCTCCCCTCCCCTCCCCTCCCCAGTCATACCTCTTCAGCTGCACATCACAAAGGGACACACTGTGACAGCTCGAACCATAGTACCGATCGTATACATGTATAAAGTATGTTTACCATATGTACTTATATACAAAAGTCAGCACAGTGGTGCAACAGGTAGGACTGCAGTCTCACAGCGCTAGGGTCCCTGGTTCGATGCTGAGCTCAGATTACTGCCTCTGTGGAGTTTCACACAGTTGCTTCGCGTCTGCATGGATTTTCTCCTACCTCCCAAAAACATGCCAGTATGTGGACTGGCTCAGATAAACTGCCCCTGTGAATGAGTGCATGCTGCCCTGCAATGGAGCGGTGTCACATCCAGGGTATGTGCCCAACTCATGCTCCTGGGAAAGCTCAGAATCCACCGCCTGAAAATGAATGAATATCGAATATACATACAGTGTGTGTGTGTGTATATATATATATATATGTAAAACAGGGGTGTGATGCAATGCCACTCTCTGTATCTGCATCTCTATTCAGATTTAGACCCAGAGTGGGCGTGGCACACACTGGAAGGTGGATTTTTTTTTTTTAATTAAATATACACCTTACCAATATGCCCCCAAAAACATATTATATTATTAGAAACATATTATTAGAAGTAACCTAGCATTGTTAGCATGGTCTGTGAATTCTGTCTCCGCTAGTTCTTCAATCACACCTATATCATTCGATTGTTCATAATTGGTCAGCAGGACTGTTCCATTAATCCCGCTCTCACAGGTATTATTTTCGTTTGTACCTGCCCACAATATTTCTTAATGACTTTAGTTGGCTCTATTTTACAAAATATAAACAAATCGATAGCCTGATTGAAAACACTGTGACCCTGACCAGGAAGTTACTAAGGATGAATGAATGAAAGCTGTAACTGCATGTTAATGAACATGGTCTTCATATCGGACTGCTTGCTCGTGCTCGAATGAATGCAAATCTCCTGTTCCCACAACTTTTATGTTGCGTCACTCAGAATCTTAGTACCTTAAATATGTTTCAATGTAACATACATTCGCTTTCTCAATACCCTAAAAAGGACATATATGATGCAATTGACAAGTACGGTATAGTCTAGTACCTTTATTTCTAATACCGAAGAATTTTTTTTCTGCCCCATCACAGCCCTGATATTTTTTAATTCACCAGACCTTCTCTTTGAAACAGACTTTCCCTCGTTAAATATGTTGTTTATCAAAGAGAAAATGTTCACTAAGCTAAACTACCCTATACTCCATCATATATTCTCTGGGGTAAAAAGTTGAAGCAGCTGTACAACTCCTGTGTTGGGTATAATTCTTGCTTTGTAGGCAGCCTGAAAGCTCCCCATTCAGTCAGGCAGCTGCAGAGAACGTGATTCTCATTAAAAAGCCTGCTCTCCTCTCTACACGGCCCTTAACAAGTGCTTCCTCTTTTTCCTGCTCTGAATAGGAAGCTGATTGGTGTCACCTCCCTGTCGGCTTGGCCCTGGCAAAGTCCAGCCATTCTGATGAACCACTGATCAAAGGAGAAGAGAAAGAGGAGTTGAGGAAGAGGATGGGGAGGGAGGAACCCACCTGGAAGAGGGACAGGTCATACATCAGAGATCAGAGCTGGTCCACATCCCAGCTAGGAGCTCAATCAGATCTATTGAGCCCTGTTCAAGGCTGCAGGAAGCGCGGACGGGGTGAGGGGTAAGGATGAACGTTTCTCTGTGTGAGTACACCTTAAAAAAACAATCTGAATCTACACTGAAACGCTTTCAGCACAATGAAGTTATTAGGCAACTGGCCACATAACAGCAATAAGATGGCAGCACAGATGGTTATTTCTGATTTCTGCTCTCACACAATGGGCCTCATTTATTAAACTGGATGCAAACAAATGTATTTGTAAATTGTTTGCGGGAGCATTTTCACATGAAATGCATGTATAATGCATAAAAAATCCAATTAGTTCAGAAAAAAAAAAACCATTTGCATTCTGTGAAAGCCCCTGAGTTTGTATATATTTACATATAAGGAGACTCACTAATGAGAACCTCAACTGATCGACTTCAAAATCATATAATTGCTGCAAGTCACTGCATTTTTATATGCATTTCATTTATTTCAGTTGCACACACTCACGCAAATGTTGTGAAAATCAGGTGAAACTCGTTTCATATTAACGACTTGAAAGAAAGCAATCCAAAAGAAATCCACATATTAGGACAAATCAGAGCAGCCATTCAGGTAAAACAAAAGAAATGGCACCACATAACAGGAGGAAGAGTTAGCGCGTGCGTATGGTAGCTGACACACTGCAGTGGCTGAGCTGCATTATCCTGCCCTTAGGAGGCACTGCTTCACCGTTTAGTTGCCATTTTGTCATTTTAAGCTCTGTAAGCGTTGCCTTTTATGGAGTGTTGTGGCCATAACTAAATTAATCAGCTTGGTATTTTACAGGCGATTGGCATTTATCAATGTACGCACATGAGTACGAAGAAAATCAATGTTACGAAAATCTCTGCAAGTCTTGTAGGAATTTTTAATTTGGTTTGGGCTATGAAAACATTTACAAAATTTTACTAGAAGATTGATAAGTATGGGCCAGTGTCTCCTTCTTAATGACACAGAGTGAAATGATTCACGTCGGACCACAGCAAATCGGCGCCTTCAATGAAACAAAAATCATAGGATTTCTTTCGTTCTAAACTTAATGTAAATGATCGAAATCGTCTCTTTGCAACCGTTCCTGTCCAGTCCTGTTCCAGTTTCTCCCCAGTGCCAAAAATGGATGAGCTCCTTTTGCTATGTTGTTCTTTCTTACGTCTGTCTGTTCTTGCCTTGCACGTTGTTTTTTTTAATCTCACTATATTATTAGATATTGGTGAGCTAATGGCTTGAACTCTTCATATTCTGATAACTAAAATGCTTGGTAACACGCCACCATAGAAATGTTATACATAAAGATGAGAAGCACCGAAGATTGACGCCACTGACAAAAGGTTATGATGGTCCAGTGCTGGCTTTTTCAGTGTTATTACTGTCCTAAGGAGCAAACAGGAAGGAGACGTACGAATCCAGATTTACAGTGACATTTCGAAAAGCTCAGAAAGCTTTCCTGGTCTCATTTTAACTCTGTGGACACATTTCTTCTCTCTCTCCTCTTCTTCCTATAATTGCAAAAGTGAGCTGTCCACTTTAACAAACGCATATCCCGCAGTTCCACGGGCGCACATGTGCATTAGTATTTACTGCATTCAGTATCCCCACTCAATCCTCATCCGATATCTGCTGTCCAAGTAACTCCCACACCTCAAGATGCAGCATTAACCATGCATGGCTGGCTTTGAGGTTTAATCTACAGCAAGTTTCAATGGTTAGGAAGGAAGCAAGCTCAGAACAACTCCAGGTCATGAAACATTGATGGCCATTCATTGGCTTTTGGCCATGTGATATAACAATATTTAGCACTACTGCCCCAGCCTACGCGGTGCTCTGGGAATCGGATTTACTGATAGCACTGCTTAGTTATGCAATAAGAGCTTGATATGTACTTGGAATAGTTTGCCAATAACAGAAGATCGTTGGAGGGTGTTAGTAGTGTAGCACAGGTTTCGTTTTCTTCAGATGCTCCTAAAAGATTAAGTAACGCGAGTAAAGCATCCCTGCTTCCTGCTTTGTACACAAATTGTAACAGGAGCTTTGCAGCTGGCAAATGTGGGTGGATAGTATTAAAGGAACATGAGCCTCGAATGGATCTTTGAGAGTGACACACACACACACACACACACACACACACATATTCTGGTACCATTTGCAAATAACATACAAACAGGCCCAGTCATGTATATTTCCAATCCCTGTATCTTTCCAATTATTTCCTTGTATCCTTCCACGCAGGACTCAGGACAACTGCACAAGTCTCAGTGGTGCTGTCATCTTTAAATGTGTCCATTTGCACATTCGGCTTAACTATGAGTGGTGTAAGGAAGGGCACATTTTTTGCCTCTTCATTTTCGCCACATTTTTGTCTTTGACATTTTTTTTTTCCAACATTTTTTATTTGTTTATCTTACCATAGTGCTGCTGAATTCTCAACTGTTCAGAACAGCCCCTCAGACTGTAGTTTCAACTTGGCAAAGCACAGGTTTACATTAATGCCCTGTTCTAATACTTAATAGTTATCACATTTATAGTAACAACTAATGGACTTGTGTGGTGGATGTTTCAAATAAATGGATTAAAAAAATGTGTATAATTGTTGATATGGTGAAATTTTCTATAAGGAGATCTTTATTTAGCATTTTTAAAGGAGTCTCCAGTGTCAGTGCTTTGTAACCGTCAGAGATAAGGCTTTTTTTTTCCCACCAGGGGAAAGTCTTCATGATGGAGGGCTTTGTGGTTTCTCAGTAATGTGGCAAGGTGCATTTTGTTGTGTAATTAACCTCCAGAGAGAAACAAATATGGATAAAAAAAAAAAGTATTACGTGTCATTCTTTAAGAAAAAAAAAAGTAATTGTAAAAGGAATAAAATAGTTTGCAAAGTGCTGTTATTGGAAACAAAAATCAACTTTGGGGTGGAAATAGTAGCTCTGCTTCATCTCCAGATGTATCATACCACCCTGTTGGTGATTACTTTCATATAACGGCATGCTTAAAATTCCTATCAGACAAAGCACAAAGTCTGAAACACTAATGCTGACAGAGTGACATTCCACTGTAATCACACAAGTATGCGATTCTTTTTTAAGGGGGTTTTATTGAAGCGCATGCTTACGAACAATTTCTTATTCTGACAACACGTGTAGATGAAGACAACATGGGTCAGGGAGGAAAAAACAAGGTTGATTGTCAATGACAAAACATTTGAATAAGCAAACTCACGGCACGTGCCTTTGTGAGGAAGAGTAGCATCCTCACAAAGAGTAGGTACTCTGCAATAGTGATGGAAAGATTTGAAACATTCTGCAAGCCGTGGCTTGGGTTATGACAGTGTCACAAGTTGCTGCAAAAACATAACTCAAGAGTGTGGTGATTAATCCAGCAATATAGAAATATGGGGAAAATCAGATGATAGAGCTCGGATTCTGTGTAGTGACACAACTGTTACTGACAGACTGCATGAATCTACAGTCTGAGCTAGAAAGAAATCAGTCCCAGCCTCGCTTCTACATACAATTCTGTGTATTTTGCTTAGAGCCATTGGTGATGCTGTTGCTTTTGGTTCCGCAAAAATCCCAAATAAATCCAAAGTCTGCTTTAAGATCAGCAAATAATCTGATGTGGCCAAAGTGAAACCGTAAAAAATGAAAACCTACACTGATGTCTTTTTATATTTTAAAGGCAGCAAGGGCTTAGCCCTGCTAGCCCATTTATACCAGCCACCCAATATTATTTCCTAATGGTATTTTCCAAAGGAAATTGCTTGTACTCTGGAGAGGCAAGTAGTAAAGTTCTATCTGATTAATGTCATCACCTATGTCTCATTAGAGCTTCGGTGACAAACAAAAAGGCCAGAGCATCCTCCTTTCACAGTGTCGAATTTAGACACCCAATGGACAGGAATATCCCCATGGAGCTGGAGGGTAATCCTATCCTCATCTCATCTAATTACTACCCCTACCTCTTTCTCTCTGTCTCTCTCTCATTAGGTTAGAGGACAGACGATGTGGTTTATGTACGGGGCCAAGCGTCTCTCACTTTGGCTCTTCGACTCAGTGATTGCACTCTAAGGCCTAAACATCTTCATCATTTCCTGATGGGTTTCCTGTAGAGAGCAGAGGAACAGATGGTGGATGATGAAAAAGGATTCACTTTCCTTGAGTGATCTCTCTCTCTTCTCTTTTTTTTATACTGTTTGCTTTACCTGTAATCTCCTGATGCCTCTGTCTCATGAATCATTTCCCTTTACTTTTTCTTCTTTTCCCCAATTCTCCACCAATATCTCCTAATCTCGTACACCTAGAGTAACTTAAGGTTAGCAAAGGTCTTAAAGCAGATTTTGGATTTATTTTGGATTTTTGTGGAACCAAAAGCAACAGCATCACCAATGGCAGTAATGGAGGGGATAGCTATTTACAGTCTTATAATAACTGTACGGATTAAAACAGGTAGCTGTTGCCACCATTCAGTCATGTTAAATGCTTATCCAGACCCTTTATGCATTTTATGTAGCGGGACCTTCACAAATTTTTAGTTGAACACCCCTGCTCTAGTCCATGTTCTTTAATACGTTCTTAACAATTCCTTAAAATTCACAGCAAAACCTTCCTTCCACAAGGGACAAGATCAAGAACCACAGAAGAGATTTATTAAGAAATTTTTAAGGCCGTTAGACCATGTTTTATCTTATTTCCTAGAAACCTACATCTGCTTCTTCAAACATTTACAGCTGCCTTCTAATCTACCAATTTTAGGAAAGAATACAAAGTAATAGTTAAAGTCCTATCCTTGTACAATGAAAAAAAACACACCTCATTTTCAAGCCCTTTCCTTTGGCACTCTGCTTTTCCCTTTCACCCCCCTTCCTCTTTCTCTCTCTCTCTCTCTCTCTCTCATTCGCTCCCATGGGAATCTAATGTGTTTGCAAGAACAAAATGAATTTCCTCTGGGACTAAAAAGTGGAGGAGGGGTGACAAGTAAAGTCAGCAGATTTCATGCAAAGATATGCTGTGGGTCAGGATAATAATGAAGAATAGAATTCACCCATTGACCCACTCTCTCTCCCTCTCTCTCTCTCTCTCTCTCTCACACACACACACACACACACACTTTAAATCGTCATTCATTTTCAAATGGCCAATCTGACAGAGATTTAACTCTCTAACACACAATAGCAAGACAGTCAATGGTCACTACATATTGTGCTTTTCAATCGACACACTGTACTATGACCACATCTAGGATGGTTTCTGACTCACGCTGCCAAAGTGGCCTTGTGAGAAAGACAACGAGCCTTTGCTGAACAGACATAACACTGACCGCTTGTGCTGCACACAGGTTTGTAACATTCGCAACTCACAAAGACGCCTCTTCATCAAATACCGAGTTAAATAAGAGGGCACATACGCGCTTGTAAAAGCTTGTATGTGCGTGTTGCACAGAGGCCATTTTGTGCTGTCACATGCAGATTCACCTTGGCAGAGAGGACTGGAAGCTTTAAAGCTCCTTACAACTCCAGCCTGAATGACAATGAAAAATGTTTATGCTGAAATATTCATGATGTGTTTAGCGAGTCTGGCTCTAATTTGTTGCTTGGTGCTGTACTTTTGTTACTTCAACAAGAAGACAGAGGTTGTGCCGCGCTGACATCGCAGGACGACACTTTGGAGTTTAACAGGAGAAAAAAGTCAAAGATCTTACACACAAGTGATAACCATCATGTTTCTTCGTTACCTCCTAAATACAAGAGAGCAAGAGCTTCTTTTCTCACTCACCATTTTCCAGCGACATTCAGTACCGTGTGGATGAAAAACCCAACGGAGAAACAGGTGAGACGTTGGTGCGAACGTTGGACTCAAAGTTGCAGAATGCGATGCAGCTCTATGACAGCCGCCCTGAGTTTCAACAGAGACTCGGCTAGGTATTGACGTACGAGGTGACAAGCGTGATGGCACTGATGGCAGCATTAGCGTGACAAGCGTCTGAAAAGGTTTTGGAAGTTGATCTGTTTGAGCAGCGTGTGCGCATAATGAAGTGAGGCAGCAGGACAGAGTAAAAGACTAAAGCCCTGCTGCATCACTCTCTTTACGTAGAGATGAAGCAAGGGCCAGTCGAATGGCATTGTGGGTGATGTAGGACACCATTAACCAACGTGAAAATAGACAAGCATGTCAATTATTGAAAAAGGAATTTAAACTCAGAATTTCATTACAAAATAAATCTCAAACATCATTAAAGAGCACGTGTCGATTATAAAGGTTAATTGCAGGTAGTTCAGGGTGGATTTTTCGTTTAACATCAGCAGCTTAGACAAATAAGAAATTGGCCATCTCTCCTCTGGAGGATATAAAGATGGTTGTCTCATCTTATCTTTTACATTTTCTCTGTTTTCCATTCCAGAGTCAAAAAAATGGGTTTGGCTCGCTGTAAGTGCTGTCGTCATTATCGTTCACGAGTCAATGGCTGTTTACATAAACCATCTAAAGTAAAGCTTTTCCCTTCACGGAAAAGCCCTTACAGGAAGAAATATTGTGTTCGAGTTGTCTCTACATATTAGCAGAAATGATATTAGCCCACATGCTGAACATCACCAATTATATTCAGCATCAACGATCGAACATAACTCATTTACCTAAACCCAAACGCAATGGCAGTGATTCGTTTTCTGATATATTCACTGCCACTTAAAGGTTTCCCTTTCCTAAGGAAAGCTTTTATGCAACATAATAATTTCATTTTCCTTGGTGAGGGAAACCCAATGGCCGAAAAAGTGTCTCAGAGAAAATCAAATTTACACAAATTTTCAATGATGCTGTCCATCAGCCAAGTCAAGGATGGTGTACAAATGTAGTTATTTTTTTCTTGTTAAAAAATATGTTATTTAGTAAAACGACATTGGCAAAGTAGACAATTTTATAAAATAGCTAAATAAGTCAGTGATTAGGGGTTAAAAATGGCTGCCATTACATCATCATACATCCTGCTTTTTCAAAGACCACACAGTGTAATAAAATTACCTAACAACTGGACAAATCTGAGGCAAGGGTTTCATGATTTCAGCCTGCTGATGAGACTAACTGGTGGGCATAAGATTACCTGATAGCTTTAAGAGCTTCATACAGTGGATATAAAAGTCTACACACCCCTGATAAAATTGCAGGTTTTTGTGAAGTAAGAAAACATGAAACCAGGATAAATCATGTCAGATATTTTCCCACATTTAATGTGATATAGCAACCAAAAAAATTCGCGTGAAAAACCAATAGAAACATTTTACAGGGAAAAAAACGTACAATAACCTGGCCGCACAAGTGTGCACGCTCCTTAACTTTATTAAAGCGGCTTTTCGCTTGTAACACAGCACTCAGTGTTTGGGGGCAAGAAGTCTACCAACTTAGCACATGTTGATTTGGCTTTTCTTTTTTCACTCTTCCTTACAGAAATGCTCCAGATCTATCAAATTGCAGGATGGATCTCCTGTGCACAGCCCTCTTCAAGTCAATCCAGAGACTGTCGAGAGGATTTTTAGATCTGGGCTCTGATTGGGAATTCCAAAACGCTGATTTTCTTCTTCAGAAGCCATTCCTTTTGTGGACTTGGATTTGTGCTTTGGGTTGTTATCGTGCTGGGAGGTGAAATTGTTCTTCATCTTCAGCTGTCTAATGGAGGCATTGCAGGTTTTGTACCAAAATAGCTTGATATTTGGAGTTACACATGATTCCCTCCATCTTGACTAGAGCTCCAGTTCCTTCCATGATGCTGCCACCACCATGCTTCAGCATGGGGATGGTGTTCTTTGGGTGATGAGCTGTCTTGTTTTGCACCATAACACATTTTGCCACATGGTTTGGGGTGATTTATTTGAGCTTGGATGTTTTTTGTTGTCTAGCCACCCTACCCCAGAGCCCAGACATGTGAAGAATATGAGAGATTGTTGTCACATGCAGAGAGTAATCAGTACTTGTCAGATATTCCTGCAGCTCCTTTAATTTTGCTGAAGGTCTCTTGGCAGCCTCCCTGGTAAGCTTTTGTCTTGTCTGTTTATAAATTTTGGAGGAACGTCCTGGTCTTGGTGATGTCACTGTGGTGCTCCGTTTTCTCCACTTGTTGATGATGGCCTTCGCAGTGCTCCATGGTACATCTAATGTTTTGGAAATTCTTTTGTACCCCTCTACTGATCGATATCTTTCCACATTGAGACCCTGTACAGGCTTTGTAAGCTCTTTGTGGACCACGGCTTCATGAGTCAGATGAAAGCAAGAAGATGTGAAGAAAATCCTACAGAAGCAGCTGGTCTTTATTTGGGGTTAATCAGAATAATTTCATTGATGACAGCTGTATGATAATTACTTTTGAACATGAGATTGAATGTGATTGATTCATTCTGAACACAGCCACATCCCCAATTATAAAAGCGTGTACATACTTATGCAGCCAGGTTATTGTAGGTTTTCTCTTTTATTCATAAAACCTTTGTTTGTTTTTCATTTGGGTGCTATATCACATTAAAGGTGGAAAAAGATCTGACATCATTTATCATGGTTTCGTTTTTTACATCACAAAACCCTGCAAATTTAATGAGGGCCGTGTACAACTTTTTAAAATAAAAATAAAGAATCACAAATTGGGAACTAAGATAGGCGATATGGTCAGTTGCACTGTGAACCCTTACTGTGAAATTGTTATAAAGTGACGTGCAGTATTTTGTGCAGGATTGTTTAGGCTGCGTTTGTGTGGCGCGTTGCAGCGAAAACAGCAACAGAAACGCACACATCTGGAGGGACCACATCTGGAGCTCGTCACGAGAATGGATCAGAGCGCACAAAACATATAGCGACTGAGTCATGGATTCGTGCATAATGCAGCGCTCTGAGAAAGGACAGCTGATTAACAAATGACAGACTGCGCCCTTGGGGATGTGTGCAGGATAAAAGCAGTAAAACTTCAGTGTTTGCGTGGGATTTTGCATGTAAAGCTGAAACGCTCACTGGCACGTGATGCTTACACAACCGACAGGTCAGTGTTCACTGGTGCGCGACAACATTTTCCCCAAAAAAAGCAGTAATAATCCCAGCCCTTGTTTTTTTTTTTTTTTTTTTAGCTCTCAGACACATCAAGCCCTTACCTTTGCGAATGAGGTCCTCGATGTCCTGGTCGAACCCGAGGCGGTGGCATTTGCTCCACAGGCCCATGTTGGTGGAGTTGTACTGGCGGCTGCACTCGTCGGCGGCGCTCATGGCGAAAAGCTGCCGTCGGTTGCGCGTCACGAGCAGCTTGCCTTCCCAGCGGTCGAGGCGCGAGCGGCTGGCGCGCAGCGGCAGGCTGTTGTTGGGGATGTAGATGAATCCCGGGTCCTTGCGGCGGCTCGAGAAGCTTCGGCACCGCTCGCGATAGCGCCTGGCGTCCGTCTCGTACCAGTGGTCGGAGCACACGGCCACGGCCAGCATGCCTAGCGCGCACAGGGACAGAGAGAGACCGGCGTAGAGCAGCAGCTTGCCGGCGGCCATGCTCCTCGCAGCTTCGTCGCGCGCTCCCTTCAGCCGCCTTCAGCACCACGAACAGCTTCGGTTGGCGTGCGCGCGCGAATCCCCGTGCTCAGCTGTGTGCATCACCTCGCGACACACAAGGCAGCGCAATCAGACCTCGAGAAACGCCGGGACGTGATAAATATCCGTCCGTGCACCGGAATTCGCTTTTATGTTTATCTTGTATGGAAGAAAAGACGCCTATAACCGGACCATCCGTAAACGGGGTGGTGGGGGAGGGGACATCCAGTACCTTTGAACGAAAAAAAACAACAAAAAAAAAAACAAAAACAACAATTATAATACAACTGTAAACCATGCACGAGAGCCTTCCATGCACTATTCCAACCCACAGGCGACACCAAAGCAAATAAATAATGATGTAGCCTGACCTAGATCCTATTTATCATTTCATTCATTTCATTCTTTATCATTTCATTCTAAATGATGCTGCACTAAATAAAGAGGAGCAGAATCGCGATGGCAAAACAAGGTCCAGAGCAAATGAATGAAATGCTGATGTGTGTATCCAGCACAAGCCTTCGCCTTCTCTCAGACATCGCATCCACTGAACCGTAGGAGTAAACAGGGTCCGAGCTGGGAGCACTTCATTTCTCACGCTTTGCTCGTGCAATCTATAAAGCTAAACTAGTACGGTGAGGAATTCTGTAGAGATGCATTGCAATTCTGTAAATAAACCTAACAGATTTGCATTCATGGAAGCTTAACTAAACCAAAGGCTGTAGGAATAGTAAAAGTATTCCTGAACACAGAGCAGTGGTGCTGTCCACACAAAGCATCCACAGGCCTTCATTTCTTATTAATCACTCAGTCGCTCCTACTCACCGTCAGAGAATAATGATGCTGAAGCTGTACAGTCCTAAATCCAGGCCATGGCGCTAAATCCCTCTCGGTTTTGTGGCCACTTCTGGTCAGAACATAGCCTCTATTCTTTACCTGTTATCCAAAGCCACCTGGAGAATGTGCGAGAAATAAGGATGCCAGTATTTACTTGGATGGTGCAGATTCGGATAATGTGGCCTCAGCGTTCTCTGCGCGCGTCTCTGTCTCCAGATCCAGCGGTGATGTCATGCTGCCAGCCGGCGACGCTCATTGTTTATTAAAGCACCTTCTTAAAGGCGCAGCGCCACCTGCAGAGGCTTGAGTCAGCGGTATGACGTCATGCGGGAGAACTTCCCGTCTCTGCGACTTCGAAGTGGTCACATGGCATCGTGATAACAACCCCACAGTATTATTGCACTCCTGCTTGTCATTAGGTTCTAGTGGAAAGCATTCTGTAGCAGCTTAAGAGTGAAAACAGCTTACTTTCATCAATAAGGCCAGGAACCTCAAAGTTTATTAAAAAAAAAACACACACACACACACACACACACACACACACACACACACAGCTTTACTCGGCTTTACTCATAAGAACAAAAGTCAGTGGTGGCTTCTCCGTATCTATCAGCAATCACCACTGTTTACAATCGTGATGAGCGGAAAAGCATCCTTGCCGGTCGGCGTGCACGAGTGAATCCTCGTGCTCAACACTATCTTTGTTTGACCTTGAGAAATGCCAGGACATGATAAATATCCACCTGTGCAATTTGCTTTTTTGTTTATCTCGCATGGAGGAAAAGGCAGCTATAACCGGACCATCCGTAAACAGGGCGATGGTGGAGGAGACATCCAGTACCTTTGACAGGAGCCTTCCGTGCACTATTCCAGCCCACAGGCGACACCAAAGCAAATAAATAACAAAGTCAGTTGTGGCTTCTCCATATATATCAGCCGTGTAACAAATGTTCATCTTCATTAAGTCAGCTATTCTAACTCTATCTGTTCTCTGTACCTTTATCTTTTCACAAATCTGTTCAAATACTAATTAAGTCATTTAACTAATTAACTAGTTTTTAAAGAAGTGCCTACTTGACAGATAAAATCCGATGTTCCATTGATTTGCTCGCCTTTCCAGCTGCTCCATAAAGTTGTTATTGCACCCAGTGGTCACTAAGCAGAACTACAACAAGCACTAATAGAGCTCCATTGGGGCAGGAATCATGCTGCCCCATGCTTACTGTGTATAAATGTTTTCAGTGGAGGAGCAGCAGACAGGACAGTTATAGAGAGGGTTGCCAGATTCAAGATTCAAGATTCAAGATTCGAAGAACTTTATTAATCCCAGGGGGAAATTGCTTTAATTTTTTAGATTGGTCTAATTTAAAAAATATTCCATGACCACAAAGATCTTACTTCATAGCAATTAACTGGAATCAAATCTAATTTCCACAAACAAATGCAAAGTATAAGTGAAGAGAGCAAATCTATGATGTATAGAACCATTCCTCTTATAAGATATATTGCACGGATTGGGAGAGGGAAAGGGAGATTATGGAGTACATAATGTCAGTGCATCAGAAATGCGTGTGCACCACAGTGACCTTGTTTCCTAAGCAATGGCTGAGAAAAAGAATTTTTGGGATGGTTTCAGGTTTTTTTGTGTGTTTTTTGAGAAGTAGTTGAGTTGGACATTTTGCTGAAACTTCCTGGCAAACACACCTGCTATGTTGAACACAGTTCAGTGCATCTGGAAGCGCTGGAAACGAGCTGCTAGTCCGTATATTGGATCCTGGACACATGAATCCATCTTGCCAGCATTTTTTTTTTTCTTTAACATCATAGTCATTTTGTTGTTGATGTGATATCAGTAAGCTCAAGGCCAGAGATACCAGAGCCAAAAAGACAAATTGAGTCACAAGTCAGAATGCTTGTTTTTGATTTCAGAAACATCCAGTCAGAGCTTGTTTTTATTTATTTAATTTTTTGTATTTTCAGTGCAGCATTTCCCATATCCATCAATAACACCACAAGGTGATAAACATAGTTGTTTCGTGCTTGGCTGGCTTTGTCCAGCGTACAGCCGGTTTATTGCACCATATGTTTATTGGACACTGTGATATGATACAGCTAAACCGATCCATTGGCCTAATCTGTCTTTTATAGAAACTATTGTACTGTCCACAGGGTATATTACTGAATAATTTATGAGAGTAGTAGCCATCTGTCAGATACCGAAATAGTGAGTCAGTGAACCAACAGAGTGGATGTTTTTAGATAAGGTCCTTCTTTAGCCTACAAGCCTGTAGCATGTTCTCTTCATAACTGAAAACAATTAAACTATTGTGAACACTGGTCACTTTAATAGGAACACCTGTAAACCTGCTCATGTGTGCAATTATCCAGTAGGCCAGTCATGTGGCAGCATCACA
>CM040992.1:19214618-19232397 GCA_022985145.1 Pangasius djambal
TTTTTTTTTCTTTGTAGAACTTTAGGATGCCAGACAATGTAATCAGAAAATGCAGTAGATACAACCAGAGCAATTTGTCTTGCGCTGTGTGAAAGTGCCTTATCTAGAACGCAGGCTTTTTTTTCTTTTTTTTTTCATTTTGTTGTCCCCAGAATTGTGTTAATAGATACATTCACTGTGAGAGAAGGCAAAACGTGATGCTCATACCAATGTGGAAAGCCATCTATCAAAAATATTTATTTAATGCCAATCTCGTTCCCATGAACAGATCCCCATCTAGTGGACAAATCAATACATGGCAAGGGTGTCATATCAGCACTCAGTATCAGGCATACCCACAGAGTCAAGCCCTAAAGCTGGCACATCTGCAGGATAAAATAAATAAGATAAAGGCTTGACTTATCTAGCAACAGGATCTTAGGTATGTTGGGGTTCACAGATCATCCAGTAACAAAAATGTATCAAACAGTGCATTCTTAATAATATAAGATATTAATAGAGAAAAAAAAAAGAAGATAATTGTATCTGCTCAGTAATTTGTAGTTGCTTTTCTAAATGTATTACAACAACAACTTGTACGTTTACTCACTTAAAATATATATATATATATTTTCTGGATACTTTGCTTTGTATTTCTGAATGCTGCCATGTTGCAGGATAGATTTACATTACATTTTAAACTAATTTGTAATTCCCATTATGTGGAGGAAGGAAGGAAGGAAGGATACAGTGTATATATATATTTTTTTCATTACAGTGTATATTGTAACAGATAAGAACGAATAATATTTTTCCTCCCTGGCACCTGTGTGAGGAAAGATGTTTCGACAGAGCATGCTAATATTAAAGTTTGGTGTGTTAATATTTGATAGGTTTTGTTTTCACGGTGGGAAAAGCCCTGATAGATGTTTTTCAAAGCGGAACCATTTTAAAGCCTGTTTCAACACGGAGCCAATACAAAGACGCGCACTATGTGAGAGCTAGGACACAAACACGCTAATTTCCCCCTTGATGTTCAGGAAACATCCACAAGATGTTAACGGAAGCTGAAAGTAGCTTTTTATATTACGATTTGATATCGTTGGTCCAAAACGTCATAATTAGAAATATGGTCGTTTTAAACATTTTAAACAGGTGATAATTATCAGCATTAGTTACGTATAAGTCACATAACATTAAAATGACACATTATTAAAAAGCTACAGATGCGGAAGTGACCAGCGCGTCGTAAACAGTAGAAGGTGCTCTTGACCAATCAGATGCCGCCGCTAGCGCATGCGCAGTTTACACAACCCCCCCCCCCCTCACACGGGAGATGCTTATAGCCTAGCATTACGTTAAAGGTTAGCTCCTTAGCACGTAGTTTGTTTAAGCGAATGTAGTCACACAGTATTATGTCTCCATTATAAACTTTTATAATCCGTTATTTGGACTTTATCTCGGAGTAAGCTGTTCCGGGGTTTATTGAACGGTAAGCCAAGTGTCGCGTGAGTGACCCTCAGACCTTGTGTCAGCTCTTAACGGTTACATCCTAAATGGCTCCGGATTGGACACATAGTGCGCGAGGCGCAGCGCAGTAGCCGGTCATTTATGCCCTATGTAGGGCGCTTGTGTAGGGAGTGAAGGGGTATTTGGAATTCAGCCTATATCATGATAGGATCCTGCGGATAATTCGCCCTTTGCTGAGCTTGTGGTTAGATATTATCATGGTTTTATTATATATTTCCTTACCTTAGTTTTATATAATTTATACTTCTTTTACTGTTTGTAATATTTTTTTTTTTTGAAAAAGTTGAGACTATTTAAATTGTGAAAAACGCTATAAAAATCAAGTGGACTTCCCTCTGCCATGTTAACCTTAAAGTGGCTCTGAAATCAGTGCTGTGTTTCAGAGCTTTCTGTGTCTTTCCCTTAGTGTTATGGGCACTAATATGACAGCATATTACCAAATACCCACACGTGTTGCAGTTTCGGAGATACTCTTGTTTTAATTTTACATTTCATCGCGTGATGACTCGTCCTGTACCAGCCTTGTGTTCGTCCAATTACATGCTCTCTATTTATAAATCCCGCCCCCAGGGGTGTGTTTTGTGCCACATGCTGCGTTCACGCCATGTCGGAATTACCGTAATTACTAGATGGCAACCCGGATGTTCTACTCAGAGCTGTTCACGTCCTCGGACTCGGAGTTAAGCGTTTCTATATACGACAAAACGAATCCGTGTGAGATGATGATGGTGGTGACTGCAAAATACATAATTACAACATTAAATCACACTTTTATGCTGTTGCTAAATATTGAAGAACACAGAAAGCGCATCAGGTAACAGAAACATGTTCATTAATAACGCACAATAAAGAGCATACCTTCAGATTCAATGACACAAACACAGCCTCGTGTGAGAAATCACTAGACAAAACCACCGTACGACAAGTAACAGTGTGTGAGCTACATTAAATGGTATGTCTTTCATTTATTTTCAGATTAATCTTGCATTTTTAAGACATTAATAATAGACGAATATACGAATTATTACACAGAAATATTAAGGGATAACTACTTAACTACTTTTACTGCTGAAGCCGCCGCCATGTTTCTGCATGACGCTGCAGCGGGAGTCGGAGCTCTCAGAAAATTCCTAGTTTACAAGTTGTAATTGTGAGGTCTGCGAGGACGTGAACGCTTTTTACAAGTCTAAGTCTTGTAATTACGGTAATTACTACATGGCATGAATGCAGCTACAGTAGCAGCTCGTCAGTAGCAAAAAGAGGTCCATCTGTGGCCATCAGGGCTTCTTTATCAGGAAAAGAATTAATATCCTTTTACATTTGAAACCAAACGCTTACATACATCTAGGCTAAAGATATTCTCTCTTTTCACAACTCCACAAATCTCCTGTCGTGTCTTGTGGTAAGTTGGGGCCTCTAGTGTGTTCACATAAGAGGTCATTTTAAAACAGTTGAGTAGAGAGAGATTTATTTCAGCTTTAATTTGCTATATCAGAATTCCAATAGGTCAAAAATCTACACACACCAAGTTGACTGTTTCTTTAAACACTCTGGAAGATTCCAGCAATTAATGTAATCACTTGTAGAAGCTTCTGATTGGATAATTGTCATAACTAAGAGTGCCTCTTGTGGCTGTATAAGGTCTTTAGAGCTTTCTTTAGAGCAAAGTCCTCAGAAAAAAGGTGAATATCCACAAGCCCAGTTCCTCCTTAGGAGCGATTTACAAACCTCTGGAGGTACCATAAGCATCTGTACGAACAATTGCATGCAAATATAAAAATCTCGGGACCACACAGAGACTGCATTGTTCAGGAACGAGGCACAAATTAACTCCCACTGATGCACAGACTTTGTTCTGAAGGGTGTCATCTGAATCCCAAGACAACAACAAATGGAACAGGTCAAGGAGTTGGAGGCATCAGGTACCAAAGTCTGTAAATCCACCATTAAGAGAGTCCTACATCATCATAGCCTGAAAAGCTGCTGTGCAAGGAAGCCTCTAGTCCAAGACTGGCATAAAAACGCAGGTGATCACTAACCCATTGAAGGGGGTTTTCTCTGGTCAGATGAAACAAATGTTTAACTGTTTGGCCCGTATGCAGCACTATGCATAGAGGAAACAGGAAGAACACCATCCCAACTGTGAAGCATGGGGGTGGCAGCATCATGCTGTGGCAGTGTTTCACTGGAGAAGAGACTGGTACATTTCAGAAAATTGATAGCATAAAATAGATAATGAGGAAGGAGAGTTTTCTAGAAATGCTGAAGCAGAATCTCAAGACAACAGCCAGAAAATTAAAAAAACGTGTTCACAGTTGGGTCTTCCAGCAGAACAGTGATCCTGAGCATACCCCCAAAGTTGTGATAAAATGGCTTAAAGTCAACAAAGTGCGAGTGTTGAAGTGAAAATCACAAAGCCCTGACCTGAATCCCGTAGAAAAAGTGTGTCTGAGCGACTGAGTTAATCCTGACTGAGTTACACCAGTTCCGTCAGGAGGAAAGAGCAAACGTTCCAGCAGAGTATCGTGAGAACCTTGTGCAAGGCTACTCCAAGTGTTTTATTCAAACTCAAGCATGTAAAAGGCAGTGTCACCTAATACAGGGTGTATGTAAACTTTTGACCCACTGAGAATCTGATATAGTAAATAAAAGCTGAAATAAATCTCTCTTAGCTATTATTTTGAAATTATGTCTAAAATAAAGTAGATTTAACACAAGAAATGTATGATAACATGAAATGTGTGCAGTTGTGAAGGCAGCATGTTGAAAACAGCCTTTCGCTAGACTCTTCACTCTTGTCCGTGTTTAGCTAGCTTACTAAGGGACTGTTAAGTGTGTTGAGATTCAGGTGTATCTCGAGTGCTACTGGCTGTTGCGTAAATCAGCTGAGCACTTCAGCTGTGACTCTGGCTTCCTGTTTTTAAATGGAAATTGGCAAACATACGGAAACAAATCATGACTTTAAAGCCATTTCGTGGAAACCCGAAGAGTAATAACAGCACAAAGAATCACGGGAGTGTCCATCAGTTTGTCTCTTCCGTGATGATCATTTAAGAGGGCTCTTTCATGCGTTTTGTTTTTAAGCGTGAAATGGCCCTAACTGTAAGTGTGCAAAACTAACACAACACGTCTTCTCTTTAGATAGTCATGGCGAATTTGTCCAGTTACGCCGTGCGCATGGCTCGCCTCAGCGCCCGCATCTTTGGTGACGTGGCGCGGCCTACAGACTCCAAATCCATGAAGGTGGTGCAGCTGTTCAAAGAGCCTCCTATGGCACAGAAGAAAGAGGTGTACGAGTGGTACCCTCAGCACAAGATCTACTATTCCCTGACCCAGAAACTCCGATACCTGGGTCTCTTCAGGTAGGTTGTGTTCTCTAAACACCCTTCGCTGGAGTACGTGACCGCGCAATTCATATGCATGTGCTTTTTGTCGCCTGCAGAGATGAGCACCAGGACTTTAAGGAGGAGATGCGGCGTCTCAGGAAGCTGCGTGGAAAAGGAAAGCCCAAAAAAGGAGAAGGAAAGAGAGCCATGAAGAAAAAGTAGACAAGAAGGTGCTGCATTTAAGGGCCACGTTTTCAGGAGTCTTGAAGAATTCCTGCATATCTCGGAGGACGTTCATGTGTTTGGATGTAGTGACTGTCCCATTCTGCTGCCACAGAGAATGCAGAGATACGAATCCTCGGCCGGCAGTGGAGAAAATTCACGTTATCGGCTTGAGTGTTACTCTTTTTTTTTTTTTTTTTTTTTTTTTTGTGGATTAAAATATTCACTTTGATATAAATCAGTCTTGAATGGTTCATTACATCCATTTCCTCAGTTTCACTCACATTTATTACAGCAATCCTGAAGTTGTGTAAGTTACAGGCTGCCAGCTTGGGTAGATTCCCTCTCAGAAATTGGCTATTTTTAGTATTGTTGTTAAAAGATATGGTCTAAATATTCGTTCATCTTTAGTAAGCGCTTCCTTGTCAGGGTTGCAATGGATCTTGTAAGAAAAAAAAAATGATGAGGTCGTCAAAGATCTCAGTGAAGAATAACTTTATTGCAGCATAGCAGTGACAAAGTACATGAAGCACTTCGGGTTCGTTGGAGTCAACGTGAACCTCAGACAATATCAGCGCCGACATTTTGTACTGCTTTTCAAACCAGTTTTTCCCCACAAGTAATGTCAATGAAGTCTCGCTCTAAATGTAAATTAAGGTTAACAGCTGAAGTGATCACTTTGCATTCTCACGTTATTGATGTAGTTACAGGTGTGACCACCCACATGGTAGGGTGATACGATTGTCTAGACAGTGTCTAGTCTTTCTGAATGATAATTACGGTCATGTACCCCTCTGTTCAGGGCTGGTTCTTGATGTCCCACTACTGCTCCTATGCTATAATTAATTGAATGTCAATTCAGGTGGTATTATCCACATATTACTGAGACCAAGATGAATTGTTCCTGTGATAATTAAGCCTTTTTGGGGGATGAACTTGTTCTAACACCTACCTCAGAGTGGGATCTGCTTAGAGGCAGTCTGTAATTTCTTAAGCATTTGATGCTCTTGGCCCAAAACAAGCATCACATCCACTCCCTTTGTACAGATCACAGCTCCCTTATTGGGCAGGTGCCCAGTGCAAAACCTTCTGCACACTGGTTGCCGCTCCATCCAATTAGGCAAAACTTATCATAGAGTTTCTCTTATAATTTGGTACTATATAAAATATTTTCTTGGGTTTGGAAGAGAGGCATTCAAGAACCATCACAACCAGTGGCAACGTCCTAAGGTGATCACTGAGTTATCTGCAATTTGGCCTCTTATCACAGAACACATACAGCATAACATAATGCACTGGCAAACAATACAAATGAAAACAGCAGTTTTGAAGGTTACATCCCAAATTAAACCCAAGTAGGCAATAGCTAAGTCTCTGTCATGCATTTGTTTTGTCAAACCATGTCCTTCTCTTCAAGACCTTGTTGTGCTTTAACAACATGACCATCTTTGCATCTATGACATTAGCATATTGTCTAGTTTTGGTAACTCAAAATCAAATTCTGGGATATTTTCCACAAAACCTAGCTGTTCCTCTGGATTGGATGAGATCGTCTCTTGGGTAACATTTCCATATGGAAAATAATAATTTCCTATAGATCATGTTGCTCTATGAGGTAGCATTGATCGGGCAAAGTGTCTGGCTACCATTGACAAGGATGGAGAAGTGATCCAGGGATGTAGTGATGCATCTTTTCTTGTCTAAAACTATTACCCTATTGAAATTATTGTGGATATGATTTAGGTTGATTTCACACAATGGTTGCTTTCCCAGTGTGTCACACTCACAGATGAAACCAAATGGGGTTTTGTCACAGCACTCTGTGTCTATGCCTCGCCATTCTCCTGATGATAACCGTGTGACAAACCTGGGTAGGTCCGTCCTTTCCTTAAGCACATTCTCCTGCAATTTTCCTAGATTGTCCACTCTTAAAAAACCCTTGTTCTTTCTGAGAAACTGGTAATGAAATGGTCAAAAGCATAGCATACATCTGTCTCATAAAACACCCAAATCTGTCATGGCTATTCCCAGCAGCACAAGCCCATGAAGTGTCTTTAGGGGTGTTGATCACAGTCTCATTCCACCACCTCACGATCTAGATTGGTGGAATTTTGTTCCCCCCTCGAGGGGAGTAAGGCAGATGTATACTTTCCATTAAAGGGTCATAATCCAAAGGGCTGTAAAACCCAGCTGGAATAGGATGTGATGAAATCCTAGCCATTTGTAGTATGTAACTGTATGGTATGGGTAATCTACGCTTACCCTGAGGTTATCTGAAGTGGAGTTAAAGCAATCTTTCAGTCCAAACCATGTCATGATAACCTCCTCTGTGAAGAGATTAGCTGTACCTTTCCAGCTCATACTACCTTTAAAATTTCTTGGTATTTAATTGAGGCAAACTGCAAAATATGCTTCTTTTTGCATATTGTTGATGGCCTTCTTGTTTGATGAGTGATGACAGGCCAGATGGTGTAAACATCCTGTACAGTCTCCTCGTCTTCCCAGAGTCCCTCTTGTAGATAAGCATCTGTTATAGGGCCCAGTAGGGCCTTAAGCTTGAGTTCATTCTTATGGACTTCTTGTGCACTAATCCAATTAGATATTCCCAGACCCGTCCTGGCAGCTCCAAGTACAATCTCCATAAACCGTAATAACTTCCGCCTGAAGGGGGTTTCCTTGGGATGATTTACATGCAGATCTTCTTTGTGGATGAGCTGGTTGCTACAGCAATGTGAGACCTCAGGAATGCTGTCGTTAAGAGCTCCTTATTCATTCTTGTCACACTCTCTCCCCGGCACTGTTCATCCATGTCTGGAGACCACACCGTCAGATTCACTAGAACTGGGACATAGATCCTTTGGATGTTGTTGATTAGCACTCCGGGATAGGGGTCTCGTCACCACACCTGATGAAGGAGCTGGTTGTTGCTCCGGGCACTCTTGCATCTTTACTGCTGTCATGAGGGCTGTTAGCATAATCCATCTCCACATCTTTATTTCTTTTGGTTAGGGGACACTAAAAAAAACACAAACAGAAAGAATTACTGACTGTTTTTAGTCTTGTGAGAGATCTTATAAACTGAGTCTCCACATCTGTCGATCACTGTATGGTCTTACCCTGTTAGCAGACCACGGGCCCTCATGGTGTTAATTCTTTACCATGACTTCATCACCAAGTTCAGATTTATGATGGTGTACATCCTGATCATAATGCATCATGTTGCATTTAGAACTGAGCCCAATTTGCTGAGCGGCTTGATACAGCGTAGGCAAAGAGTTACACAGTAATGTCAGACAGTGAAACAAACAAACAGCAGCAACAGAAAATAATGCAATAATACTATGATTAGACGGTGGACAGAACATCAAACAATAGACAGTGCAATGCTACTACAATTAGACAGTAGACAGGACATTAGACTATAGTGTGAAGATTGATGCATTCAGTGCGCAGTTTTTTTTTTTGAGGTTGGGTGGGAGCTGCTATGGTCTGGAGTGGTTAAGTATCTGGATAGAGTCCAGAAAGAAACTATGGCAGTGGCGTGTAGTGCGGGAGGAGACAGACCTGTAGCCCCTCTAGAGTGACAGTTTGACAAAGAAGCGGTTGCCTGGATGTTTGGGGTCAGCAGCAATTTTCCCAGATCTTCTCTTTGCCCTGATGGTGTACAGGTCCCTCATTTTGGTGAGTTCACAGTCAATGACGATCTCAGACAAGTGGACCATTCACTGCAGTCTGGTCTTGGAGATAGAAGAGGCAAAGGGTAACCAGACTGTGATGAAGGTGGCGAGCAAAACCCTCTATGAGGGCTGAGTAGAATCTTTTCAGGATGGGTTGAGATATTGGGCTTCCTGATCTGGGGTTGGAAGAACAGTCTTTGCTGCGCTTTCTTCAGGATGGTGGTTATGCTGTTGACCCATTTCAGTGAGTTGGTGATGCTGGTCACCAAGAATCTGAAAGACTCAACCTTGAACACAACTAAGCCAGTGCTTGTCAGGAGCTTGTGGGTGGAGGGATGCTTGCAGAAGTCAACCTGCATTTCATCCATCTTGGCACCATTATGTTATGTTACCGTGTCTTCACTTCTGTAGGTAATGTTTGAAAGGAGACCCACAACAGTTGTGTCTTCTGCATATACAGTAGCTTACATGTAGTTTGTAGTTAAACTTTGAATCACAATGTAATCTTCTGCAAGCAGCACAAAATCAACTGATCTCAGACCTGCGATTTGAGCCTCATAGCGCTGCCCTGAATTTTAATGTTGATGTATACAAATTTTGGAGTTTGTGCACTTGACAAAGTTCTGACAGTTGGGTCAAACACAATGCCATCAGGTGACACCTCTAAACAGAGGGTGTATGACAAATCTACAGGGTCAAAAAAGTAATCTGGCCAACCAGATTAGAGAGATCCCCTCTTCGGTTATTTCTGGAAACGTTCTATGTTGTTTCACCAAAAATAGCACTTGGTCTGCCCGTAGTTTTGTTTTTTTCCCACAATGTTCTGGGGATAATCTAATTTGGTTACCAAAAGGTAGTGTCTGGTTCCCCTTTTGTTATTATTTTTTTTTAAAGAACTATTTCACAAAGTTCTGGGAAAGTTCTATTTTGGTTATAAAAAAAAAAGCATCTGGTTCCCCTTTGGTTATTCAGTTTTTTTGAGAATCATTTCTCAGTGTTTTGTAAACACTGTAATTTTATTAAGAAATAATAGCATCTGGTTCCCTTTCAGTTATTTGTTTGGGAACCATTTCACACCATTCTGCGATCATTCTATTGTGGGTTTAAAAAATAGCATCTGGCTTCACTTTTTAGTTGAACTGAGAACCATTTTACAGTGTTCTGGCAATGTTCTGTTGTGGGTAACAAAAATAGCATCTGGGTCTCCTTTGGTTATTTATTTGTTTTTTTGGGAGAAACATTTGGCAGCTTTCTGTGAATGTTCCAGGATGTTTAACAGAGTCAGTGCTGTCCCTGAAACCTTGTGGGAACTTCAGAACCCAGGGTTCTCTTACGCTCCTGTCACAAGCGACAAGGAACGAGCACAAATAGTTGCTTTTACACACTATATATAATTTTGTGTGTGTATGTGTGTGTACAAACTTCCGGGAGGGTTCCTGTAGCCAGGCTTTAGTTGTGTTATCACACTGCACTGTATGTCTCTATCTCAGAGCACTTCCTCAGTCTGTAATGTAAGTGGAAGTGCTGTAGCTGGTTATATTAAGGGGTAAAATCGGCCCGTTTTCCAGCGTCACTTCTCTTTTCTTGACACTGTCTCCCCCTCCCGACTCACTCTCTCCTTCGCCTCCTCTCTTTTTTTTTTTTTTTTTTTTTTTTTTTTTTTTTTTTTTTTTTTTTTTTTTTTTTTTTTTTTTTATACCTCTCCCCACTCGGTGTCTCGTAGTTTAAAATGGCGGCGTTGAGCAGCGCCGAGTCCCCACCGGCCGTCTTTAACGGAGAACCGATGGCGCACGACGCGGAGCGGGAGCCGGGGACGGGGCTGGGGCCGAGGCCGGGGCTGGAGGCGCTGAGCGCGGGGTTCAGCTCGGTGTGCACGGCGTGTTCCGCGTCCTCTGAGGCCGAGCATCGCCACGACATTCCCGAGGAGGTAGGAGCGCTTTGAGGAGGGGGAGAGCTGCCTGGATGGAGGAGACCTTCAGGAAACACCGGCTCTAATATGGATCGCGGGGGATGTGGAGCACAGGAGGGGGGCTAGATGATGCACATATATACATTCTCTCTCTCTCTCTCTCTCTCTCTCTGTGCCTCTCTCTCTCTCTCTCTCTCTCACACACACACACACACACGGTTTGATTAAAATTTGTTGTCGCACGCGCACGGGTCATTGTGTGTGTGTGTGTGCGCGCGCGCGCGCGTGTGCGTGTGTGGAGCTGGCCAGGTGCATCATTGTAGCTGTGGAGATGTTCTCCAGCTGTAGACAGGTTCTCCGTGTTGTCTGGCGGCAGTTGCGCGAGCCCGGGGTTGTGCCAGGGGCCTGGCCGCCTCTCACCCGCCTGCACGCGCGTTATTTTCTCCGTGAGTCCACTGCAGCTGTAGCTGTGCTTGTTAGCATCAGTGCTAGCGCTCGAGATCCACCGAAACACATCCTCCTAGTTAAAGCGGTATGTGAGGCAGCTCTCTCCGCCGTGAACTGCTCAAAACTGCAGTCTGTCCTCAAGCTCTGCGGCCAGAAGCCCAGTTCCTGACTTGTGTAGCTTCATAAAGTGTTCCTTCTGTTTCAGGGACTGTTTTAAACATGTTTATTCCAAACCCTTAATATTTAGCTAGTGCTGCTTGCAGGAAAATAATCATTTGTAGCCAGTGCTGGCCTTCATTTGCCATGAAGTAAGAGTGTGTGTGTGTGTGTGTGTGTGCGCGCTACATCATTACAAGTGCCTGTGTGTGTATCAGTTTTGTATCTGCTGGTACACACACATGCTACTAGTGCAGTGTTCTTGTTAACATTGTTGGAGGAAATGTCCACTCTGGAACATGTGAAGTATGTTTATATCGAAGTGTTCGTGTAGCAGTTCTGGTGTTGATGTGTTGGTTGCTGCTGTAATTTTTGTTATTCCTGGGAGAAGCTAGTGGTGTTGTGTTGTGCAGTTACAGTGGTGTTTAACAGGAAAAACAAATTCAGTGATCCCAAACATGAGTGATAACAGTCAGGTTTTGCGTTCGCTCCTAAAGACAGGAAAGCAAGAGCTGCTTTTCTCACTCCTCATTTTCCCGTGGCATTCAGTGTCTGTCTTATTAGTGAGAAATGCAGTGTAGAAGTAGTGGAGACGGCTAACGCTGGACTCAAAGATCCAGAAAGCACTGCAGACGAAGTGGCACTGAGACCTGCCTCGGCTAGTTAGCGATCGACAGGATGATGACGTTGACGAATAGTTAGTATTAACATGAAAGCTGAAGGTTTGGAACCTCATCTGTTTGAGCAGAATGAACAGATGATGAGGTGAGAGAGCTGGAAGGAATAAAGCTCTGCTGCATCACTGGCTTTATGTAGAGATGGAGCAAGGACTAAATCCTACAGCACCAGTATCAGCAGGTAGTCAAACAGCATTGTTGGTAATGTAGGAAAAGTAAAAAAGAAGATCTTGGACACCACTGATGATCCCATGTTAAATATAAAGATTAATTTTGCAAGTGATTCAGGGTGGATTTGTTCTGTTAAGACAGCTGATTTGCTCAAACAAGGACTATGTGCAATATGTGCATTTCTCAATGATACATTACTTGAGTAGCAATGTGCAATATTTTAGGATCTGTTATAAGTGTTTCCTTTTTTGTGGATGTGTTTGTGGGCACTCAACTGTCACATACCGTCTTGTCACAAAATAGTCCTGATAATCTAATTAGCTTGTATGGAAGTACACCAGGACTTAATTTAGTCCCTGCTTTTTGTTGCCTATTTTTATGGCCCAGCTCGCCCGGGTTTTGCTTGATTCTAGACCTCTCTCATGTGTTTGCAAATAGTGCAAGTGGATTTGGTCACAACTGCTTTCGCAATATCGCTCTTGCTGCTCAGCTTGTGTGGTCTGCTGTCAAAAGAAAAACGTATCTTTCTAGTCATATAATGCCGTGTAAATAAAGGTGACCATTACAGTCAGGTTTAAGACTCGCTTAGAAGAAACAGGATGGCGTTTTATATTCGTGATTTGACAGAGCCAGTTCATCTAGACAGATTGTGATCAAGTACTGACTTGAACAGGACAACGGTAAGAATGTGAGACGAAACTGGCTTTTAATCAAAAGTATTACATGTTGAATAAACAAAGCTAGGCTGAGTCTAGCTTAGAGTCTTTAGACAGGCTGGTTCATTAGGCCCAACCTCTGCTAAAGTGTTTTACTTGTAAAGCGCTGTCATGTTTTAAGACTTTCTCTGAGCTGGTATTTGGCTTTTACTTGCTGCTAAATTTTTGTCTTGTAATTGTTGCCTCAGCATGCAGAGAGTCGTTAACTGGATGTGATGAATGCACAGTTGTATTAAAGCAATATTTAGTGCTAGTAAGCAGAATTAATTCAATCATTAAAACGCACCATCGTAATCATTATTTTTTTTTTAATAAAAGTTGGCTTCTCTAGACTCAGGAACCTTGTAGTCATCTCAAACGTAACCATTTTTATATTCAGTCATATAAAGTTGATAATGTAGTTGTTTTCCCAGTTATATTCGGTCATTGCATTGTATTTAACATTATAGCTGAAGACATCCATATACTTGATTTTATTAAATCCTGATCACAGAAGCAGTATATATGATTGTATAGTATGAGCAGTTCATTTAGGGCATGCCAGCTGTCTCTTGTGACTGACTGGTCCCTAAACTGCTCCCTTTGACAGCCCTGTCTCCACTGCAGAGCTGCTGTTGTCTTGTTAGATTCCAAGTTTCAGAGCTCAGCTCCCACTTGGCTGGGGATTCTGGAAGGTCCTGCAGCACTAAACTAATCGCCAGGGCCATGTTTCCTCTGTGTAGGGCCAATATCAGCTTTTAAACCATGATGAAGTGTGTGGTTTGTAGTTTGGAAGACTTGACACAAAGCAAGCGCAATAGAATCCATAAAATACTTAGAAACCTGGTTTCTCATTTTTGCAGATATGGAATATCAAACAGATGATTAAGCTGACTCAAGAGCACATAGAGGCACTTCTGGACAAGTTTGGTGGTGAACACAACCCTCCATCCATATACCTGGAGGTGAGTTGCCTGGATATGAAAAATATTCATTACTTCCAGAGCAGTAATTTGTCTTGTGTAAGACCTGTACTTTAAGATCTTTGATCAACATACAGTCGTTAGCCATACACTCAGAACATCTCTTGCAATTTTAAGCTTTTTTTATGAAGAACAGCATCATATTTTTCCATTTAACTCACTTTGAATCATGATGCATTTTGTACACTTTTACTGGTGGAATTCAAGGTGCTGATGTATTCCTTCTTTCTCCCAGGCTTACGAAGAGTACACCAGTAAACTCGATGCTTTACAGCAGAGGGAGCAGCAGCTGCTGGAGGCCATTGGGAATGGCACAGAGTTCTGCTCCTCCCCCACTCCAGCACCGCTGGAGGTCAGGTTGGGGGTGACCCAGAGTGTCGCTGCAACCCCCAACACCTTGGCGGTATTGCAGACCCCGACGGACGCCACCCGCACGAACCCACGTTCGCCCCAGAAACCCATCGTCAGAGTCTTTCTGCCCAATAAACAGAGGACGGTGGTGAGTTTTTAGCTGCTCAGTAACTGATTCTGCTAACTGGAGTTAAAAATTGCTCAATGGGGCAGAAAAAGTGTTCACTCCATTGCCAAGAGGTTGCGAGTTCAAATCCTGACAATGCCATAGCCAGGAGTCAAGAGAGCAAAACTGGCTGTGTTCTCAGGGTGGGAGGGATGGTATACGCTCACTCTCATCCTTGTCAATCAGAGTGACACTGTGGAGGTTGGCTTTGCATGTCTCTGAGGAAGTACATGTTTGCCCCATCCTCTCCGGCTGGTAGCTGTTGAGTGTGAGGGCAGAGTTAGTGGGTGGGAAATGACAAAACCAAAATGGGGGGGGGAAATCCAAAAAATATTTGCTTTGTTAGACCTGAAGTATGTTTTATGCTCGTGTCATAGCAGTAAGTCTGGGATGTGGTGAGGTGGACAAATCAGTAGCTCAGGCAACTGGGCCAAGCAGATTTCATAACATTTTTGGGCTGATAATTTTTAGTCGTAGTACCCCAGTGGAAGCCAGAAAGAAAAGAAAAGAATGTACTCCCTATTGACTTTTCCAAACTGAAAATTTTCATTTGGTATGTATGTTTAAATGAAATAATCTTCACAGACCGTGATGCTGTAACTGTAACTCATGATTCTGTGTCCCACCACCTGCTGTACCACACACATTTTCGGAGGTGCGATCTGGTTGACGGTGGAACAGTTTTACTAGATATATTAATAAGTCTAACGATAATGATGTGTCCACCCCTGTGTAATCAAGAATCAAGGAATAGGAGCTTTGTGGATTCATTTTCTTCTACCAGATTGTAGAGCAGTGTGAGTCCACAGTCACTGAGCAAATGTAGGTGACCTCTTTTATTTGGAGGAGCTTCTCGGCATGACTCTTTTGGGTTAGAGCAGAGAAACTGAGACTTAAAAAGGTTTTGAGAAAATTCCTGATCTTGTGATTTCTTGTGTGTGTTTAGGTTCCAGCACGTTGTGGGATGACCGTAAGGGACTCATTAAAGAAGGCTCTGATGATGCGAGGTCTGATCCCAGAATGCTGTGCTGTCTACAGGATTCAGGATGGGTAAATGCACAGAGCATCACATTATTTTTATATATATACACACACACACACACACACACACACACACACACAGTGGTGCTTGGTGCATAAATATGACCTAAAACATCATCAGATTTTCACACAAGTCCTGAAAGTAGCCAAAGAGAACCAAATTAAACAAATAAGACAAAATATTATTCTTGGTCATTTATTTATGGTGGAAAGTGATCCAATATTACATATCTATGAGTGGCAAATGTATGTGAACCTCAAGGATTAGCAGTTAATTTGAAGGTGAAAGATGTTTTCAATCAGTGGGATGACAATCAGGTGTGAGTGAGCTCCCTGTTTTATTTAAAGAATAGGGATCTATCAAAGTCTCATCTTCACAACACATGTTTGTGGAAATATATCATGGCTTGAACAAAGGAGATTTCTGAGGACCTCAGAAAAAGAGTTGTTGATGCTCATCAGGCTGGGAAAGGTTATAAAACCATTTCTAAAGTGTTTGGACTCCACCAATCCACAGTCAGACAGATTGTGTACAAATGGAGGAAATTGAAGACCATTGTTCCCCTCCCCAGGAGTGTTCGACCAGCAAGGATCACTCCAAGAGCAAAATAGTCCGCAAGGTCACAAAGGAACCCAGGGTAACTTCTAAGCAACTAAAGGCCTCTCTCACATTGGATAATGTTAATGTTCATGAATCCACCATCAGGAGAACACTGAACAGTGGTACGCATGGCAGGGTTGCAAGGAGAAAGCCACTGCTCTCCAAAAAAAGCATTGCTGCCCGTCTTCAGTTTGCTACAGACCACATGGACAAGCCAGAAGGCTATTGGGAAAAGGTTTTGTGGATGGATGAGACAAAAATAGAACTTTTTGGGTTAAATGAGAAGCGGTATGTTTGGAGAAAGGAAAATACGGCATTCAAGCATAATAACCTTATCTCGTCTGTGAAACATGGTGGTGGTAGTATCATGATTTGGGGCTATTTTGCTGCATCTGGGCCAGGACAGCTTGCCATCATTGATGGAGCAATGGATTCTGAATTATACCAGCGAATTTTAAAGGAAAATCTCCTCAATTAATAAATGGCCAAGAATAATATTTTTTTGTCTCATTTCTCTCATAATTCTTAATTGGGTTCTCTTTATCTACTTTCAGGACTTTTGTGAAAACCTGATGATGTTTTAGGCTATATTTATATGGAAACAGAATTCTAAAGGGTTCACAAACTTTCAAGCACCCATGTGTGCATGAATATATACATATATACATATATATATATGTATATGTATATTCATGCCCACATGGGTGCTTGAAAGTTTGTGAACCCTTTAGAATTCTCTATGTTTCCATATATATATGTATGTATGTATGTATGTATGTATGTATAATTACACACACACTCCCTGTGCAAAAAAATTAGCCAAGCCCAAAATGGCTATCTAATGGTTATCTAATGCAGGTTTTGTGTCTAGAAGAAATGTTGTTAAAAAGCCATGGCTGTCTCAGAAAAGCATCAAAGACAGAATGAAGTTTTTGGCAGAATATGGAAAGTTTGATTCAGAGTGGTTCAGTGCAGTGATGAATCACGATTTGAGTTGCATGGTGATGCTCCAGAGAGGTTTCTTCGAAGATATACAGTTAGGTCCGGAAGTATTTGGACAATGACAGAGTTTTTGTGATTTTGCCTTTATACACCACCACAATGGATTTGAAATAAAACAATCAAGATGGGATCGAAGTGTAGACTTTCAGCTTTATTTTAAGAGGTTCCACAAAATATGGCATTTACCATTTAGGAATTACAGCCATTTTCAGGGGCTAAAAGGTATTCGGACAATTGACTGACAAGAAGTTAACTGACCAGGTGCGGTCCATTCCCTCGTTACTTCAAGACAAATGAAGCAGATAAAAGGTCTGGAGTTGATATCAGGTATTGAGTTGGCATTTTGCAGCTGTTTGACTGGAGCTACCAATATGAAGTCCAAGGAGATCTCAATGCAAGTGAAGGAGGCCATCATTAGGCTGAAAAAACAACATAAATCTATAAGAGAGACAGCAAAAACCTTAGGTGTGGCCACATCAACAATTTGGTACATTCTTAAAAAGAAAGAAAGCACTGGTGAGCTCAGCATCAAAAGGCCTGGAAGACCACCGAAGACAACTAAAGTGGATGATCGCAGAATCCTTTCCTTGCTGAAGAGAAACCCCTTCACAACATCAACAGAAGTCAGGAATACTCTGGAGAAGGTAGGCGTATCATTGTCAAAATCTACAATCAAGAGACGCCTTCATGAATGTAAATACAGAGGGTTTACAACAAGGTGCAAACCACTGGGAACATTCAAGAACAGGAAAGCCAGATTAGACTTTGCCAGAAAACATCTAAAAAAGCCTCCCATGTTCTGGAATAAGATTCTTTGGACTGATGAAACCAAGATTAACTTGTACC
>CM040992.1:19232497-19268863 GCA_022985145.1 Pangasius djambal
ACGCACACGCACCCGGCCATCCACATGATGTAAAAGAAAATGTAATTCATAAGACCAGGCCACCTTCTTCCATTGCTCCATGGTCCAGTTCTGATGCTCACGTGCCCATTGTAGGTGCTTTCGGTGGTGTACAGGGTCAGCATGGGCACTCTGACCGGTCTGCAGCTACGCAGCCCCATATGCAGCAAGCTGCGATGCTCTGTGTGTCTGACACCTTTCTATCAGAGCCAGCATTCACTTTTTCGGCAGTTTGTGCTACAGTAGCTCTTCTGTGGGATCAGACCAGATGGACTAGCCTTCACTCCCCACACGCATCAGTGAGCCTTGGGTGCCATGACCCTGTCACCGGTTCACCGGTTGTCCTTCCTTGGACCACTTTTGGTAGGTACTAGCCACTGAATACCAGGAACACCCCACAAGACCTGCTGTTTTGGAGATGCTCTGACCCAGTCGTCCAGCCATCACAGTTTGGCCCTTGTCAAAGTCACTCAGATCCTTACGCTTGCCCATTTTTCCTGCTTCCAACACATCAACTTTGAGAACTGACTGTTCACTTGCTGTCTAATATATCCCACCCCTTGACAGGTGCCACTGTAACGATGTTATGTCAGTGTTATTCACATTTCATGTTATGGCTGATTGGTGTATATAATGAGCATTATGCTAGGTCACAACATGTACCAGCAAAAACAATACATATTGAACATGCATATAATGTACAACCTAAGTCGTCAAACTTGCCAGTGTGGTTTGACTTTACATTAGACGCAGAGTTAATCGGGGTGGGGTGCTAATATTTAACATGGTATTTAAGAGTTTTGCAAATGACTCATTTTCACCACTCCAGCCAAGGTGACAAGGAGTTACCCATAACCCTTCTTTGCCCTCATCAGAGAGAAGAAGCCCATTGGCTGGGATACAGACATTTCTTGGTTAACTGGGGAGGAGCTTCACGTTGAGGTTTTAGAGAATGTTCCCCTGACAACCCATAATTTTGTGAGTATCATGAAATTGTTCCAATATTGTATTGAAGAAAGTACAACATTTGAGCAAAATGAGAATCATTCCAATTTGTTTTCTTATTTGTGTATTATTTATTTAGTATAAATAAGCGGTATATCCTGGTAGACTGTGGGTCGCATGTGCAGCTCACCGTGACCACGGCAGTGTTTGTGTTTAGTGACATGAAGTAATACTTGCACCATATAAACACTTGCACATAATCTTCCGCAGATGTTTTTAAAACATCTCACCTATTGGTTGTAGTAGTTGAATGTAATATTTTAAATACTAAACATTAGCAATGTTAGGCTCAGAATAAATGCATGAATGTGTTGCCACTGGTGGGGAATCCTGGGTGTGATGGGTCTAGCTTAAACGGACAGATAATTAAGCTCCATAAAAGGAAAGCTGTAACTTAATGCACTTTAAAACAGACATCTAATTTTACCCTGCCAGCTAATTTTTTTTTTTCACCAATATCCCAGTTGATTATGTTTAATTATTTGAAAAAATGTGATCCCTGGGATGGATGTCTCTTCTTCTTTATAAATAAAAAAAAATGAAAAGGTATTGTGTGTGCTTGTCAAATATGCAATATACTGTATATAAATTTCCATGTGTGAAACTTTGTAAATTAGTTTGAGAATGTATTTCATTTCATTTCCGTTTAACTGAGAATATATTTTTAAACAGAGCCAGCAAAGTATTTCAGTGGCCTAAACCAAACTCTTCTGTAGCAGAGCTAATGAACGTATACAAAAAAAACTAACCACAGTTGAGTGACTCTGCTTTTCTGAACATGAACCAACACGGCTTCTGTAGCAAGTCCTCTGTTGGGGTTTATCCAAACACATGCATTTATACAAATTATTTAGCTGAAGGCAGCTCATCGGACCAAAGACTTGCTACAGGCGTAGAAACCTTGTCAGAAAGGGATCATTTTACACAGATTACACAGACCTTATTTTGATTAGTGAACTGACACTATGGTTTGTTCAAAAACAGAGGAGGTGATGAAAACAGACTGTTTAAAGATAAATAGAGAGAGAAGTAGGTGTGGTGATTAAAACTTGAAACAAGGAGGAACATGTCTCATCTGTTAAAATTCCATGGCACTGGTCAAAAGTGGTAACATGGAGCATCACACCAAAACAAAACAGAACCACTTCACATAATGTCATATCTATAGCCAAAACACAAATGGTTCAGCATTGAAAGGTAACTTTTTTTCTCCATTTACCATATTGTTTGCTTATCTGGACCTTTGTAAGCAAGGAATTTTAGGTAACTGGACCTTTACAATTTTTGTTGAATAGATGTTGAATTTATAGTTGGCAAACATCTAAAGGAAAGCAAATGAATTTTGTAATTTTGTGGAGAAGGCATGTTCCACAAAACACACATGTATTAAAAGTTCCTGCTTTATCTGCTGCACAACTGCATGTTTTAGCAGAGCAGTTTCTAAAGCTTCATTTGTGGTGGGTTAGTATGGTTTCTCCTGAGGTGACTGTCTCATGGTCATAGGTTTGGGATCTATTTATAGCATTAAAATGGTTTTTGATTACTCCGAGACAAAAAATGAGTAGTCATAGGACTAACGCACCAAGTTTCTACTACTTTTAAGAGTGTGTGGGGTTTTTTTTTAATTAAAATGATTACACTCCTGAACCCTAACCTTATGCTGCTGTTGGCAGGTGAGGAAGACTTTCTTCACTTTGGCCTTCTGCGATTTCTGCCGGAAGCTGCTTTTCCAGGGCTTCCGGTGCCAGACGTGTGGCTACAAATTCCACCAGCGCTGCAGCACTGAGGTGCCGCTCATGTGTGTCAACTACGACCAGCTGGAGTGAGTGCTAATGGGAAACATAGTGGGACTGAAGCTTGTCATTCTTTCAGTGCAGGCTGATGATAAAATTCCAATAGGGACTATTGGACAGGACCTGACTGTACTGAGTGTAGAGTTGTTAAAGTGTTGTGTAACAGGTTTTGTTCCCTTTCTCTCTCTCTCTCTAGTTTATTATTGACATCCAAGTTTCTGGTGCACCACCCAATCACCCAGGAGGAGGTGTCATCAGAGGGCACCACCCCAGTGTCAGAGGTCTGTCCATCTATCCCACCATCTGACTCCACGGGGTAAGACTAGTTGTTTTGCATGAGGTGTGATGATAATCAGCGATCATAATTAAGATAGCACAGTTATCACACACGTTGTGTCTGTTTCCTCCAGGTCGCTGTGCCATCCAACCGTGTCCCCGTCCAAATCCATTCCCATCCCGCAAAGTTTCCGGCCAGGAGAGGAAGACCACCGTAATCAGTTTGGCCAGAGAGACCGCTCTTCCTCAGCCCCCAACGTCCATATCAACACAATCGAACCAGTCAACATTGATGTCAGTAAAAACACAGGATTTTTTTTATTTTTTATTATTATTATTATAATTTTTTTCAAGTTGTGTTAATATAGTCCAATATGTTCATTTTCACTTCCTGTTTTAGGACTTGATTCGTGATCAAGGTTTACAGAGGTCTGATGGAGGTATGAGTTTCACAACACCCACACACACCCACCCACATACACACTGAACAGTTTTAACTCATCTTGCATCTTTGTTCCATCTCTGCACGAATCTCTTCAGATAGTTCAACTAAGAGCACAGGATGAACACAGCTTGGTTTATTAGTTAAAGCATAATATCTGGCATCTGGGGCCAGTGATCCTGTGTGTGTATCTTCCCCATACAGCCTACTGCTTGAGGAGATGCTGAACACAGACCTCCTGTCTTCTACACTTGTCCCATTCAAATTGTATTTTGAACTTTTTTTAAAGCAGCAAGGCCATGCTGTGGATGTTAGAGGTATTTGAGTATTTACCATTCGTGAAAAGTGCATCCCACAATTCTGAAAAGTCAAGGTCTAAACTGGGATTATCGATTTCATTCTCGAAGGGTGGTGTGTCTATGGGTTTTAATTTCAACCCCCCAAATTAGAGACAGACCTAATAGTCATTTGGAGGCTTAGATGTGGCTCCTAGTTGGCTAGAATGAAAGCCACACTGGTCAATTGTGGATAAGATTGGACACCTCTAGCCTAGACAGACTTCAGTCCTACCGTAATACCTAGTGTTGAATGTGGATTGGCTGTGGAGCATATTGTTTCTATTTAGACTGTTTTTGCGGAATAGGCGAGTAGCTGCTGTATTACGCCCCACATCTCATAAACTGTACTTCACACACACTTTAATATTTGCAGGTATGTCTCTCACACTTACATTCTCTCAGGCTTCCTCTCGCTCTTTGTTGTTTCTCATTAACATAACCACATTTCAGGCTCCACCACTGGACTCTCGGCTACGCCCCCTGCCTCCCTACCTGGTTCCCTGACCAACGTGAAGGTGCCACAGAAGTCGCCGTGCCAACAGCGGGAGCGCAAGTCGTCATCCTCATCTGAGGACCGCAATAAAATGGTGAGGAGATGCTGCTGTGATCACACATCCACCTAAACCAGGATCAGTTTGATCTTGGCAGGTTATGTGGAGGTTGTGTAGAGCTGAACCCCCATGCTTTTGGAATGTATTTTGTAATTAATTTCTTGGGATTGCGGTGATGTGTGGTAGAAAACATTGGGCCGACGGGACTCCAGTGATGACTGGGAGATTCCAGAGGGACAGATCACTCTGGGCCAGCGGATAGGATCTGGATCTTTTGGAACTGTCTACAAGGGAAAGTGGCATGGTATGTGTTTAAAAAAAAAAAACTTCTCTATTGGAGCTATATTTGCATAAACCGGTACATGATGAGTGAAGTGATAGTACAGTGGTGCAGCAGGTAGCGTTCACACCTCACAGCTTCAGGGTCCCCAGTCCAGCTCTCAGGTCAGGTTACTGGCGTGTGGAGTTTCGGATGTTCCCTCATGCCCGCTTGGGTGTCCTCCCAAAAACATGTTAGTAGATGGATTGGCTATGCTAAATTGCCTGTAAGTGTGAATGAATGTGTGTGTGCGCGCGTGGTGCCCTGTGACGGACTGGTCCCATCCAGGGTCCCGCCTCACGCTCAGTGTTCCTGGGATCCAACCCCAACCTGACCAGGATAAAGCTCTTACTGAAGATGAATGAAGCGAAAGCTGACCTCTGTTGTCATGCAGTAACTGTTAGATATCCCCTTTTACCTCTTAAACATTCTGGTGAAGCAGGTAGAGATTTATTTGAGATGTGTTATACCTGAGATGTCATTTGTAAATCTAAGGGTGGTAATTAACACACTTCCATAACAAAAAAAGTAAACCTTTTACCTAAATTAAATATGCTTGGTGGCAACAATAACCCAAAATTGGAGCCTTTCCTCATGAACAGCTGCTAGACAAATTCATGTGAAGCTTGTGTGCACTGTACATGTGGACTCTGGGGTGTAGTTCTGTAATTTTGCTGCTCAAGCTTGTTTTTTTTGTTTTTTTTTAATTCTTTGCCCACAGGTGATGTGGCAGTCAAGATGTTGAATGTCACTGCTCCCACTCCTCAACAACTACAGGCCTTTAAGAATGAAGTAGGGGTTCTCAGGTAAGGCCTGTTTGCTCTCATGCCAAATGAATGCCCGATCTTCGTAACACTTCTCCAAGATATAATTCATGCATGGAGCAGAGCAGGTGCGGGTTGCGGGTCTTGCTCATGGACCCAGCAGTGACTCATAATCTAGTTATGGAGCTTAAACCCTGAGCCTCCACTGTCCTCCGTATATTATCACAGCAGTAATTGGCAAATATCCTAACCATCCTCTCTTCTGTTTGAATGATCATTATACTAGGCTTGTTATGATGTCACTGTTTCAAGGTTTTTAATATCATATAATCTGGTAGTTAAATGTATTTAAAATACTGATTAAAAGGCTTTTTGTGTGTTATCATCAACACATGATTTAAGTTTACAGAACATTAAACAGTGTTTGTAGCAGCGTACAAGTATCGCAGAAATTACAAGTAATACTTAATTCACTGGCTGTCCTACAAACCACATGCTCAGGGTGCAAATTTCACCTTAACCGAGGTTGCAAGGTATTCAACTGAGTTTTAATATATTGGTTAAATGGCAGAAGAATGGATCATCCTAAAACATAATATTGAGAGCTATCCTTTCTCCCATCAGTAGCACCATCTCTGGACTTCATCAGAAATGCTGACTAAGCACAGAAATGTCAGTGTACGTAAATATCTGCGCCACAGCCTTGCTTAATCAAGAAGCAGGAATATTTGCGCAGGTTTTTTTTTTTATTCAAAGATAACATGCTCTGTAGAATATTGCACTTAACCTTCACCCAAAATGCGTTTCACAAATGCATTCCATATTGAATGAAGCACAGTTCTATTTAATGAAATGCATTTGTGTGTACTGATGTGAATATATTTTATTTAGGAAGCAAGTAGTTAAGTAAAGGCATTGTCTACAAACTCCGTCAAGACTTTGACCATTTGCCACAACAGATAACATTAAGGCAGTCTGCAGAGACCAGATTCTACAAAATTCTTTTTTTTTTTTTTTCCCCTAGCATCTAGCTGATGTATCAGTGACTCCTCTACACAATCTGTAAAAATCTGTTAAAAGACATCACCTGTATTTTGTGTTGTGGTTGCCACACCATGCATACGTCTTTTTATCTGTCCATTTTGCTTTCAGGAAAACTCGACATGTCAATATTCTGCTCTTCATGGGCTACACCACCAAGCCACAGCTGGCCATCGTGACACAGTGGTGTGAAGGCTCAAGCCTCTACCACCACTTGCACATTATCGAGACCAAGTTTGAGATGATCAAACTAATCGACATCGCCCGCCAGACGGCCCAGGGCATGGAGTGAGTTGTTGGAATGGGCATGACGTGCTCAATGCTAATGTATAGCGGGATCCGTTACAGATAACTTCTAATATTAGTGAATTTGAACAGTGAATTAATTAGTGAATTAATATTAGTGCGCTTTATACAGTTATAACTGTAGTTCTGTTTTTTTTCCAGCTATCTACATGCCAAGTCCATTATTCACAGAGACCTGAAGAGCAACAGTATCCTTTCTGGACAGCAGGCCTGAAACTTATTGCACCACAGCAGTGCTGACGTTTCGATTCTGGTTGATTAGAAGACGTTGATTAGTTTTCTGTAATAGCAGCTCTGACAGTAGCTCCAGGCAAAGTTTATTTAGCATTTAGCAACTCTCTAGAGTTGGTGCTTTGTGACAGTAAGTTTTCCACCACAGGAGAGTGTTCAGGACAGAGGACTTTGCTCTTTCTGATATCATGGCAACATGACGAAAAGAAGAAGTTGGTCAGGGAACAACTGTTTATCTGCTATAACACGTGAAAAGTGGAACTAATACCTTTTAGGCATCTTTATTGTAACTGTAGTTGGACAAAAAGTATGACCTTTCATTCTGTAATTAATTAAAAAATATATATATTTTTTGGCATATCGGAATAAAGCACTATAGGGGCGTGTTATACAAAAATAATCTTCAGCTGATGCACATGAAGCAGTGTATGCTGTAACTACTTGCATGACCAGGAGGAAACGGTCATCTGTGTTTTGGAATTTGTGAAGATGAACCTTAACCTCACGTCTTAACAGATATCTTCTTGCATGAGGATCTGACGGTTAAGATTGGTGATTTCGGTCTGGCTACAGTGAAGTCACGCTGGAGTGGATCACACCAGTTTGAGCAGCTGTCAGGCTCAATCCTGTGGATGGTAAGTGTGCTGTTTTTTTTTCTTTTTTTTCTTTTCTTTTCTTTTCTTTTCTTTTCTTTTCCCCTGTACTGACAGGTTCAGACGCCACGCCTCTTTTTATTAAAACTGACAGAAATGAATGCAGTAACATTTTCTAAATGTTAGAACACTAGTAATAAAAAGAGGTTCAGTGATTCAGTCATGGTTTCCTCACAAGGTTTTCCTGATACACACCATTTGTGTGTATTGTTGACACTGAGTCTTATTTCGAACCCTAGCGCTTTAGCTAGGTGTAAAGACGCATAGAAGCATAGAATTTGGTAGCAGGTGTGCTGATGATGTTGTTGTTATTCTATGTCAGGCTCCTGAGGTGATCCGACTGCAGGATAAGAACCCATACAGCTTTCAGTCAGATGTGTACGCTTTTGGTATCGTCCTGTATGAGCTTATGTCGGGGGCGTTGCCTTACTCCAACATCAACAACCGAGACCAGGTAAATATACTACAAAAAAAATCTAGCTTTTTTTTTTCTCCCGTTGTTACACCAGCATGTGCAACGGACAATATACATACAGTATGTACACCCGAAGCTACTGCCGAGTGCTGCTTTTTAATACGTCCCTCCTGCTGTAGATCATCTTCATGGTGGGCCGAGGTTACCTCTCCCCGGACCTGAGCAAAGTGCGCAGCAACTGCCCCAAAGCCATGAAGAGACTCATGGCTGACTGCTTGAAGAAGAAAAGAGAGGAGCGACCTCTGTTCCCTCAGGTAACCTTGCAGAGCTTTGCAGTGAGTTTTCTAAATTTTGTTTATCAAATTAGATGAGAACAACTGGTGGCTCTTTGTCGGTATGAGTTCAGGACAACCCCAGCACTGAACGGGTTTATTTTTCTTCAGCTCCTGTTCCTGTGAAACAAGTTAATAGTTAATAATTAGTTAACAATCAGTTAATAATCCAGTCTGTTAGCTGATTAAGATAAATTGGAGTGAACGACAGGGAGCTCATGGCACCAGTTTATTAGCCGCAGTTTCACTGGCTACCACAAGATGGCAGCAGAGTGCATCAGATCAGTGGCGTTGTCGAAACACTGCTTTTCCATGTTCCATCTATTTAATCCACAAAAATCTCACCTGTTTAAAATTACAGTTCTCAAATCTGCTTGGTCAGAAGATGTCAATTAGAGACTTTTATAGCAAACACTCTTCATAATCTAAGACTATAAATAAATAGATAAGAAAAATGTATGAATATTTGAATTGATAGGTTTCCTGGAAGGAGACATTTATTTAATTTTTATGGAAGGAGTCTCCAGTGTCAGCGCTTTGTAACAGTCAGTCGGTTTTCCTCCGTGTGTGTGTGTGTGTGTGTGTGTGTGTGTGTGTGTGTGTGTGTGTGTGTGATCATTTTTGTGCATCTTATTTCATCCCAGATCCTAGCCTCTATTGAGCTGTTGGCACGCTCACTACCCAAAATCCACCGCAGCGCCTCAGAACCTTCCCTCAACCGCGCTGGCTTCCAGACAGAAGACTTCAGTCTGTACGCCTGCGCCTCGCCGAAAACACCTATTCAGGCTGGAGGCTATGGTAAACACGCGCACACACACACACACACACACACACACACACACACACACACGTCTGGACCATTTATTCAGTAAAATCTTACCATTATCATTCTGTTTCTTCTAAGCACTGAACTGTTTTCCTTTTCTTCTTTTAGGGGAGTTTTCAGCTTTTAAGTAGTGCTGCTGACTCAAACGCTCATCCCTGGTCACTTTTTCAGATGTCTTGTGTTCCTACAGTGAGTTCATCCTTAAAACTGAAAAAAAAAAAAAAAAAAAAAAAAAAAAAAAAAAAAAAAAAAAAAAAAAAAAAGTCTTAGCTGGGTATCACGGCTGATTAAAAAAAAACAAAAAAAAAAAACAAACAAAAAAAAAAAAATCATCACAACCCAAAACCAGGAAAAGCGCATAAAATACAAACAACACTGATTTTCAGAAACATGAGGACGGCCACTGGATGAAAGAAGAGGACAAATGAAGGAAATTAAAGTCTTGCTATTATGACAGAACTTAATGATGCCCTGTCCACTCCTCACCTTGTTATAAGTTAGCGTTGGCCAATCAGAGTGCAGGACCAACACAGGACCAGTGGTGTGATTCTGTATTAGAGAGTGCCCCGCCCTGCTCATTGCTCATTGGGTGGCATTCAAGCCAGAAGACTTGAATGTCGTTTAGTTTAGAGACATCCAGTACATTCCTTCAAGTTAAATCATCAAAAATATTGACAACACTTCTGACTATTTTCAGAGCTGTCCAGTATGGCCCGAGCAAATCTTCTGTTTTAATAGGACGTGGTTATTGTGAGAAGCAGCAAGCTTTATTGTCAGCTGGAACTGGTTTTCTTTCCTTCATCACTTTTCCCTGTTCATACGTGGTTTGTGTGAGCCAAATGAAAGGAACTCAGTCTCGGTGTCACACACAAACAGAGTCTGGAACATTTGTGTTACAGGTTTTACCAAACCTTCAGGTGTCACATGTTCATTAAGTAAACGAGCTGCTTCACTTTTTTGGTGAATAAAGGGACGTGTATGGGAAAAAAAACTAACAAAAAAAAACCTGCTGATCTAGGATCAGTTTATGGATAGCAGTTGCTGATTCTCCATCAGCATGTTTAGTTGCACACTGTAGATCTTTTGCGTCGTGTCTGATGCGTATGTTGTTGCTGCTGCTACACTCACTGTGAGGTGGCCGTGTGAAATGTTGCACTCGCAGACGTCCCCAGGCAAAAATCTACGCTTCGTCTTTTCTTCCTGGCTTTGACTACAGACTTCGATGGAGGCAGGCCATCCTTGGAGACTAAACATTTGAAGTTTGATACATCTTCATTCCAGTGCGTTTGGTATTAAAACGGTTATTTTTTATGTTGTTTCATTTGTTTGCTTGGACAGGCAGGCCTGCAAATGTAGATTTATTTATGTAGCTTTAATTTTATTGTGTTTTTTTTTTTTTTCTCTTCACCTCTCGGAGGGGGTTATTTTTAAGTGTTTGTTTTCTGTGATTGCGTAAATGGATGATAAGCTGTGTGTCCTTTGCACTTTTCTAAAGCAGATTGATGCAAACAAGCAATTTGCCTTTCTATGGACAGAACATTTTGTCATAGCGTTTAAAGCATGACTTAAAAAAAAAAAAAAATCTCAATCACAACAGGATTTAAAAGTTGCTACACATTTATGAGATATGGCCAAGGGTACAAAGCTAAATTTAAACAAAAAAAACAGCATTTGGGGCACTGTGTTGATAAGCCTTTGGTTGGCTATTTCTGATCTAAGACAGAATGAATGGTGTAAATCTGTCTGCCCTTGTACTGCATGAGACTACACATTTCTCAGTGTCTCAAGTAAAGCTACAGATCCACTCAGTGATCCTCACACAGATTGATTGAAGGCTACAGTTACCCTGATTCTTGCACTCTGTTACATAAGTCCCATATAAGGACTTGTACCTAATGGCCTAGTTTTATTTTGAAGGATTTTTCTTTCTCTTTTTTTTTTTTTTTTTTTGGGATTGTGCTCCTCTGTATTAAGTCATTGTGCTCTGTATTAAGTCATTAAGCAGAAAGCATCGACGAGGACGTTCCCATTCTGTTGGATATGACCTGCTTGGTGGCCTGATACATTTTCAGATGTTTAAATGGACTCCTTCTTGCCCACATGCCATGGACTATGTCAATCCTCATTTTAATCGGCATACACAAAGTGGCAAGTTTTTAAGAGTGCTGTATTTATTTTCAAGAGTTCCTTATTTTATATGAGAATGTTATGATTGCGCTCTGATTGTGGCACACAATTTTTTTCCTGTTTCGGGCCTGCTAAAACTCATTTCCTTCTCACAGCCTCCTTCTCCATCCTGCTTTGTTTCTTAGTTTGACTCCCTCATATGTCCTTTTTGTTCCTTTGCCTTGCCTGCACCTTAAAGCCCTAGTATAAATGAACTCAACCGAGAACCGTCATAAAAGCTTTTGGGAGACTCTTTTCACTTGTAAATAGCTGTACAAAGAAAATACTGTCTGTTTGCTAGGAGGCATGGAGTTAAAACAAACAATGAAATGAGTTATACAATGTTTCCAATGAAGAAATAAAGGTTAAGAAAAGAGATTTTGATAGATGAAATTCTGGAGAGAAAAAAAATCTGTGTAAAAATATTTAAGACTGTATAATATAAAAGGAGAAAGAGCTTAATGTATTTGTTGTGAATATGAAAAACTGATATATTAAAGAAGTGCATGAAAACCTGGAAGTTGTTTTTTTTTGTTTTGTTTTGTTTTAAAGTGGAGTTATGCAGGTGGTGAAAATTGCAGAGTAGTACACACAGGTTCCACCAAACAGGATGAGGTAATTTACTCACTCTTATTTTTACTACCTGTACATTTGTTATGAAGCAGACTGCAGCAGCTCCCTGGATTTTCTTCATATAACTCATTTGTTAAGGTGTTGACATGAAGTTAGTATGAAATTTGAATGAAATCCAGCCACATTCGCCGTTCAAGTTCAAGTTCGAGTGGAGTTTATTGTCATTTCAGCCATATACAAGTACATAGTGAAACGAAACAACGTTTCTCCAGGACCAAGGCGCTACAAAAGACGACACAGAACTACAGGAACTACATAAACTACATAATTTATACATAAAGTGCACAAGTGCAGACGGCACAAGACGGAACAATGACTACAGTGCCAACCAGTACACGGTATGTATGTTAACTTTAAAAAGTTTATTTGAATAGAAATAACATTGCAAATGCTAATTGTCTCTCCAGGATTATTACTTAACTACGGTTGTGCTTCACACTTCCTAATTGTCAGGACAGTGAGAATCCTCTGGATAATTTGTGCCACATTATCATCAGAATCACACCTTAGGACTGACTGGAAAGTTGTTTGGAGATGACCACCACACACGCTTTTGGGAGGGGTGATGGTATCTACGAAGAGCCTGGAGAAGGTGCATGGTGACATGAGGTAGTAGCATTGCAGACTTCCTGGAGCCATGAGCAGGAGACACTACTTGTAGAGCGGTATGTCACGTTAGGGGCCAGGTGTTCAGGCCATGGGGATGAAGACTGTCACATAGTGGATCAGTCTCTGTTTATACAGGTGGATGGAATAGCCACAGTTCAGTCCCAATAGAACTATAAGGTACCACGAGCAATGCATGGCAGGTTCACATTGGTGGTCCACATGCGCCTTGGCAAACCCAGATCAGGGACACCACTTCTGGTTGCAGATGTCACTCCTGTTTGTACCCAAGGTCTTGACAGTGCATCTGCGGCACCTTTGTGCAGTCATGGTAAGAGCTTTCATAAGAGGAGTTTTTGTGCCTGGTGAAAAAGCCATCCAGTCTTGTGCTACCTTGGTATCTGCCTGTCACAGATAGGAGACCATTTTCAGTTCCAGCTGGTTGATGCGTTCTGATCTTGCACCGGGGCTCCACATACCTGCTGGGCACCACACTACCCCCAGCCGGTGATGGAGGTGTCTGTGCTGAGTCTCTCTGATGGGACACCGTTGTGAGAAAAGCCTTGTGTCTCCAGTGAGCTAGAGATTGTTCTGAGAAGATGTGTTTCTTTCTGTGGTATTTGGGATTTACTGTAGCTGCAGGCTGATAACCCACCTCTGAACGTTCTTCTAAAAGGTGTGGAGTTGATAATCCAGGCTGCGGCTATTAGAAGGTGCCATGTAGTCAGTCCATTCGGCTGTGCTGGTTTGTCTCTGAAACCTGCGCTGTTTTTTGGTTGCAGGTCCAAAAAGCAGCAACCCTATCAAACAGGAAAGTTTGGCTTTACCTTTTCTAAAGGCAGAAGCTGTGGTGCTGCACACTGCACACTGCATATTCAAGCATTTTCTAGAATATAAAGCTAGTTTGTGGTTCTGTTCATACGAACAGTAGGACTGAGAAAGTTCCAGAGCCTGTGAGAATGGGAGTGTGTGTGGGAGTAGCCGCAACCCTATACAGGAGAAACAGTGGAGAAACAGAGTTCATAGTTTTGGATTGTGTCGCATTGCATTTGTTAGCGAGCTGGTAAAAGAATCTCTCTGTTGCTCTGACTTGTGTTTGTGCTAAACAGTTAAGATAAATAAAGGAAGACTTTCCGTTGGAATGATCCTGTGTTATTGGCAGCGCTTGACTCCAAATCCACAAAAGCACCAAAACCACAAAATGAACCTGGCATCACAACGGCGACCCAGTGTGAGACACTGTTCAGTTATTGATGTCCCAGTGCAGGAATCGAAGTGCATGAGAGGCTCAAAATCTCAAGAAGAAAGCAATTCTGGACCACACTGTATTCCTTGTTGGAGAAAGCTAGACACTATTCTAAATTACGCCGTATCATATAACTGCCACTTATTCCTGTGTCAGAGAGCACACCATGTTCATGTTCTTTTTCTACTACATTTTTATTCCACAGCTGCACTCTGTAGAAAATTTTACAGTACAAAATCTGGAAGTATTATATTCAGTGCCATTGACATCATTAATTCAGCTGTGGCCTTTCTCCAAAGTACACTCTTAGAAAAATGGATCTGCTTGGGATCTTTGATTGGTGAAGGGACTGTACTTCCCTTTTCTTAAAGGCAAACCAAAGAACCCTTAAGTTAAAAAGTTATAGATGGAACCTTTTCCCCAAGAGTGTATTCAGGTGTTGACCAAATAGCAGAGAAGAGAAGGTTCATGAGAAGCTCAGACAGAAAGCTTATTTATATTTTTACTACTACTACTTATTATTATTATTATTATTATTATTATTATTATTATTATTATTAAATTTGAATTAAATTAACAAAGTTTTCAAAATAAATTTTTTTTATGTTGTTTGTAAAAATGTAATTAATATTATTTATTAGTTATTTCTTCTTTCTTTTGCTGGTTGTTATTAATGTAATCAAATTCACTGATTTTCCTGTTTCTCTGTTTGTTTGTTTTTTAATATTATTATTATTGTTTTTTTAGGTCATTTACAATTGTGCATTTCGCACCCCTAGTCAACGGTTGTCAGAGGTTACGGTTTCTAGTCCAGTAGAGATTCATGGTGCAGTGGTGACGCCCCCTCCTCTGTGAACGCTCGTGGAAAAACTGCTAAGCTCTTTTGTGCAGTAAAGAAGAGAAAGTGGTCAGTCTCCACAGGACTTTAAAAAAAACTGCAAGTTAGTGAATACACAAGAAGACTCCTAGCACGAAATATTATATTTTTAAGTAGCTGACATATGGCATTATAGGATTTCTTTTATTATTATTTGAAGGTAAGTCATAAAAAAAACAGCATTTATTGCATTCTTTTAAGGTAGCATTTGTTCAACATGAACCTGAAACTCGAGCCCTGCCAGCAATAACTGAAGCCTTACATTAAAACAGTTGTCTCTAAATGTCATTTTGCTAAATGTCATGCATTTTTGGGAACTGCTTTGAACAACTTAAAATGGAATAAATGAATTGCCCCGTATACACAGCCACTATTTTATGACGCTTCTTGGCATTATTTGCAAGTGATATAACACTGGTCTGATATTGGATGCTAACTGCATTTACATTAGTATTTAGATCTTTTAGATTACAAATAAGCTTGATTTTGCAGACATTTATCCTGGATCATCTAGACCAAGCATGTCTGGCTTTACAGTTCTGGCTACAGGGAACAGGAGACGTAATGAGAAAGGTACTTTTACAGTGCAGACTTTAAAATGGATTAATAGCACAGATTAGTCTTAGCCATAAAATATTATGGCTTTTCAACTGTTTATTTTTGAAAGCTGTTTCGAATCACTAGTGGTAGTTTTTTTTTTGGTGCAAAAAAAAACCCCCCAAAAGATTACTGCCAAGAGAAATAATTTAGCACTAATATCAAAGACAACAATGAGAGGTACAATGTACACTCTTAAAAATAAAGGTCCTTTACAGTAATGCCATAGGAGAACCATTTTCTGGTTCTTTAAAGAATTTTGTTGGTCTCACAATAAAATGAAGAATCTTTGCATATCTTGACTGTTTACATCGTGTGGAAGGATTTTTGTAAAGGTAGGAAATAAATTTTCAGTTTATTGTGGCACCAAGAAAACAGGCTAAAGACAAATGCAGTGTAATGTTTTTTTGGGAAATGGAAATGGTTCACCTTACAGAACCTTCATTGTTAAGAGTGGACACTGTAAAAAAAAAAAAAAAAAAAAAAAAAAAAAAAAAAAAAAAAAAAAAAAAAAAAAAAAAAAAAAAAAAAAAAAAAAAAAAAAAAAAAAAAAAAAAAAAAAAAAAGAAAGAAAGAAAAGAAAGACTGTCTTTTGGCTTGTCCTTAAGGGATTACTGTTAAAGGTTCTATGAAAAACCATACAAGAGAGAAATTCAACAGAGAAGACTGGGTTCCCAGTAGAAACTCTAGGAAAAACAAAGAACCCTGGAGAAACCCTTTTTAAAAGATTATATTACCAACAAAAATGAGATGCCTTATTATGTACACTTAGGAAAAGGGTTCCTTCAGAGTTATTTGAATAGATAAGGGTTTTTCATTTGCTTAAGTGGTCCTACTGAAAAAGAAACCCCCAAAGGAGAAACTAGATTTAGATTTAGCCTTTTCTCTAAGAGTGTACGATTAATTAGGTTAGTGTTCTGCAAGTGCGCCTTAATCAGCATGGCAAACTTGATTTTCTCTGCACCACAGAACGCTGGGTGGCCAACGCTCTAAGACACGAGAGTGTTCAGTTGCACCAGAGACTGCGGATTCTTGGTCTGCAGCAGCAGAGAGAGTTGGCTAGAGTCCGGTGGGCTCAGCTGGAGCTGACAAGGACATTAGACCGCCTCAGAAGTCACAGACCGTCGATGCAACATGGTCTGACCCAGCCTGGCACTTCCTCCTTCCGTCTTAGGCCTCTCCACCTACACAAACAGCTGCCCATGCAGTCTTGTTGCCCCAATCACATCGTGTGCTCCAGCTGTAACCTGCGGCTCAGGCTGGCAGATGTCCTCCTGCACCGGTTCACCCCAGCACTCTGGACCATGTATTGCCCCCCCCTGCCCAATGCCTGCTCCAGAGACAGTGTGTATAGCATGCCAAGTTTTGTGGAGCAGAGGAACCTCTCAACCATGAATAACTCACTCAGATATTTGCCCTTTTTATAGTGTACTAAAAAGCATCCTGAAATTTGGATGTCAGCAGGGTAACTGTTAAACGCAAGCTACATTTGAAAATCTGTCTATCCAGCTTTTTAGTGATTCAGATCATTTTCAAATGTCTAGTAATGTTTAGTCTTAGCTTCGGCTGCCACACATGACCCACAGATAGCCTGATAGCTTTTTTACACTTAAATGGCCACAAGCTGTAGAATCTTAAATGTTGTAATTCTTTGCAAACAGGAGTTTTAGTTATTAAAACACATAACACTTAAATCTGAAACTGACTAGTCACCTAAGGAAACCAATATTTTCTGTTCTGAGAATAACTTTAATAACAACTAAACCATTTGATACTTTGATTGGCTCTCTGCACTGTACACCATAATTTTGTCAGGAAAATAAACTTTTGAAGACTGCATCAGTGTCTTTTCAGACCAAGATATAGTCACTATTTTGCAACAGGTTCACAGCATTACTTCTTTAAATGCCATTGGAGGGTTTGGTTTGAAACTGTTACTGATGAGTAGCAGCAGTTGGTCATTTGCAATGGTCTCTTCAGTGAGCAAACTGAACCCTCTAGAATAAACTGCTGTCATTAAAAAAAACAAAACAAACAAAAAAAAAACAGATTTGTGGTCTGATCTGGAAGATAGTTTACTAGTTATCCCAGCTTGAGCTGTGAACATCCTGGAGCCAGTGACCCCATTAACTGTAAAATAAAGTCCATGGACCCCCTCAGTACAGATTTATTTTATGAACATAATCCAATTATTCAAATATTAGGCTCATTATTTAAATTTGTATAATAATATATTGGCTATTATTCTTCTTATTCCTGAACTTTCTACTGACACAAGTCCAAGTTGACTTTATTTTTATGCCTACCTGTTTCTGAGCTTTTGAGGTTTGAATTACAATGATTCAATGTACGTTACCAGTTAAACAGGCTAATAACTATGAGAGCTCAATAATGAATGTAGTAAGATTACAAATATTTTTTTAATTAAAAAAAAATATAAATAAATCGCTGACTCTATTGCAAGCCTTATAGACGCCTGATGGCCCTTGAAACCCACTTTGAGAACGAGTGTTGTAGGTTTTAAAAACACATTAAAATGTTATATTTTTGACTTCTCAAACATTCTTAAATCAGTATAGCATTTCACCTAGCATTTTGTTTTTGTTCTTGAATACAGTCCAGTGCTGTCCAAACACTCTTTCTTTTGTGCCATTGTGTAACTGTGTCATAATGTGAAAAGGCACAAAAAAAAAAAAAAAAACCCAAGCCAGTTTCATGGCCTTGGCAAAGCTCTCTGAGAATTTGTGTGTTGCCCTGAAGTAAACTAATTGTTCCTGCTGCAGTCATTATTTGCAGATTTACTGCACAGTCATTCCGCAGTTCAGGAGGCTGAGAAATTGAGTGTTTTCCCCCCTATTTTCTTCAATGTTCCCACAATGTTGGAATGCATATTTCGCCACTTCTTTAGACATTTCTTTACTGTACAAAGCCGGTAACAGAAAGGTAATAATTTCTGCCAATTCCAAATGGTATTCATTGTGTGTGTGTGTGTGTGTGTGTGTGTGTGTGTTTTGTAAGTTGTCAAGGCAATGGACTAAATGCTAACTCAGCCATTTAAACCCAGGCAAACTCTTGTGAATACAGTAGATATTCCTCCTCCTCCTCCTCGTCCTCCTCCTCCTCCTCTTCTTTTCCAAATTCACCATAAATGCAATTAGCTCACAGAGATAGATGAATGCTGTCAATATGAAGTGATGACTAATGCAGTACAGAGGAAGCAAAAGCACAGCAGCAACAACAAAATAAACCCAAATCAGTATACTGTGGGGCAAGAACATAGAAGTGAACATGTTATTATCTTAAGAAAGCAACGATGTTCCTTAATACTAGTTGGTGTTGGGCAATTCTCTACAGTTTATACTTTGTCGTCATCCAAGGTGACTCCCACTAAACTTACAATGTAACTCACGAAAAATATGTAAAGTTCACACTTTTACATTTCAAGCAAATGTGACTGTTGACTGAGAATGAGGAATAAATCAAAATATCATCAATATAGGCCATTATGAAGTGGTCAAGAAAGTGCCTTAAAATGCCATTAATGAAAGACTGAAATACAAATAGGGCATTACTAAATATTCATAATGGATAGAATTAGTTGTGAATGTTGTCTTCCAGTTATCCACACTGACTGTGCATGTGAAGTGATTGATTGATGTACTGAGTCCCTCTAAGTTAGTTTAAGGTTGAAAGGATATCATGCACACACTCATTCATACCTAGTGGCAATTTATCTTAGCCAGTCCTCCTACTGGCATGTCTTTGGGAGGTGGGAGGAAACTGGAAGAACATGGAAGAAAGACAGGGATATCTCACTGTAATATTTAACATAATCATGACCCCCTTCCTTCAAAACCCCCTTCTTTCCTTTCGCTACGAAAAAGAAACTGGTTGCTATGGAAGACTGGGAAGGTCTAATCTAGCTCTTTCGGTGATTTAATTTTACATGGCTTTATGTTCAACAGGAGACGGGGGTAAGGCCCAGATCTAAGGGGTATGGAGCCCTCTAATAGCTCAATGACACAATTGCTTGAATCAGTAGTGTAGGAGATACATGTGATGGGGATCCCCAGTTCCTTGATGTGGTGATCAATAGATGAGTGTTTGCTCCTTCAAAGATGCTGAGTGATGCAAACTGCTTCTCCAGCATTGTTCCAGAAGAAGGTTATCCAGATGAATGGAAAGGTCAGCAAGTTATTCAAATCATCACAGTAAGCGAATCTGGTTATTAGAGCCGCATAAAGTCCTTCCCTAAAAGGGCCGCCTTATTCCATCCACTATTTGAGCCAGGGTATGAAATTCGAGATCATATTCAGCTGCTGGACGTGAGCCTTGAAATTGAAATTAACAGGTCACCAAAGGTTCTCCCTTCATGGTGGTGATCAAAAACATTCAGAATTGAGTGGAAAAAAGGTAAAAGTTTTTTCATCACCTTGCCTCTATTCCAAACTGCGGGGGGAAAACGAGCATTGCAGGACATTAGGCTAGATCACTGTCATACTTATCAAGGAGGGCTCTTAAAGGATGAACGGTGAGATTACAGAAGAATTAGACTCTGGGAAGATATTGGATCCGTATCCACCTTGGCTCAGATGGAAAGTTGGGGGTGAGTCCTATGCTTGTGGGGGCTAAAGAGTGAGAGAGATCTGACGTGTCTATTTCTTTTCTGCAGCTCCAAGTGTGGAGACCCTTGTAAGTAAGTGTAGGTTCAAAATAACATTAAGGATTGTTAAGAAAAATGACACAATGCAAACAGACCAAAAGGCAATCAAGGCCACAGTCAAAAACACTAAGCAATAGGGTCAAAATCATAAATAGATAAGACAGAAGGCTCAGAAAGAATTAGAATTACAAATCCTGTGAGCTGGAGCGATTAGTTGGCAGAGATAGTGGAAGTGGGAGTGGAAGTGATTTCAGACTGGGGATTCTGGGAATTTGAGGTCCTACAAAACGGGGCACTCGTGACAGTATTGATACAGGCCCTTGGTACTTTCTTATACAACTGACAAGATTGAGTTTAAAGTTTATTCTATTTATTATTTAGTTTCACTTAACCACTGTTACATTATGGGCCAAGTTATGCTACTGTGCCAGGTATTAATAGATTACCTTGCCAAATATTTAATGGTGACACTGATTGCTGGGCCAGTTATTGTCTTCATTTTATGACAAGGGTGCTCCTCTAGGTGCCTACTATATGGCCAATATTTACCCCAATACTAATAATTGGAACCACACATACCTGGGCACCCAGTACCTACCTACAGTAGGTCAAATTTACAGAAACCTATGTTTTCTATCATTAAATAGTGATATTTGAAGGAGGGTAGTTGCATTTGTTTGTCTACTGTACTAAATGGAACTGGTCTTTTTAATTTTAATACGGTTTTTAATACATACCCAGGGCTGGTGTGTTATGGTATTGCTTTGTCCTTAGAAGCTTACAAATGGCTGATGAAGAGATTAACCACAATACAAAGTACAAGTACATCAGGTTGGGTTATCCGCCCTTGGATTTTCAGTTTCATCTAAAAGAACCATGACGGTCTAGAGAGTGGTTAAATTATGATCATTTTATTGGCTGTACACAAACGCATGTCATTGAACAATTGCACTGTAGCAGAAGTGACATTGTTTTTTTTTTTTTCCAATGATAAAGTCAACCACATCCCTTATATTTACAATAGGTTTAATAGATATATTTCTATATATGTATCCTTTGTACAATGTACAATTTTGCAATCAAGTGAAATAAGGACAGCAAACTAAATCCCTCAGATTCAGTCAAAGCATGCAAGTTTTGTGTAATAGAGACATCAAAGAAAACCGCGGCACAGAGCCGCGCTGTCTGTAAGCATGTCTTAATAGCAGCCAAAGCAGATAAAAGTCAAAGCCAAGACACAATGAGCAAGTTGTTATTTTGTCTGAAGAAGTTTGTTTTAAGGATCCACTAACATCCACAATGGCCTCTAGTTTTTACTGGTCCTCGGTGAATACGTAATAAGTGTAGTACTGAACTACAGGACTATTCCACTAATTAGTAAAGACCTAGAAAGACAACCGTTCCCAGTGTCCATCATATGCAACAATGACAAAGATCATATCTTTCCTAAGAGTTGATTATATGTACGATATTGCTTTCACAACTTCAGTTACAGCAGGAGCAATGAACGAAAAGCCATCAAGAGATATAAAAAGTAAAAACATGGACTCCTTGAACATATCCCATTGTAATTCACTGCATGTACATGGATTTGCTTCTGTTGAACCTGCTGCAATACATTTTGGCGCACACACATGAGAAAAACACTTGACATTTGACTGAAAATTGTTGGAGAGGAAAAAAATATACGATTGTCTTAGCTACAACAAAACAGCTGAAAGGAGTGTAACAATATGACATATATTGTAAGAAAATAAAGCTACTATGATTTCAAATAAAATAATCTTCACAGTTTATAATTATTTGCATCATGATATCATCCCTTTGTTAGCTACATATGAATAAACTCTTAACTCTCTTAAATCTCTTATTACACATCAGAAACAGGAAGATCCGTCTCATCCAATTAAACATTCCAGTCTGTCATGTACAGCCCCTGATACATAAAATATTAGTTACATACATTCAATCCATCATTAAACCTCTCTCCATTTACTTTCCTTAAATGTTGCATCCTAACGCTCTATATTTTATGTGCTCGATGTATATAATACATGATATACTGGGAATACTGGGTTGCCATTACGGGTGCAAATTATAACAAAGACTAAAATGGACAAACAGACCATCGTCTCGAATTTCTTCTGATGCTAGCAGTAACTTCAGATGTTCTTTGGATGAAGTGCCTTATTATTTTTCCTATACACTAGTTACTTTGGGTTCAGTATGTAGAAACAAACACACACACACACACACACACACACACACACACACACACACACACATGCTGGTATTACAGTCCTAGGACAGTTTAACACTGACACCAAAGGACACACAAAATAAAAGAAAATAAATTAAAAAAAAAAAAACTAACAAAAGCACAAGACATGCATTTTGGCAATGACAGAATTGCACATTTAAAACAGCAACACTTGAGCTTGGCATCACGTATAACCAAAGCAAAGGTGCAGATGTGGGTCTGCAGTATGTACACTTCAGAGAGTCATAGTGGTACTGACCAGTGTGTTGGCATCTTCCTGTAAATGTTTTTTGATTTGCGGTCCACGAAATGGTCGTCTCTTGCACAGTAGTGAGTCCCACACACTCTGCATCCATAGTTTGGAATATAAGAAGAATCATCCTTTAATGACATACTGATGGAGTTCAATAGCACTGTTTTTATTCCCTTTATGTTTTTTTTTTTTATTACAAAATGTAAAGGCTGCAAAGGGCCCATGCAGTTTATTGAAACAGAATATTGATTTTACACAACTTCAAGGCAAGGATGAGCTGCTCAGTTTTCAGTGTACTAAGCACAGTGGTGGTTTCATAGGTCATTAAAACTGGGCAGAAAGGAACTTGGACATGGAGCACAGGACTTCCTACAGTGAGGGTGATGTGTTACCTAGGAGAGCACAATTAGCAAGGGCAGTATGACAGACTGCTTCCTAACTACAGACCATGTCTATTGTTAAATAAGATTAGATGCCGAATGAAAAATCTTGCTGTATCTGTCGTGGTTTTTTTTTTTCTTTTTTTTTTCCACTTTTACACTGTTTTCAAACTAATTTGTGGACTGGTCGACTGCTCCAGACTAATCTTTATTTACTGCTACAAATAATGCAAACTCATACAAAGGTCATAAGATAAATAAATAGCTTCTATATCATTTATGAATGGCACATTGATATCAAAGGTGTACTATGAGATAGATTAGATATAGCAGATTGGTTCAATGGGTTCACTTACTTTTAAGTCTGTAATTAGAGCATTTTTGATTGACACATTCTTTATCTTGAGTGTGGAATGGTGGAAGGAAAAACTTAACTTAATATTTTCTTATCTGATGCTGGACGAGTGGTCAGGGAAAGATAATGTGATAGCAATGCAGTGACTAAACCCCAAGTTCATGGTTCTTCCCTTATTGACTATCTGCAATGTCCACAAGAGCTTAAGCAGAGTGAAGATGACATCTTTAGTGGTAAAATGTTTGTTTTTGCCTAGCGATTACATGTCAGAATGCTGGTTGAGGGTTTACATGACACACAATGTATCCCGTGAAATGGCACATTTGCCTCTGAAGTTAAAAAGCAGACCTGCAACCTCTTGGTACAGATCAGTGGATGTCATAACTGCTCACAACCATTCATCCTAGAAATCAGCCAAAGACACCAATTGGAGCCTGCAATGAATCCAAAAGTTGCACAGCAGGCCAAAATGGGTGAAATCTTGCACTGAATCAGACTACGGAGCCCTTGGAAGAGGAGAGATGGATGTGGTGGATGCGAGTGGCCAGGGTTTGTTCCAGATCATGGAGCACGTCGTAGGAAGGGCTTGGGCCGGGGCTCTCGGCAGGTACCTCGTACAGGATCTGCTTAAAGTTCTCCAGCTCAATAAGGAGCACCATGTTCTTCAGAAAGTAGCCTTCGATGAAGGTTGACAGCTCTGTGGCCCCCAGGAACTGAGAACACATTTTGCATGAGAACAGTTACTGCATTCATTGAAGTATTCATAGTTCTAAAAAAAAAAAAATCTATTGACAAGAATGAAAAGATGTCTAAAACCTTGATAGCTGAGTGATATCCTCACACACAGAATGGTGTTGTGATCAGCAACAACTCGAGTGAAAAGTAGAATCTCAGAAATATTTCTATGAATTTCAGAGTTTCATAGTATTTGGTACTTCCCCTTTTTGCTGTAATGACAGTGTGCACTCAAGCTAGCGTGGACTCCACAGGTTTGTGTAAAACCCGTTGATCAATACTAGATCAAATCCATCGGAGTGTCGTCTGATCACACGCTTCAATAGAAGCGATAAGACTCACAGAAAATCTGACCTTTTGTACAAAGCAGATAACATGGTCAATATCACACATTTGCTTACATTTAAATAGTGACCTAGAAATTGTGCAACATCTTGAATACTGAAAAGTCAAGATGTCGCACATTTCCTTTTTTTTTTGTTTATTTTTGTTTTAGAATTTCCAAAATTATAAAACTTTCTGTTTATTTTCAGGTTTAAATAAAAAAAGCGCAGATTTTCAATGCCGTCTCAGACTTTTGGATCCCACTGTATGCACGAAAAATATAAACACATTTCAGTTCTGGAAAGTCTGAAAAGTCTTTTCAGAACTATATACAGTAGAAAATGTCAAAATTTCATCATGTGAGGGTTCTTCCATGGCCACCACACATTTCAGTAATGTTAATATATACTGAGCAGTGAAGGCTTGGTGGTTGACATTTTGAGCTAGTGATCAAAAGATTGTGAAAGACCTTGAAAGCTTTTGAAATATGCTCCTCACCTTGGCATGTTTGTAAATGTCCACACACGTTTCTATGGTGATGTTCTTGGAGCAGATGATCTCACAGTGTCGCTGGAGGGCCTCAAGCTGGAAGAACTTGGCTGCAGACAGGAGCTGCAAAAAGAGACAGAGAGAAGACTTAATGATCAGGTTATAGACTCATGTGAAGCAATGGACAGTAAAACCGATTAATATGGAGGTTTGTAGAATTAACAGTGACGGAACAATTACAGCAATGGCTCTGAAATGTGCACTGAATCTGACTGATGGAGACAATTAGGTAAAGTACATTTCGCCCCCTGTTACGCTTATGGTTATACTTTCAGGATGCCTGAAAATGAATCATTTTGATGACAAATAAAGATGATTCAGTGGCTTGTCTAGCATTAGCTAGAAATCGTAGCTTGAGAGCTATCCCCTCTTACGGCACACCCTATAAGATCTACTGAATAAAGGAGACAGATGAGAGGCAGAGGATGGATGAGGAGATGAATAATATGTAAAGTGATAAAGAGAGGAAGAGAAATGCTTCTATTATACCTCCATGACTTCAGTGTTTCTGATGTGCAGTGACTCAGTGCCACCACAGTACAGGTACTGCATCACCAACTGCAACACACAGAACATTTAGTGCACATGATACACCAGGGACATCTACAAGTCCAGTGTCTTACTGCATGTGAGCACAAAAGCTTTCCAACCTGAAAAATGTTGTACTTGACGTGACTGATTTCAATGCATGTGTTCTCTGCAGCGGGCCTATTGGAGAGCAGAGACTTAAACCTAAATGGGGGAAAAAGCAAAAACAGTGGTATTCATAAAAACAATCTTTATTGTAATATTAATCACGAGCTACACTTTCTTTTCACGGATGTCTTTATTATTTCAAATATACGATAATCTACAGTTTTATTCAGTCCCTTACCTCGCTGATGCTGTGAAGAGCAGCACCTTGTGGGCATAGAATGGTTTTCCCTCCACCAGGAATGTCACATCTGACATCTCTTTATTATTCAGAAAGTGTGGATCTGAGGAAGCACCATGGATAGGAGGTTTAAACTAATTTAAACAAAGGCATTTTCAGGTTCAGTGAACATCGAGACCATTACAGACATCGTAGGTGTTAACAAACAAGGACTGTTTGCAAATACCCATGTCCTGTAATCCTTTATGCGCTGCCTAGATGGCAGTAGTATTCCTTCAAACCTGAAAAAAAGTCCTTTCAGTTCACCTTAGGATTCCTCCCCCGCACTTACTGATGGTAAAACTACTGTGTTTTGCAACATTCTCCATTTCTGGAGAATGATCCAAGAAAATGTAAATGGCTTGCTTAAACGGTCAGCTCCAGAACTGATTAAAAAAAAAAAAAACCTTATCAAACCCATATACGGGCAGTGGCTGAACGGTTAAGGATCTGGGTTACTGAAAAGACGGTTGTGGGTTCAAGCCCCAGCACCACTAAGCTGCTGCTGTTGAGCACTTGAGCAAGGCCCTTAACCACAGCTGCTCCAGCGGTGCTGTCATGTCAACACTCCATTTCTTTGGCTATGTACTCGTACTCTGCACAATAACAATAAAAGTTGAATCTAATATATGTATTTTTGAGAAAAAACACAATGAGTCCCAAATATCGGAGGCCTAGAAATTCTGATATACAAAATCTAACTGAAACATGAACCAGTTTTTTTAGGTTCATCTAACTGGTATTTGAACTCTTAAGCAGTCATCCACTTACTGTTTTACTAGGGTATAAAAATGAGGTGACAGAGGCCAAATTCCCTTAATCATTCAGCAACATGGGGTAGATTACAGAACAATGTATGAGATGAAATGAGATGAAAGTGTGGGGACCTTCATAAATCAGTCAATAGCTGTAAAAAAAAAAATAGCTACATGCCTGAAAATGCCCAAATTCCTACTGTTAGGGGAATAATTAAGAAGTTTAAAACAACCAGAGCTGTAATGAATCTGTCTGCAAGAGGACACAAGTATATTTTGCCCCATTCAGGGTGGAGAATGTGAAGAGAGACAACAATTTTTCCAAGGATCACAGCTGGAGATTTCTGGTGCTTTCTTTGGGTCACCAATTCTCCAAATCTACAATTAGATGCCACCTCCATGCCGGCACACTGTTCAGAAGGCATGCCACAAGAAAGGCCAGTTCTTTTCCAAACCTAAGCACACGGAGTTCGCTAGATGCTACTGGAACTTTGACTGGAACCGGGTTTTATGTTCAGATGAGACAAAAATAGAGCTTTTTGGCAACAAGCGCTCAAGGTTCGGCGTAAAAAGAGGATGGTTATACGGAAAAGAACCTAATCCCCACTGGTCATTTTGTGGTGCTGTTTTTCCCTTAAAGGCACTGGGAACCTACGCAGGATAAATTGCCATCACAAAGTAATAAATGCAGGGACGGCAAGAATCGTGACATGGGTTGTTGTTCATTTTTTTTTTCTTACTTTCTTATCATACATATATTTCAATACACTCATATTTTCAGTGTGAGATTGGCCTAATTAACAACAAAGACATTTTCTGTGACATGCAGAAGTGGTACATAAAATCCAAGTACAGATATTCAGCATAATATCATTAATTAGGGAAAATCCAAAAAGTCAAATAAACAGGCAGGGTTCAAAATTAAAAGGAAATATGGGAACATAAAGTGCAGAAACACACCATAATGCGCAACAGGACTTCATATGGAACAAAGATACAACAGCTTATGAATCAAGAAACAAAACAGGAGAACACAATGAGGAACAAACCAATGACATGATAGGGGTGTGTCTCCACCTGTCTCGGACCAAAACCAAAGCCAAAACAAAGACATATAGAAAAAAATATAAACAGAAGAACATGATGAACGTGGAACAGAACATGTGACACATATGTAAGCAGTAGGCTATTTTCATAAAAACTTTTAGCACGGTCCCAATAATTCTGGAGCTGACTGTATTTCACGATCACTATTAAATAAAACACTATCACCGACACCCGTGTCTAGATGAAATCCACACATTTATGGAAAGCACAGGCGGATTTTGCAACTGCAACTGAAGGCGGATGGAGCAAAACTATATTCGAGCGAGTTTTTAAGTAGGTCAGCAGTGCGTTACTTACCCAGTCGTGAGGTTTGTTTCTTTTTGATCTCTGTCAGCTTGGGGATTGGAAATGGTCCGTAGCATTGGGTGAAGATTACAGCTAGCTGCTGGCTGATGACTTCGTTCTGTATATTACAGGCATGCACACATAGGGATCACCAGAAAGGTACAATAGCAAACATTTACAATCCCCTGCAAATAAACTGAAGCAGATACTTTCAAGAGACTTAACATATACTGGGCTACACTGAGCCTTCAGTTAAATGCATGTTGTGAGTGGCAGTGGAGGCTGGATGGTTAAGACTTCGGGCTACTGATGTAAGGTGATCAAATCCTGCACGAGATCAAATTCCAGCAATGCTAAGCTGCCACCTTTGGGCTCTTGAGCAGTCCCTTAACTGCTTAGTTGTATCTTGTCTAAGATTGTACGACACGGTGGATAAAAGTGTCAGCTAAATGAGTAAAATGCAAATGTCAGAATTTACAGTTCATTCAAGTTGTTCATGTCAGAATTATGGAAATGACAAGATAATGGGCTTGGAGATTCCACTCAGATGCAGAAATGAGTCGTTTCTATAGAAATCTTAACTTGCAGATGAAATGCTTAACTATACCACTTACTACATGGCAGGGGTGTTAAATAATTGAATAATACTTCATCACTATACTTAAATATTATTCTTGGTTATTTGTACTTTACCTGAATGCTAATGAATTGGAATAATTATACTAATGTATATTATAATTCTATATTTAATTGCATTGCAAAATAATATTTAATTACAAAAATGTACGTTTTACTCCTTAAATTTTTATTTAGACCTTCAAAATAAGTTTATAAATCTCTAAAGTCTTTTCTTCTCTCATCCAGCCAGTGACTGTATGCTATACAGCAAATGAATGTGCTCAATTAAGCATCCAATCAAGGTCATCAGTGTAGAAAAAAAAGTATTAAAGATCATGCTAATTCCGCACAATATATTTAGCACTATATCTATCCGTGTGCATCTGAACATGGACAGCAGTGTGGAGCTTGAGGATGAGTGTCCCAGCCCTGCCTCAGTAAAATGTTCTTCCAGCATCTCCATCTAATTAGAAAAAGCATGCTGAGGTAATTTTTGCTAATTTACTAATGTTAACTGCTTATATTTAAATACGTTAGCCTCCAGTAGCTAACATGATTGGACTAGCTAATGGTAAATATTGGTTATTTACAGAATATTTTCCTTCTCATTAATTTAGTAGCAAACTACACAGCATTAGCCATGCATACGACCAGTGAATTTACTGAGATTGACACTGAAAGTGGCTCTGGATTAGGACGTCTGCCAAATGCCATAAATATACTTCCATTTTTAATTAAGTAAAGTTTTGACAAATTCTATTCTGTCACTTCAGTATAATTTCTCAGTACTGTTTCGACACTCGCTACGTAGTCACTACTAGAAAACAGTAGCGAACATTTAATACATAGACTAATAGAGTTATATCCTCTCGTTATACTCCTGCCTACTGTGGAAACTGAGTTTTTTTTTTTTCATGTTTGTTTGTAATGTGACTTCACACAGTTTCACGTGGGAGCTTTCGTAATAGTCCACGTTCCCAACCTGTAATTATGATTTCAACAAAAGTGTGAATGCTAGCTGAAAGCACATAATTATAGTAATTCCGAGATGTTCTGCACTATTAACACTAAATTTGTGCACACTGAACCGCTGGATGGACTTGACATGTGAGTGGTGAAGAATTGTTAAAAAACAGAGGTCAGTCTCGGTTGTTCAAAATTCTGACTTTTAACATAAGTGCTTTTTTCTTGCACAATATCGACTCTAGTGAAAAGCAGTATTAATATCAGTGCTACTGTATTTCACCCTGAAATTGATCTTTTGGAGCAAAGAATGGACAGCCATTTAAGAGAAATATTAAAAATAAAAATGTGACACTATGAAAGAAATAACTGCATGAATCATCCACACTTACGCTGCAACTCCCAACAGCAGCCATTGTCTTTTTTCTTTTACCTTTAATAGACAATGTGATGAGAGAAAACTAAAGCAAAAAAAAAAAAAACTAAGCAACCCTCCTGTACCTGTCATGAGTAACTCAGTAGACCTCTGTGAGTCATTCTTACACTTATAATAAAATAAAAATAAATTTAATCACATATATAATCTCTTTCCAACAATGAACTCCCCTATCCACTCACATGACTTCCCCTTTGATTTTGCACGTGGTACTGTTACCGATTTTGACCCTCCAACCCCTGCTTATATCTCTGAGTTCTCATCTTGATCCTGCTCCTACTGCTCTACTACTACAACTGTTATTTCGCGGCCTATTTCACTTCTCATTTCTCAACTTCTCAGCACTGGTGTTGTTCCTCTTGAATTAAAAACTGCATCTGTCACACCGGTGTTAAAGAAACCCGGCCTCGACCTCTCTGATATGGCCAATTACAGACCAATTTCAAATCTTCCGCTTCTCTCAAAGCTACTTGAAAAAGTTGTTGCTGCTCAACTTCAGGCATATTTGTCATCTCATAACCTCTATGAATGTTTCCAGTCCGGTTTTCGCACTCTTCACAGCACTGAGACAGCTCTTCTTAAGGTTGTCAATGACCTCCTTATGGCCACTGACTCTGGCTTCATTAGCATTTTAATTCTGTTAGATCTTTCCTCCGCTTTTGACACTATCTCTCACAGTATTCTAATCTCACGACTCTCTGCTCTTGGAATTTCTGGAACTGCCCTATCTTGGTTCACTTCTTACCTGTCTGACCGTCAGCATTACATCTCTGTCCGCCAGGCTAAGTCCTCTACTGCTCCTGTCTCTCACGGTGTTCCTCAGGGCTCTGTTCTTGGGCCTTTACTCTTCATCATCTATATGCTCCCTTTAGGTAACATTATCCGTCATCATGGCTTTAACTTCCATTGCTATGCAGACGACACCCAGCTCTATATCAGTTCTCAACACAACTCTCCTTTTCCCACCAACTCCATAACAGCTTGTATTAATGATATAAATGCTTGGATGACCAGTAACTTTCGCAAACTCAACACTGATAAAACAGATCTACTACTTGTCGGTTCACCAAAAAATGTTGCTCCTTCCTGTGCTGATTATGTTAACATTGCTGGGATTTTGGTTCGACCTTCCACCACCGTTAAAAACCTGGGTATAATCTTCGACTCCTCCCTCTCTTTCCTGCCTCACATTTCTTCACTCACTAAATCTGCCTTCTTTCACCTCCGTAATATTGCTCGTTTACGTCCCTTCTTAAATATCAGTGACGCTGAGACACTGGTTCATGCCTTCGTCGCTTCTCGACTCGACTACTGTAATTCTCTTTTCTACGGTCTACCAAACACAACATTAAATAAGCTCCAATATATCCAGAACTCCACAGCTAGGGTTCTCGCTTTCTCTAAGAAATCCTCTCATATTACTCCCATCCTACACAGACTTCATTGGCTACCCGTTCGTTCTCGTATTCAATACAAGATTCTCCTCATCACCTTCAAAGCACTTCACGGTCTCGCCCCCCTGTACATTTCTGATCTCATTCATACTTATTCTCCAGTTCGCACATTACGCTCTTCAGCTACCGGTCTACTGTTAATTCCACGCCACAGGTTAGCATCGTTTGGTGGACGAGCGTTCTGTCTCTCTGCTCCGGCACTCTGGAATTCTCTTCCCAAAAACATCCGTGATCTTTCTTCATTACAGGATTTCAAAACCCACCTTAAATCACATCTTTTTCTTTCTTGTTTTTCTGATCTCTGACTGTATGATCTGATTCATGCCATGCATTTCTTGTTTATTGTCTTTTGTTCTTTGTCTGCTGTCATGGTATTTTTTTTTTTGGTTGTTTTTTTTTCTTCCTCTTCCTCCTCCATACTGTAAAGTGACCTCGAGTTTGCAGAAAGGCGCTATATAAAATAAACTTATTATTAAGCAAACAAAACGGCAACAGTGAGCATACAAATACCGTGTGCTTAATAGAAATCACAGTGGTGAGACTATATTGTGCAGAAAACTTGAGCTTTCTTCATTTAGTCTGCTTCTTAATTATTATTAGAATCTGCTGTACACTACTGTGTCATCAAAGTGCTATTTTTTAATCTGGCAACCAATTACTGTGGGTGGATTCCAGATTTCTAAACTGAGACAAATTAGCATAAATGGCAAACAAATGTAATTATCATGGTCATGATTATTCATGAATATCAACCTAAATATATTTCCAATATGTTAGGTTATTATTCAACGCTTATTTCAACCCTGTCCATTCATGTTGGTGAATGGGACAGATGATAATCTTTCATTCTAAGTTACAGCTCCACAATTTATTCTGTAGCATTTACAAGTTCAGTTGTCCCTGATATCTAAAAAGGCTTAAAGGCAAATCTTCTGAAAAGCGAATGCATTAAGAGCTCTACTTAAAGAGGCAGTTCACCTTATTTCACATTTGAGCAGCTCTAAATATTCATTCAGCGATTTCTAGAAACCTCAGACAGTTTTTTCAATTGCTTAAATAATTTGGTAAAAGTAAGTAAAATAAAAAAAAATGCCCTCCCACCACCACCACTACTCCCATTGTACTCCATTCAATTGCAAAATCCATTATACACACAGTGCACACACGTGCCTTAGCAGATACAGACAAAAATGTTCCTCGCAATGACTTTGTCAACGTTCTTGTTCAGGAAAAGGCATTTGAGGAGGCTAAAGCGTCTAGTTGTTTTAACTACCTTTACACGCTTGAATCATACAAAGGTATTCATCTGCTATGTGTCAGGGGAACTTCCTGGACTTGTGCTCCTGCCAGTGTTGCTATGCGCTAAGTTGCTCAGAGGTATAAACCACCTACAGGTCATTACAATAATGTGAACTGGCTCCTGAGAAAAATAAGCTGAGCCCCTGTGTGTCACAAGTATGAATTACTTTCCCAGATTACCTACTGTCATATCTTTTGAACCTAAACTGTCTCAGCTGTGAGCGTTCTTAAAACTAGTGATTCATTGCACATCCATGCGCATGATGCACTGACTTTCAGTGAAATATATGATGTGAAATGATGTACTCAGAGGAGTAAGCGTGAACCTTGCTGGCTCGGAGGATCTGGAACATGAGCGGCAGGCCATGTGTGATGAGCTCTTCAGTGTACTCGTCCTCCTGGATGCAGCTAAAGTCTTTAAGCAGGCCCTGGATCAGCGGCCGTCGCTGCTGCAGAAAGCACGTCTTCAGGGACTCCAGCCATGTGTGCAGAGTCCACGGCACACCTACACACACGACCAACACTCATCTGTCACTCCATGGCATCTATGCAGCTCAGAAATCAGTGCCACCGCTAGCAGTAGTTATTTATCTCTGCCTACTACTGTACTATACAGTATCAGTACTAACCCATGCAGTGACTGTCTGTGGTGGGAAATGAGGCAGTGGAGGCATGCAGTAACCAAAATAAATGAGCACTAACAGGCTGCAGATGTGATGGCAGTCGTGCAGTGTGGTTACTAACCCAAGCTGCGGATGTCTATGGTAATGTCCACATGGCCGTGTTCGGCGCTGTGGTACATGGCCTCTCGGAGGGCCCTCAGTTTCGCCTTGCCTGTGCGCAGTGTGCCCTCCGAGTGGCTTGTTCGCTTCTCTCCGCCAGCCTCCGAGCCCTCAGCCAGGATCTCCTCTAGAGACATCATGTCGCCTTTTTCCTTCTCCGACTGGGACAGAAGCTTCCGGAAAACATTCCTGCACAAACACACACTTACTTAGCCTCTTCTGATACTCCTAATCACTCATACAGGAGTAAATGTACAGTAATGAAAGCCACATTATGCCAAAATGCAATTACTGGGATAGGGGAAATTATTAATGTACCAACATTAACTTCTAAGAACATTTGGTTAATGCGAGCGCAGTGACAGCGATGCACCATTACTTGTACGCATTCGTAATATTTCATATCCCCGCGCGTTTCGCTTAGCTATCCAGCTCGAAATGATGAACACAGAGCTGACACTGTGTTTTTACCAACAGAAAGATGAGCTGGAGTTTAAAACTGTAAAATATAATGTGCATTTTCAAGAGCTGTCGAGCCCATTAATATTTATGACTCATTTATCAAGAAATGAAAATAATCTTTTGCACATTTTACCGCTGTGTGCTCTGGGGCATGATTATAACTCAGTAAAAGTGCACTCTGACTCTGAGAATGCCTGGTTCGATTCATGCAAAGCAACAAATCAACATAAGTCTCATTGTCTCCAATGTTTCAGGGGGTTGAAGCACAATGAAGCAGGTTTCTTAAGCTTGGCTCAGGCTGTAATATTGTTCCAATCCAAATGGGTCTGACTGATTGCCTTAAGATCGCAATGAAAAGGCGGATGTCTAATGCATTGGATTCTCAGTTAGAATTGTTACGGTGAATTTCAATAAGCCTTCATTATGCAGTGCTGAGCCTGAGTGCGAGTGAAAGAGTGGGTGTCCACATTCACACACTTTACAATTCCCACGCATTGAGGAACTCAGTCCCAGTAAAAAAAAAAACAAAAAAAAAAACAACCCAACTGTTTATATACATTCATGTGAAAAAATTAGGACACCCCATGATGACACCACCACAAAACCGCCTGTGTGTTTTTTTTTTTTTTAACATAGTTAAACATATGGACATTTGATCTTCATTTTAACAACATTGGGTGATTCAAGTAATATAACTAAACAAAAAAAAAAAACAAAGAAAAGTCTTTTTAAAATGATCTGTAAAATCTAATTTAAAAAAAGAAATCAAATTTCTTGTGAGGAAAAAGTAAGGACACCCCCCACATTTATTTGTACTTAAAATGGCTAAAATGACCTACAGGTGCATCACATCAGGTGCAAATTATTAGAACATCGTTACAGAGCATTTTGAAGGAGGCTCGCCTTATTTAAACCTCAGACATTTAGTTTGGTTTGCTCTTAATTGTTGAAGTGAGAGGTATCACCATGGTGAGATCCAAAGAGCTCTCTGAGGCCTTCAGAAAGAAGATTGTTGATGCTTATGAGTCTGGTAAGGGATATAAAAAGATCTCAAAAGAATTTGTAATCAGCCATTCCACTGTCTGGAGAATCATTTACAAGTGGAGAACATTTAGAACAACTGCCAACATGGCCAGGTCAGGCCGTCCAAGCAAATTCACCCCAAGAGCAGACCGCAATATGCTAAAATATCATCATGGGACCTACAGCAAGCTCTTGCTACAGTTGATGTCAAAGTGCATGAACCTACAATCAGAAAGAGATTGCACTACTTTAATTATCATGGGAGGTGTGCAAGGAGGAAACCTTTGCTGTCTAAGAAAAACATGAGGGCAAGACTGAAGTTTGCCAAAGAACACATAGTCAAAGGCCAAGACTTCTGGAATAATGAGCTTTGGACAGATGAGTCTAAAATTGAATTATTTGGACACCATAACAGAGGGCATGTTTGCAGCATTTCAGCAAAAGAACCTCATGCCAACTGTGAAACATGGAGGTGGAAGTGTTATGGTTTGGGGCTTTGCTGCAGCAGGACCTGGCCAGCTCACCATCACAGAATCCACTATGAATTCTGCATTGTATCAGAAGGTGCTTGAGGAACATGTGAGACCATCTGTCAAAAAACTGAAGCTGAAGTGGAACTGGACCTTGCAACATGACGATGACCCAAAACATACCAGTAAATCCACCAAGGACTGGCTGAAAAGTAAAAAATGGAGAGTTCAGGAATGGCCAAGTCAAAGCCCAGATCTAAATCCTATCGAGATCCTGTGGGGTGATTTGAAACGGACTCTGCATGCAAGAAACATCAGCCCTCAAACATCACACAGCTGAAAGAATTCAAAGTGATTTTTTTTGTTGTTTACATTCGTCAATTACATCACTTTCATATACAGGTACAAATGAAAAGACAGTCAGAAATTGACATGTTGACATTTCTTAATAAAGAACTGAATATTTAATGGGGTGTCCTAATTTTTTTCACATGACTGTATACATTATATATATATATATATAATGTTATATACACAACATGCAAACAATACTGGTAACAGTATATACAGTTAGGCCTGAAAGTATTTGGACAATGACAGTTTTTGTGATTTTGCCTTTATACACCACCACAATTTTTGTTTTGAAATAAAACAATCAAGATGTGATCGAAGTGTAGACCTTCAGCTTTATTTTAAGACGTTCCACAAAAATATGGCATTTACCATTTAGGAATTACAGCCATTTTCAGCAAAGTGCCTCCATTTTCAGGGGCTCAAAGGTATTTGGACAAAGTGACATAATTGTAAATATAACCATAATTTTAATACTTGGATGAAAATCCTTT
>CM040992.1:19268963-19290683 GCA_022985145.1 Pangasius djambal
CTTCAGTAAGTGAAAAGCAGCTCTATTGGGTTGAGATCAGGCGACTGACTTGGCCATTGAAGAATATTCCATTTCTTTGCCTTCAAAAAGTCTTGAGTTGCTTTCGCAGTATGTTTAGGGTCATTATCCACCTGCACTGTGAAGCAGCGTCCTATCAGTTTTGTAGCATTTGGCTGAATGTGAGCAGAGAGTAGAGCCCAATACACCTCAGAATTCATCCTGCTACTTCTGTCAGCAGTCACATCATAAATAAACACCAGTGAGCCCTTTCCACTGGCAGCCATACATGCCCATGCCATAACACTGCCTCCACCATGTTTGACACATGATGTGGTATACTTTGGATCATGAGCTGTTCCTTTCTTGCGCCATACTTTTCTCTTCTCATCATTCTGGTACAAGTTAATCTTGGTTTCATCAGTCCAAAGAATCTTATTCCAGAACATGGGAGGCTTTTTTAGATGTTTTCTGGCAAAGTCTAATCTGGCTTTCCTGTTCTTGAATGTTACCAGTGGTTTGCACCTTGTTGTAAACCCTCTGCATTTACATTCATGAAGGCATCTCTTGATTGTAGATTTTGACAATGATACGCCTACCTTCTCCAGAGTATTCTTGACTTCTGTTGATGTTGTGAAGGGGTTTTTCTTCACCAAGTAAAAGATTCTGCGATCATCCACTTTAGTTGTCTTCTGTGGTCTTCCAGGCCTTTCGATGTTGTTGAGCTCACCAGTGCTTTCTTTCTTTTTAAGAATGTACCCAGCTGTTGATTTGGCCACACCTAAGGTTTTTGCTCTCTCTTATAGATTTATGTTGTTTTTTAAGCCTAATGATGGCCTCCTTCACTTGCATTGAGATCTCCTTGGACTTCATATTGGTAGCTCCAGTCGAACAGCTTCTAAATGCCAACTCAATACCTGATATCAACTCCAGACCTTTTATCTGCTTCATTTGTCTTGAAGTAACGAGGGAATGGAGCGCAACCGGTCAGTTAACTTCTTGTCAGTCAATTGTCCAAATACCTTTTAGCCCCTGAAATGGAAGTACTTTGCTTAAAATGGCTGTAATTCCTAAATGGTAAATGGAACGTCTTAAAATAAAGCTGAAAGTCTACACTTCGATCACATCTTGATTGTTTTATTTCAAATCCACTGTGATGGTGTATAAAGGCAAAATCACAAAAACCTCTGTCATTGTCCAAATACTTCCGGACCTGACTGTATTTTATATATATATATATATATAGGAATACGAGTGTATTGTGTGCTTGTTTCACCTGTGCCCATGTGCTGCAGCGAGGCTGTATGAGTTCATATCCCCTAAAGGAGCCGAAGTAATGCCATTGCGGTATGTGGTGCCGATTAAGGGGTCTGCTCCCCTCTCCAAAAGCAGACTGACCAACTCAAAATTGCCTGTAAACATCACAAAGAAGTACATACATTTTATTAAATTACTCCCTCTACCACATTATTACTTGTACTGAACATTCTTTTAACACACTCAGCACTGTTTGTCTGTACAGTAACTGTAGAAGTGTAATGATTCATAATCCTACTGTCATCCAGAAGAAGTTTCCGGTTTGTGTCTGGTTCCTTTCATGGTTTCTTCCTCGTGAAATCTTAGGGAGTTTTTTTTTTATATATAAATCTAACTCTATATCCAGATTTCTGGAAATCTGCTTTGTGAAAATGTCTATTTTTAAAAGCACTGTGCAAAACAACTGAAATTATTTTTATTACAACTCTACTATAAAACATATACATGTTAACAATCCCATTTAAATAAATCAGGGTTGTTTAAAACGTATTTAAATGTTTCATTCTGAAATCTGGCTGCACTGCATATTATTCCCGCATAGTATTTTCCCTGCTGTCAACACACCTGATTAAACTCACGTTCGAATTAACAAATTAACATAAAATGGGTTACACCTGTGTTTCACAATCACCCTGCAGTAATGCTAATGCTGTGTTGACTTCTGCATGTAAGAGTAGGGGATCTACTAAAGTATGCAGAAAAGGGTTATTTGAGGACCAGGATTGGAAGTCACTGTGCTAAATGATTACACTGGAAAGGAGTTATTTATGATCTGCCCAACTGTGTTTGAGGAATTAAGGTTGAGATAAAAGCTGTACTTTCACCCGAAGCATTTTTGGGTAAATACACCTGAACAAAAAACAAGCCAATTAAATGAGAATAATGAATAACATGGAAATGTGCTGCATCTGCATTAGAAGCACTAAAAGTGATTAGTTTGCCTCTGAAAGATGAGTTGTGTAGATTTTGCTGAGAAATACGTACAACTTATATGGGTCCGGTTTCCCTAAAGCATCCTAATGTTAAGATCGTCTTAAATAGGAGAGAAAGAGAAAGAGAGAGAGTAGTGCTCACTCTACCATTTAGCAATGATCTCTGTGTGATCTCTCTTTGCAAAAAAGTGTGCTGAACCAATAACAAAATCTACGCTGTACATTAGTTTGAGAGTCTGATTTGAAAATAAATGTCTGATAAATGTCAGTAAATTTACATTGTAGTCAGGGATCTACTGGAAATAATTATTGTCATTAGAAGTAGTTGTCCACACCACGCTGCATTAGATAAATCATTTTTAGCCCCCTTGTTCTACTTAGCTGGATATTCTGGTGAAATATGAACCAAAGTTTATTAGGAATAGTCACGTTTTGACATAAATGCCCATTTTAAGAACAAGTAGTTTCTCTAAAAGATTATTTACAACAGTGTAGTTAGCTAGTTATCCATCCATATTAGTATGCTATCCATATTAGTTCATATATTATCCATATTAGCTTGCTGTGTGCCATCCAGTTTTATTATTAATACCATTATTTAATATTTATTGAATTAGTAATTGTGTATTATTACATGTTTTACCACAGCACTGGCAAATTCTCAATTCTGATTGGTCAGAAGGTGTTGAATAGTTTTCTATAACAGCAGCTCTGACAGCCGTGGACGTGCTACGTATATAATCTATAATCATGCCATGCTTGATGGCCAGCACAGCCCACAGACGTTCGGTTGGATTGAGATCTGGGGAATCTGGAGGCCAAGTCAACACCTTGAACTCTTTGTCATGTTCCTCGAACCATTACTGAACAAGTTTTGCAGTGAGGCAGGGCACATTATCCTGCTGAAAGAGGCCACTGCCATTAGGGAATACTGTTGCCATGAAGGGGTGTACTTGGTCTGCAACAATGTTTAGGTAGGTGGGACGTGTCAAAGTAACATCCACATGAATGCCAGGACCCAAAGTTTCCCAGCAGAACATTGCCCAGAGCATCACACTGCCTCCGCCAGCTTGCGTTCTTCCCATAGTGCATCCTGGTGCCATCTCTTCCCCAGATAAGCAACGCACACGCACCAGGCCATCCACATGATGTAAAAGAACATGTGATTTATCGGACCAGGTCACCTTCTTCCATTGCTCCGTAGTCCAGTTCTGATGCTCACATGCCCATTGTAGGCACTTTTGGCAGTGGACAGGGTCAGCATGGGCGCTCTGACAGGCCTGTGGCTACGCAGCAAGCTGTGATACACTGTGTGTCTGACACCTTTCTATCAGTGCCAGCTTTAACTTTTCAGCAATTTGTGCTACAGTAGCTCTTCTGTGGGATCAGACCAGATGGGCCTTCACTCCCCACATGCATCAGTGAGCTTTGGGCACCCATGACCCTGTCACCGGTTCGTGTTGTCCTTCCTTGGACCACTTTTGGTAGGTACTAACCACTGCATACCGGGAACACCCCACAAGACCTGCTGTTTTGGAGATGCTCTGATCCAGTCATCTAGCCATCACAATTTGGCCCTTGTCAAAGTCCCTCAGATCCTTACGCTTGCCCATTTTTCCTGTTTCCAACACATCAACTTCGAGAGCCGACTGGTCACTTGCTGACCAGTTATTCACTTTATTCACTTCACCTGTCAGTGGTCATAATGTTATGGCTGATCGGTGTAGCTGCTAGAACATAAGTGATAACAGGAGCTAACGTGTTTGGCAGACATTCCACAACATTAAATGTTTATAACTATAAACAGTTAAAAAGCATGACGTCATTCATTAGTAAATTAAAAATTATAATTGTATGTGCTATGGAGTAAGAGTAATAAAACACTCCAGAACATACTGATTTAGGAACATAACCGACTTTGGGGTGGCAACATTAGCTCCACTTCGCGTCAGACCATATCACATGGCCCCATCACTGATTATTTCCCTATAAGCACAGCAAAGCTGCTGATTCTTTGAAAGTCATGAAGTATACGAAATGGCCTCTTGTTCAAAGTACAGACATTTGCTTATTTCTTACAGTTATTGTAACAAACATGGCACTATTCTCTTGAAACCTAGAATCAGTCTACCAGATAAGACAATATTAATTATCTTAGCTGTGTCAGGGAGTTTTCTTCTTGTCATTGTTGCCCCTGCCTTGCTCATTAGCAAACTAAATTTGGATTTCTGTAAAGCTGCTTTGAGACAATGTCTATTGTTAAAAGCACCGTACAAATAAAATTGAATTGAATTGAATTAATGCTCTCATGCTTTTTAAATGGGGCTCAGTCGATTTTTCCATACTGAATCTGCTGAATGCAGAAGCTTCTTTCTTCCCATTTAATCCTCTCTATCTTGAATCTGCACTAATTCAGTTTACCATAATTGAACCGGATTCCAGACACTGACCACACGACACTGGTTTTATTCTTCACTCTCACTCCATGGTGTAGCAAACTGATGGTGGATTTACATATGTATTAAGAATGAGAGAAATGCCACACACTGTAATATTGTAACCCCTTTAAAAAATTCCCAGGGTCTGTCAGCAGGCCCAGACCTATATTACATTACATTCCACACAAGAACATTTATTGTGTTGTTTATTTTTAGTTCTATAGTGCAAATATGATTCGTACAGTGCATTTCTGCACAGCTTTTCAGAGAAAGATGAAAATTTGTCCACAGCTGACATATGGCCAATGTTCAGTGACTTTCTCCAGCAGCAGATGTTCAAATCAGCTACAAGCCATTTGACCAAACTATTAACCAATAGGCTACACACGGGTTTATTTTTCTACACACAGATTAAATCTGATGTTGAATTACAGTACACTACATTACACATTGGAAGCATTTCTATTAAAAATCTTCGAATCTGTATTTTGTACATTACAGTTCGGTATGTACAAATGCTGCAATTAAGTCAGAAAAAAAAAAACGAAATTGGTCCAAAACATGACTAACACCAAGCAGAGAATTTTGCCACTTCCTCACTAACATTGTGGAAGTTTTTACAGACTCCTGCTGATTGTTTTGCTTATGCAAATCAGTGTCTTATCTTTGGCACATCAGTACAGGATAGCGGGAAGAAAATTGTCTGCGCATTAAAGAAAAAACCTTGCAGATACACATGCTGGGGTAATTGACCAGCTGTATGTCAAATGGAGCACGAGGAAAGAGGGTTGATGAGTTTTGGATGTGATAAGCCTCGAACAACCCTAACATCACACTCTTCTTTACTGGCACATTAAAGCACTCTTACAGCATGCAGATGGACGTTTCTGTAGAAGACGTTTTGCTCAACCTTAATGCTCTTTAGCTACAGATATAAGGGAAGATGGAGGCATTTACCTTAGCACCTAATCAAGTAAGCTTCCAGTGCCACCTGACTGGGGACCTTTAGGCTAAGTGGACTAGTTAAGTGATTTTCAGAATTATGCAAGAAACTGTTTAGTAAAATATGATGAATAGTTTTTGGCCTCATTCATATTCATGGATATGCCTCTCTTGGGATTTTGTGTTCTAGCTGAAGAGAAAATTGTGGCCATCGTTTTCGTCTGGATTTATAGTTCCACATTTCCACAATATGTTCCAATGGTATCATTATTTGGTAACATTATTTACCGCATTAATTAACATTATCAGATGATAAACTTGGCATTAATAAACTGGAAGCAATAATTCTCAAAGCAACAAAACAAGTTAACACACATATTAATAGATAATTTTTGAAATGTTAATGAAATTTTAGGTATAATGTAATTTTCAAAAGGCTTGAAGTAGACTTTCTGCATTTTACCCGGTGACTTGCAAGCCTTATTTCATGAGCCTGGTAATTCTAATCATACGTTGTGAAAAGCACAGACTTTACACGTGAATTTTGCTATGCTTAATATATTTTTAAACAGCGGTCAAATTATTTGTTATACATTAGTCTTATTCAAATGGAGTAGTGGTACAGATGGGTTTGGTTGAATTACACTGGTGCGGGACATGGCATGCAGAATGAACATTTGATACGTTGATATGCAATGTATGCTTGGGAGACAAGGTTGGTATTCATTGTATAGGTATTCAAGGTGCTGCAGATAAGTTGCACGTGAAAGTTTTTCTGTGAGACGGGGTTGATTACCACACATTCGTAAATGTTGATAGCTGTTTTATCGACATTTGTCCTTAAGGGTTAAGAGCAGTTATATTTAGCTCGCAGCTGGCACTACTATCAGAGCTGCAACCAATCAAATTTGAGAATTCCACAGCACTGTGGTATCGCTGTAATTCATAGTGGTAAAAATGTGTGTCAGTGGTTATGAGGTAAAAGAAAAATGACCTAATTAATTCTTGTTAATAGGTTCATATATGCAAATTCATACATTACCAGAACAGTTCAATTCAAATTATTTACATAGTGCTTTAATAACAATGGACATTGTCACAAAGCAAAGAAATCTCGATATAAAATATCAATTTATCCCTAATGAGCAAGCCTGAGGTGACGCTGGCAAGGAAAAAAACTGAGGAAGAAACCTTGAGAACCAGACTCAAACGGGAATGAATCCTCTTCTGGGTGACACCAGATAGTATGATTATAAATCATTTCTCTTCTATAACTGTATACTATAGAGTCTAGTAGTGCTAAGTGTATTAAAAGGAACTTGAGTACGAGCTGTGCCATTGGCAGAGCTTGACTCCCTCCAGCTACTCAACCTACAAATGAATCTGGCACCTCGAAGGTTAACTTGCCATAAAGTCTAACACTGAGATCCACATGTTACCCATATTAAAGAAAACCTGTTGCTGAGGATTGCGGTGTCACCTGCAGCAGAGGCCAGCTGGAGCGGTGTTTCCGCGTAGTTCTCGGCTCCATCCTGCAACGCCCCCTCCACGTTGGCTCGAGCATCCAGTAGCAGCTAGCATGATCAGGCCATAACAGACAAAACACATCATTATGAAGCAAATGGTCCCACTTTATACTGTGTCTCTAACGCCTATATTTTTACATATGCAACTATAGTGTAACTATTGCAGGTGTCTATATTTTAAAAAATGGATAAATGTAGCATACCAACATGACTGTATCAACAGCAGAAAGTGTAAAGACACAAGTGCATCTTGACAGTTGTAACAGGACTTTCTCTCTTGGGTAATTACACGTGTAACTGGGTGAACAAAACTTTTGTATAAGCACGTTCCTGTAACACTCTACATAAGCACTTTCCGACAACTGAATAAACCTACATAACGTATGAAGGCTTGTACCAATAAAAACTCCATTTGTCAATTGTTGCCAAGTTGACATTTATACCTGAGTAAACTGACAGATAGATAGATAGATAGATAGATAGATAAACATTTACGTAATAAATTTATGGCATTTTCCAGGTTGATTTGGTGAGTCAACAAAACAAGTCATTGTAAAGCCAACAGTTCATACCACTGTAATTACCTTCACCCTCTTCCACATGTGTAATTACCCACAAGACGACGTCCTGTTACGTCTGAAAGTGCTACATACCCAGCAGTTCCCTTCAGAGCTGCAACATCAAATCGTCGAAATCAATAAAATTAAAAAAAAATAGTTGGCAGCAAATTTCATTATCGATTATTTACCCTATGTTATAAAGCACACTGTAGCACACACTACGTCACTGCACACCACAAGCAGTGAAGCTATTTGAATCGATTACCTTACAAGTATTTTTTCAATGCAGTTGCTTTAATAAATGTACACAACATGCAAACAATACTGGTAACAGTATATACAGTTAGGCCTGGAAGTATCTGGACAATGACAGAGTTTTTGTGATTTTGCCTTTATACACCACCACAATGGATTTGACATAAAACAATCAAGATGTGATGGAAGTGTAGACTTTCAGCTTTATTTTAAGAGGCTCCACAAAAATATGGCATTTACCTTTTAGGAATTACAGCCATTTTCAGCAAAGTGCCTCCATTTTCAGGGGCTCAAAGGTATTTGGACAAAGTGACATAATTGTAAATATAACCATATACAACTTGGATGAAAATCCTTTGCAGTCAATGACTGACTGAAGTCTGGAGCCCATGTTCTCAAAACTCAAATTCTGAGTTTCCTCCCTGGAGATGCTTTTCCAGGCCTTCAGTGCAGCCACCTTCAGCTGCTGCTTGTTTGTGGGTCTTTCTGCCTTCAGTCTTGTCTTCAGTAAGTGAAAAGCAGCTCTATTGGGTTGAGATCAGGCGACTGACTTGGCCATTGAAGAATATCCCACTTCTTTGCCTTCAAAAAGTCTTGAGTTGCTTTCGCAGTATGTTTAGGGTCGTTATCCACCTGCACTGTGAAGCGGCGTCCTATCAGTTTTGTAGCATTTGGCTGAATGGAGGCACTTTGCTGAAAATGGCTGTAATTCCTAAACGGTAAATGCCATATTTTTGTGGAACCTCTTAAAATAAAGCTGAAAGTCTACACTTCGATCACATCTTGATTGTTCAAATCCATTGTGGTGGTGTATAAAGGCAAAATCACAAAAACTCTGTCAATGTCCAAATACTTCTGGACCTGACTGTATATATATATATATATGTTGTGTCATGTCATCAAGTCACCATCCTGCTTTCAGTTCACATCAGCCATGCTGGCAGTCAACCCCAAAGCTTCTGAGTCAGAAATGATTCGTCTTATACCAATATGTCAAGCAAAATTAACCTAGCATCCACGTGTTCTATACTGGCCTTTATTTTAAATTTGACTAGTCAGAACCGAACAAATCAGGTTTTAAATGTAGGTAAGATGCTCTCGCAGTGATTAAAACAAGGGCCCATTGTTTACGCTCATGTAGTTGCAAAAAAGTGTGTGGAACCAGACAAAAGTAAGGCACATCGTGACATTATGGCTGTTTGTCTGCCTGACTGTTTAAATTTTTTTTAAAAAGGTTGGCATAAGCACTTTAAATTCTCATGCCGTTACAGATAAATGTCAATAATATTGTGCTGTTATTAATAACCTGACGTCTGCAGTAGTATTAGTTTGTCTGAACTGCTGGAAACAAATATTTTTAATAAATATTATTTATTAATTAAATAATCAAAGTAATTATTAGTTGCAGTCTTAGGTACATTGTAGTTGCATGGGTAGTTTGTGCATAATAGTTTGTGCATCAGGTATAAGACACCTAAAATGTGGGACAAAATGAAATGAATTCTGCAGTACTAAACTTTATTGTAGATCTTACTGATCACCTGAACGGTGAGGTTGTGATCTAGTCCATGCATTTCACAATCGACTGCTAGTCTGATTTTCTGTCAATCTCAATGCTAAAATGAGAAGGGACCAAGGGTGGCAAGAGAAAAACCCACCAAACAAGCTCAAAAAAGCCCTTTTCATTAAGCAAACGCTTTCTGCTGGTAGGAGAACTCCTACAAAGTAAACAAAAGCAGGTGGATTTTGCTCCAGTGGTAATATAGCTCCTGTGGTCTTAAGAGATCAAGCACTCCAGAATGTATATGTTCTTAAGACATTCAAGCTCCTTTAGTAGAAAACATGTTCTGCTATGCACTGACTCATTAAATCCAGCCTGAAGAGGAACATCCAGTCCACAGCAGTATTTTTTGCCATTATTATTATGTTGGGGCATAATAATAATAATAATAATAATAATAATAATAATAATAATAATTGAAGGAGAGTGCAGAGATGGAAGGCATTGAATTATTCGCGTCATTACTACCTGCACGACAGGGACGTGTCCGTGCAACACGGCGAAAGTGAGTGGAGTCCCCTGCCTGGTGTCAGGATAAACTGAGGGGTGTCTGTGTATTGAGCTGGGAACCTGGGAAGTCATATAGGGGAGGTTCAGGGAGAGAAATAGCATTCAGCCATTAAACAGTGGAGTTAAGTTGGACGTGGAAGAAAAAAAAGAGAAGCAGGGAAAAAATAGGAATGATTGAGAGGAGTGTTTTAGCGGAAAGTTGGAGCCAACTTTTTTTCCCACCTGCCCCTGCGCTAACCTCAGACAGTTAATAATAGACTCATGGGATTTTTTTTTATAGGATTTAATATAAATTCACCCCATGCTGAAAACTAGCCTTCCCTTTCCTCACTCTCCATATAATAACTCACACATGTCCCAGTGCTTTACCCAGAGACGTGGCCATAATCTGCTGGGCTCTTTGCAAGTTTTAAAGGTAGTGACGGACAGACTGGAGGAGAGATAATTGGCAGAGAGCACAAATGCTGGAGGACACACTAAGGAGTGACTCATAAGCAAAGTGCCAAAAGCAGTGGAAGTGACATCCTCCTCTTTAAGCTTTGCTTTCTATCAGGCAAAAATCCATTTATTAATCATGTATTGTTACATAAAGAAGCTACCTGTGAATAGATGAACAGTCATGACTTTGAGTTATAAATACTGACATTGGCAGCCTGGAAATAAATATATATATATATATATATATAATTAGATTTTGGCCAATTTTCTTTCTTTTTTTTTTTTTTGCCTATGTGTTCTTTGACACCTTAACTTTAAGAGTAGCCATGAATAGATTTCACCAAAACAGAGTGGAAATGTATTCACTTTTTAACCTTGCCTAGTCTTTTCTTCATGCAAAGATCAATTTGGGAAAGGTCAGTTTGCCTAAAACCATGCTAGCTACGTGTGAATTCCTCGCACATTGAATGTCACACCTTGATCAAGTTATGGCTACATGCTGTAGTGAAATGGACATAAGCATAATCAATTCAGTTTGTCATCACATATTGGCTGCCACAATGTCTGTGATGGTCAGTAGAACAGAATCTTTAAGTACAATTTTCTCCGTTTTCACATTTAGAGGTATGCGGAATTTAAAATGTTAGAAAAAGAAACAAATTTCGGTTGAGGAAAGTCTGCAGTTTTCAGAACTATACATAGTAGAAAATGTCGATATTTCCCTAAGTGAAAGTTTTCTCAGGCTGCCACACATATAACCTTCAGTTCACAGATGCCATATTCTAAATGTGATATTTTAGTGCATTATGAAACAATAACACTCATAGCTGAACAGGCACTTGGCATTTTGTTTAAGAGTCACTCTCTCCCTACGAAACCACAAACAGATCAAAACACAAACAAATCCATGAAGCCTTTTCTACTGTCAAGTTGGCTTGAACAAAATTTGGGTTATCTGGGTTTAATCTATATGGGATACTTCATACTTTTGACTTAAATGGGACACAATAAGTTAAGTGTGTCTACTTCGGGATGAATTCACATAAACTCAAACAAAATGAACATCCATAAGCATATAATGTAATTGTAAATGTAAGTAAATCCTTTATTTAATCATTTTATAATGAAGGTTAAACAGACACACTTTTAACCCCTTGAACTGTCTGATTATCATTCACTCATATCAAAGCACATTATTCGGTTCTGTGCATAATTCAGTAGCTAGAGTGAAACTAATAGGAACGGTAGTGTAGTTCCAAGACTGAAGAATATAGGTAAAGATCTGTGGTGGTTCCTGAGAGTTTAAAGGTTTAAATACAGCACTATTCACTGACACTTTCTACATGGCATGCTGACAGCAAGAGAAGAACATGGACAGGCATAAACTACTGAGACAGATCAGGTTACAGCTACAACGACACACTGGATTAGACTTTTAACATCCTCTGATGCATACTGACCTCGCTGTTGATATCGGCCCCAGCGTCCAGCAGCATCTGAACCATGGCCTCATCACCACGCACACATGCGTACATGAGCGGGGTCATTCCCTGCACACACACACACACACACACACATATCCAAACACACATTTATGAGAAGGGATGTAGGTGATTGAGAGCAAAAAGCAGAATGTACAAAGATATGACTCTTTAAAATGCAGTGGAAATTCAAAAACTGTTCAGTTGGAGATGTAATTGTATGTGTCATTGACGAAGCAGAGCTGATGAACTGGAATGAAAGCACAATGATTAATGATCATACTGAAGATGGTTTCCAATGACAGTAATCTGCTTGCATGATGATATTGTCAATACATAAGTTTTAAAATGGTTACAAAATACTGATTTTAGGACAACAGAAAACAACAGAGAACAATTAAAGTTATTGCTATTTTTTGATCAGTGCTTTACAGGCCAATTAACCATTTGACAAGTTAACCATTAAAACACAATAAATACAATTCCTCAGGAACAATTTATCACTCAGAAATACAACTCAGTGGAACAGAAGAAGCTGTCCTTTACAAATGCCATTGTTCAGTTCAATTCAATTCAATTTTATTTGTATGGAGCTTTTAACAATGGACATTGTCACAAAGCAGCTTTATGGAAATAAATACATTCAGGATATAAATTGTAAATGTACGAGTTTATCCCTAATGAGAAGCCAGAGGCAACGGTGGTGAGGAAAAACTCCCTGAGATGATATGAGGAAGAAACCTTGAGAGGAACCAGGCTCAAAAGGGAACCCGTCCTCTTCTGGGTGATTACAGTTTTCACATGAAGTCTGGTTTGTTGTACCTATCCACTGTCCACTGATGGAGACCTGAGTGCAAAACTGCTCATGGCAACCGCAGCCTCACAGCCGCCACAGCAATCTCAGTCCCAAGCCATCACAGTACAATTGCAGTACAACCGCAGTCCAAAGCCGTCTCCACGGTCCCCAAGCAGGCCCATCCCCAGCAATGCCAATGATCATCAGACCATCCATTGTCTGAAAAAGTATCAGTAAGTAATCCAGTTTTGAAAATACGCACTCATCATACTTGATATTACCTCTCAGTTTTTATTCATAATGGAGAGAAAAAAAGTGTTTGTTTCACAGCCATGGTCCAGACCTCATTTCCATGTTTTGTGTCTGGCTGTGAGCAAATGTCTTGATGTCATTAGTGTCACAGATAAATGTCCCTTGGTTTTTTCTTACCTATAAAAATACACATCACTTTATTTTCACTTTCCTTATTTATTTCCAAACACAGTCAGATGATGTGCACACACTACTACTACTAACGTCATAGTGTGTAAAGACACAGGAGACTTCAGTTGGTCATCTGAAAGAAAGACACAGTGCTCGAGAAGATAGAAGTAGATAAAATTAATATTTCCTCTGGCGATAAGAGTGCTATGTCACACGTAACAGATGCAAACTAAATCTTTCAGTTTCAACTGATTAAAAAAAGTACAAGTCATGCCATTTTTGCTCTCAAATAACTCAGCATAAAACCAACGGTTAAACATATAGCTGCGATCTGAGGGGCCCAAGCACTCTTCAGTGGTCAGATATTGCCAAGTTACATAGAACACTAAAGAGACAACAGATGAACATCACGTTTTGTTTTGTGATGTTAACCCTATGACGTGCCTGCTAAAAGCTGATTGGCTGATGGTGGCCATTTTTTTAAAGGAATCCAGTCATCATAACAATTGGCATAACAATTCAATATTACACAATACAGCTTGGTTCAGGAGAAACAGCTATGTGAACTTAAAACCACCTTCTGTGGATGACCACACTCCAGATCTTGCATGCTGCTTCAGAATATAGTCATGAATAAGCCTTTAAAATTTCATCTGATTCCATCCAATCAGTCATGAGTTACTTCAGTTTGAGTATATTCATTGGCATGTAGCAGCCATATTTATAAAGCTTTTTGATACTTGCTAAACTTCAGATTCTACCTCAGTATTTTGACACAACCTTTGTGAAGATACAATTAAAGTCCTAGAACTAGTTTGCAAAAGTATGTTTTGTATATTATGCAGATTATACCAAGTATGAATTGCTGTAGCGATAATTCCTGTAGTGATAGCAATGTTGGAAGATTAGTAATAAAGAAAGTGAAAATGCCCAAAATAGACTATGGTCTAAGAGCTAAAACAGGTAATTTGTCCACTGTAGACAGTGAAATTTATCAGAGATTCACGATAACACGACTCGTTCCTACCCCACAGAGAACTCAAATCAGTCCCAGCTGGACTCCAGCAATACACACCATTATAACAACCACCTGAACCACAAGTACATACAGTGTCTGCAGAGTCTCAATCACTCATGTCAGGGCTCAACAGCTGGACCATCAGCTGAAACTAGTGGAACCAATAACCTGAGACTGACACAAAGGAGTGCATTTACTACTCTAAGTGTATTTTTCATCTTTCTTGAGTATATCCAGTAAAATATCAGCAACTGCATCTTCTTGTTCCTACTACTGCAACCAGGGCTCGGTTTATGAGGGAATGCAAGAAAATGAGTTTCCCCTGTGAATAAAAGAGAAAAATCATCCACTTAAATCATCCATTTACAACATGATATTTCTTAAAGTTTATTGATAATTTCTACATTTATTTTACGTCAAGTGTATTTCATTTATTGTAGCATATGAAGTGAATAAACAAGCATCAACTCAACACCTGGACTTTAATGAACACAACAATAGGACTCAGTGAACGAACAAAGAAGTGTCTAAAATTCCCCCATGGGCCCAAGAAGTGACTTTATACTTTAGGATCCTTTCAATACAAAAGTCTAAAGACTCGCTTTGGAATCGTGCAGAGTAGAATTGATTCAAGTGCAACAGGCTATGGACGCCGGAAAGGCCGGAGCAATCGCATTAACGGTATATAAAGTTTAGAACAGATTTGAAACCGATGGCTTGGGTAAATGGAAAAAAGGAATTATTGAAATGTGTTTAAACACAAATAAATCGCACAATGGGAATGGATTTGACTTGCTATTGCGTGAATAATTAATTTGAATCCACGCTATTGCTACGAGTTCATGAACAAATAAAGGCCAGTTTTTTTTATTAAAAGATCCCTTTATTGATTAAATACAAGAATATCTGAGGAAACAATTGAGCCTGAGATTGTGCGCCTGGAGATTTGTGAAAATATTTTAAAGGACATAGAAGAAAAAATAAATCAGATGAAGGCGAACAGAAAAATAAGACTGGCGTAGCTAACACACTGAATGAATATTAAAGAATTATTAAAGAATTGTTGGATGATGACAGAAATGTTGTTGAAGTAAGAGAAAATATTAGATGAGTTTAAAGATGCTCACAAGTGCTTCCAACATTTGTTAAGTGCAGAAGAGCGTAAAATGTCGAGAAGTGGTTCCAGCCAAGGACGGAAGTAATTCAAGATTTCTTGTCTTGTGTGACTACCTGGTTATCAAGTACCACAGTTGCAAAAGATATTGATGATGTTGCTCCTGCTGATGATGTCTCTGTAGTATCTCACAGGTCAAAGGGGTAAAAGAGAAGCATGCACTAGTGGAAAAAGAACAGATGCTGAACCTGCAGAAGAAGCAAATAAGGAAACAAAAGAAAACATTGGAAATCCGATCTGAGCTGGCAGCTGCTACTGCTAGAATCAGTGTCCTGAAAGAAACAGAAACACCAGTAAGTTCTGTAGACACAATGAATGAATATTTTGATAAAAGTCAAGATTCATCTGAGTTGAAAAGCCTTCGGGTAGCACCAAAGGAACCAGTGAAGAGCACAATGGATAGTCAAACGTACGTCCCAAAGAGCCCCTTTAGTCAAAGCAAATGGAAGTCAAAATTCCTCAAAATTATCTCAAAGCTGATCCGGTCACTTTGGAGCTACCAAGTTCACATGTATTACAGCAATCAGACACATTTGCTGCTTATACAGAGGAGTTGCAACTTGAATATGTACATCGTCCTGTCCAAGTACCAGAACCTGCTAAGACTCAAGCACCCAGCCTCACAAGCGCCCAGACACCCAGTTCAAGGCCTCAAAGGGTAGCAGAAGGGAACTCAACACCTTTACAAGATACAACATTGTACAGTATCCTACAGAAACAAAACGATATTACAACCACTCTTGTCAAACAGACGCTTTTGTTCTCTTTGGTTCCTAAGAAAGTCAAAGTTTTTGATGGAGACCGCTTACAATTCAGTGCACTCATTAGATCCTTCGAAGACACTACTGAGCATAAAATTGACAGCATTCAAGAAAAACTGTGTTTTTTGGAACAGTTTACGAGGGGGCAGCTTAAAGAATGGATTAAGACCTGCCTTCACATGGACCCAGCCAGAGGATATTATAGAAGCAAAATGCTCCTTAACAAACATTTTGGCAATGAATTCAAAATCTCTAATGCATACGTAGAAAAAAAGCCCTGTCCTGGCCATCCATCAAACCAGAGGATAAAAAGGGTCTGCAAGCATTTGCTCTCTATCTTAGAGGGTGTTGTAATGTTATGGAGGAGATGGCTTTCATGGAGGAGCTGGATCTTGCTTCTAATCTTAAAGCCTTGACAATAAAGTTACCCTAAAAACTCAGAGAAAGATGGCAAATTGAAGTTTCTAAACTCCACGATAAAGGCAACAACAAAGTGAGATTTTGTGACTTAGTCAAGTGCATTGAAAAACAAGTCAGTATATATTAACTGACCCAGTGTTTGGCACTATAACTGATCAGACTAGCGGAAGCCCTGACAAAACAAAATCTGCAGTCAAAGTTGTCAGGCCAAGGCCAAGCAGCAGTTTTGCCACCAGTATATCCACAGAAAGTACATTAAGCCCCAAAATGCTTAACACCTGCCTATTTTGTTCAAAGTACCATCTGTTGGATGCAGATGGGCAAAGATGCACATAGACAAAATCCAGTTTATAAAGCAAAAGGGAAAATGCTTTGGATGTCTCATTGGAGGGCACATGAGTAAAACCTGTACAAAGCGTCAAAGCTGTAAAGTCCGCAATCAAAAACATCCAACGATACTTCATATAGGAAAATTGGAAAAGGGGCAATACCCTCCATTTCTTCCAATGCTTTTGGTCATATTGGGGCCGGTGATGAAGAAACTGTTCTGTCAATTGTGGCAGTGAAAGGAGTGCCACTTCCCACTATAGAAGCAGATATTGGCCTGTTAATTGGCACTAATGCCTCTAAAGTAATTAGAGAAAATAATTAACAGCAAGTGAGATGGACCATATGCCTTAAGAACTTTGCTTGGTTTTGTAGTTAACGGTACATTGAGGAGAAAAGGTAATACGATTATGATACCAGGTTGATATGTGATACCAACACTAAGGTCCATGTAATCCGTATATTGCTGGTCAGCTTGCATGACTTAGTATCACAATACAGCACTGAGTTCAATGAGAAGACATATAAGGAAACCAAAGAGATGTCTATGAAAGACAAGCAATTCATGAAAATTGTTGAGGAGTCTGCCAAGTTGGTAGATCCTTTTATATCCTTAAATTGCCCCTCAAAACCCAAGAGGTTTCGCTACTTAACAATCGACAAATTGCCGAGCACCGCCTTGAGAGTTTAAACAGAAAATTCTAAAGAAATCCTTTTCCTCATGAGGAATATAAAAACATTCTTTCTGAAGTTATTAAGAGATTTGCTGAAATGGTGCCTAAAGATCAACTGAAAGGAAGAGAAGGTAACATGTAGTATATACCCCACCATGGGGTATACCATCCAAAGAAGGAAAAATTAAGAGCATTTTTCGATTGTGGTACTTCTCTCAATTCAGAGCTGCTTCAAGGGTCAGATCTCATGAACAGACTCACAGGAGTGCTCATGAAATTCTGCCAATATCTAATAGGAATAATGGGAGCTATCAAAACAGTGTTCCACCAAGAAAAGTTCTTCTTAAGATGTCTGTGGTGGCCAGGAGGTGATATAAATCTCACTCCACTAGACTACCGTATGACCTTTCATGTTTTCGGAGGAGTATCCTCACCAAGTGCAAGTTATACACTCAGAAAAACAGCTGAGGACAACAGGCAATACTTCAGGCAATACTTCAAGTAATTGACACAATCTTGTCTAAGTTTTATGTTAGTAGTAGTAGTAGTAGAAGTAACAGATGCTTGTGAAAGAGGAGGATTCCACTTATCCAAATGGGTACCAACAGTCATTTTAGTGCCATCTAGCATCCCAGAATCCAATCCAGCAAAAGAGATAAGACCTAGACTTAGATACAGACAGACTTCCAATGGAAAGAGCACTGGGAGTTCTGTGGTGCGTAGAAAGTGATAATTTTACATTCAATGTCACAAGCAAGCCATAGCCACATACAAGAAGAGGTATACTGTCTGATGTAAGAACTGTGCAGAATGAATCTCGGATGGGATGAAGAGATACCACAACCCTTAAATGATAAATGGATTGAATGGAGAAATGATCTCAAGCAAATAATAAAAATCAGCAGATGTATAAAACCCAAGCAGTTTGACACCTATATGCAAGCAGAGCTTCATCACTTTGCTGATGCAAGCGAGCAAGGTTATGGACCAGTAAGCTATCTGAGACTTGTGAATGAACAGAACGCAGTGCATATCACCTTTCTGATGGGAAAGGCTACGGTAGCGCCCCTAAAGAAGAATACAAGACTGGAATTTAGCTGAAGCAGTTCTAGCCACTAAAGTGGACAAAATTCTCAAGTCACAATTGCAGCTGAATTTGGGAACATCAATATTGTACTGAAATATATAGCTAATGAACATACAAGATTCCATACCTTCGTGGAAAACAGAGTATCACTGACAAGAGAATCAACCAAGCCAACACAATGGAAATTTGTAGACACCAATATAAACCCCGCTGATGATGTCTCTAGAGGTCAAAGTGCTGAAAGGTTTCCACAAAACAAAAGATGGACACATGGTCTGAATAGCCTATGGATAAAAACAGATCTGGGCTGGCCACTAGCTTACATAAGAACCCACTCACTTTCTGAGGAAGATCCAGAAATTAAAAGAAATTCAACTATGAATGTAATCATCCAGTGTGATACCAATCCTACAGACAAGCTGATGTCTTGTTTTTCCATACTGGACTAAACTCAAAGTCACAGCAGCCTGATACCTGAAACACAAAAGAAACTTGAAATGTTTGGTACTTAAAAGTAAGGAGTTAAATTCAATTATCAATACCTCAAACCCTGTAACTCCGAAAAGGCTTTCTAGAAAAGGCTTTCAAGCAAAAGATGCACGAACTACTGTAAAAGGTACAGTGTGTTGTTCACATGCATGATAAGAAGAGCCGTACATCTAGAAGTCGCACATTCACTTGACATTGACTCTTGCATTCAAGCCATTAGACGATTATTTGTAGAAGAGGCCATCTAAAGCATATAAGGTCTGATAATGGCACAAATCTGGTGGGTGCTGAAAGAGAATTGAAAAAGGCTCTTTCTGTCCTTAATCAAGACCGGAATCAAAAGGTTTTACTTCATCGTGGAATAGAATAGAGTTTTAATCCCCCAGGAGCATCTCACCATGGAGGAGTGTGGGAACAACTAATTAAAGCTACTAAACAGGTACTCCTCTCTGTTCTAAAACAACAAGAGCTGACAGAATAAGGACTGCACGCTCTGTTATGTGAAGTAGAAGCTATTTTAAACAGTCGCCCAATAACCACAGTCTCTAATGACCATCAGGACTTAGAGCCACTCACTCCCAACCACATTCTGCTTTTGACATCGCAACCCATCATGTCACCTGGGCTATTTAATAAAATCAATGTATATTTAAGACGACGATGGAGGCAGGTGCAGTGCATTGCTGACATATTTTGGAAATGCTGGATTCATGAATACTTGCCCATAATGCAGGAAAGACAAAAATGGAACTAAAGAAGAAAGAACTTTGTAGTTGGTGATGTAGTTTAGGTGGTAGATTCCACTGCCCCACATAGCTCATGGATCTTAGGACAAAATGCAAGTGTCATTTGGGATCTTAATGGACTAGTAGGCACTGTCAAAGTAAGGCCACAAACCAGTATCCTAGAAAGACCTGTAAGGAAGATATGTCTACTACTGGAGAGTACACAATAAGATCCTCAACCCCGCCAATATCAACAAGACAAAGATAAGTGTTAGATAAATTTTGCTTATAATATTAATTTGATTGTATTGGTTTCGTAGGCTTCCTCTGATAAACATTGGTAATTGTTTTGTTGTAAGCCAAATTAGGGGGCCAGTTTTTGAGATGGTGTGGTCTGCTGGAGCACACTGTCTTTAGACCTTCCTTTTCTTCTTACCCTTCTTCTTCTGCTTATCGTTTTAGCTTTCATTTACAATTTGATATTTCTTATAGTTTGTTGATAATTGTGTATTTCATTTATTGTAACATTTGACGTGAATAAGCAAGCTTCAACTTAACACTCTTTCTGGACTTTAATGAACATATGAATATGACTCAGTGAATGAACAAAGAAGTGTCTAAAATTCCCCCCAGTGGACCCAAAAAGTGACTATGTACTTTAGGATGTTTTAATAGTCAATAAAATGTTGTTATGTGATATCACTATTATAACTTTTTTGATGCTGTGTTGTGACATGATTTGGTAATCCAATCAGAAATGCATGTATTTGAGGTAGTGCTCATCTCACTTTCAAAACCTAGTAGAAAACTAGTTAGTTTGATAGTCGAAAATGATATTTTATGAAATAAAACCTGGTTCCAGGGGGTGACCTTTTCCAAATGCAATTTTCTGAGTGCAGACCATGCTTGATAAATGAAGAGTGATTGTGGTACTGTAAAAAGTTGGGCAGAAGTTCTGGGCGGCTTCTGCTTTGTGTTCAACAGCCAGGCTCTTCACTAAAGCCTCTTGGGTAGGAGTTGTGGAATAGTAAGTAGGAGACAAGGAGGTGGTGGGTGCGGAAACATCATCATTAGTAGAGAAAGAGAGAGATGGGAAATTATAGGAAGTTAATGAGGAGCTTCAGGCTTTCTCCCAGACTTCACGTATTCTATAACTCCATGCGTACCTCTGCTTCACCATTTCTGGTGTTATATAAATACCTCCTAAAGTCATTTCATGTGATAAAATACAACATAATAGTTTTCCATGAGAAAATCATCATGTGTGTAGATGGTTATAATTTAATTACACTGTAATTTGAGTTTTTTCTGCACAGCTAGATTTTTGCACACCTCAATCCTCTGACATTATTTAAAGCCACCATTGATATTTCTTGATATTTCTTTTTACAATATTTCTTTACTACTGATATATTAACTAGCATTAATTTGTACTACTATTAAAGAAAAACTCCACCAGACACACATTAATTGTTTTTAAGGGATTCTGGTATATACTAATGCAATATTTTTGTTATTCCTCTGAAAAGTTATTGATTCACACCGAATATTGCTAGTGATGATGCTGTTTAATAGGACAAAAAAACATTTCAACAATCTCAAACATAAGTGATAAGACCAGATCCAAAATGATCCAGAATGCAATGCTGCTACACAACTCAGTTACGCCGAGTTACAGTAAAGACAGTTAGCAGTCTACAAGATGACAAGAACAATGGCTTTGACAGCAATATTAGCATGAAAGTTGAAGCTTGGGAAGCTGAGCTGTACAGATGAGGAGGTGAGAGAGCTGGACATACTTTTTTTTTTCTTTCTTCTTTCGGCTTTTCCCTTCAGGGGTCGCCACAGCGAATCATCGCTCTCCACCTC
>CM040992.1:19290783-19301069 GCA_022985145.1 Pangasius djambal
TATCCTCATTTATTACCTCCATATACCTCCTCTTTGGCCTTCCTCTTCGCCTCCTGCCTGGCAGCTCCATGTCCAACATTCTCCTACCAATATACTCACTCTCCCTCCTCTGAACATGTCCAAACCATCTTAATCTGGCCTCCCTAACTTTGTCCCCCAAACGTCCAACATGAGCTGTCCCTCTGATGTACTCGTTCCTTATCCTGTCCAACCTCGTCACTCCCAAAGAGAACCTCAACATCTTTGAGAGCTGGACATACTAAAGGACTAAAATGCTGCTGCATTGTCTCTTTAGGTAGACATGAAGCAAGCGGCTAAATCCCACTTGCACCACTATCAGGTGGAATGGAATAAAGGAGGAAACTGTTAGCCAGAGTGAAAATAGGAAAAAGTTTAAACCAAGTGAGTCAACTCAGAATTTGATCATAAAGAAAAAAAAACAATGTACTGATTTTAAATATTGCTATGCAAGTCATTTGCTGTGGATTTTTCCTTTAAATATTACATTAATTTAAACACGTTCAAGCTAAAAAAAAATAAAAAATAAAAAAATTTATAATATTTTTAAAAAACTATAAATGAATTATGTGAGTATCTCTAATTTCTTCCCAGTGTACTGAGAGAAATGGGAAAAGATCCCTGTCAGGCTATGTGAAGTACCGCCAGAGTCAGGACATTAACTGCTGGTATCCATTTGGCCCGCAGGTGGTAATAAAGTCCAACACAAACAGTGGCTTGGAAGAATCTGAGGGATATCAGTGTGCTTTTCTGAAGAGAGTCAAGCATTCCTGATGCAACTTCAAAAGGGCTGCTTGTAAATCTGTGGCTGCAGCATCAAGACCTTCAGACACTCAAACTAGGAGGTTTTCCTGATTCGTTAGTACCTACAGTATGTTTGTATATAGAGATATGGAGATTGTTCTGTAGTTAAACACTCATTAAAAACATTAATTATGTATTGTATCACAATACTTGAAGACATCTGTATGATACACAATATTTATCATGTGATATATGAGATTGCTAAAAAAAAAAAAAAAAACCTCTAGTTTAATAAAAAATGATAGTAGTGTTGTGCTTAAAAAAACCTTAGTGAAGTGTAGCCAAGTATCTTGACCCATACTCGGAATTTGCGCTCTGCGCGCACAGTAGTGAACACACACACACACACACACACACACACACACACACACACACACACACACACACACACACACACACACCCCCATAGCAGTGAGCAGGCTTTTTTTGCCTGGGGAGCAGTTGGGGATTCGGTGCCTTGCTCAGGGGTCTCACCTCAGTCGTGGTATTGAGGGTGGAGGAGAGCGCTGGTCATTCACTCCCCCCACCTACAATCCCTGCTGGACCTGAGACTCGAACCCACGACCTTCAGGTTCACCTTCAGGTTACAAGTCCAACTCCCTAACCATTAGGCCATCCACAAAAGTACAAGGTAAAACATTCTGTACATTACGTCGTAACAATTCTAAAGATTCAGTACAAAATATTCTGCTTCAGTTCAAAGGTTGTAATTGTAATAATAAAACTGGTGATACCTGTGATATCTCAGGAAACTGTATCGTGACAAATTTGATATTATACTGCCATACTGCCCAGCCTCATTGGCAAAGAGAACTGAAAATCCAATTCCCGCAAATGCAGCATGTTGAACAGTGCAGGCATTATTAGAGCTGCGGTGTGTCACTGGAAGTTTCCATAGAAATGTGCCCAAGTTTAACAAAATGTCATGCATTAGCAATAGACAGCACTAAACATTTGTGGCTCTTGTCATTACAGTCACGTCGAAAGAGTGTTTCTGTATGTATCAGCAGATCTGACCTGCTCGCTCATGCTGTTTATGCCGTCAGGTCCCAGCAGATTGACCGCTTGCTTGACGAGGTCAGTGCGACCACAGTTGAGCATCCGAAAGCCCAGGTCCTGCAGAAACTTGGCCTCTGTGGAGGCTGCGTCCAGCTTTCGCGTGGCACAGAAGCAATCGTCTGCTCTAAAAAGAGAAGTAAAACTGTAACTGTCAAGTGTTACATTAGGAGCACAAGGAAGCAGAGTTCCAGTAGCTGTGGTTTATGTCAGGGGGTCAGGGGCTTTAACTTTACAAAACTGATGTATCCACTCAGTACAGATTTATTTTGTATTACAGATTTACACACACATTATTACATGCCTCCAATCATATTTTGCCTATGTATTGGAGACAGAATTTTTTATCTCTGAAATTTCAGTGTAAATAATCACTTTTACTGTAATTAAATTGTCATTAGATTCCAGGTGATATTATTTGAAAGCGTAATAACTTTGATAATTTTGAAAATTTTGAAATTTGGTGATTTCCACCACTGTAATCATATTAGAAAATTGCTAATGTGCTGGCTATGCTTCATGGATCACTGGGAATCCACTGATCCCACTTTGAAAACCATGGATTAGTGCCGAACTCTGATACTATAATTTGATAAAAATGTACATAATGTATAATATAATCTTCATAAAAATCCATTTTAACTACTCCATGTGATAAATTGCACCGACAGACCAACAGCTACATGCTACACTAACAGCCCCATCATTTGACTTCAACTGAAGTATTTCAATTTCAGCAAAATGAATTAAAGATGGTTACTTTAAGTAACCTATTTAGAAATACTGCTGTTGTTTTATTAACCTGCAACAACATTAGCTTACGTAACTGCAAAGTATTTTGTTCTGTAGGTAGCAAACTAGATAGCTAGCTAGTCAGATGAAACCGTAAACACTTAGCTTGCTAGCTAAATTAAAATTATATTTATACAGTAGATCTAGTTCTTACAAATAGTCAAATAGTCAACATGATAGATGCTTTGCTCAATTATGATGGTTACTTTTTGACCAACAAGCTCACGCTAAAGGGATTGAAAAGGCACACTTTACCTAGCTAGCTATACAGCATTGCTAAGAATAGGATAGTATAGATTAAACCTGCTAACTAGATCCACAATTTAACAGAGATAAGAAGTCATGATTAACAGAGATAAGTGAGTGGACTGATATTTTTTTATAAGATTTTTTATAAGATTCTAATTAGTTTTCATTTTCATTTAAAGGCTTCAGTGTATCAGGTCTCTTCCTGACAAACAGGAAATCTAGCCGGTAGTTCAGTCAAGACCTGCTGCTGTCTGTGAAAGAAGCAGATCTTCTCCACATCCTAAATCCCATTTTTGTCACATCATTTTTAGTGCTTTTTACTCATAATCTATGTATTTTTAATGAATTGTTGCAGAATATCTCTTCAACTCTGCTGGGTGAAGTCTGTCATTAATATTCATAAGCAGACACCCAATGTTCATTAATATTCATGAATGCTGTTGTTGAAAAGAAGAGGTACATAATATTCAGCTGTGAGAATGCCAAGAAGTGTCAGAGTGGTGAGTTTAAACTGTAGTTTATCACCAATTGCTGGCTGTAGGATAGTTGAGTCAGTATGATAACGCTAGCATACTCTGGGAAATCAGCTAGCTAAATGCTAATGAGGTCAACAAACAGAGGCACAATGCATCTTCAAAATGACTTTTGTGCCTTGTTGCTATTTCAAAAAGTGATCAGATCTGTGCTGATTCATTACTTTAATGTAATGAAACTTAGAGCAAAATCTATCACTGGCATTTGTTCTGAGTGTTGCCTTGAGAGAAATGTGCTGTGTTGTGAGTATACAAAGTGGGAAAGCAGCTGGAAAATCACCAAATTAAGTACATGTTGAATGGATACAATAAGTTTGAGCATATTTATTATGGAATATAGAAATTTCATTCATTCATCTTTATGCTGGTCAGGGTCACAGTAAATCCAGAGCCTATTCCTGAAAAGAACTGCCAAGAGAATTGACAAGGCTAGATAGCAAATTCTACACTAACTGAACATGACATCCCTTTAACACTGTTAAAACATCCCTTTAACACTGTTAAAACATCCCTTTAACACTGCTAAAACATCCCTTTAACACTGCTAAAACATCCCTTTAACACTGTTAAAACATCCCTTTTTAAAACAAATGTGCAATTTCTGCTGCAAAGCACCCAATAAATATGTTCTGGAGAGTTTTGTCTTTGGAGAACAAATGAACATATTTTTTGGTGCTTTGCAAGGATGTTTTAACAGTGTTAAAGGGATGTTTTAACAGTGTTAAAGGGATGTCATATTCACTTAGTGTAGAATTTGCTATCTACCACTGTCACTTCCGTTGTCACTTCTTTTCAGGGGAAAGCAGCTCAAAAAGTCTATGACGTCATAGACTAATTTGAATATTCACAGAATCATCATCACATTTTCTGAAGATAGACTCGAATAGAATAGAAGAATACAGTTTTATCAGAATGGGAATAATAGCTTATAACTTATTCCTTACTGAAATAAGTCTTTGGTCATGAGTAGTAGACAAAAAGGAAAAGGTTACAGAAGGAAAAACCCGCTATTTCACTTATATAACCGAATATAACCGAAAAGAGAGTTTAAAATGAAGAACAAAGAAGCATGCGTGCGGGACAAACAACAGTGATCAGTCGTTGGGAACAATGTTGATCAATGATTGGTCATTTTTCACAACATAGCATCATCTACTCTAACCTATTTTTCCTAATTTTCATAATAAGGAAATGTCATTTTATTTTATATCACTTTACATCGTAATAACTCAGTTAACAGAGGATCAATTGTGGCCTCACAGCTCCAGGGTCCCTGATTTGATCCTGAGCTTCATTTACTGTCCTCCGTGTGTCTGTGGATTTCTTCCGGGTTCTCTGGGTTCTTCCTGCCTCCCAAAAATGAATTATTTTTCTACATTCTATAATAAATATACTAAAACTTATCATATGCATCCAACATGTACTTAATTTGAATTAATATGGGTATAAATGTATTTCCAATTTCAGTTAGACATTAATACAGATAACTAAAGTCTGTTTTTTCCCCCTTTTCTATAGGCCTATTTACCAGAAAAAGCATCAGCATTTATGTTTCTCTGCTGTGTAGTTAATGGCCTGTGTGCACTCTAATAACCCCAACATTAAAACCGCTGTGTGCTGAACAGGAAGCCTGGCACTTACTGATTTCAAATGAAGTTTTATTTCAACAAACTACTGCCAGGGTAAGAACAGCCCTAAAGCAACGCTTTGTTTATTTGGCAGGATTAGAACATTTCTCAAACATCTCTTATGTGGAGACTGCATTAGTCATTTACACAGCACTGTGTCGGTAAATCTTTACTGAGGTGGCTGGTTCTCATTCATTCATCTTCAGTAAAGGTTTCATCCTAGTCAGGATCCAGAGCCTATCCCAGGAACACTGGGCATGAGGCGGAAATACACCCGGGAAGGGATGTCACGCAGACCCACATTCACACATTCATTCTCACCTAGGGGCGATTTAGCATAGCCAATCCACCTACCGGCATATTTTATTGCAGAAAATTCCTTCTTTTTTTTTTTTTTTTACTTTCAGAAAGTTAAATTCTCTTCTTTCTATAATGACAGAAGTGTTAAGTTAAGCAGAAATGGTATCATTAATGTTTTATCAACTCTATATTCTAACAAACTTCGTCTTGATGAAAACATTTATTCTCTTATTAACCATTAAAAGATTAATCTAGGAATTATTTAAAACAGTGGTTTACTTTAATTTGCATCTTTTCGCAGTCACTTAATGAGGAAACAATCATGACTGCAGATCCACTTGTATTATAAACCAGGACTTTGCAAAGGTTTTGTATTTTTGTTTGTTCTCTCACAATCTCACTTCACTTCGAATCACGAGTCCCATCACGTCTGTACCACGTGCTTTTGCTTTGCTTTGGCTTCTGCGTTTGGTCTCCACCCTCATCTTGTCATTGATTAATTCCCTAATCGTGTTACCTGTGTCTGGTTTTCCCCTCATTGGTATAATTAAACCTCTAAACCCCACAGAACGTGTCAGTGGAGCCAGACATACATTTCCCTATTCATAGCAGTTACTGAGTAATATGTATTGAGGCTTACAGTCTAATCAGTCACCATTAAAATATACAAGAAATTAAGAAGGATCTATGATTACTGAAACTGTCCTTTCCTCCACCATGATGAAAGGGTAAAAGTAGTAGCAAGTCATAATCTTGGGTATCTACATTGTTTAGTTATAACTCACAGGAAATTAAAGGTAAGAAAATTGTATTTATGACAATTCTGAAAGCACAGGATAAGATAAAATATAAAATATATCCCACAACTCTTTGTGTTTGTGACATTTGAATTCCATACTTACATTCATTCTTTTATTCCTTTATTAAATTTGCCTGCAGGAAGAGCCTTCGCTGTGAACACTTACTGTGTGAATAATTCAAAATTATTTATCATGCCAGCATTGTTGGGGTTTAACTTAATAATGACACAGAATCTGTGTGTTTGATGAAAAAAAAAAAAGAAAAGAAAAAGATGGTGTGTTGGTATAAAATAATCTTTTTAGATCATTTTAAAGAGCAATCACAAAATACAAAGTCTTTTATACTGATAAGTTACGCAACATTCCCTTTTGTCTGAAACAAGAACTCTGTTTGAAACTGGTCGTGGTAACCTTCGCCAAGACTACGCTCAGCTTCAGATCCAACCGAGTAGAAATTCTCAAGAAAACACCTGCATGCACATCCAGCTTTATTATACCCAGAATATAAAATACTCATTCAAAGTCTAGTCATTTAATGTCATGATGACCATCAAATTGAATGAGGTTTAGATTTTTATCTGATTTTATGACTCATACTCGTGTATGCTTCAGCTTAGACACAAAAGACTTTGACTCTGCAGACTTTCTGATTCTGAACACAGTCCACTAAAGCATCCTTACACTTCACCACCAACTTTCCACTGTGTCAATGCCATGTTCGCTTTTCATCACATTTAGTAAGACGTCATCATCCTCAGAGCAGCAAGCCTAACCACACACAAATAATGTATGATCTGTGTGTATATGTAGACTAAACCCTACATACTGTGTACTGTACATTTGTGGTGCAGAGCTGCGACTTACTTTAGCTGCCGCGGCTCGCAGTCCACTCCAGGCAAGAGCAGTCTGGCGGCCTGTCTCACATCGTCGCTGTCTACAGAAATGCTGAGCCGGTGCTCAGTGTGTGCTACAGCCACCCGGATCCACTCCATTAGTGGAGGCAGCACGATGAATGGCCTGGAAGAGAATGAACAGCCAGAGGGGATACATGCTGAAATGACCATCTTATCCAAGTGTTCCAACTGTACTGAGAAAAATTATGAACAAAGTTCAGCATCCTGCAGAGAGACAATACAACAGTTTGGATTTAAAATGAGCAATTATTTAATCAAAGTAGGCATTATATCCTGACAAGTCAAGTGTGAGAGACTGACACGTGAGCTACTAACTTTTGCAAAAAATCACATTTCATTCCCATTGTACTAATTGCAGGCACTAAGCTGCCTCAATTTAGCGCAGCTCAGTATGTGTGGATTGAGTTTTTTATCTCTTTGTGTCAGAATCAGAATGAGGAAACTGAATATATGTTGTTGTTGTTGTTGTTGTTGTTTTTACCAAAATATGCAAAAATAATATATATCTGCAGAAAAGCAGAACAAAGTAAATGTATTTTTTTTAGTTACTCCATTTCAGTTTGAGAAAAATGGCATGTCTTCAGCTGACCTTATGGCTTTTCATGGTTCTGATCCAAAGTTGACACAGGAGGTATTCTCGAGTCTGATTGGTCAGAAGGTGTAACACTTTGTAACAGTCAGAGCTTTGTGCTTTCTGGTAGCATTACAAACTTTTTTTGGCGTCAAACTGCTTTTTTTTTTTTTTAATTATTATTATTGTTATTGTTAATATTATTATTATTATTGTTGTTGTTTATAGCTGCTGTAACGTAAGTGATAACAGGAACTGACTTGTTTCACAGACTTTTCTCATCATTAAATGAAACTAAAATGGTTAAAAAATACAATGTGTCACTCTATAATAAATAAAAGAGTAATCTTCTGCCAATTTCTGTTATATTAGAGGAATAAAACACTATGTGAAGTGCTGTTATTTGAAAATAATCAGCTTCGCACCATCCCATTATTAATTATTTTCCTCTAAAAACCCTGTTGGTGTTTTATTCCTTGTGTATCAAGGAGTTTAAGACATATAAAAGAAACTATGCTGCTTATCATGTTGGCCGCAGCTCCAGTGGAGGCTCGAATAAACATACACACAACAGTGTGCTCTAAAATGGCCCATGCTATTTGTTCATTACCTCAGCACAACAGCTTTGCAGTATCTATTCGCCCACACGCTGCCCAGAAAACACTGTGAAAATGTTGATCTTTTGGGTTTCACATTCTGCACATGCCCACTGGCAGTTAAACACAAGCTATAAGTGGGACAAAAAGTATTTGTGCTATATAAATCCCTTTATTAGATTCAGATACAAGGAAACTTTAGAGCTCGCAGCTCGGGAATATAACCCAAATAGCAAGAACAATGAAATATTTAAAATATCATTTCCAAAAGCATAAAATGTCACTGTACAAATGTCACATTTTTTCATTCCAATGTGTTTTCCATGACCTGTTTTTTACAGCTAGATTTGCTCAATCAACAGCATCCCCCCCCCAGACACCTACCCACCTCCAGAGAGCCTGCCAGGAATCTTCGCCAAAACCAACCACAAGCCTTCCAGCCTTCTTCGAGCCCTTCTCACACATGTCCACTTACTCCCTTCTCCACCCTCAAAAGCAATGCATGCACATGGACCACACTGTAGAATCCACATGCATATTTCTCTACTGATTCAGTTTTGGAATTAAAACATGCCCAAGGACAGAACTGAGTGGAAGGGAGTTTCCTCTTCTTAGAAGTCGGGCAGAGAAATATCAGTGGTTTCACCAGGTTTAGTTTAAGAAATACCAAATAATGTTAATATACAGTACTGTGCAAACCCTATAGTTTTTAGTACAAACCTTGTTATAGATTTTTTTAGTTTATGACTTCTACATTACTGATTCAGTACAAAAACATTTTAGATTCCAAACATTAGTTTCTACATAAGTACCTCCTCTACAGGTGTATATGTTTGTGTGTGTGTGTGTGTGTTTCTTTACACTAGGGGTGTGCACAGATATTCAGATATGCAGTTAACTGTTTAAATTTCTATTTGAATACTGAAATCACTATGTGGGTATCTGTTGTGCTATTTGTCGACACGAAGTGACAAAAAAAAAAATGAAAACGCTGCTTCGGGCAGTATTTTGATTTGGAGAGCAGTAATGTTGTGGTGTAAAACTTAGACTTGTACATCAGGAGCGAAAAGAAGGAAACAGGGAGCAGGCAGTCAGAAGTGTAGCACCAGCTAGATAGCTAGGTAGTAAGCTAGTATATTGGTGCATCTGTAAGCTGTCTGCTGTTTAGTGTTCATACTGGAACTTCAGAGGCATTCAGACCTGGCCTACTTACAGATTACAGGTTTGCTGTTGGAACGGCACCTTATGGAAACGCCTACACTGTATTACCAAAGCATTCTGATATGTGGCTTATCAAGAAGACTATGTAAAGATACAGTTGTCTTTACATCGATTCAGTCTCCTGTTTTGTACAATTCTTTGCCTTAAAAGCTTTGCAAGTTAAAAAAAAATACTCAGTATATTCATATACAGTGCTGTGCAAAAGTCTTCGGCACATGCAAAGAATGCTGTAGAGCAAAGATGCCTTCAGAAATAGTGAAATTAAATGTTTCTACATTAAAAAAAATACTATAAAGAGCAGTAAACGTGTGTGACGTGTGACGATCCTTTAAAAAAAAAAATAAAGCAGTATCTCAGGTGCGGTGTGTGCAGTTTGATAAGGAAACGAGCTGTAAGTGTTACTGAGCATCTTGCAGAAGCAGCCGCAGTTCTTCTGGAGACTTTGACTGTCGCACTCGCTTCTTATTTCTGCAGCGAAACCCAGCAGCCTTCATTCTGTTTTTATCTGAAAAGTGTCTCTTATGGAATCTGCTGCTTTCTTTACTGACACACAAACATTTTTCTGTAGCATTTAAATTTGTGCTGGAAAATCAAGGTTTTCATTCCAGTCAAAGTTTAGAGTGCAGATCTAAAATTGTGACCAAATGTCATCTGAAGTCGATTATACCTATAAGCACAACGGGATTAAGGATGTCCCAACTGGTGAGACACTTTGGCCGCTCTAAGGGAAATGCACTAGGGCAAATCAAACACTACGTGCCTACTAAAGACCTGGGAAACAAAAAAAAACAGCTATGAAAAGCA
>CM040992.1:19301169-19311412 GCA_022985145.1 Pangasius djambal
ATACATGCAGTTTAAAAGCCACAGACAGATATACTGACATAAACCACAGTAAAAACCTGTCTGATAATCATAAAGTCTGTCCACATCCCTTCATTCCTCACCCTCCCCTTTTCTCTCTGTGATACGCCTCCTCCTTACCTCTTGCTTTTTCTCCTATTTCTCTCCATTCTTTTGCACTCTCTGTGGAACAGTTATCCACAGCTGAAATGAGCCCTGAGGAGAACAAAGGCAGCTGTTCTCTGGAGAAGCTGGTAACTCATTCCTGTGCCTTTACTCTCAAGCAGTACATGGGTCCCTTGTGGAGTCCTCAAAAGGATTTTTTAATCAGAGAAACTCATCAATCCAGAAATGTCCCAGGGGGTGTGTCAAACTGCATAGCACTTTGTGAACAGTGAACACCTCAACAAACTTTCCATTAGCAGTCCCATCTCCATTAGCCACTTACCAGCAGGCTGGAAGCTCATTCACTGTATAACATAACGATTAGAAACCTTAATGATCTGTCCCTCCCTGCCTCTGACTTTTGAGTTTCACAACTGCCTTCAAAATCGGATGCATTTAGCAATGGGATTTGAGCACCTTTCATCTGGACTGATTTATTTACGTTTGTCCAGTAAAGTCTTTCTGCAGATACCTGACACACAGTAGTTATGTCTTTCACTTTATATACAGTATATATACAGATATCTTTTAAGATCCTCTACTGTGTAGTTGCTCCCACCTTTCTGTGTGCAGGGTGACCTTGGAGGGCTCCACGTTGGGGTTCTCCCACTCTATCTGGGGACAGTGCATGAAGTAGCAGAGGGTGTACAGAGCCTCTGGTTCCCATTGTATGGGTCCTCCACGGTTCTGTTGCACTGGTGTGCCGTTGCTTGGGCTCTTGATGTGGAGTGGCTGGAGGTGGTGCATGGCGCGTGACACCAGATCACCTGCAGGGGGTGACATGCTAGGTCAGAAAAAATGCCCTGAAGCTTGTGGTTTTGCAATCATTGAGCAAGGAGAAGAAATTGAAATAATCTCTTTGGGAAATCGTCTAAAGTCAATGAGCTGTGGAAATAAAAACAGGCATTTTCAGTGTGGTGCCTGGAAGACTATGTAAATAATTTTTAGGCTTAGGTAGAAGCTAGAGAGCAGTGTTCCTCATATTCACTTACATGAACGCACATAATTCTATTCTTAACTCGTAAATACGATCTTTGGTGGATATTTCTACTGATGTGTATTAGCATCATTAAGTTATTCCTACATAATCTTAATTACAAAAAAAAAAATCATCTATTAGTTTTTAAATGATAACTATAGCTTTTTGTTTAAAAGAAGTTATGGGGACCAGGCAAATGTTCCCAAAATGTCAAATATGAGAGGTATATCAAAATTTGTTCCCAGTAGATATATATATTCACTCTCCATACACACATACACACAAGCATGCATGCATCCAGACACAAACTAAAATCTGCACACTATGATCTTGCCAGTGTGTCAATTTGAAGAGAATTCAAAGACTTTCGCATTAAAAGAGAAAAATGCTGCTGTGCCACTAGTCAGTACACATATTTATCAAAATCCCCCTCAGCTGCCTTGAATGCCACGACTTATAGCTAGTAAGGAAAGTCTAGCCAAAGGTACTTGGGTTTCTTGGGTTTCCAGAAAAAAAAACCCCCTGAAAACTCACAATTTTGCATCATGTTTGATAAAACCAGCCAACATAACTCAGCTGGGCTCATTTCCTAACCACATCTACCACAAGCTAACCGGTAATTGCTTTGCTAGCGTATAACACAATAGAATCATAAACATACCCTGCAGTTCTGTAAATTAGAAACAACACTCATAGTGAACTGGAAGAAAGATTCACACTCATGTGATAATGGTGTTTTGTTAGAGCTGCAACTGTTCTTGGCTCCACTGCATTAGGGTGAAATGTCATTGACTCCGAGCTACATGAGGGAGGTGAGGAGAGTGAATGAAAAGTGTGAGCAATGGCAGCAGCCTTGAGTCTGACGCCTGCTTCTGATTAATCGAGCATCCACAAACCCACACTCTTTCATTGACACAGCACAACAGTGCACAGTGAAAGACTTAACACATATGCAAATGCAGTCCTTTTACTGTAAAGAATTCAGTCATAAAGGACAATCAAGACTTTCTTACAGCTTTTTTCCACTGGACCTTCCGGCATAGTACGGTAACGAATCTGAATCTGGAATTATCCACACCCTAGCTGATGAGTGTCAGCATCTGGTCAAAAAACACTACATATGCGAGTTCTCTGAAGGATGGTTGACAGTAAGCTTGCAAATTGCAAATTGACGTTCTTTGACTTGAAATGAAAAAAAAAAAGAACAGGCATATAGCTTATATTATGTTAAAATGTTTGTGGCGCTGTCATGTGTCTTCCTTACAAGGTGAAGTACTGGGCATAAGACACAATATTTGTGGTAGGCGGCTCAGACAACAGCAGGGGTGCCAATACTTTTTTACTTGAGACATGGCTAAGAAATTCGTTCATTCACTTTATTCTGGTCAGGATTGCAGTATTTCATAATAACCTCATCAACCTTGCGATGAACCTGTGAAGTTGCTTTCTAAATCTGCCAGAACAAGAAAATTTGAAAAGCGAAAGACAACCACTACATTACTTCTAAATAACATCCAGCTGAAAAATAATGGCTTGGTGGTGAGCACTTTTGTATCACACCTCTGGGGTTGGGGGTTCGATCCCCTCCTCCTCCCTGTGTGCACAAAGTTTGCATGTTCTCCCTGCGCTTCGGGGGTTTCCTCCGTGTACTTCAGTTTCCTCCCCCGGTCCAAAGACATGCATTGTAGGCTGATTGGCATCTCTAAATTGTCCGTAGTATGTGAACAGGTGTGTGTGTGTGTGTGTGTGTGTGTGTGTGTGTGTGTGTGTCTGCCCGGCCAGGGTGTCCCCTGCCTTGTGCCCCAAGTCCCCTGGGATAGACTCCAGGCTCCCCAGTACAGTGGTTTGATGGACATTAATCAGGGCAAATTTGTGATGCGTTTGTCCAAACAATGATCAACACTATTTTTACCTCCACCCATATGCTTATACTGAGTAACATGAAATATGGATTAGAAAGATAACTAAATTCAGCAGAGGTGTTTAGGTACAGTATGATTAACTTATCAGTGGGAAAACAATGACAAAATCCAGGCTCACATGTAATTTGCTGAGCTGAACTGCAAATCAGGTGGAAAAGTGCTATTTAGTGACTCATTTTAAGCTCTGGCCTGACAACTAACTGCTTGTAAATCTTAAACCGGTTTATTACTCACATAAGGTAATGAAGTATACGGGCCCTGAGCTGCAGTTACAGCATATTTGACTGAAATGTAGCTGCAGTTTAGCAGAACATCTTGCACACAGGTGGGCATCAAGAACTGTAGGCACAGTAGAGAAGAAAGCCCTGATCTCATTACTCCAGCAGGGTTCAGCTCAAAAACAGTGACCTTCCACTGGGAAACAAAAGTGTAACCTTGGAAACAAGCCATTGAGGATGTCAAACAAGCTAAAATATCTATTACTCTTACAGACATTACAGTAAGGGAGGAGAAATATTACCTATTGACTTGTATGTGAGGCAACAGAAAGCTCAGCTCAGCTCGATCAATAATATAACCATAAGATCTAGTCCACTTACTACAAATGACCTACAAATGCCATATGTGCCAGGTCTTTCTCATTAACAATGCACACCTTCAGCACCACTCAGGGCTAGCTAGTATAAGAGGGCTAGAGGGGGCTATACAGGGCTAATTCCAGTTTGCTTTCTGAAGAAAATAAATAAACAGTTTAAAAATAAAGTTCAAATTTTGTCCACAGTGTCTTATTTGCTGCGGTATCAACAAATAGTTTGAAGTGGATTTCTTCTTCTTTGATTTCTTCATGGAACCAAAAACAACAGCACCAACAGCAGTCGTAAGGAAAAACATACATATGAAGTAAAGGCTGGGCCTGATTTCTTTCTAGCCCTGACTGTACATTCATACAGCTTATCACTGACTGCTGTTTTAAGGGATTACATAGTGTGAATGAATGCTATGTTATTACACAGAGTGAACAAGTACCATGTGTACTGGGGCTAAATTAATGAAGCCTGTGTCCATAACACATCATTATCATTTTTCCCCCAAATGCCTTTGGATTAGATAGTAGAAGTAAATAACCAAACACATATTGTCCAATACACTGACTGTTATCAGTTTTGTTTGAGATCATAGACTTTTTTTCTCCTATTTAAACACCATTGACCCTGTGCTAGAAATGTCCTCCTGTTATGTCAAAACTACTAGCTTCTCATACAAATCAAGAAAATCGCTTAATAATATGAACATGTTTAGTGTGTTTCATGGTGGAGTTTTGGAGATAAGATATTGAAATATCTGCATTAAATAAAAAAAAAAAATCACCCTTATGTATCAGGATTAGCATTTAGAAGATGGTTAATGTTAATAATGACTGCTGGTGATAAAAGGCTTAAGGGATGTGCACATTTTAACACAGGTTTATACATTTATAGAAATTATTATTATTGGAATTAGTCCAGCACCCTCATATCAGTGAAATTATAATTCCTGGAGCAATTTTGCACATAGTGTTGAAGAAATCCACAGGTAAAAGTAGGGACAGGCACTTGTGGAGTGGAGGGTCTTATGCAAGGAACCAACAGAAGCACAGTAGAACAATGATGAAATTAAGAAAAAGATTTGAATAATAAAAGGCTGTGCTTCAGGTTTCTGAACTACCATTATGCTACATCAAAGCAGGGAGCACATGTATATTCTGCCTTAAGAGTCACTATCTACTACAAAAAAAACCCCATAATTTCATAGATTTTCTTGTTAAAAAAAAAAAAAAAAAAAAGAGAGTTTGCCCTCTTTTGATGGAAAATTCAAAGCTCTTTTCACACAAGTTACGCTTCTTCCTTTACAGATCTACCTCCCTGCTGCTATCTCTCCCCACAGCAGCTGTGCTAAATGATAGATTCACAATATGACCTTTTCTTAGTTTAATCATTTTTTTTTTGTTTAATCATTTTTGTGGTTCGTGTTGTTTGCAGGGAGGTGGGGGGTAGCGATTCGGGTGGAGTGCATTCACACTGCTTGACACTTTGCAATAATTATGCACCAGACGTTCCCTAGTGCCCTCTCAGTGCATACCTACATTAATAACCAGGAACAGCTCAGTGGATCTCCCTCCCTCTTCCCTCTTGTGCAAGATGCAATAATAGTTGGAGTAATTACGGGGAACGGATCACACCCCCGTCGAATATGACACCAGAAGGGCGATCCCCGTGAGCCAAATTTGTTCAGCTGTGAGCCAGGAGACCTGATATTCACTTCCCACTGTATATTTCTTCATAATACAAAGAAAGTTGAGAATATGCATCAGGAGGGCATATGAGAAAGATTTTTTTCTCTTCTTAGAGCCATTATACATAGGATTTTTCGTTACAACACATTTTTATCCACAATGCCTGATTTAATTACCATTACAATTCAATTATCACTTTATTGTTTATTTTTCAAACAGAACCTGTTAGCATTATAACGTGTTACATACATGCCACTGAATATATGGTGTGTATGTATATATATATATATATATATATATATATATATATATATATATATATGTTTCACCAAAGCAGCTGAAACTGTTAATCAGTTTCAGCTGCTTTGGTGTTAATGAAATTAACAACAGGTGCACTAGATGGGCAACAATGAGACGACACCCAAAACAGGAATGGTCTTACAGGTGGAGGCCACTGACATTTTTTTCCCTACTCATCTTTTCTGACTGTTTTTCACTAGTTTTGCATTTGGCTAGGGTCAGTGTCACTGCTGGTAGCATGAGGCGATACCTGGACCCTACAGAGGCAGCACAGGCAGTCCAACTCCTCCAGGATGGCACATCAATACGTGCCATTGCCAGAAGGTTTGCTGTGTCTCCCAGCACAGTCTCAAGAGCATGGAGGAGACTCCAGGAGACAGGCAGCTACTCTAGGAGAGCTGCACAGGGCCGTAGAAGGTCCTTAATCCATTAGTGGGACCGGTATCTGCTCCTTTGTGCAAGGAGGAACAGGATGAGCACTGCCAGAGCCCTACAAATTGACCTCCAGCAGGCCACTGGTGTGAATGTCTCTGACCAAACAATCAGAAACAGACTTTATGAGGGTGGCCTGAGGGCCCGACATCCTCTAGTGGGCCCTGTACTCACTGCCCGGCACCGTGGAGCTCGATTGGCCACTGGCGCTTTTCACAGATGAGAGCAGCACATGTGACAGACGTGAAAGGGTCCGGAAAAGTCGTGGAGAACGTTATGCTGCCTGTAACATCGTTCAGCATGACCGGTTTGGTGGTGGGTCAGTGATGGTCTGGGGACGCATATCCATGGAGGGACTCACAGACCTCTACAGGCTAGACAATGGCACCCTGACTGCCATTAGGTATCGGGATGAAATCCTTGGACCCATTGTCAGACCCTACACTGGGGCAGTGGGTCCTGGGTTCCTCCTGGTGCACGATAGTGCCTGGCCTCATGTGGCGAGAGTATGCAGGCAGTTCCTGGAGGATGAAGGAATTGATACCATTGAATGGCCCCCACGCTCGCCTGACCTAAATCCAATAGAACACCTCTGGGACATTATGTTTCAGTCCCTCCGACACCGCCAGGTTGCACCTCAGCCTGTCCAGGAGCTCAGTGATGCCCTGGTCCAGATCTGGGAAGAAATACCCCAGGACACCATCCGTCGTCTCATTAGGAGCCCCGACGTTGTCAGGCATACAAGCACGTGGGGGCCATACAAACTACTGAGTACCATTTTGAGTTGCTGCAATGAAATTTCAGCAAAATGGACCAGCCTGCTGCATCATTTTTTCACTTTGATTTTCGGGGTGTCTTTGAATTCAGCCCTCTGTAGGTTGATAATTTTCATTTCCATCAAATGATGTGGCATCCTTTCGTTCCTAACACATTACCCAGTCCATATCGGTATAGATATCCAGCATGATATTTTTCCTCCATTGAGATCTGATGTGTTTTCAAAGTGTTCCTTTAATTTTTTTGAGCAGTATATATATATATATATATATATATACATACATACATATATATATATATATATATATATACACACACACACACACAGTTAGGGCCCATAAGTATTTGGACAATGACAGAGTTTGTGTGATTTTCCCTTTATACACCACCACAATAGATTTGAAATAAAACAATCGAGATGTGATTGAAGTGTAGACTTTCAGCTTTATTTTAAGAAGTTCCACAAAAATATGGCATTTACCATTTAGGAATTACAGCCATTTTAAGCAAAGTAGTTCCATTTTCAGGGGCTAAAAGGTATTCAGACAAGAACTCAGGTATTGAGTTGGCATTTGGCAGCTGTTCGACTGGAGCTACCAATATGAAGTCCAAGGAGATCTCAATGCAAGTGAAGGAGGCCATCATTAGGCTGAAAAAACAACATAAATCTATAAGAGAGAGCAAAAACTTTAGGTGTGGCCAAATCAACAGTTGGGTACATTCTTAAAAAGAAAGAAAGCACAGGTGAGCTCAAGAACATCTGTGAGGCAGTGGTTTCACCGACTCCAGACAAACCCCACCCCCAGCGGGATATGGGGAAGAATGATGGCAATACTCGCCGAGATGTTATAGTGCAAGGTGACGATTTATTTACAGTGCTCGAGAGGTGATCCAGTGGGGGGGAAAAAAACCCAACAAAAAGCTATATACAAAGTTACAAACAAACAGGGAAAAAAACAAACAAAACTAAACAAAATAAAACAAAACAAACAAAACTTTAACTCTATATACAATAATTTATACTTAACAAATATTGCTCACGGCACCACAGTTGCACGCTCACTCAAAACAACAACCAACCTACCAACCACCCGCCCCTCTTTGGGTTAAACCAAATAACATGGAAGGTACAGGGTAATAACAAGGGAGGTACAACATAATACATAATAGCAAATAACGATATAACATACACAAAACATTTCGTGATTGCCCTATGGGACACACAGTAGACCAGTCTGTTTCCGGTTGCTTGGCGCCAATTCTGGCAGTATATAGCTAGGCCACCGGGTGGCGCCCAGGTTCGGCCGGCCTATGGAGGAAACGCCATGCGAAGAACCCATCACACAGACAATAATAGCACAAACAAAGAAAAAGAAAGCAAAACACTGCAAACCATTAACTCAAATATGTACGTGTGTTTGTGTTGTGATGCGCAGCGTGAATTACTGTTAGGGGATGAAATGGAGTGGATATGTTTGTGTGTATGGAAGTCCAGTATGCTAATAGCGTGCGTGTGCACCCACATCGCCTCAGCAGGGGTTTACGGAGGAAGAATGAGGTAAGTTGCGGTGTGTGTGTGTGTGTGTGTGTGTGTGTGTTAGTTAATCAATAGGGCCAGGTCACTTCCTCACAACATCGAAAGGCCTGGAAGACCACGGAAGACAACTAAAGTGGATGATCGCAGAATCCTTTCCTTGGTGAAGAAAAACCCCTTCACAACATCAACAGAGGTCAAGAATACTCTGGAGAAGGTAGGCGTGTCATTGTCAAAATCTACAATCAAGAGACGCCTTCATGAATGTAAATACAGAGGGTTTACAACAAGGTGCAAACCGCTGGGAACATTCAAGAACAGGAAAGCCAGATTAGACTTTGCCAGAAAACATCTAAAAAAGCCTCCTATGTTCTGGAATAAGATTCTTTGGACTGATGAAACCAAGATTAACTTGTACCAGGATGATGGGAAGAGAAAAGTATGTAAAGTAAGCTTTAATATATAACAGTGAATCAATCAGGTCCAGAAATCTCGAGCTCTAACAGTAGAAGGCTGTGTATTTTGTCTGAGTAATTTTATTTGCTGCATTGAGCTCAGTCAACTGAAGTCTGCAGTGTGAGAGAGGCAGCACACTGCAGTGGTTAATTATAGAAGAAAAATTTTAGAGTAGACAAATGCATAACATCACACACCCCCTACAATATCTCCTGAAAATAATGACATCTGGATAACTGATTCAGTACTATATGTATGACAGCTTTACCATTTTGGCATGAAAATGAGTCTGTGTGCCTGTCTGTGACTGTCTATTTAACCACTCACTGATCACTTTATTAGGAACACCTGTACACCACCTCATTCTATCCAATCCGCCAATTATTAGGCTATCATGGGCACAGACTCACTGAAACGAGACAGAAGAAGACTGGAAAAAAGACCAGAAGAGGTGTGACATTTTGAGCTAAAGTTAATTTTAAGACAGAAAATGTTTTCATTGCAAAACACTGACTTCAAAGTTATTGGCACCCCTACAATTAATTAAATCTGGTCTCCGCTACAGAAAATAAAAGCACTTGTCATGTCTAACAAGGTTAAAGACGCTTGTAGAAGGCCTTGGCCACTCCTGCATGCAGAACATTTAAAGCTCCTTTATGTTCCTAGTTTTGTGCTTGTGGACTTTCCTCTTTATTTCAGACCACCTGTTTCTGGATGTATGTTTGGCTCATCATCTTGTTAAAAGCTCTAACTGTGGACAAGAATTAACCTCCTGGCAGATGCAACCAGATATCGGGCTAAAACATCTTGTTACTTTGCGGAAGTCAGAGTGCCATCAATCCTCTGACCTAGACCACCAACCAGAAAGCAGCCCCAAAGCATCAGTGATTCACCACCATATTTGACAGTGTGTATCAGTGTGTACTTGTGTTGCCAAACATGCTGATAGCTTTCATGGCCCAAAAATTGATTTTATTCTCATCTGACCACAACACACAACTCAGGAACTTATGAACAGTTATGAAGGTGATGTCGAATAGCTGGGACTTACAACCACAGAATAAACTAAACTGCGCCATTTTGAAACTGTGGTCTAAGGCATTTCCTGCTTTCCGCACCATTTTCCTTACTATTCATTAGCATACAACTATCCCTCCCACCCAAAGTGTCTTTTTCCAGATACATTTTCAGCTGTTTCAGATTTACACTTTTTTTATTATGCCCTTTATTGTGCTTAATTCATTTTTTATTATTATTTTTTTTATTTTATTTGTATAGCGCTTTTTTACAAAGGTCATTGTCTCAAAGCAGCAAAATGATAATATGAGCTTAATGATATTTTAACTGCTTTTTATATATATATATATATATATATATATATATATATATATATATATATATATATATAT
>CM040992.1:19313212-19338541 GCA_022985145.1 Pangasius djambal
AAAAAAAAAATTGTGTCTTAAAAATACTAGCCCATAATATAATGTTCATATGTAGATTTTTTAAAGAGACTTTTTTCCTAAGAAGTAAGTTTTTTGTAAGAAACTACAAAACTATTAAACATCATGTGAACGCCAGAAACGGCATCCAACTACAATACCCAGAATATAACGCAACCTACAACCATGGCTGCCATGGACTACAACACCCAACAACCACAGAGACTTTCATGTTCACCAGTTTACTGATCACACACCTGAAACCAATCACAACCACACAGTATATAAGGAACTCTCTCAACACCAGTTCACTGCGAAGTATATGCCCTGTGTTTTATACCAGTCTATACCAAGCCTTTCTACTGCTATTGTCTATCTTCTTTCCTGATCCTCTTCTGGTTTTCATGCTTGTTGCCTTTGCCTAGTCTAGTTCATGTTGTCTGTTCATCACCTATATAAATTCAGGATATAAATTTTACATTTATGAATTTATCCCTAATGAGCAAGCCAGAGGCGATGGTGGTGAGGAAAAACTCCCTGAGTCAATCTGAGGAAGAAACCTTGAGAGGAACCAGACTCAATAGGGAACCCATCCTCTTTTAGGTGGCACTGTGTATCTGTTAGGGCTGCAGAACATTGAAGAAAAATGACATACGCAATACGATAATACTATAAGTGAGTAAAATCAATTTTATATATATAAAATAATAGACAATGACAGAGGTTTTGTGAATTTGCCTTTATACACCACCACAATGGATTTGTAATAAAACAATCAAGATGTGATGGAAGTGTAGACTTTCAGCTTTATTTTAAGAGGTTCCACAAAAACATGGCATTTACCATTTAGGAATTACAGCCATTTTCAGCAAAGTATCTCCATTTTCAGGGGCTCAAAGATATTTGGACAAAGTGACATCATTGTAAATATAACCATAATTTTAATACTTGAATGAAAATCCTTTGCAGTCAGTGACTGCCTGAAGTCTGGAGCCCATGTTCTCAAAACTCAAATTCTGAGTTTCCTCCCTGGAGATGCTTTGCCAGGCTTCACTGCAGCCACCTTCAGTTGCTGCTTGTTTTTGGGTCTTTCTGCCTTCAGTCTTGTCTTCAGGAAGTGAAAAGCAGCTCTATTGGGTTGAGATCAGGCGACTGACTTGGCCATTGAAGAATATTCCATTTCTTTGGCCTCAAAAAGTCTTGAGTTGCTTTCGTAGTATGTTTAGGGTCATTATCCACCTGCACTGTGAAGCGGCGTCCTATCAGTTTTGTAGCATTTGGCTGAATGTGAGCAGAGAGTAGAGCCCTTTACACCTCAGAATTCATCCTGCTACTTCTGTCAGCAGTCACATCATCAATAAACACCAGTGAGCCCATTCCACTGGCAGCCATACATGCCCATGCCATAACACTGCCTCCACCATGTTTGACACATGATGTGGTATGCTTTGGATCATGAGTTGTTCCTTTCTTTCACCAAACTTTTCTCTTCCCATCATTCTGGTACAAGTAAATTTTGTTTTCTTCAGTCCAAAGAATCTTATTCCAGAACATGGGAGGCTTTTTTAGATGTTTTCTGGCAAAGTCTAATCTGGCTTTCCTGTTCTTGAATGTTACCAGTGGTTTGCACCTTGTTGTAAAACCTCTGCATTTACATTCATGAAGGCGTCTCTTGATTGTAGATTTTGACAATGATACGTCTACCTTCTCCAGAGTATTCTTGACTTCTGTTGATGTTGTGAAGGGGTTTTTCTTCAGCAAGGAAAGGATTCTGCGATCATCCACTTTAGTTGTCTTCCGTGGTCTTCCAGGCCTTTCGATGTTGTTGCTCACCAGCGTTTTCTTTCTTTTTAAGAATGTACACAACTGTTGATTTGGCCACACCTAAGGTTTTTGCTATCTCTCTTATAGATTTATGTTGTTTTTTCAGCCTAATGATGGCCTCCTTCACCTGCATTGAGATCTCCTTGGACTTCATATTGGTAGCTCCAGTCGAACAGCTGCCAAATGCCAACTCAATACCTGATATCAACTCCAGACCTTTTATCTGCTTCATTTGTCTTGAAGTAACGAGGGAATGGACCGCACCTGGTCAGTTAACTTCTTGTCAGTCAATTGTCCAAATACCTTTGAGCCCCTGAAAATAGAAGTTGTTGAAAATGGCTGTAATTCCTAAATGGTAAAAGCCATATTTTTGTGGAACCTCTTAAAATAAAGCTGAAAGTCTACGCTTCGATCACATCTTGATTGTTTTATTTCAGATCCATTGTGGTGGTGTATAAAATCACAAAAACTCTGTCATTGTCCGACTTCCGGACCTAACTGTATATGTGTGTGTATATATTAAAAACTGAAAATGATATAGCCAACATACATGTTTCATGTATGAAATTTATCTAATTTAACTAATCTATAATGCTATCTTAATTTAAATCATATCAACACTAGACAAGTGCTATTAACTTAACATCGCACTGCAGGAGGTGCGTCAGAATATAGAATAAAATGAAAAATTATTATACGTTACAATGACTAATTAAAACTACTGAAATAAAACTAATGTCAAAAAGCACTGAAGTCGGGGCCATCCATTTATGTCCACAGCTTTAACCATATTTGTTGTGTTGTGGGTAGCAAAACACATTAGCACTCCTCACTCAAATTCCAACCAGACAAAGCCCCTTGCAGTCCCGGAGCTATGTTTTCCCCGCTGTGCTCACCAGGGAAGTACGACGTCTGTAAGCACTGACTTCTGAAGTCTTGGTCAATAAAATGAACCGTCAAGCTAACCGTCAAGAGGTCCGTCGCACACGCAGAATGTTTGACATCTCTCAGTTCCAACTCGACATGGTTGCGACAATGCTCGCACATTTGGGGGATAGCGGTCTGGGAAAAATGAGAACGGGAGGGAGTGTTGTACCGTTTGTCTATGGAATTCTTCAGGCGCACAAAACCTGGTTTCCTGACTGTGGCCATCGGCACCATATCCTTTGCCAGAAAGTATGTTATGGCCTCTGTTATTTCTCTATGATGCTAGGATCTTGCAGGCTATGGTGTTAAGCTCTCAAAACTTGATGCTATGGAATGTTGCTTAGGTTTGGAAACGAGGGTTGCTTGAAACTGTGCTTGAAGATTCTTCTGCCGAACACAGCTGATCCAAACTGTTGTGCTTTGACTTGAGGTGACCGTGAAGATTTGTAGTGTTTCCTCTTTGCATTGCCACCTGCAATTTACATATAACATGTTTTACAGCTTGCAGTATGCATATCGCAATATGTACATTGGAGATATTTAGATAATTTCAATATATATATAGGTGAGTGCTTTTACTTATGTGGGTATGTAATTTACGGGCTGCCATATTGAGACCGCTCAAGAATTCTGTCACTACACATGCATCTCTGTGCTCACTGACCAACATCTAATACCAGCTCTGCATCATCATCCAAATGATTTACCTATAAACAGCTGGCAACTCACACTTCATTCCACTCTTTGATCCATTCAATCTGTTCAAGAGGAAACTTGAACGGATTGTGTGCAAGACCTTGGACATGAACTCTCATCAGTGCAATCCCTGTACATCAAATACACCCTTCGCTCTGGCAAAGGATACAGACACTCGATAACTACAACAAGCTGCTTCAGAAAGTTTCTTTCCTCCTGTTCTTCAGAGGCTGCTATAAACCCCTGGTTCTTTCAGTCTGAACTGTTGTAATGTTTGCACAGCCTATACTTTATCACTCTGCACTCCTGATTCTCTAGCTTCTCTATCTGTACCTTTTCAACATTTTCACATACTCTTCTGCTAAATTTGCACTCTATGACTATGTATTGATACACGTGCTTTAGCTATCTTCCACTTCATGTCTTTGCAGTATTACTCATGTTGTTAAGAATACTTGTAATGTCTCTCATGTTGTCACATCTGGTTCCACACCACATCTGGCACAACGCTCACACTCACCTGAACACTAACACATCTGTTTCCTGTTTATCTCCAATTCACTCTCAGTGTTTAAACAACTCAATCATTCTTGTTTTTTTGCCATTTTGTCAGTTATCAAGTCTGAGCATTATTTCCCGATTGCTTATCTGGCTTTGACCTTTCTGCTTTCTCCATGTTTCTGATCCTGTTTTCCTGTATTGCTCGGTTTGCCTGGTAATTTGACCTTTGGACAGTTTTTGACAAAGATTCTGCTTGCTGAGTGGACTATTTTTCTCCCGTTATCCCCCCAATTTGTTCACCTGCCAATTCCCAGCCACCAGTCATCTTTTCCTTATCACGGAACAGCTACCAGCTGGGTAGGGTGAAGGCTAATGCATTCTTACTCTGAGACATGTGAAGCCAGCCAAACACATCTTTGCAAACTGCCACACATGCTACATCACAGGGCAGCAAGACACCCTCAGAGGAAAACACTATCCACCTTCTTCCACACACATGAGTTTACAGGCAGCAATGACTGTCTAGTGTTGCTGTGATTGACAGGGGAGAGAGCACGCCATCCCTCCCACCCAGAATTAAAACTCGTGATCTCTCTGTGATAGGGCACCACTCAAGAGCCCACCAACGTGGAAATTAATAAAAAATTTAAACTCATGCTAACATCCACCTGCCTCCAATTCGTGACAAGTGTTTTGCATGTGTTGTCTTTTCCTGCGCTTTATTGTTCAGTTTATTGTTTAATATTGAGTGTTGAGCTGTACCGAACCAAATTACCACCCATATTGCTGTATGGTAATAAAACATTCTTGACCTAGATCTACAAATCTAGGTCATTTATCTACAAAACACAGGCCAAGAAGACACTGAGTGTGTCATCTTGACATATGTTTAGTAACCAACGACATTGTCAGATTATTTTCCAAAAACAGCATGTCCCAAAGAGATCTATTCTCCTTATACCACAGTAATTTGTCAACAAATACATTTGTAATTTATTAATGAACAACACATCATTTTTTTTTATTCATCTGTAGTCACAAGGTAGTTTAATGGTGTAATAAGTAACAAAAGGGATTAACGTACATATGTTACAACAGCTAAAAACAATCATTCCCTCACCAGCCACTCTATTGTCTCTCTCTTGAAGTTAATAAGAAAAAAAACTTGTCATGTTACCAATAAACCACAAAGCACAAAGTCCTCCGTCCTGAAGATTATTCCACGGCGTAACGTTACACAGATGTCTCATTACAGAAAGCATCACCATATCGACTATTATTCATTTTTCGTTGTTAAATAACAATATGCTCTGCTTATTATTAGTTTTAGCTTAAGATAGGATAATCCTTTATTCATCCCCCAATGGGGAAATTTGCAAATTATGTGGCGTGTCTGCCATACACGGCCCTGTGTAAGTTGTCGCTAGAGCAATGATGATGTATTAGAAAAAGCGCATTAATATAAACCTTAGCGGCTGCTAATCAACACCGTTCTGACCAATCAGATTCAAGAATTCAGTGGCACTGTATAAAAATAAAATATTTATAGCATTTACAAAAATATCCAAAAGCTTCTGGACTAATCCAAAATTGAGCCCATAAACAATAATAATAATAATTAACAATTATTTATCTCCACTACACTTCGTGAAACACATACACTAAGGTGCACAGTCTCACATCACTTAGTGTGAAAATACACACATTGCCGCAGTTTTGCTTCCCATTGTTTAGACATAATTAGGAAACAGACGATAGAGACCAGATGGCTGTATCAGATTACAAATAGAAACATTTAAAAGAGCGTGTCAATATCATAACCCTGATTGGAGCAGCCAGGGGTACTGATGTCTGAGCTCGACTCATGTTTTATTCATACCAGTCTGTGACATCTCGTACAGTGAAGCCCTGTACAGCCGCACCAGTGGGGCCAGACAGTGATTAGTGCTCTGCTGCTCTGCTTACTTTAGGGTCTTTCTGATGAAATATTGCTCACTATTGTTTATTCCTCAAAGTGGGACAGGATATATGGTGTTATGTGAATATCCATCAGTAATCACAAGAGGACACAGACGGAGCTTGCATGATGGAACAAAATGACCGTAGCTTTTACTGCGGAAATCCTGATGGGCTGTGTATTATTGCAATTTCCACAATGAGCCTGAATTCGCCACTCAAGTTTGTTTGCCATTTCATAATTACTTCCTGTAGACTTCAAATGTAAAGGCTTTTTATAGGAGAAAATATAGTAGAAAATGTCCAAATTTCTCCATGTGAAGGGTTTTTCCAGGCTGCCACACATACACATTTTCAAGTCATGGAATTTGAGCTTGGGAGTCTCCAATACTGCATATAAAAAAGAATCCTATACTGAGCCCAATTTAAACATACACACCAAATGTCATGCTTTGGTAAGGGTGATATGTATTGGAATATATCTTTCATTTTTGGTCTTCTATCATTACCATTTCAAAGTGCCTAGATCTTATTCGTTTTCAGTGACAGTTGGCATTGTACCAGTGACAGGAGACACCACTTAAAGTAAATACTTGTACTGAAAATTAAAAAAAGAATTGCCATGATTTTTTTGTCTTTTTCCCCATATAATGTCTCCTAATAAAGGCACTATATCATAACCGCTGTGAGGGGATGGCTCCAACTCCAGTTTCGGAGGCATCTACCTCCACAACGAAGAGCTTAGATGGGTCTGGGGGCTTGACGATGGGGCCATGGTAAATGCAGTCTTGAGCTGGGTTAGGGTTTGCTCTGTGTCAGGGTTCCACGCTAGGCGCTTGGGATTTCCTCGGAGCATTGACGTCAATGGGTGGGCAATGGAGCTTAAGCCGTGGATGAAGTGCCAGTAGAAACTGGCAAAACCCAGGAATCTCTGCAGGTCCTTGACTGTACTGGGTGTGGGCCAGTTGACGATGGCAGCCACCTTAAGCTGGTCCATAGTGACTCCATCCGGGCTGATTATATATCCCTAGAACGAGATGCGCTGGTGGAATTCGCAACTGGTGTTGCAAAAGGTGTTATAGGACCTGGCAAACATGGCGGACATGATTGTCAAGGGAAGGGGAGTAGATCAAGATGTCATCAACGTATGTGATGATGTATCTCCCTAAAATGTCCCTCAAGATGTCATTAATGAAACACTGGAACACTGAGCGCGCTAGAGAGCCCATACGGCATTCGCAGTATTCGAAGGTCTAGCTTGGTAAAGATTTGAGCTTATCCGAGCTGTTCCAAGGTCGCAGGAACTAAGGGCAGAGGATACCCGTACCTGACAACGCACTGACTGAGACCCCGGTAAGTGATACATGGTCGGAAGCTACCATCTTTTTTTCCACAAAGAAGAATCCAGCCAATTCGGTAGATGTGCCAAATCGAACCTCCCTGCCCTCTAGCAAATGTTCGAAAAGGCAATGAAACAGCTCCGTGAAGCGTTCGTAGGAGGAGATGGGTTCACTGCCTGGCTCCCAGACTGCCGTCGCCCACTTCAGCACTCTGCCAGTGACTAGTCCCCGGAAGTGTGAAATCTTACATGGCTCTGACATCCCTTCATGGCTGGCAATATACAGAGAGCATTGAATTAACTAGGCAGGGCAAAGGCAAACGACAGTAAACAACTGGTTAAGAATGAAAGTCTCTTTTAAAGAGTGTGTTTGGGGCTGATTGAGCACAGGCGTGATCAATCACAAGCTCGGCGTGTGTGTCATCTGGGGAATGTAGTCTGAAGCGGCCATGTTTGTAGGCTGCGGTGTCTGCTGGGAAATGGAGCTTGTGGATTGCTGTGACCTGACACGATGATTCCAGTCACATTTTACAACTGCAACATCATTTGCCATGGTCGTTTCTTTCAGATTCCACACACATTTGCTTTGGGATAATTATCAGCTGCAGGTTTGGGGTCTTCTACAGCAAAACTCTCTAAAATAGGCCATACTATACTCCTGTTTACAATTAATTTTCAGTGTAATGTTTCTAATTGTTGGAGAAAGTCGACCTGTTAGAGTTCACAGAACAAGCAAGAAAATATCTAGTGGTAGAACTCCAGCTTAGATAAATAACTGTACACAACAGTAACACAATGTCACTATCTGTATCTGTTTAATCCTCCAAATATTCATATCAGTATTCATTTTAATCAAGCAGTTATTATTTTGGTTTGTACCTGCCTGTGATATTTACTAATGACTGTAGCTGGTTCTATTTCCCAAAATATAAACAAACTAGTAGCTGCAGGTTCGTGTTAATGACTTTGGTCTTTATTTGAGCCTCATCTCTGAACACTCACTTGCACCCTCATGAAAGTAAAAACCTTGTGCTTTGTTTTGTTGTTGTCTGAGACTCTGGTCTCAGTCAGATAAATAGTATAGCGTGCAGTCTATTCATACTCGTACTTACAGTGGGATCCAAAAGAGCACTAGTGAAAATGCTTCTATTTTGCATTCTTTTCTAATTTAATACAACAATTTTCATTACAGATTATATTATTGACAACGACTTGAGTGAAAAGTGAAATCTTTGAAACATTTTCATGAATTTCAGAGTTTCTTAATATTTGGTTTGACCTCTTTTTGCTTTAATGACAGTGTGACTCGAGCTGGCATGGACTCCACAAGTTTGTGCAAAACCTTATGATCCATTTTAGATCAAATCCATCAAAGTGTCGTCTGATCACACGCTTCAATAGAGGAGATTAGACATGAGGAAAATCGGACCTTTTGTACAAAGCAGTTAGCATGCTCAATATCACACATTTGCTTACGTTTAAATAGTAAGCAGAATTTTGAATATTAAATATGAAAGATACTGAACATTTACTTTTTATTTTAATTTATTTTTTCAATTTCTAAAACCTTCTGTTTATTTTCTATTTTAAATGGGGGAAAAAATCCCAGATTTCAATGTTGTTTCAAACTTTTGGACCCCACTGTATACGTTTTAAGAAACATTATCTGTTAAACAGAAAAAAAAATGTAGTCGTATTTGGTTACATCTTACTACACACAGATAAGTTATGAAATGTTTCCACTTGTCAGGGAAGGCAGGTCGGGCAGACTTTGAAGCTTGACACTGCATTTTTTTTTAAATAAACACTATTATGAAGGAACGTAGAGGAGAATGTGAAAGGCCCCAGCTGAGTTCAGTTGTTGTTCAGTTGCACCTTTCACCAGTGTACCATTCTAACATTAAAATGCCTAAACATCAATATAATGAAACTCAATGTATTCTTTTTTGTGCTTAAAGGTAAAAGTAATAAACATGGGATCTTATACAATTCACGTCTATTCTACTAGCATCTATCAGACCGCAGTATTTCCTGGCTGTGCCTATATAAACTCTACATGGCGTCACACAAAAGTCTTTGGTTTTTTTTGGTTTTTTTAAATTGAAACTACCAAACCATGGCACCTTCTACCATAAGGACGTATTTCTACATCTACCTCACCAAAAAACAAAACTTCATTTAAAATCCCAGCCCAAAGAAGACTCCAGGATATTGCAGCCTTCAGCTGATGGTTTACTATTTGGATTCTGCCTAGTACATTTGTCATGGTCGATTTGTGGGAAATTGTGCATGTAAGAGGAAGCTGTGAAGTAAAGAGGAAGAAACTGAAGACTCAGTTGCCCATGATGGTCAGCGACTTCGCCAGAGAGGAAGGGAGAGGCTCTGTTTTTCATTCTTGGGAATTGGATTTGGTCATTCCGATTCAAAAGTGTTCCCACTAATTTTCAATGACTAATTAACAGTAAAATGATTCCTCCAGTGGTCTGCTGACCTTTGCTATTTCAGGCTGTCTGAAGGGCGTTGGGCAAGTACTTTAAAATAATCTATCTAGATGTAAATCAGGGCCAGGATGTGAACAAAGAAGCTTTCATTCAACATGTGAACATTGGAAGGAAAGACTCCAGGGTGAAAACCCTAATTTTATTGCTTTATGTAAAAGAATTTTTTATGAGATGTGGAAAATGAGAAGATTTTCTCTTTTGCCAGCTAAAGGCTACTTCTTTTAAAGGCTCCTTTATTTTGAGCATTAATCCTCACAATTAAAGTCTAATTATCTAACTAAGGCATAGAACATGACGGGGCATTCTGTTATAGGAAAGTAATCAACAACATGATGGTGTGATGCCACATGACAAGAAGCGGAGTTACTATGACCACCTTGAAGTTGATTATTTTCCAAAATCAACATGTTTCAAATGTATTATTCCTCTTATTCTATAACAATTTGCCTATGCTAACTATGTTTATTTATTAAATGTTTATTTACCTCTGTGACTGTTACAAATCTGACACTAGAGACTCCTTCCAATAATGATAACCTCTATTCTCAGTGAGAAGAAAAAAAAAAAACCTGGTATAAAAAACACAAAAAGACACAAGACACAAAAAACCTAATTAGTCATGATCATTGCTATAAACTATTGATATTGATATGCATTGTTTTATATAGACTATTCAAAATTCACATTAAATCCAATCCAGAAAATGAGACATGAAAAAGCTATTAATGAGACAAAAAGACAGAAAAAAAGAATATATTGAAATTGAAATAATATAAAGCACACCTTTCTCTACTTCTCCATTCACCACTATTAGGCTTTCATTTATCCAGTGGGCTTTTTGTCAGATATGTTTGTCCCTCTGGCAAATTTTACAGAAGCTAATGAATAGCTGTGAACAGGGTCAAGACTTCCTGGAAGAGACATTAATGCACCACAATGGGAAAAAAAGGTCAAACCAATGTGCTATACAGCACATACCAATTACAAAAATCTCTACATCCCTGCTAACCGGTGAACTTATTCATGACTTCAATCCATCCACAGAAGAGAGGAATAAAATGTTCAGCGCTATGTGAACTATCCTAAAAGCTTTGTCTGACAGTTGCACTAAAGCCTAAAGCTCGGATATGTTTCAGAAGTTGGAGACAAGTCAGAAAAAGTTTTTTAAATGATGATTTATCGGTTGCTTTTTTTTTTTAATCACAAATCTGACCACAGCTATTGACACCAGCTTCAGATAATGAAAAGGGCAGTGAAAAGACAGAAATAAAGAAAATACAGAGGAAATATTCTACTGGGTTTACAGCTGCTACACAAATAACAAAAAACGGTCTGTTAATTGTTATGATATTAAACTTTGCCTTAAAATGCTACTTAAGCTTACAGACAACCCTTTTTAAGAAATGTCTTTAGAAATGCCTCCAACCTACTCTCTATCCAGCTTTAAGATCCTCTCAGTACTATTCACCGCTAACCTTTCCTCACATATCTGGCCAGTCTTTCCCGTATTTTCTGCCACACACTGACTTCTTCATATTAGGTACGGAGATCACAAGGGTCATGGTTTGGCTCTTTTCAAACTATTTTCTTGGTTGTCTTGGATTGCAGTCTTGTTGACATCACTTCCTGTTTTCGAATTATTTTGCCGGGAGTTTCTTGGCTGCGTCGGCGTCTTAACTATACTGTTTCTTTCTTTTTTAAGTCAGTAATTTTGCGCTATCGTTTTCATCTGTTGTATTTTTCACGTTCTCTTCTACCGCATTTTCTTTTTTTTTTTCTCTCGAAGAACGCTTTTGTATTTTGTTAAGACAGTGAGCGAAGGCCATCCACACCGTAAGGCCATAATATCAACCAATCTTCGACTAAGGTGCGTTAAACAGCATGTCTAACATTCAGCTTGTTCAGTGTGTTGAGTGCAGGATGTTTAGTCACTCTTCCTCTATCGTTAGTAATAGCTTTATTTGTAAATAAATGCATGTTAGTTAGGTCTCTGGTGGAGAAGATTGCAGCATTAGAGGTGCGCATCCAGACTCTAGAGAGGGTTAGTGAGAGTGAGAGCAGCGCAGTTTCTGTAGGGGAAAGTCTGGATGCCTTAGGCGGAGTTAGTAATCCCCCAACTCCGTCACTAGAGCCCTCACAGCGGGGCGAATGCGTGACGACTCGGCGGCATAATCGCAAAGCTAACGCTAAGGCTCGCCCACGGGAGCCCCACTCCTCTCCGCTTCACGTGTCTAACAGGTTTGCTCTCCTCAGTGAAGCACCCGCTGAGAAACCTGAAAGAGCTCTGGTTATAGGTGACTCTAGCTGACAGCACGTGAAATTAGCTAGGCCTTTAGGGGCACCAGCAGCTTTAGTTAGGTGTATACCGGGAGCCAGGGTGCCGGACATAGCAGGTAATCTTAGGGTCTTAGGCGAGCATAGGTTTTCAAAGATAGTTTTTCATGTAGGAGCTAATGATATACGCCTTCATCAGTCTGAGGTTACTAAGAGTAACATGGTAGAGGTGTGTAAATTAGCGAAGGTGATGGAGTAATGTGCTCTGGCCCCATCCCAATGCGGCGTGGCGATGTAGCTTACAGCAGGTTATGGTTGCTGAACTGCTGGATGTCCAGGTGGTGCTCCGAAAACAGTGTGGGCTTTATAGATAATTGGACTATCTTTGAGGGCAAGGCTGGCCTGTTAGGGAGGACAGTATCCATCCCACTCGGGAAGGTGCTGCTCTCATTTCTTGCAGCATAGCACATAGTCTCAGAACAGGCACAGTTAATCAGTGACAATCCAGAGCCAAGGCCAGGGAGCAGACAAGCAGGCTAAACCGACCGGCTGCTAGCTGCACTGAGTCGTCACGTAGGTTCCACCGTATTGAGACTGTGTCTGTTCCCCGAGCTCCACTTAAAAGAAAAATTATTAGGGAGAAAAAGCTAGCACCCTGGTATAGCAATCACACACGAACTTTAAAACAGACCACTCGAAACATGAACGTAAATGGCGTCAAACTAAATCGGTAGTATTTCAAATGACATGGAAGGAGAGCCTTTTGAGCTATAGGAAAGCTCTTAGTGCTGCTAGATCAATGTATCTCTCCACCCTAATTGAAGATAACAAAAATAATCCTAGATTCTTATTTAATACTGTAGCAAAATTAACTAGGAATAAGACCACAATAAAAACACGCACACAATCATTATATAACAGCGATGACTTCATGAATTTTTTCAGTGGTAAAATTGAAAAAATCAGGCAAGAAATTCAGACTATTAATTTAAAACTGGACAGTTTTATAACTAACCCTGTAGATGATATAATAATAATATCAGATCAACAATTACAATGTTTTACTCCCCTTGAAGAAACTGAACTAATTTCACTAATTTCATCATCAAAATCATCAGCCTGTTTACTAGATCCTTTACCTACTTGTTTCCTCAAACAGATAATTGAAACAATTAAACCTCTTTTAAAGATAATCAATTCTTCCCTTAGCATTGGCTATGTACCTAAATCTTTTAAACTAGCAGTTATCAAGCCTTTGATTAAAAAAAACCTGACCTTGACCCCTGTCAGCTGTCTAACTATAGACCAATATCAAACCTCCCCTTTATCTCCAAGGTCCTAGAAAAGGTTGTAGCACAGCAGCTATGCTCATACTTGCATAGGAATAACATTCATGAAAAGTATCAGTCAGGATTTAGGCCTCATCATAGCACAGAGACAGCGCTGGTTAAAGTGGTAAATGACTTACTACTGGCCTCTGATCAGGGTTGTGTCTCCTTGCTTGTGCTGCGTGACCTTAGTGCAGCTTTTGATACCATTGATCATACTATTCTCCTCGATAGACTAGAAAATGTAGTAGGCATTAAGGGGACGGCCCTCTCCTGGCTCAGGTCTTATTTGACTGATCGTTATCAGTTTGTAAACGTAAATGGTGACTTCTCTTCTCATACTAAGGTAAAGTTTGGTGTCCCGCAAGGCTCTGTTTTAGGCCCACTGCTCTTTTCTTTATATATGCTACCTCTGGGCAAAATTATTCGTAAACATGGTATTAGCTTCCACTGTTATGCTGATGACACATAGTTGTACATTTCAGCAAAGCCAGATGATAGATAATGTGGAATGTGTAAAAGACATTAGAAACTGGATGCTTATTAACTTTCTCTTACTTAATTCTGACAAGACAGAAGTACTTGTACTAGGACCACATGCAGATAGAAGTAAGCTTTCTGATTACATAATAACTCTGGATGGTCTTTCTGTTTCATCATGTGCAGCAGTAAAAGACCTTGGTGTGATTATTGACTCTAATCTTTCTTTTGAAGCTCATGTAGATAATATAACTAGGATTGCTTTCTTTCATCTCAGAAATATTGCTAAAATAAGAAATATATTGTCACTACACGATGCAGAAAAATTAGTTCATGCTTTTGTTATCTCTTGGTTGGATTATTGTAATGCCTTACTGTCTGGATGTTCCAGTAGATGCATAAACAAGCTCCAGTTAGTCCAGAATGGCGCAGCGAGAGTCCTTACTAGAACCAGAATCAGATTTCGTATTGATTATAAAATACTACTATTGATCTATAAAGCACTAAATGGTCTCGCGCCACAGTACCTGAGCAAACATTTGGTCTTTTATGATCCGCCACGCCTACTTAGATCAAAAGGTGCAGGCTGTTTATTGGTACCTCAAATAGTGCGTGCTACAGCTGGGGGTAGAGCTTTCTCTTGCAAAGCCCCACAGTTATGGAACAGCCTTCCACTTAGTGCTCGGGGCTCAGACACAGTCTCAGTGTTTAAGTCTCGGCTGAAAACATATTTGTTTAGTCAAGCCTTTTGTGAATAGTTTTTTCTTAGGTACAGGGGCAGGTCTGGAGGGTTCACAGTCATAGGGTGTTGTGGTGAACTGGGATGTTTGGATGCTGTCGCCCCCCCACTCTCACACGTTCACTCAGGTTTGTTGACGGTGGAGTGGCTGGCTGCCTGATGTCCCAGGAGCCCTCATGTCTGTGTTAGCTTCTGGCTCTCCCTTTTAGTTATGCTGTCATAGCTAGTCTTGCCGGAGTCCGTGCTTGCACTCTGCATGCAAAGTACATTGTCCTTAACCATTATAGAACAAAAGCTCACCTAACAATCTCTCTCTCTCTCTCCATCTCTCTCTCTCCCTCACTCTCTGTCGAGCTACACATGCTACTTCTTAGATGCCAGTGATCCTGATGCCCCTTCTGCTCCTCCTCGCTGTCTGACCCATTCTGATGCCCTACTTCTAGTTGGAGTTCTCATCGGTTGAGTTCGCTCGCTGCTGCTGGGGCTCCATATTGACGGCCTGAAGAACCGTTTGGTTTGCTGGGGATGGTGCCACCTGGGGGCTGTGGAGATGGCTTGGGGATCACGCATGGGGAACTGCACTGTGATGGCTTGGGACTGCGATTGCTGTAGTGGCTTTGAGGCTGCGGTTGCCACGAGCACCTTCGTACTCAGGACTCCATCAGTGGACAGTGGATAGATTTTAACCAACCGGACTTCTTGCAAAAACTGCGATGAATTTATTGGTTGCACAATTGCACTATTTGTCCTTATAGTACACAATAATAGAAGGGGTTTATTTATAATTGCACTATCCGTTGCACCCAGATGAGGATGGGTTTCCTTTTGAGCCTGGTTCCTCTCAAGGTTTCTTCCTCATATCATCTCAGGGAGTTTTTCCTTGCCACCATAGCGACTGGTGAATCCATTTATTTCTGTAAAGCTGCTTTGTGACAATGTCCATTGTTAAAAGTACTATACAAATAAAGCTGAATTGAATTGTTGCAGAGTACATCCACATTTTAGGTCTGTTCTTTATTTATTATTAAAATATTGTAATATTGTAAAATAGAGGTACAATTTTTCTTTTTTTTTTTTGTACTGACTGTATTTACCGTATGTCTTCTACATAATGAAGTGTACTATAAATAAATCCAGTCAGTTGAGTCACCATTAAACACATTTATGGTGTACATTTCATTATTAACTGAATATGTGCGAGTATTGCTGTGGAGTAAACTGTCACCAAAGCAGGTCGGTGCAGCTACTGGGAGCGGAGCCAAAAACCAGAGGCCTGTTTGCAGCTCCTGCTGGTGCTTTTACAGCAGTGGGGTGATTGACTTCATGCCAGCATACACGGAGGTCAACAAAACACTGATTACTTTTTGTAAACTGGAGCCGAATTACTTGGACTGAATTAGCTAAATGTTGTCAATTACAAATAGCTAAGATCACGATTGTGAAGAGGTTACCATGGTGGGGTCCACACACACACACACACACACACACACATACACACGAGAAACTCCACACCATAACCCTCACCTGAATTTGTCGCTGGATGCAGGGCCACAGAGAAAAGCAGGTCAGGCTTTCACTATCAGGAACCAGAATAATACCAAAAGAAGAAAATAACAAGAATACCACAAACACTGCTGACACATAAAGCTTGGTAACATATTGCACCCCTTCTATCAACACTAATTCAAGTTACATGCACAGCCATAAAATATCAAAAGTCTTTAGTCATCCTTGTGGTTTTTAGATACTTAATTTAGTCAGCATAATTAGTGAAATGATGAAAGGAATGAGAATTAGCAGAGTGGCTACTCTAAGACTGAGATAATCATTATCAACACCCAGTACTGAAAAAAAGTAGAAAAGCTGTATTTTTTTGTCTAATTAACCCATTTTTAAATAAAAGGCTACAGTTTGTGATTTTTTTGGGTTTGTTATTAGGTCTGTAGGACTCCAGTCTCGAGATATTTTCTGTATTGATTTGAACCTGTCTTGTGATTAGATGCTAAAAGATGAATTTCACTGCTTTCACTTGCATATAAACTTACATCAGAGAGAGTTTGTGTTCGCCTGAAATAGTCACTAAAATAAAAGCCACAAAAGCAATTTTGCTAATTTTCAGATGTTGACACAAGAATCTCACTCCTGCATAAAACATCAGCTATCCCCACTATGCATTGCATTTTCTGGTTTTTACCCCAAACCTTTGCACTGCTATAATTGCTCAATCATTTACAGAACAATCTACCACTGCTAAATGCTTATTAAATGACATATTTTGTATCACAAGAATTTTTTTGATGTTAGAGACCACGTTGCTAGGGTCTTTAAAAAAATAATGACTCACAGGTGAATGCTCTCGCCCATAATTACCATAGTAAAATTAGGAAAGTATACAATGAAAAACAAAACTACCCAAGTACTCAATACTCAGAATTTCAATTGGTTTACATTTTAGTATTAATCTGTAATCTTCCACTCCTCTTCACGCAGGAAATTTGTTAATTGGTCAAATCCCAAAAGGCTTTATAATTACTACATATGCTTTCTACATTGTGTGTAAAATCATAAGGTCCTACAATTTAAATGATACACCCTTCTTTTGTTTTACTTCATGTTTATTATTTTCCGTCATGCTGTTTCTGAAATAAAGGCTATCTGTGCCTTGTTGTAAGACTCCCTTCTCTTCCTGTTTACTCTGCGCTATTCCTATTTCATTAAATTACGTAACTATTTTGTTTTCACTTTCCTGATGTAGGCATCTTGAGTTCTGGCCCAGGACAAGGACAATTCTCTGTTTTGCATTTTATGTTTTTATTATTAATCATTTTGAGTCAAAAGAGTGGGTTGTAATTTAATATGTAGCACACAATATTTCTGATTTTTCTATTTTTGGTGCCTCTGCCTATGAGTGACCCTTTTCTCATCAGCTCATCGAGAAAGAATGAATATTTCGTGATTTCATATGGCTTGCCAATATCAGACAGCGAAGCAAGCGGAAATTGATTACAATTGAACAAAATAGGCCTAAGAATAAAATGTTTATACCACCAAAATAATTGGAGAGCCAGGTATGTGTGTGTGTGTGTGTGTGTGTGTGTGTGTGTGTAGACAGCAGACAGGAGAAATGCATGTTTGGGTCTTTTTAAAAGAAGCCAAAGCTAACAAACCTGGAGGATAAGGAAATAATCAAAAATCATAAAAAGACAAATCAGGATCAAATCAGAGAATAAAAATACAAAAGCTCAGTAACGTCACAGACTAGACAGCTGGAGCAAGATTCATGTGCATTTGAGAATCCTGGTTATTTAAAGGTGTGTGCAAAATGGGATGTGTGCAAAGTAGTGCAAAGTGATTGGGGATTGGTTCACTTTTGCTGGCGTGTGTGTGTGTGTGTGTGTGTGTGTGCGCGCGTGTGTGTGTGTTCGTGCATGCTCTTTCACGAACACACACAGATTTGCCTAATTTGAATTGTTTTATTTAAAAATCGAATGCATGGTAGCACTTAATTATTAAGTTGCATGCTGCAGCTTTTCTGCTATCACTGGGTGCTATAATATCTGATTTAAAGAAGAAAAAAAAAACAGTACAGCTTTTTTTTTTATATTGTTTTGCTTACAGTCACTGTTGGTAGCCACCACATGTAATCTATACTGTACTGCTGTTATCAGGTCTACCAAAGTGCCAGAATTAGCAATCAGCTAATGTAGCCCATACACTGAAACTGAACTGACTTCTGTCCTGCTGTCTCAGCCTTGTTGTTCCTGAGCATGAGCGAAACAGAATAAGGTTAACATTTATAGCACTTTATATATACTATTTTAGTGTATAACACTTGGGGATCACATATGCGGAGCTGTACTGTAATGGCTTGGGACTGCGATTGCTGTAGTGGCTTTGGGGCTGCGGTTGCCACGAGCAGCTTCGTACTCAGGACTCCATCAGTGGACCGTGGATAGATTTTAACCAACTGGACGTCTTGCGGAAACTGTGATGAATTTATTTGTTGCACAATTGCACTATTTGTCCATATAGTACACAATAATAGAAGGGATTTATTTATAATCGCACTATCCGTTGCACCCAGAGGAGGATGGGTTCCCTTTTGAGCCTGGTTCCTCTCAAGGTTTCTTCCTCATATCCTCTCAGGGAGTTTCTGTCAATGTTTTTCATGTTTGTATGATAATATCTTATTATAAACTATTGCATGCTAAAATAACATTATCAGCAGGAAAACTGAAGTTTTTTAAAACTAGCTGGAAGGTGATTTAAAGAAAAAAAAAAAAATCAGTGCAACTATTATAGCTCCCTAGTAGTTACTGTGAGCAACTACCACAATTAATGCGTACATTTATGCTGTTATTACATTAAATCTTCTGTTTTTACTTTATAAGTGATCAGAATGACTCAGCAATGAGGTGCCAGGCTTGTAGGTGTGAAATTAATTGCAGGATGAAAATGGTTTGAGCTGACAGGACGTCTGCAGTAACTCAAATAATCACTCTTTACAACTGTGGTGATCAGAAAAGCATCTCAGAAACTGAAACTGGAGAGGTGAAAGTTGGAAAAAGACCAGGAGACTTTTTTTTTTTTGTCTTATTAACTAAAAAAAGAGAGGCTGGTTAGGGAATGACTGTTTATAGCTGCTTTAATGTAAGTGATAGCACAAATGAACTTGTTTCCTGGACTTTCCACGACAATTAATGTAACTAGAAATGAATAAAAAAAAAAGTATGCAGTGTAATATTTTAATAAATAAAACACTGTAACTGACAAAGATTAGACATAGCCAGAAGATCCATCAAGTAAGCTTAAGTAAAGCATGTTTCATACAACAATCTCATGGAAAACACAGGAGCATGCTTCTATTGTTAGTTTGCTAAAATGCGTGTTAAATCCAGTCAGCTCCTAATTAACAAGGCCCATATGAGACCCGATTTCCTGGCCAAATTTTTAAAATCAATTCAATCTGTATGCATGACCACAGGAGGATACTTGGAAGACATCATTGCCATCTTGTGACTAAGAAGGGCTTTTAGCCAAGCAGTTTTAGTGAATTGAGAGACTGCTTTGAAAAAGCCCTTGAAAGCACACATAATAATGTGAATCCTCTTAAGAAATAAAAAGGGGAAGGAGACAGATAATTTAAGGCACATTTGTACCAGAGGGAATAAAGACTAGTTGTCTCTGATCTCTAGACACAAATTTACTACATATAGTCATGCAGACACCCACACACACACGACACACAGGGATGTATCCACAACTATGCGAAAAATAAAAAAATAATAAAAACCAAAAAAAAAACGATCACTATGGCAACAGCATTCCTGCTAATACATGACACATTACACTTTAAAATGCCTACTGAGTATGTTACATTCTACAGTAACCATGATTACTTTTTTGTTTCTGTTTAAAAATAAATAGGAGACCAGTAGTAGACAGCGCTTCCTTTAAAAAGTCATAGTATGACCTGAACAGCATATGAAAGCCAGGGCATGGAACAGATATTCCCTCTTGGTAAGAGTTTCACACTGGATTGCATTTCCTGGTCTTATTATGAAGCACGTGTCTTTGACCACAGAAACCTCTAATGACAGCCAATGCTACTATTAGATGGATAAACTCTTATTAGCGAACAGCTTCAAACAGGCTGGGCAAACACACATGCCAGAATGAAACATCAACGACATTAATAATAATAATAATAATAATAATAATAATTTCTCATTTCCACAGGATCACCATCACCAACTGTGGCATAAAACCAGCACTTTACTGCAGGCCAACACTTCATTTTTATAAGAATTTAGAAGATGGAAGTTTCTATTCATCCATGTTCTTGCATAACTGTGCTGCAGAAGCTGGCCAAAATAAGTACAGCTGAGTATCAGCACAGAAATGAAAGCCAGCATTATGTTTGTGGATTACATGTCAAAAAACTGGACATAAAGGCAAAATATTAGGGCACCTAAAATAGAATCATGCTGGGCACCATATAGCAACTAGTATCTAAACTAAGCAAGAGCTTTTCTGTCCAAAATGACTTCTTCCATGCCTGTCAACACTAAAGTAAAGGTACAGTGGACTCTAATGAGAAGCCTAAAACTCACTAGGCGCCAAAAACTCCACCTGTCCATATATTCTAGTGTCACAATAAGGCAGAGGTGTGCGTCGGGACCGGGATCATAGTTGCTGGAGCGGGCTTGGTTTTGGAAGAGAGAAGTTGTAGGGGTCAGAAATATCATTGCTCTTGGCCAATAAGGTTGATAACACACAGGAGGAACCTGGTGTGGTGACAAGCTCACTGCGCACCTGCCTGATGGGAGCTTCCAAAACAGGTGGTTACCTGGATGGATGGAGTCATAAGCAATGTTCTGGCCACATGTCCTTGCTCTGCTGTTAAACGGTTCATTGATGTGTGTGTGTGTGGGCAAGTGTGTATGCGGGCAGGTATCCGATGATCTTCTCAGCAGTATGGATTACTTGTTGTAATAGTTTTCTGGACTGAGAAGAACAGGAAGGGAACCACAGCGATGGAGAACGTGAGGTGATCTGATGTTGGCTTGGTAAAACTGGACCACTGGTTCACATTACAGTGGTGCTGTTGAGAAGCAGAGGTGGGTGTGATGGTTGGCCTCTGCAGAACTCAATGCAGTTCTCAACAGTTCTCAGGGTCAGGTTCACTTTATTTGGTTTATTTTGAAAAATATGACCAACTAAGTTCATTAAAAAATATTGTGAATAGGTACATGCAAAAATAACTAGGGGAGCTGGGCATCAGAAATCCCTTGGGAGTGGAATAAAAAAAATCAGTCCTGCGTACACCTCTGCCATTGGGTTATATGCCAACTACATCATTAAAGTGCTTTCAGCATTTGGTTTCATCAACATGAGGCCACATTTAGGACACTTAATTACAATTAATGCAGTTTTACAAGCTGGGAATTTGGGTATGTAAATGAAGCAGAATTAGTTAATCGTCAGTTACGCCCAACAGACCATTCAGTATCTGAATTCAATGTACAATGTAAGCCTTGCAGTAATTATACCTTCAAAGGAAGACAAAATAAGTGGACAGTTATTAATGATACTAAGCCTAGCTTTTGGCACACTTGCAAATGTGCTGCTTATGAAGAACATCAGCACGCCCTTGAAAGTTTTTCAGGATTTAAAAATCTGTAACTATACATATGAACTGAAGAAACAACAAATAATATCTTTCTGACCTTTGAAGTGAGTTAGACCGCCAGTATTAACTGGTTTTCCTTTTATCCCTTCTTCTTCCTGGCAAACATTATTTTTTATAGAGTTTGTGACCTTAGCGTTATAAGTGTCACATCCATTCTTAACCCATATGGAACCCTGTAATAGTAATGTCACAACTTTCATACAGAAACATACTTGTCAGTCTAAAACTACCAAACCTGCTGTGGCATGACCACATACATTTGCCCTTCTTTTATTTCTTTATCGTTTGCTTTTCTTCCCATAGACTTCAAACCATATAATCCTATAGATGTCAACATACTCGTATATTAAACTAGCAACTAGCTACAGTATCTAACATTAGTGTAGCAAGCAAGCTAACATTAGAAGACAGAATTTATTGTCACATATACAAGTACAGTACAATCAAAGTCTTTTCTTCATGTCTTCACCAGAGTTTCTAGCATTAGGTAATTGATTGTGTGAAAGTATTCACGTTACGCTACATAAACACTGGCAAGCAATAAAGCGAAAAGGCGACTGCTAATTTTCTATGTACGTATGCAAGACAGCGTGGCAATTTCAGCAACAGCCACAAGTGACATTTGAACTGAGTGTTTTTCAATTCTATGTGAAATAGGTATGAAGCGGTAAAGTGACAAATCCAAACAACTGGCTCAAATCATTCCTCAGACCAAGCCTATGGTGTGTGTGGTCTGAGAGTAATTCAATCCCCCACGCACAATGTTAGTTCCTACCTGCAATGTTAGTTCCCATTTACTGTTTGATGTGCAAAAAAAATGGAAGAAAAACTTAATCGTGCTTTCATTTATCATTAGATGTGTATAGAGACAATAGGAAGAAATATAGAGCTGGGAAGTAGCAGAGATTGTTGGTGACTCTGGTGAGTGCATGTAGCAAATACAGTTAGCTAACCAACTTTCGTTAGCTGGTAGGTACTGGCAACAACTAATCTGGGTTGTTCCTATTTTCAACCAATCTTTTTTCCCCCCAATAACCAATGTGTTAATGAGTAAAATACTCAGCATTAGGTCCTGTAGGTGAAACGCCAGTTAGATGTGATTATCTCACATCACTTACAGCCTGTTGAAATTTAATTCATGTTTAAAAGATTCTTAAAAAAGGCTCACTATAAGTAAACACTGTACTGACATAGTATAATACTATAATGTGTAACATACTTTTACGAACACTATATAATCCAAGGGTATATAATGCTAAAATGCATATCAAACAGATTTTTATAATGCGTTATGTAGCCCATCTTTATTAATATATAAAGTGCTATATGCTATATAGCACATCATAAATACATTTACAGTGCATTATGCTGATAGGATTTATAGGATCTATGGTGATGGCATCAACTCGCATTTCACATAGACTGCAGTTTACAGTATATAGTGATCTTTCAAATATCTAAATTTCTCTTGCTCCTATAGTCTAGAAGCTCCAACGTTCACACTGTACTGCCACTTCTCTTAACTCTTAACATAAACCCATCAACCTTTTCGTCCCAAGGAGCTCAGTCATTTTTAAATTCCTTAATTATCACAATGTAAAAATTCTAATGTTGACCAAAAGCACATCACTGCACTTCATACTGACATCTCTCATCTATCTATTATTTCTATCTATCTATCTATCTATCTATCTATCTATCTATCTATCTATCTATCTATCTATCTGTTCTGTTTTGCTTTATCCCTCCATCCTCCCACAGAAAGTCATCGATTTCACTAGTTCATGGTTTTCAGGCCAGATCCAACAAAACTGACAGAAACATTCATCTGACTCAAAGCACACGATTGTATTTCATTCAGATAGCACGCTGTTTTTCTAACACTCCTACTCCATCCTTCTTTCTTCTTTCTTTCTTGTACTGCATAAAAACCTATACATTTATGCACTCCTTGACTTTTTAAGGTAGATAACTCCTGTACTTGTGCTATGCTTTTTTCGTATAACAGGCCTTGACAAGACAACTAAGACATTTGCTGACAAATCTTAGATACTAAATCCGACTTTTTGTTTAGTACTTGAAAATTCTAGCTTGGCTGTTAATTTCCAAAGTGCTCACAAACAGCTGGGTCTTGCTGGTGTATAAACATTCATAAACCGAACCATTGTTTTCCAGCCAGCATATGTGCTATTGTGTGGGTGAGTGGAATGAGTGTGATGGGCCTTCTTCCTCGACACAGAACACACTGATGAGCCGCGGAGAGGTCACTTTCTCGCCGTAATTTGGATGAGTCTCATCGATCTTTATCAAAAACAGACAAAAAGCATCTCTATATACACAAAAATAGCTTTACATACTACCACCAAGACAAATACACAACTAGGTCTTAATCTGTTCATCTGTGTTGTGAGCTAGCTGGAAAACAAAACCTAAAAAAGAGGCACACCCAGCTCTGATTAGGGTGGGGCCTTCCAGCTGCTGACCACTGGCTCCTACACCCACACGACAGTCTAAAAACAGCCAATACCTCAATAGATCATCCAGATGTCAAATAGTTCAAGATGGTTCACATAAGAATGCGCTAGAAGGAGAATTTCTATTACACTAATATCTACTTTCATACACTATCCGGTATTTATGTGTTGGATTACAATGTACTGTATATATATATATATATATATATATATATATATATATATATATATATATATATATATATGCATGTCTTAATGTGTACTGCTCTAAATGATAATGCAATATGTTAAAATCAAATTATGTCATAGAAATTATTATGATTAGTCTAAGATTATTCTATACTGAGCTCCTATTTTACCCATGATGCTCTGTCCTGATTTACTATATATACTAAATATATACTATTTAGTATCTATATATACTATATCCGGAGTTTTTAACCTAATCTCTGACTACCAAATAGGGATGTTTCTCTATACAGAGGAAACAAAAATGTTAAACCCGTTTACTAGAAATTCACTTGTTATGTAACTTGTAAGGTAGTTGTTCTAAGGGTAGTTGCTGCTCTAAGGATAGTAACTGGTACTTGTACAGTTATTTAACTCTAAATCAGTATAAATCTGTATAATTCATCATTTCAGCGATGGTACGACTTTTTCCTTGGGGAGTGTGGGATGTGTTATCTGTTACAGTCACATAAAAACAAAAGTTCCAGCCTAGTGGTCCATGGATTCCATAAAACCTTAGGCAAAGCATAAGTTTGCAAAAATCCTTCTGGTTTCTGAATTGCTTGACTTTTGGAATACAAAAGACCAACTTTTGTAAGCCATTTCCTCAAGTATGTCTCATCCTAACACACTACATGGCCAAATGTATGTGGACACCTGATCAATCATACAATATAGTTTTGGTCAGATTGGGCGAGATGCTCTATAAAATTTACTTACTTATTTACTATATGAGCTTGTTGAACATCCCATTCCAGATTTATTCCCCATTTGCTGCTATAATAAGCTCCAATCTTCTGGGAAGCTTTCCACTAGATGTTGGAGCGTGGCTGTGGGGATTTGTGTTCATTCAGCTACAAGAACATTAGTGAG
>CM040992.1:19343566-19367790 GCA_022985145.1 Pangasius djambal
ATTATTATGATTATTATGGGCTGCAGGGCGGCATTGCTGCTGCAGCTGCCACTACCGCTGGGACTTGTGGTGTTTTCTGTTGCTACTTTGACCAGTGGTTGTGATTGCTACTGATCTGACCTGAATTTCTTTTCCCTTCTTGAAATTAAAAAACATCTCAAGTATCTGCACCAAACCTATATCTGTCTTATATTGTGTTTGTTATTTTATTGAAAATTCCTCAATAAAAATGCTATTTGATATTACACCCTGTCAGTCATGTGTTGTCTGCACATTGATGATGTATGCCAAATTTGGCTTTGAATCTACAAAATGTTAATAATTCTGAAAAAATAAGAGGAATCCTAAAAATTGCATTTAGTTTTTTATTTAGTGCTGCCCGGAATAAGCTATTTCACATAGCACATATTTACATATAGTCCACAAGACACAATAATAACTGAATTTGTACAAATGAACCAGTTCAAAGGTTTAAATACTCTTGACTCTTAATACTGTGTGTGTTACCTGATGATCAACGACTGTTTTTATGTTTTGTGAGAGCTGTTCATGAGTCCCTTGTTCATCCCGAGCAGTTAAACTGCACCCTGTTCTTCAGAAAAATCCTCCAGGTCCTGCACATTCTCTGCTTTTCCAGCATCTTCTGCGTATTTGACCCCTTTCCAACAGCAGCTATATGATGCTGAGATCCATCTTTTTACACTGAGGACAGCTGAGGGACTCGAACACAATTATTACAAAAGCTGCAAATATACTACATTAAGAGCCAGGGGGATGTAAACTTTTGAACAGAATGATTGGTGTAAATTGTTATTATTTTGTCTCCTGGGAAACATGTAAATATTTTATGTAGCTTGTGAAGGGCAGTACAAAACAAAAAAAATAAGATCTTTAAACAAAATAATAACAATTTTAATCATCCTGTTCAAAAGTTTACACCCCCCTGGCTCTTAGTGTAGTGCGTCGCCTTCTTGAGCATCGACAATGATATAAAGTTGAGATCTCAACATCATATAGCTGCTGTTGGAAAGGAGTCAAATATGCAGAAGATGGTGGAAAAGCAGAGAATGTGCAGGACCTGGAGACAAACTGTTTGGAGTATTCAAAACATTTTTGGTAACTTTTGTGAGGCTTACTCTGAAGATGATTGGACAAAATTTGGACAAAAAACATTTCTGACTAAATCCAAGATGGCTGGAAAATCTAATTAGGAGGAAATTGACGTCATAGGGTGCCTTGAACTTGCCTCAACCCAGTGATTCCAGGGCTTTTAAAGTTTGGATACACGTTTCAAAAGTTATGACCATAAACCTACTTCCAAACTAAGCCCAAATTTGACACAATGCTGGCGCTAGAGCGTTGGCAACACTTTGGTGACAATGTTCCTTAGACCTTGCCAAATTGTGCCAAATTTCACAACTTTTTACCAGACGGTTCTATGGGCTGCCATAGGCACTCTAGCCAGAAGAAGAAGAAGAAGAAGAAGAAGGCGTGGCAGAGTTATGGTGCTAACATAAAGCTGAGTATCATCAGCATGACAGTGAAAATGAAGACCATGGTGGCAAATGATCTGACCAAGGGGCAACATGTAAATAATGAAGAGAAGGGGGGCAAGAACTAAACTCCAGGCTAGACTATATGCAAAGTTGTATGTCATGTTCAGTTATTCTGATGGTACCTGTTTCAAATGTAGCCAAGCCATAAGCTTTGAAGTCAGAATCAAGTCATAAGCTTTAAATAAGTGTTAAGTTGCGAGTTACGGTATACGCTTTAAAGTCAGAGTCAATTTGTAAGTTATAAGCCTAAAATTCAGGGCTGAGTTAAAAGTCGTAGGCTTTGAAGTCAGAGTCAAGTTACCAGTCAAAGCCATTTAAGCTGGTAAGAACTGTGTGACTCTAAGCATACCATGAATATAATTCTCCTAAAGACCTGAGATGCCAATTACAAACCCTCTGAAAGGTGCTAATGAGTACAGCTGTCATGGTTGGACAGTTTTTCCCTTCTAATATCAAACCTTGCACAGGTGGGTTCACCGACAACATTTCCTGGATGTGGCACTCACCCTGTGCTGCAATCCAGCCCTGCTGCTTCAATAGTCCTAATCAAATTACAGCACAGAGCCACATCTGCACCCTTTGTTTAGACAGAAAGAACCAGCTGTGACAGATGGGATATTGAACTTAGCCACAGGAGAATAAGGAGGGCCACAAGTGCCCGAGTGCCTGAGCATCTGACATGTCATAGAAAGAAGCTATTTTATGTTTCTGAGTGTACATTAATTACCAAGGAAAACACTGGCACTCTTGATGGACACATACTGAGAGCAAGCACATGGGCATGCATAAACACACATGGATATAAAGAACCAAGGAACAGTTTCAAGTAATCTCCTACTTGTCATCTAATGAGAGCGTAATATTGACATTCTACACTCCTGGGGGAAAAAATGAGCCAAGCCCAAAATGGCAATATATGAAGCTTTTAATGGTCCTAACAACAAATCATTGGTCAGGAAATTAGCAAGAATTAAACAAATAGATAAAGGGGCTTAGTATGGGAAGCTTTTCCCTTTGATTTCTTTAAATGTTTAAGCCTCGTGGCCCTTGATGGGCTGCATCAGGTGCGGCAGATAACCAGATAATCACTCATCTTTTAAAAAAAAAAAAAAAAAAATCACAGAAGATTGTCTTGGAACATTTTGTGCACCCAGACATGTGTTAGTTTGAATTTTACATCAAACATTTTAATCATTATCAATATTTTTACCTTTGAAAACGATAGACTATAGAAGAAGACTATAGAAGTGAATTTCCCTGTTTCTAGCTTTTCAATTGCAGCAGATGGAAACCAGGAAATGGAGGCACAGGAGCTCTCAGGAGTGCATCTGTTTCTTTATTGCTCATTTTCTGACCAATGATTTGTTGTTAAGACCATTAAAAGTTTAATATTTGCCATTTTGGGCTTGGCCCTTTTTTTTTTTTTTTTGCCCAGGAGTGTATGTGAAGCAGGATAATATCATGTATACTGTCATACTGTCAAAGGAGCCTGAAAGCACAAACCAATGTTGTGACAGAGGCAATATGAACACTCAAAGTTTCATAAAGGTGTGATAAAAATTGTCCTTCATATGCATCTAGATTGTGAGACTTTCTTGCTAGAAATGTAACATGAATAATACATGCTGTGCAGTATTAAATACAGGACATGAGCTAGATGTTTCTCCATTCTTGACTAAGGTGCAGAGGTTTGTGCTTGGTATTAACTACAGATTCGGTGAGCCTGCCATGAAAAATCAGAAAGGAGAAAACGTGGCCAAGGTTAGTGAATCTTGCAAAATATGTTGTGATAAATCCAAAAATCTCTCTCTCTCTCTCTCTCTCTCTCTCTCATACACACACACACACGCACACACTCACGCACTAAGGGAAAGAAAAGGACATAGGTTATTGGCTTGCTGTCCATTTTCCTCCTTTAATTCCCAAAATGCAGCTAGACAGAAACCTTCTCATGACCCCTTTACTGGATGCAAAACATACACTCCTTTGGCATTTATGAAAATGTCTTTTATTATCTGATGTTTTCTCCCTCTGTATCAGCATTCTCAACCCACTTCATGTAAGCCCCCTCTCTTTCACTGCCCGAGAATCTGTTAATGTGACAAAAGATTCTTTGATGCATTATTCATCCAATCAGATAAAAATATGAAACATCATATGGTTGGTATGTCCTTCCCCCATCTCCCCCATCTACCGCAGTCTCCTTCCTAACACTTTATCTTGCTTCAACACTCTGGCACCCCAGTGGTTTTTAATTCCCTGTAATGCTTTGCTGTGTTAAAGCTACAGCTGACTTAAAGAGGATGTTTGTGCCTGAACGAGAAAATCACAAAGTGACCTTAACTAGCAGGGGAACCGGGAAGCAAAATGCAATCAGCAATCTGACGAAATTCAATATGAGATGCAGAAGAGTTAAATGAGTTAAGTGAGAGTTTGGCTCCAGTGAAAATCTGATAAGGATTAAATTTCGATACATTCAGTGAGTTACGGCAGTTCACAAAGCTCTACAAAGCAATGCTGTAAGGTTTTATTTTTCATATCTCAACCTGTAAAGACTCTCCTGTATTAAAACACTTCTTGCTTGTGCTCTACGGTATGAATTCGCCCAAGTGGAGGGCTACACACAATGACTTCATACAGCATTACAGTGGTATATATCTACACTGCTGCCTAAAGCTCCTGTTGATCCATGTTTTGCAGACAGACGACTGGGTCAGGGGAACATGCAGGCTCAAGAAGGAGCCGCCGCCTCACGCTGGTCGAAATGAATAATACATGCATTCTTTGCCATAGTGAAGATTCTAATAGAGCTGCCAGACACGACAGAGAGAGAGAGACATGGGAGAGAGAGAGAGAGAGAGAGAGAGAGAGAGAGAGAGAGAGTCATACATAACAGCTGCACAGATTTCTTTGTGGAGAGGTTCAGAGGTTGGTCATGTTTTTTGAAGACATATTGAATGACCTCATTGCACATGCGGGTGAAAAATAGAAGCCGAAGGTGAAGTGACATCCAGCTGGAACAATATGTCCAGTGTTTAAATAAGATGATATCTGTATTCGAATGCATCTTCCATCTGTCTCATAGAGCTAAGACAGAATACCAAAGCCCTTGTGTCCTTAAGAAGGGACTTTTTCCAAGTTCTCTCTACATTTGAAACGGGACAGCTTCCATGCCCTTCAAAGACATCATCCACATTTTCTGACATTTTGTTCAGTCTTCTTAATTTAAAGAAAATACGAATTTTACATCTAAATACATTTTACATCTAAAGCCTCAACACGTTAGTCTTGGCTAAATCCTAGCCACCAGTCAGCTCAATGACAGCTCCCAAGCAGGGAGAGAGAAGGCTAACATGCTTCCTCTGAGACACGTGAAGCCAACCAGCCGCAACTTTTCAAACCGCTGTTCATGCACATGTCACAGGGCAGCGTAACACACACGGAGGAAAGTGCTATCTGCCCTCTTCCGCATGCATGAGCTCATAGACACCCACGATTGGCTAGTGTCACTGTGATTGAAGGGAGAGGGAGTATGCCATCCTCCCACCCAGACAGATGTCTGTGGCATCATCGGGATTTGAACCTGCAAACATTTTTTGTTGCACCACTCAGCCAAAGGCCCAACACTTTACCCAAATATATAGTCCTCAATATCCTAAATATACACATATCCTAAATGTGTGGAACTCTGGGAAAATCCATCAGATGTCACTGTGGCTGAATTAAAAAAAAAAGGAAAATATAGTTTGTCACCTCAGTTTCAAGAAAACATAAAAATATTTCACCTAAATGAAAGGAAAATGTTTTAATTTATTTATCTTTTATTTTGCCTAGACTTCTTGCTGCAATAATCGTGTTTGGTAAGGAGCAATTTTAACCAGCACTGTGGTAAAAACAGTCAGTCTGCAGCCTTGCTAGTTAAGTGTGATTTCCTCACACAGTGAATATCAGACTTTGATCAAGTTAAATGCTAAATGCCATAGCAAAATGGACATAAGCCTAATCAATTCAGTTTGCAATCGGATACCAACTGTAAAAATATCCCCGATGCTCCTGCACAGCAGCTGGAATGAAGTCTTTAAATGCCATTGTTTCCCTTTATGGTGCTAAGCAGATTTCAAAATGCTACTTGTGGTTGAGATACATACAAAGGAGAAACAGATTTCAGTTCAGTTTTCAGATTGAAGGAAATGTCAAAATGTCACCCTGTGAAGGGTGTTCCCAGGCCACCACACAGATAAATCATTGTTTTCAACCACACCTCCTACCTGCAAACATGTGCACATTTATATAACATCCACCTGTTGTACATCAGAAACTTTCTGAACTGACGACATCTGTTTCACAGGTTTGCTGATTTACTCAATCAATTCCCCCACCAACAAAGAACCGGAAGCATCATGCAGACCCATACATACAATGATTGTCGTACAGGAAAGGGCTTAACATTTGCTCTCAGTGACAGCTGAGACTCCCTTAGCAGCCGATTTAAAACAGGCACATACAGTATGTACAGGGTATAAACGTGTGAAATAAATGTTCTGTAGTCCTTACAATCCAAATGTAATGTAAGTTCTGGAATGAAACAGCATCTAAATGGGAAGCTATTAAAGTGATCATACTACAAATAAGAGTGATTTTTGGTAAATGTGAAGCAAACAGGTTTTTAGTTATTTACAGGAAACACACATCCACCATCGGGGTAATTACTGAGCATGTGAGAAGGTTTTCAGAGTATGGGCATGACATAATTTGGCCATTTTGCAATATTTTAAATATACTGTATAGCTGTATTACTACATATCCAACACAGAAGCGATTAACGGAGCATCTGTTTCCATGCAGTGAACAAAACTCATCTTCTAATGGTCTCCCCGATGTATCCATTTGTCCCTTTTGTAATGTATGTTCGTCTTTTCTTATATGGAATATCACAGCTGAAAGACAATGACGTGTTGCTAATAAATTCAGAAAATGTAGCTGACAGAAACTACAGCCAGTGCAAATCCGAGTTATAGTTCCCCCTGGAGCACATTCTTTGATTTCAAAGACATCCAAATTGAGCTTAGCATTTTAATTAAAACTTAGCACTGCATTTATAAAATTTTCACAAACACGGTCACATATGCACCTCTCTGAGGTATTATATTGCGTTGACTAATGCTGATGCCCTACTGATGCCCTTTTAATCAGGGCAAGCCATCATGACTCTCTAACTCCCCCACTAGTTCTCTTCTGCACCCTTCTTTGCTGTGCTGCTGTCCATTTTTTTTTTTTTTTTTTTTTTGAAGGAATGTCCCTTTCCTTCTCTCTGTGGTGCACAGACGCACTCTCGTCAGTGCGAACCACATTCGGAATATTAACAGGTCTCCATAGCAACAGGGAAGAACTGCCCAGGCAGCATGTGATTGGTGGAAGGTGCCGAGGATGGCAGTGAGGAGATGGCATCAGGAGGTGAGAACAGGTACTGTGTTTTTGTGGGAAGGTGCAATGTTGAGTTTTTTTTCTCCCCCTGAAAACCCATTTGCGGCAGTCGCTAATCTGCTAAAGTTTTGCATGAGGTTTACAGCACACGGAGTCATAACGGTAAAGCACCCGGCAGCAACTGTGTACATCAGGGTCACAAAGTAAAGCATCTGACCATGCATGAACTCAGGAATTTCCAGAACCAATAAGGAATGAATTCATTGTCCATGGATAATGCGGTTACAATAAAATATCATGATTATTACAAGGCTTTGTCTGGCACTTTGATTGACAGATAAGACAATCCATAATCAGAAACTGGAGGAACAGGAAACAGGTCAAACTGGAACATCAGGTTGAAGCTAAGGAGCTGGAAAGGGGAAAAGAAACATGGGAGCAGACGTACAGGCTCAGTAATGTACAACAGCATGAAACAAAACTTCAGAAAGAGACTCAGAAATAAGAGGGTACAAACAGACAAAGAAATTAGGGAACTAAACAGGACACAAGTGGAATCAATTGGAGACAGGACCAGGAAGTAAAAATAAACAAATGTCAGAATAAGAGCAAGGATGAGCGCTGCACTCTGAGGGGATTTGTGACAGAAATATACTGTATGTATGGTTTCTTAAAGTTGAGATGTCAAAGTATCCAGGGGGGGGAATTCAGCCACAGCAACATGAGACTGATTTTCCCAGACCACTACACATATGACAAGCTCCTGTAAAGAATACTATTTCTGCGTTTAATGTTGATCACACCATTTGATATCATGAGAATATGGTAACTCTAAAATTAGCCCTGCTATGCTCACCTAATGTTTCAGTTCAACAGTATGTAGGTTATAATCCCATGTGTCACACCAAATTTGCAGCCGTGTTCTCAGGTTTTCGAAATGCACATTCAAATCACACTTGAACTTCAGACCCTACTCGACTCTCAATGAGGATTACGCTACCTCAGAGTTTTGCCGGCTGAGATGTCAAAAGATTTGACGCCCGATATCTCAAATCTCTTCTTCACCCTGATAGAAGCTTACAAAAGCGAGGTTGAGATATGCTTTATCTTGAATGTGCGAGGCAAAAGGTATGGCGTTGTGGTTTCTAACATAAGCAGATTCATGTACTTAAGTTAATCTGTCACTCTACACACCTCTAGTCTTTTTCATACTTTTTTGTGTGTGTGTGTGTGTGTTTTTTTTTTTTTTTTTTGGCAAAACCACAGGTAATGTTCTGCCTCATGATTCCTAATTGTGAGTCACAACAGTCTGACTAACCCTGATAGCAAAAACATGGGCACATTCTCGACTCTCTGAATAAAAAGCTTGGTTAACTTTTTTTTTTTAGCACTGATGTACCTGTAAGCACGTGAATACTGCTGTCTAGTTACATTAAAGGGGAAAAGTGTGTCATGTATTTCTAAGCTGGAGTTTAAATTCTCCCAGCGTTGCAAAGTCAATTTTCAATCACACCGCTGCAGTCTGAAAGTAAAAATGCCACAAGGCACAAAAAGGCATGACGAACTAAACTGTTTAGCAAAATAATGTTCCTATTTTCATGCCTTCAACCATTTTGCTGTGTAAGCAAGTTTAACTAAAGAAGGCATTTCATGGACTCTTTCCTATTCACACGAAAAGAAAATATTCAGAAGGAGAAAATGGAAGAAGTTTGGGTCCCTCCTGAGTTCCTCATGGCAGTGGTTGCAGGAAAAGCAGAAACGAAAATCCTTCATAAACATTCCAAATAAACTTTACTTGCTACCACATAATGAAAGTGGTCATGTACTATTGTGTGGTGTTTTCTTTTAAATAGAGCTGGAAAAACCTGAGCAAATGGTTTCAACTGGCCCAGTTTATTTCCAGATATTTTCCCAGCAATTTTTAAGACTCAGCACATTGCTGATCCAATTACAGAGCCAGGATGCATTCAGTTTGTACCTAACTAATCTTCACATTCATTCTGGTCAAGGTCATGATGGATCTGATAAACTAAAATAACACTGCTATCTTAAAGGAAATATATACAGTCAGGTCCGGAAGTATTTGGACAGTGACAGAGTTGTTGTGATTTTGCCTTTATGCACCAACACAATGGATTTGAAATAAAACAATCTAGATGTGTAGACTTTCAGCTTTATTTTAAGAGGTTCCTCAAAAATATGGCATTTACCATTTAGGAATTATAGCCGTTGTCCAAATACTTCCGGACCTGACTCTATATATATATATATATATACATATACATGCAATCACCACACGAGCGAGAGAGAGAGAGAGAGAGAGTTATATCTTTAGCAATACATTACAAGAACAAGGCCTGTTGGAAAGACCTCAGTGATTCAAATGGCTTTAATCTGTGATTTGAAGTGAATTGATGCCAGCTTGCTTTGCTTCTGCTTGACAGGTAATTATTTTGCTTTTTAGGTGCTGGTATTTTTTATCCTCCCCATAAAATGATCCCCAAGCAGTGGCATGAGAACACACACAACATAGTTGTCTTGACAATACTTAGATGTCTGCCCCGTGTTTAGCCTCTTGCTGGCTAGATAAAATCGCCACCGTCTTTAGAGCATCGCTTCTTTTCTGTTCTTTAGAGAGGGAGATGTTTTCCCTGTGAAACTATACAGACACCAGGCTGTCCTGAAACTGACATTTAAATTTATAGAACACAATGGATAGTCTGTCTTGCTGCCTGGTGCATTGCTCTCACTCCTGTTTGTTATTACAGATAAGTTTTTTTCTCCACCATGTTTGTTAATGGTGTACAGAATGGCAATTGAGATACGTTTCTGAGCCTTTTCGGCTCTGGTAGGTCGCTGTAGTTTAGCCTAAAGGTGTTATAAGTATCAGACAGTAAGACTAAACAGTGAAGGTCTTGAGAGTTGAGGAGGTATATCTTAAACAGCATAAACAGCAACAGTGGCACCAAAGGAAATCGTATATTATGCCATAAAACCAGCCTCATTGTGACAACGGAGAGCAGATTTCTCTTGTCCATTCTGCTTGTTCCGCTGATGTATTCCCACGTCATATTGGGGTTTTTTTTTTGCACAATTAACGCACCAAATGATATCAGCATATGCACGGCAATCATATTGCACAGGTGTAGTTAAAAGCAAGTATTTAAATACACGGTTTCAATTCCGGGTAAGCCATGTTCAAAGCCATTGTAAAATCCTTACTATGCACACACCAATGACTGCATCACAATAATTAAATTCTGTATTAATGCACCAGATTTTAAATCAATAAAAACATCACACTTAAGCCATTGCTCGTTAGGGAATGCCCTAATCTTTGCCTGTTGTGTTGCTTAGCAACCAAAGCCTTCTGTTTACAGACTATGTTGCGTGGCATAAGAATTATACTGAATATTGTTAATAATAAATTATTTATTGTATTTTATCATATTGGTTTTTTTTTTCACAAAGCTGTAACCCACTCAAGGGTGTGTATTAGGCTCTCCACCTTGCATTGCTCCACTCATATTAGCACAGCATGTTCATTTATGACTACAAATACAGCAATACGCTATCATTAGGGTGTCATGGTGGTGCAGTGGGTAGCACTGTTGCCTCACAGTTTCCCGGGATGATCCTGAGCTTGTGTGAAGTTTGTGTGATGTTCTCAACATGTGTGCATGGGTTTCCTCAGGGATCCTCAGGGATCCCTCTGGGTATCCCAGACAAATGGGATAAAATGGCTTGCACCCAACCAAAATAGCACATCAGAAAACAGACCTCAAATATCAAATATATTAAACACCAAATCTAGCTACCTGTAATGGGTCACTTATTTTTGTTTACGTGTGAAACAAGCATGTATTTGTGAACTATATTAAATTCTTCAAGCATGTAGCATTTTAAGCGATAAAGAAAACAATTAATTTGCTTTCATTTGTGTGAAATCACACAACTCAAGCCGTCCAAGCAAACAGGCAGGCTACGCCTCCGGTGTGAACACGTTCAATCATTACATCACATCTCATACTGCCCAAGATTTCCTTCACCATGACAACAAGGTCATCCGTTCCTACATCCAGTACTAACAGGCTCCGTATTGCCATTATGCATTGATTCAGGGAAGAAAGACCACAGATGGAATCTTTAATGCAGCATCGTGCAAAGTAGCTGCATCAAGAGCTCAATTAGTGGCAATAAAATGCCCCTTTTCCTCATGATAATATTTCACTTAGCAATGACTAATGTAGTTAATGTAGTTCCTTAGATTGTTAAAGCAGCTGGTGTTTGTCCATTTTTATTCGTAGGTCCTGGTATTTTAACTTGACTGCACCGTGATCCAAAGCTTCGCTTCTCGATAAACGGACATTTCTGATCGTTCAGTGTCACTACCAGCAGTGACTGACTGGGCAGGCTGGGTTAGTGGAACGATATAAAGACAATAAACCATACACCATTTCCATTTGAAGCAGCTCAGCGCTTGTGTCTGATGAACAAGACGGCTCTGAGGGAGAAAGCTGCTATATTACTGCAATACAGAGATGCTTGTTACAAATCAGTAGGTGACATTTCATTTTCCAGGGAAGGTTTTCAATTTCATGTCCACATTAACCTACAGCGGTCTTTTTCGTGTGAGGGCAGAGCCTATTCTGTAGCATGCTAGTGCTTGGCTGAGAAACTGGGTCTCTTATCTTAGTTGCAGGAAGGTTAATCGGGTGATGCATTGACTCTAATAAAAGGAAATCCTCTTTTCATGTTAAAAAATATGCCCGCTGCCTCTCAGAACAGTGGATGTGCTACAGTTTCTGGTCTGCAGATCTTCACTTCTCTTATGGCAAATTCCCTTGGGATTCCTTTTGGAACCCACTGGATTGTCGAAAGTAGTTCTCCAGGGGAACTCCATGTAAATGTATGGGTCTGTAATGAGAGGCTGTGATGCATTAATAGGAAATATACTGTATATGTGCCAACCATGTTAACCCACTTACCCTACTATTGAAGATACTTTAAGTCCAGAATGCAAATGATAATGATAATGATAATCAGCTGAAATCTGATTGTAAAGTTTATATGAATTCACACTGTGTAAAATTTGAGTATGTCAGAAACTGCTGATCTCCTGGGATTTTTCACATACAACAGGTTATGCAAAATGCTGTGGGGAAAAAACATCCAAACATCCAGTGGGAGGCATGTTTGTAGGTGGAAATGCCTCGTGTATGAGATAGGTCAGAGGAAAATGACCAGATGGTTTGGAGTTGACAGGAAGCCTACGGTAACTCAAATAACCAGTCTTTACACCCATGGTGAGCAGAAAAGCATCTCAGAATGTACAACATGAGTCGGATGGGCATCTCATGGTCATCAGATAACAATAATCTCCATTAAGAAACTAGGAATCTCCATTAAAATACCACTTAAATTCAACATGGTATCCTAAATGAATATTTATTGGAAATTTCCTTGGGAATTTTCGGTAAGGAATAAAATCCAGGTACCAGCCAGGTACAATCCTCGCTCCGGCTTTCACAAACCAGCATAGCCAGTTCACAAATCCTGCTAAACAATCATTTAAATTCAGGAGAAATCTTACAAGAGGTTTCATACTACAATTGTGAATTTTGCAATCGCAGTCATTAACCCCACACTAACCCAGCTGCACGCTTATAACAGTTAAAGCTGGAACAGTGTCAAAGACAGACCCATGATGCTCTGCTGCATGGCCTCATGCTCCATCTGTGCTCGACAGGGCTCGATGAGTCATTATCAACACACTCTATAGGCAGGCTGGGCAATGATACGGCAGCTGATCAGTCATACAAATTACTTTTATTCTCTACACTGTACCCGTTCTCTTCAATCTGTGATTCAGAACAGTGTGGAATTCCTTCACTTATGCAACAAGAGGCCTCCCAAATCATTAGAATCTCTAAACGTTTCATAAATATAGCAGAACATAAATCATGACAGTGTGGGGGCTCTAATGGAAGCGGTATACCAGTATGAGTAAGAGGTAAGAGATAAGGCTGGCAGCATCTTGTTTTATGGAGGCAGTTTTGGACTCCAGACCCCTACAGCAGTCAGGTGCTGTTGGGAGCTGAGATTTCCAAGTTCAGGCTCTAACTGGAGTCAGTTACACATACTGTACATCCTGTAAATCCAGAGAAGCATTTTTCCACCTCTAAAATATACACCTACAAGAAACTGGTAAAGGAAAAAAAAAAAAAAAAAAGCAATATTTTCTTGGACCAGATTGCCAATTTTAACTATCTATTTGGGTCAGATTTAAACAATAGCAATTGCCAGGCATAATGGTATAATATTAGTGAGCAGGAAATCATTTCATATTGTAAAAGGCACCTGCTACCTACAAAAGTGAATCATTTTCTGTGCTAATATCAGATTTGAGAGGCTAATTGTGGACATTAACATAAAAAAAAACACAACAAAGTGGTGTCAAGACCACCCGTCCAAGACAGGTCCAAGAACAGGACTAGCCAAGATCGAGTCAAGACCAAGATGAGTCTTAAGGGGGACAAGTCCAAATGAAAGTGAGACCAAAACAAGGTACATTATTTATTTATTTATTTTTAAAAAAGAGTCCACATAGAAAGGAAAAATCACACATTCTCAGGTTGAAATGTAAACACACCGTATGTAACGTCCCTAACCCCACAGAAATCGGACCACATTCCAATGTGCAACCTAAAAAATCTCTATAGGATTGTGAAATAACTATCATCTATTTTAAAGCACTGTAAAGAAAGGTGGGAAAAAAATGAGAGAGCAAAACAAAAGAACAGAAACAAATGTTTAAAATGAGTCAGTCAATAAGAAGAAACAAGATGTTCTATTCCACTGCAAGCTGTTTATCACTTTGTTGTTTTTTTTTTTTTTTTTCCTTTGGCTCCCATCTCTAATTCTCCACAAACAACAGACATTTTCTTCAATCTAACTCAGCTAACAACATGACTGGAACTGCTGTGAAATGCTGCCACAGCAGCACAAAAGTAAACACACATCTACACTCTAAGGGGGGAAAAGGTTGGGCTCCCGAGTGGCACACACAAAAAAAAACATTTGCTTTATCGCCATTAAGCATTATCGCCAGGAGATCCCACGTTTGAATCCGCAAAATCTGAGAAAATCGGCTAAAAAAGAACAGCTGTTCAGGGGTTGTTTGTATAGTTACCTTTCTAAAAGGGCTCACCTTGGAACCCCTCCACAGCAGAGACCCTCCGTCACAGAACCGTTAAAACACATCAAAAGGAACCAGTATACCAAAATGGCACTGAATACAGTGAATAGTGTTGTGACATTTATTAACAAGCCTGAATTTTCTGTTACCACATTTAAATTTGTCTACACCCACCATCCTTCCCCTTCTGAGCCTGTATGACAGGATTCATTTCCAATATAAAAGAACCTCTGTGACTCTCTGTGGAGCTATGAGTGAAATGTGAGGAGGAGTGTCTTGTTTCATGTTCAAGATAAATCCCTTTTTTGTCCTGCCTCTTTGGATCAAGGCTCTGAAGGGTTAAAGTGGCCCAGAGATCCCTTTTCCAAACCCGCCTGCTCGCCTCAATGTACCCAGGTTGGAGCAGATGGTGGCCATATGTCTGTTGTACATGACCAGCAGCCAGAGACGAGCAAGAGGAACACACAAGATGGGCTGCCGTTTCACATTGACACCATGAGACCAGAGCGAGATGTCACTCCACTGCTTCAGCCATAGATTACAGCACATCTTCACTAACGGTCACAAAGAAGAAGCTTAAAATATTGTTCTTTTTATATGGTCATTTAATTAGGTCCCAGTGTATCTATGATGCTTGGTATCATCATTTGAGTATATTTATGCATGCTGAAGATTTATTTCTTTTTAATTTATTTCTTTATAATTGTGCATTCTTGTGGAAGGGCAAATTACTGCAGATTTTTTACAGATTATTCACATGCATGTCATACAGGACTAATTGTCTAAATCTTTTCAGCTACAAATGGGACTTTTTTTTAACAGTGAAATCTACAATGGTAGTTTTCAGCTACCTCTCATTTGATGAGAAGGAGAAAGTTCTCCTCGTGCATCTCCAAGTGAAGAAGAGAACGAAGAAGAGTGATGTTCCTACGGTGACATAACATTGGCATAAGACTTCTATGAGCTTTTGCCAGTTCTGACAAATCGTTGCTGACTTTAGGTTAAAATATGATACTCCTGAGGCTGATTTTTTTAGCCGGGAAACTATGACAACCGGCTTTGTAGCTCAGTGCATTTATGGTGTTATTACAATTAATGTAATTATGCTTTCATACAGTACTGTACATGAGGTTTGTTGTTGCCACTATGGCTCATCAGTCTGTTACTATTATCATTTTCATTATCATTTTATTACTTGAGAGATGTTTACAGGTTTAGTGTAAAACAGAATACACACTATCATTACAATTCTGCCACTGCAGTATCACAGATATGCCATAGGCATTCATAAAACGCTTAAAATAAGTCAACCGAAACTCACTTTAGTTAGGACAACAGGAAATATACATAACTGTGTGATTAAAATGTCACTGATATGTCACTGATGAAGTCTCAGTGAAATGAATCACACTTTAATTAAGGGCCAGAGAAAATGTGCATAAATCTGACATCTGACAGAAATCTGACGTGATTGCGCTTGCACTGCTGTAGGGTTTCAAAAAATTATCAAAATGTGAAATGCCTTTATGCCAGCTGATGCAATTTCCAATAAACAATAAGACATTAAGTGCAAGCATTCATTTCTTTTCAAATAAACCCCTGTTAGTATTTATTGAACTCTCTATTCTGACTGGTCAGAAGGAGTTGATTTTCGATAACAGCAGCTCTGAGAGTTGTTCTAGCTGCAACTCAAATCATGGGTTTATATTAAAGCTGCAGTATGGAACTTTTGCCTCTCTATCAGCATCTCCTGCTCCTCTGCGCAGGTGAATCTGCTGGTTTGTGGCATTCGTATGGATTGTCGGTGATCACCACATCAGAGCGGATCTGTCATTGTGCTGTACATCGACATGACGGTAAGAAGCGTGTCCTACAAGGCATATATCCGAATAAACGTCATCCGAACAAGTAAGTAACACATCTGCCGCTTGTGTTCTTACCAAATGAAAACGTAAATGTTTTAAAATAAATCGCGTTGCTAAGGTTTAACGATTGCTCGTTCAGATCAGAGCAAGTCACACCTTGCAAATTATTATTATTAAACTTCGGTTCACAAATTGTTAATGTTGCCAACATCAGCATTAGGTAACTAGCTGTAATTTGTGTGTATTAACGTTATCTTTAGACTTCACTTTCTAGGCAGTCTAATCTCTGATTACGTTCTGTTTACTCATTGCACGTTTTTACGAAAATTATTCATTTTAAGTGTACTACGTAGGTTTTTTTTAATCGTATAGTCTACTAGATTTTATTACATTGTTTTTATTATGTATGTGTACATCTAGTTTGTTGTTGTTCCGTTCACTGTTGCACTGTGGGACGAGGCACTAACGAGAAACATTTGACTACATTACATCACATGTACGTAACATGTACATGACAAATAAAGAGCCTTGAACCTTGAAGAATTTCATCTAACAAATTTATCCTTTTGGATACGGTTTTCTTGGAGTAGAATTACTCTGTCTCATAGCTAGCAGAAAATAAGTGCAATTTACCACACTGACCATAGCAAAACAAAAACAAAAACAAAAAGAAAAAAGAAAAGGAATCTTGATACCTAGCTGAATCAAGCAAACGAGTGCGCTAATGTTAGCTGGCTACCTATTGAGCCACCGAAATGTCTCAGCTGCTCAGCAGGAATAAAGCCATCTCTGCGTCAGTCTTCAATCACCTCAGGTCTCGGAGTTGTCGCCACCTCTCAAACGCCATGTTGATTATTTACTCTTGTTCTAGCATGGGCTCTGTTGCTTTCTCTTTTTGACTGCAGGTTGTCCGCAGTTCGAGGTTTGTTGGAGAGGACAACAGGTGATTCCCCCAGATGTCAACGATGATTGAACATTTAGAACCATCCAGATTAAAAGCGGCCATCTAGATGACAAGTTTAAATTCTAAGCAACTGTTGTAAGAGCAAGCTACAAACACGCCACCATCCTCAGCACCCACACGCGCGATATAATAGCCGGGTCTTCCTCGTTCTGTTTACGGACGTGACGTAACCACGCAAAGACGAATGACTTCAAACTGACATTTCCTGCGAAATCCGATCTGACAGCTCAAATTATAAATCGTTATTATAAGCTTACCTTTGCGAATCAGGGTAAGGTAAGGAGACAGTTTCGAACACTGTTTTTTTATGTACTTGCTCAATAATTGACATTTGTTCATTTTTAACCAAAAAAAAGTTCCGTACCGCAGCTTTAATATGCTCATTCTAAGATATTATCATTTCTACAGGAACAGCAGGCACAGGGATTTGTATGTTGAATGCTCCACATAATTATGACTAATAATAAACAGATAAGGAAATATGATGTTATTCAACAAAGAAAACATTTATGGCAAGAATGTCAGCACTTTGTAATTGTCAGTAGGTTCACCACCATGGGAAAAAAACCTTTTAATTTCTGGTTGTCTTCAGGACTGAGGAACAAAAAAAGAGGCTGGTGAGAGAATGGCTATTTATAGCTGCTATAACGTAAGCGCTAACCGCTTTTAGCCTGTTTCCCACACATTCCACAACAATAAATGTAACTGTAAACAGATAAAAACTATGACGTGCTGTTCTTTAATTGATAATATTTCTAATCGTCGGCAAATTGCTATGCTATAAGAGGAATAAAACACTTCGAGACAAGTTGGAATTGGAAAATAACCAACACAGAGTTGGTAATAGTAATTCTGCTTTTCTTCAGGCTGCATCACATCACCCTGCCGTTGATTATTTTCCTATAACAGCACATCCTGCTGTGTTTTATTTAGTTAATTAGTTAATCCAGGGGAAAAGCATATTTGACCAACCGGGGTGCAGTTGGTTGCCATCATAATAACAAAACGGTGCTTATAAACGCTTTGGTTAGTTGCATGGAAACGGATTCCTCCACTCAGCAGCGCAGCAGGGCATGTGACACATTATGCTCTCATTAAAAAGCACACTGACAGGTCAGGAAAAATCGTCAGGAGCTGTTTGTACTTTATTTGTTCAGCACAACTGTTTATGCTACTATTTTATATGAAATATTATTATATATTGGGCAGCTGCCTCTTTCCACTTTAGCGCTACACTTAAATTAATCTGGATCTATTACTGTTGCTATATTTACCATTTCACGCCCGGTATATTCTCCCTTCTTAAAGTCGCATTACTGAACAGTCCTGTTATTCTGGTACTGAGTCTAGGGTTGCAGACTTGCACCAATCTGCTGGTTTCTGTGAAAGTTTAAACAAAAAAAGCTCCATTTGCAGTGGTGTAGAGAAAGTGTGGAAGAGTTTTTGTAAAAAGAACAGTAAATGCTTGTGCTTATTCAGCCTCTGGTTTGTTATAGAAAACATGCATACAGATTAGAAGTTCTTTTATGTGCTCTTGCTCTTTTTCTACAAACAAAGTCTTGACTCAGGAAACCGGTGCCATTATTGCTTTCCAACAAGCTAAAAGAGATACGGAAGTGAAGACAGCAGGAGCTTATGGACGTGAGAGGTGAATTCGGGAGAGATTGCACAAAGACTCACTCAGAGCAAAGCCAAGGTAATGTGTGTAACAGCGCATTCCTGGAAGCTGGTATTTGCTGGTTGCCCTATTTGCTTTTCCAGTATACAAAGCAAAAAAGATGCTGCAGCTTATATAAAAACGGCACTAATAGCAAGTAACCCTTTAAACTCCTCCCACATACATTTACAACTGTACAAATTTCCTATTAGTTTAGAATAATAAATAGTCAGAAGTTTGCTTGCCCAGGAATCTAACTGAGGCTAAAAGTTGTAGCTAAAGTAATTTAATTATGTATGGTAAGCAAGTTATCTAGTTAATAGCATTAATGCAGATACAAACAAGCATAGAAATTTCCATGTAGGTGATGATTCAGCCGTAGGCTACCTTTACATGCACATCAATATTCTGATATTAATCGGATTTGGCAATATTCTGATTCCCCAGATTCTGATTCCCACCCCTGGAATATGCCTGTTCTAATTGGAAACTTGTTGCATGTAAACACCTTATTCAGAAAATCCACTGAAAGGAGATATATGTACATGCTCAGTCCGCAAAGAATGGTGGGTGCCGTGTATACAGCGATATTCCGACGCCTGTACGCATGTAAACATCGTATTCGGAATCTGGCTGAATCCAGACCTGGATATAGACCTTAAATGGAATTTGATGTGCATGTAAACGTAGCCATTGTCAGCAAGTCATTAGACAAGGTTTCGCCTATGAGATGTGGGTTTTCTTGCTCTGCATGGCACATTAAAATACATTAATCGTGTCAGTTTTTTCATATACCTGCCTGGTCCTAATTCTGATCAGCGCACACTAATTCGTCTTCCTAGTAAAAAAAAAAAAAAAAGTTCTACTGATGCAATTCCAGAAGATGTGTGCAGTGCAGCAGATGACGGGATCTGGAAGGAGTAGCACGCACTATAGTTACAAGAACGTGCTGCATTACATCACCATAAAACGCAATGCTGTAACGTCTGGTCGTACACAGGACAGTAGTGTGCATACTACACATAGAACACAGGCTGATGGCAACAAACCAGAATGATCCACAATCAAAACACAGAAACGACCATGGGTCAGAAAGCCAGAAGACACAGGAGAGTGAAATAAGGCTTAGAAATGCACAACTGCTCAAATGAATGGGACTTTGCAACTAGACAAAAGACACAACAGGGTAGAAATGGGCAAACTAATCAAGAACGAGTGGATACAATCAGAAAAATACACCAGCGACAGGACAGGGTGGAGATAAGAATAGAATCAAAACGAAAGCACGTCAAAACTAAACAAACGCACATGTTTCATGTCGATCTCAAAACAAAAGACACGCTTGTCCTGCACTTGTCCTGCTGGGAAATGCGCCGCATGCTGAGAGGGGAAATAAAAAAAAATTATTTTGCGAAAGTCAATAACAAGCAGGGAATTCGCTTTAAAATGTTACTAGAGTCTAGTTCAGGGGTGGCGAACCTTATCGCTCCAGAGAGCCACACGACAGAGACGCTGTTGTGCAAACGGCCTAATTACATAACACATAATAGTCTTCATGAAGTAACTCTTTCACACGTGTCAGTAACGGAGCGATGCTTTGATTTCAATTGTTTCAGTGTAGAAAAAAATGATTCACAGACGTAAGTTGACCGAAACATTGACAATAGTTCGAGTGCAGCCCAATCTTCTAAAACGCCACGGTTCCTTCCGTCAGAACACATTTAATTCCATCATCCTCAAAAAGTTCAGTCATTTCCAGCCGAGACGCTGCTTCATCTTCCATTAAACAGTCTGATTCAGAAGTGAAAGGGTTGATGAGAAATGTAATCTATGGCTTTTTTTTTTTTGCTGTAGGTTGCAGAATATGTCCTCAAAACTCTGCTGGAGATTTTCAAGCAGTGTTGCCTACTGGGAGGGGAAATGTGTGAGCTCTCTCTTATGTAAATGTGTCTTGAACAGCTTGAGTTTGTTGACAAATGTTAAAAGCACCAGGTCAGGCAGCATCTTTAGGTTCGTTCAAATAATGCAGCATGTCGACCAAAAATGGCAAATCTGAAATCCACTGGGGGTCATGTAACCCAGGACAGTCCTTATGGTCCTCTGCAAGGAACAGCTTCACCGGGTTGAAAAGCCAAAAGAAGGAAGAGCACATTACCTCCTGAAAGCCATCTCAGAGTGACGTGGAGTAGCAGATCAGTTAAAAGATCTTCGTCTAGATGAAGCTTTGAGATTTTTTTGAGAGATGTGATTGAGAGCATGTGTGCATATAAAATTGACAATTTCCAGCCCAGGTTTCATGATGTGCTCCAAGTTCAACTTTTTAGACACCAATGTCCAAAAATGTGGAAAACAGTCGTCAGCTTAACACAGCCCTACAAGGCCATTCGCAGACCCCAGCATGGCTGGCGCGCTGTCCCTTGGCTATTGCTGTTAGTTTTAATAATTGCAGATTGGCTTTCTCGACAGTGTCTCTTTCAGACTGTTGCCATGGGTCGTATCTTTCACCGGTACAATGTCAGGCAGCTCTTCCTTAATTGTGCAGTCTTCCAACACAGACCGTACGAATATTGCCACCTGCGGCTTATCTTGACTTGCGGCTTATGTCGCAAGACTTATCCAAAGCAATGCTGAAATACCGGCATTTCTCATTTTCTCATTTCTGAATATAAATGTGTTTCAATTGAGTTGTTAATGTCTGATATTCTCTGTTTAACGCGTGCCGGGACAGCTGAAGGTCTGTTACCAAACATCTCCAACAAAGGACAGCAACAAAATCACTGAGGCACTTTTTAACGGATTTCCTGTATGGCATTTTAGCACGAGCGATGTTCCATGCCAGCTGTTATGATGCTAATGTGACTCTCTCTGTATGCTTGGTAAATGTTTGCTGAGTAAATTTAAGCTAAGTTTGCTTCTCTGACTGATGTTTCAATGTGTTTACCCTGTGCTTGCGTAGTTCAGTGCCTTTGGAGTGTTCTGTGCTCATCTTCATATTTGTGCTTCCTTGACTCTGATTCAGACTAACGAACTTCACAAGTTGACCAGGTAGCATTAGCTCATGTTAGCCAATAGGCTAGCTTACATTGACTAACACCAGAGGTTCAAAATTAGTTTAACAAACGTTTGGAATGTAAAAATAAATAAATGAATCATGATTGTATATGAACATGAATAATGATATAAAGCCTGTACAGGCTTTGTAAGCTCTTTGTGGACCACGGCTTCAGCAGTCAAATGAAACCGAGAAGATGTGAAGAAAATCCTACAGAAGCAGCTGGTCTTTATTTGGGGTTAATCAGAATGATTTCATTGATGACAGCTGTATGAGAATTACTTTTGAACATGAGATTGAATGTGAGTGATTCATTCTGAACACAGCCACATCCCCAATTATAACAGTGTGTGCACACCTTATGCAAACAGGTTATTGTAAAAAAAATATATATATATAAAAAAAAGGTAAAAGGTTTCTGATTGTATTTCACTTTTATAAGTTGTAATTTCATATTGAGGGTGGAAAAAGTTCTGACATGATCTACCTTGGTGCCATTTTTTTTTTATTTTTTTTTTACATAACCTGCCGTTTTAGAAGGGAAGTATAGAATTTCATATCCACTTTAGTTACAGCATTGAGTTTAAATATTAGCTTCTCTGCTAATAGTCTGGACAAAAAAAAGCTGTTGTTTCTTTTCTGGCAGTGAGATTTAAGAAGGCCCTTTTTTAATAGGTGCAAGAGATGCTCCACTTCAAAGAGATACACTTTCATTTTAACAGGTTTCTAATCCACACTGACTCACGCTGAGCAGAGGAAGGCTCCCAGGAATATCAGGATCATTTTTGCAGGGACTATCATGAGCCACACACCGACTGCTTCCCATGTGTCGCTGTAAGTGGTGAAACTTTAGCTCTCTGAATTAAAGGCAACTGCATACATTAGTTACATAAACAAACATGATTAAATGCTGCCGAACAATCTACCTAATAATCTCTGTGTCTTAATCGTGATTAAAATGTCACTGTGAGAGAATTTTTTGGACACTACAAGGGGCTGGACTTCTGTTCAGTTCTGAACTGAGCCCTGTCCTTCTGCGGTTGTTTGTTTTCCCTGATTTAACACACCTGGTTCAGCTCATCAGCTAATCGCCTACCGTTTCAGGAAGCAGCTGTGCTGAGAAACCACTAAACTCTGCCCTAATTAGGCCTTCTAAGAACTGGACTCTCGAGGTTATGTCAGAATTTTTTTTTTTTTTACTGGCCTGTAGTTCTTATTTGGGAGATAATTCTGTAGCTAAACACAAAGTATGACTGTTGCATAGACCCAACATCCAAATCAGAAGCAAGGGGGAAAACTGGATTCATAGTCATGTCAATAGTCAGCTGAAAACGCCACAGAGGCAAGAGCTTACAAGTGCAAATGAGACCAGTCCTCAGAATTATTATTGTTATACTGACATTTAGCCCAATTTGTCTGCCAAATAAAAGTCTTTGAAGCAATTAGTTTTTGGATTACATGTCATCGGTACACATTTCTGAGGAAAACTGCTGAAAAATGCAAACTGATTCACACCCCAAGGGAAGAGATGTCCAGGTAGCACAACCTCTGTGCATTCTGACGGACCACACACAGAAAGGTTGTCTGATGAAGGCTAATTATTCTCTGGTTAATCTAGCAATGTGCACAATTTTTAGAGAAACCCATAGCCTTTTTTCATGGGTTCACGTTTTTTTTTTTAACCAGTGAACCTTATGTGAGTCTAATGGGAAAGATCTTTTTAAATGAACCATAGTCAGTCCTGTTGAAGCGGACCCGAAAGGGAACAAATGGCCTCAGTGCTTTTGGTGTTCACAATACAAGTGGACTCAGAAGCCAACTTGGTTCTCTTTCTGGACATTTTAGCATTGATGACACCTCAGACCACATGTTTTTCACACCACAACTTCTTTCCCATAGATTCATAGTAAATATGTGTAACATTGAAAAATGGTTGCTTTACATGATGCAGAGCAGGCCAAACATATTTGAAGAGAAATACCACAAGCATTTTTGATGCTGAACCATCAAGATCAAGTCTGGCTAATGTGAGTGGTTGGGGTAGACAAAACAAATGCATACATTACAATTATTACACACATACTCTATACGAATAGTATTATACAGGAACTATTCCTCCTGTCATAGACACAATACTACTGTTACTGCTGCCTAACAAATTAAGCTCTATAACAACTGCTAGTGCAAGAGTGGCTCTATTAGCTTATCTGTCTTGTTGGTACCTAACACTGCTGACCTTGTTGTAGGACCACATGACCCCATGGAAAGCCATGTGAATTGTTTTTCTGTTAGGTGGCAGAAAATGGAGCTATGTATGTACAGCAACTCTCAAGTTCTTTATCTATAAAGCAAAATGTGAAGCGGACTGAGCCCGCTTTGTTTTCACAACGCACAAATCAAGTGGAGCACAAAATGAACCACAAACCCACCATACTCAGACCCACCATATTCAAACCCACCATACTCAGACCCACCATATTCAAACCCACCATACTCAGACCCACCATA
>CM040992.1:19367890-19415390 GCA_022985145.1 Pangasius djambal
ATATTCAAACCCACCATACTCAGACCCACCATATTCAAACCCACCATACTCAGGCCCACTATATTCAAACCCACCATACTCAGACCCACCATACTCAGACCCACCATATTCACACCACCTCTGTCCATTTGATGTGCTGAGTCATGGATCTGAGACCACTTGGATCACTAAAATGGCCCAAGTGTGAAAACACCCTTATTGTCCAGTTAGGTGGACTGAAGATGTATTCATAGCTCAATTCATAAAGAAATAATGCCTGTCATGGTTATTGGCACACAATGAACTGTCTTTTCAGATGACTTTATGCCACTTTTATAAGCATAACACAATACTGCATTTCTATTTGCCATTTAGACAAAAGAAATTCTAAGTAAAATACAGAAAAATAATAAGTACGGAATTACAGAAAGCGTGTGCTGTTATAGGAAAATAAAAAAAATATATTTTTAAAAAATGGTTACCACACCAAAGTTGATTATTTTTCCCTATAACAGCAATTTTTTTATTTCTATTTATATCACAGCAATTTGCCAACAATTACAATTTGTTTATCAAAAAACGGCATGCCATACTTTTCATCCATTTATAGGTGCATTTAAGGCAGCATAGTGGCACAGCGTGTAGCATTGCCACCTCGTGTCATGTAAGGTGGCAAAAAAAGAAATACAACGCAGCTTGTTATATTAGACAGAAAACAGGAACTTGAGGACTTTTCCATGGCGTAAACGCACAGAATGTTAGTCCCCAGTGTGATGATGCTGGAGACTCCTGGCATAAATGTTATAGCATTTCCTTACAGAAAGCTTCAGCAAAATTAACATGTTCTGATAAATATTATGTATACAAATATACAATATATACAAATAACTGCATATAATTCATTAGACCAAAGATCTGGCCTGAGAATAATGACTAAACACATGAAGACTGATTATATAAAGAGTCTAATTAAGAATAAATATTGTGTCTACTGACAATGTACTGTATATTTCTATGGAAACATATTTTGTGGGGTCTAACAATTAAATGCATTCACTTTAAATAAACCCAATCAGCTCAGATTGTGATTAGGCTGTTATGTAATAACTATGGCAGGCATAGCTGAAATTGGTTAAAACTTGACATTTGAAGTAGGCAGCCTAAGAAGGACTATTCAGACAGATTGACTGAGACATTAGAATGGTTGATGTACTTTTTCGACCGAATTACACAACCTGAATCCAAAACTAATTGTTTGCATTTAGGATTTTAGGTGTCTTGAATTAATTCATACAAATCAGCTAGTTCTTCCATTCTGTGTGCCATCTGAACACAATAGCAGGTGAGTGGAGGTGACCACTCGATGGTTATTTATAGGCACAGGAACCACCTTGGTTGGATTCAAACTGATGTGAATCATCCATAGAATATGAACAGAGATTCAGCAGAGCAGGCTCAGGAGAAAACTGCAAAAAAAAAACATCTGAGAGAGGATTTTTCACAAAGTTGAATGTGTGTGACTGTGTTAAACCAGAAGATTAGCATAGATAGTGAAAACCCCAGCTTGAAATTTTGCACATTCTTTCATGCTTGGTATAATGCTGGAGGACGACACAAACCTGAAGTGTCAGAGGCAAAAGGACGAGGCCGACAGGTTGCTGAGAGATGCTTAGTGTCAGCTCAGGGTTTGCCAGGGTTTACTGGGGAGATTATGAGAAAGCTTGGAGAAGCATAACTCCCTAAATCATATTTAACATCTGCATGTTGAACTTAATACAGTAAAGTGTGTAATATTATTAACTTTAGTAGACCTCAGGTAAAATCTAGAACCCAGATTTAGTCCCAGTGGTTAATCTACAGTTCTACAGTGTCCCTCTGTGAGAACCATTAAAGGAAACTCAGAGCCATTAACTGTTTAAAGGAACCTTAAAAGTGTGTACTGGTACGTACTTATATGATCATATATAATATTGTCTTGGGAAGCTTTTGAGCAACCAGTCAACCACTCCATGGACATTCCATTATTTTCCTGTACATCGTTACTTAATTCCGTTACTTTCCCTCCACTTTCTGGGATGATTAATGAATCATGGATACATTTTCCTAACCGTTTACGGAACAAACATACTGCTCTGGAAACAGAAAGCACACAGCAGGACTCTGCAGATTGCTTATAGAAAACGCCTGTCCAGCCTATAAACGCAAACCCCATCAAGTCCTAACCCTGCCAATCAGCAGCTGGCTCTTGTCCAATTCCTTTAGGCACAGTATCCTAAACATAGTGCCAAGTGGTGAATGATGTCATGACTCTTGTATGCAATGTCCTCCTAGATTATGTAAGCAGTTTGTCTGTGGTCTCATTTTGTGGGGATGTTAATTACACTGGTGTGAACAGGAGCTATGGCAGCAGTGCAGGCACCACTCTGGGACTCGGCACTCTCAACGCTGTAACCCAGAAACATGACGGATTTGGGTCATGAGAAGTGCTGTGAAAACCTGTCCTGAGGAAGACAGCAGGCTGGATTTAAGAGGATAGTATTTCCTGGCAATGTAGTTAATAAACACATACCACGAGCAATGTTGGCCACAAACTTTCCCAGCAACAGAATGTGTAATTGAGTTTGGATTACTTGATTAATCTTTACATTATCTCTAAGTCTCATCAACCCTCCAAAGCAATTAAACTCTGATCCAACCTTAAAATTTGAATTTTGGGCATTAAGAGGACAAAAGCAGCCCTCTAAGTATTTGAAAGGTTTTGAGGTTACCTAGTTCAAGTATCTGAAAGGGAGATTTCAGTCTGTGCATTATTTATCAAAGCATGAAAAAATATGAAAACAATTTGCCTCTTTAAGCCTATTCCCAGCAGGATTCCTTTAATCATGCTCAGATTTTACCACACTCAACATCCTCTTCAAACTCCATTAGAAACCATCTCACAGGTATTCCTTCATTCAACATTTTTTAAAGGTTTTTTTCCCCAAGGTCCACAGTTAAATGGTGGTGAAAATCTGTTGTGTAATGAATTACCAGAGATATATGACCCAGGCAACCGAATTAAACGTGAAAACAAAAGCACAATACATGTATAACATGATCCATCATTCATTTATCTTCAGTACCCGCTCTATCCTGGTCAGGGTTGCCATGTATCCAGAGTCTATCTAGGTAACACAGGGCTGGAATACACCCTGCATGGGATGCCAGTCCATCATAAGGCACCATGCACACATACATTCACACACCCATTTACACCAAAGGGCAATTTAGAGTAGGCAATCCAGAAGTAATGATCCAACAGCAACAACAAAATATCACTGTCTGATTAAGCAGACAATGATTTTGTCTTACACTGTTAGAAAGGGTGTACATTCTTAAGGTTGTAGCTTTCTAAAGAGGTTCTACTTGCAACCCTTTCTGAAAGGACAGTTATACTCTGATATACTATTCTACATAGAACCACTGAAGTTCCCTCCACAGCAGCAAATGGAAGAACTTTCTAGAAGGTCTTTTGATTGTCAATGTGTCTAGCTTGATAAAAGGGATTTTTACCTGGAGCCTCATGTAAAAGAGAAACCGTTTTGTGGAATTTTACATAGAACATGGAAAGGTTCTCCCAGACGGATAAGCCAAAGAACATATTACTATGCAAGATTTAAATATTTTTTTATCTGACAAGACATGAAAAATGCTTTTACAAGTAAATGGTTTGGCGAAATACAACTTCTCTGTTATAAAAAAGGGTTAAATCTAGAATCCTTAAGGGTTCTTCAGTTTGGCAATCTGCAGCGACCTTTAAAGTTTATAATTCGGTAGCCAAGAACCCTAAACTGTCAAAAATGATAATCTCACAGAACCCTAAACTGTGTATGGTACTGAAATGCAACCAATTCAAACATTGTATATGCAAATGCATTAACAGTGATATGAAAAATTCACACTTAGAAAATAGGGTTCCTCAAGAGCGGATGGCTATGGGTTCTAGCTTTCTAACGGGTATCTACTTGGATTATTTTGTTATAAGATTACTTGGATAGTTAATGTTTTTATCTTAATAAAAAGGGTTTAGACTTTTTGTAGGGTTCTACACAGAACCCATACGGTTTCTCCCAGGAGGACAAGCTGAAGAATCCTTTATTTTGCTAGATTTAAACCTTCAGATTTAGTAAAATCTAACTTTGAATCTATAACTCTTAAGCGTTCTTTGGTTTGTAAAGGCAGCAGCAGATGCAAGTGCAGGCTTTTTATTTAAAGATAGTACATATTCGTTAGACATGCCTAGGCAAAGAAAAAAACAGGCATGATACGAACAACAGAAACTTAGCAACGTCTGGGATGAGACAAATTTAAGTGATGACAGGAACTAAATTGTTTGGTGGACTTTCCACAACATTAACTGTAACTATAAAAAATATGACAGATTGTTTTTTTTAATTAAAAAATTATAAGGATTAACAAATTGCTGTGGTATAAGAGGAATAAAACACTTCATGGCATGCTGTTTTAAGGAAAATAATTAACACTGGGGTGGTAAGAGTATGCTGTATCCCATAACAACATGTCCCGACTGAATAAAGCACAGAGCACAACTATAATATCATAAAAATAATGATGACAAATAATCACGGAATAATCTTGACAAGACCTTATACCTGTAACAATCAAGCGCATGTGTAATCACACTCACATGGCAAGGTTTCCAAATATAGAACCAAGCTCACCTGCAGTTTTGGCCATATGGTGATGCACATGAAGCTGTGAAGGGAAGTACTAACCTCCAGATCACCAGTGACAGGCGTGCTGTCGCAAACACACTGCCAGGAAGGATTATTCTTAGGTGCATCCATGTATTCATACACCTTGAGATGTTCCATACAGCTTCTGGAGATACCCCACTAGAAGCTAGCACACCTGGAAAGCACTGTTGCCTGGTTACCTGAGCTGGGTATATGTGTGGGACTGCAGCACAACTCCCGAGGAAGGGATAGAGGAAGAAAGAAGAGATGGGGCTCATGATCAAACATGGTGCTGGTTTATGGTTCTGCAGTATTACTCTAAGAGAGAAGGGATTTTGCTCTCCACAATGAAGTAGATTTCCACACTGTGTTGCTGCCATAGCAACAGCTAGCAATAGAAATGCGAACAGAGATCAGAGATGTTATTAATGTCCATTCAATGGTTATGGAGAAAAAATGAGAAAGAATTCAGCTGCTGCCTCGAAATGAGCCTATACTAAATGCTTTAAATATCTAGTTATTTTAAATATAGCAGCTGATTTCACATCACAGCTTCAGAAGCACGCTACCTGGTGAAACACCTTGTTTCTCTGTAAACTGTGTACTATGGTACAATTTTACTACCCCGTCATTTTTATCTTTCCATAAAGATCAAGACCTGCATTTAAAAAAAAAAAAAAAGGTAAACCCATAAAGTTTCTGTATATAATCCTAAGATAAAGTGTTTCCTTTTCAAAAAGCTTTCAAGCAAAACTCCTTCAGAAAGCAAGTCTCCCTAAGAACCCTCGGAGAACCCTTTTCTAGAAGCGTGTAATTTCATACATTAGGTCTCGATTGGATGCATGAAACAGTACCATCAATTCTCCTAAGGTTCTTCGGATTCTCTGAGTAAGTTCAGGTACTCAGGATTCAAGGATTCCCCAAACGGGCAAACTTTTTTCTTGTATGTATATTCCTAGAAAAAATGGTAAAAATTAGATCCCTGAAAGGTTCCTGGGTTTGTTCCTCCAGGGGAATAAGGATTTTTTGTAGAACCATACAACAGAGGGTTTCTCTTTCAGAAAAGGTTTTAAGTAGAAAAGTAGAAAACGTCTAGAAAGCTAGAACCCCTAACCATCCGAATGACCCATTAGTGTCAGTACATTTGTATGTACCCTGTCTGGTTAGGAACCTCCTGTGAATTTGCTGAGTGCTACATAGTTCTGCCTTTAAGGGTTGCCCCAGAAATACAAACAGAAGAACCTTTATTTTACCAGACCATTTACGTCACTCGTAACAATCACAGTTTGTTAAATCTAGCACCCTAAAGAGTTCTTTAGGTTGGCCCTGTGGAGAAACCTATGACATTTTATGTATAAACCTACAACAAAAGATTTCCTTCAGAAGAAGGTTCTAACTAGAACACTTTTGAAAGGTAGAACCATTAACCAGTCCAAGAATCCTCCAGGAACCCCTTTTTTAAGTGTGTAAGAGATTGGAGGTTTTCTGAAATGTCCCAGGATTACCTTGGAGAATTTGTAATGTATTTTATTTTGTAATTTCCGCACACTTCTAATAAAAATGGTTAAATCTAGAACACAAAGTTCTTTGGTTTGTCCTACAGGGGAATAAACATTCTATGTAGGACCCTACAAAAAAGGTTTCAGGTCAATGAAGGTTCAAGTCAATACCAAAACCTTTTCATGTACCATGTCTCGATTTGAACCCTATGTGAAATTGAAACACGTGTTGCAGAGGTCCACGTAGAATGTTTTAAGAAAACCTTTCACTTATTTAACAAACTATTACTTCACCTGTAACATTCAATGATTTTATTAAAACTAGCACCCTATGGGGTTCTTCAGGTTGTCCCTCTGGAGAAACATTTGAGTTTCTGCGTTGAAGAATCCTGCAACAAATGATTTCCTTTCTCAAGATTATTCCAAAGAACCCTTGAGTGTTAGAGATTAGTGGAAGTTTTCTAAAAAAAAAAAAAAAATGTCTCGGGATGACACTGGAGGATTTGTGACGTATGATTTTGGCCAATGATTTATTTGTTGAATTTTAAATGCTAATAGAGGGCTTACAGATGTAGGAAGTGAAGGGCCATTAAATATCTAAAAAAAACAAAACAAAACTTGAAGATCCCTTTTTTTAAGAGTGTATTGAGTTTCAAGATCTGTAAAACCGTAAAAAAATAAACAATTATTCATTAAACCCACTCTCAGTACTCGTCATGCAATTTTCAGGACACCTGTAGACTTTTGGTTCTTCGCCTATTGTTCCGTCCCCATGGTGGAGGCTGACTCATAGGGTCGGGCTGTGCCTCACTTCACACTGTGTATTTATTGAGACATGCAACACAAGGTATCATCCAGCTCCCTGTGGGAAACCAAGTCTTTTTCACCAGCAGTGTATTTCGAGAACACCCCGAGCCACTAGAGAAGGTGCAAAGGGAGCTCTTAGTGCTTGTGTTCTGCTCCTTTTCTGATGAGTCAGAACATATGATGAACAGCAGCTCTCAAGAAGATAGTGAACAGGCAGGTGGAAATATGGACACAGCTCAAAATATCAACTAATGGACTCCCGAGTGGTGCAACAGAAAAGCGTTCCTCTGATTGCAAGCTGATGATGCCAGAGCAATTCAGAACAGATCAGGAGACAAGGGAGAACATTTGCTGTGCTCTCTGGGCGGCACAGAGACACTAGCCAATCATAGGCATCTGTGAGCTCATGCATGCGGAAGAGGGTAGACTGTGCTTTCCTCCATGTTGATATGCTGCCCTGTGACATAGCATGAGCAGCAATTTAAAAAACATTAAGATGACTGGTATGTTGGCTTCACTCTTCCCAGGACGAGAATTGGCAGGTGACCAAATTGGGGAGATCATAATTCTTATTTATTTCATTTAACATAATGGCCATTTGCATTACTGGTATGCATCATACTGTTTACCTAAAGAGTGATACTGACTAATGGGTTTACTATCATATTAACAAATGGGCTGATTATGATCCCCTTGTGATATTCCACTAACCCTTCCAAAAAGATACAAGTTAATGTATAACTTCAATTTCTGAGAGTTAAACAGAGCAATTGCGGATAATCCCTGATTTATGTGCCTGCCAAAACACTGTCACTCCACCAATCTATCCTTTATATCTCTTTATTATAATTTCATAGACAATATAATATATAGCTATTATTACATTAAAAGCTATTATGTCCTTTATATATACAGTATGTGTATGCACCGATCAGCCATGACATTAAAACTACCTGCCTAATATTGTGTAGGTCCCCCTTGCGCCACCAAAACAGCTCTGACCCGTCGGATTGAGAGCTGGTGAATCTGGAGGCCAAATCAACACCTTGAACTCTTTGTCATGTTCCTCAAACCATTCCTGAACAATTTTTTGCAGTGAGGCAGGGCGCATTATCCTGCTGAAAGAGGTCACTGCCATTCGGGAATATTGTTGCCATGAAGGGGTGTACTTGGTCTGCAACAATGTTTAGGTAGGTAAGCTAGGTCTCCAGGTAAGCCCATTGTAGGTGCTTTCGGTGGTGTAACGAGATAATCAATGTTACTCACGTCACCTGTCAGTGTTATGGCTGATTGGTATATATACTGTGTGTATACTGTGTATATATATATATATATATATATTCCACTAAAAGCTATGTCTCTTTTGTGGAGAACAATTACATACCCATAAACCCATAAAATCCACTGGCTTGATTTTTTCTGGCTGCTTGCCACTGCTTTCTGTTCGTCTTTTCATTATCAGAGCACTGTGGCAGCAGGATAAGTGCTGAAGGAGGTCCATCAGTGTCTAAGTGTCAGAGGTTTTTAAATTGGCGGCACTTTTTTTTTCCAAAAAGTATGCTCTCACTTCGAAACATCACACCCCAATCATTTTTTCTCTATATTCAAGAGGTAGTGTTTATTCCACATGTGCTCAGTGAAATATATAAACACATGCATGCAAGTACATCGTTGACTAAAAGATTTCAGCATCTGGAACCATACAGTCCAAAAATCAAACATGGACTATCCTCTTTCCCAACAAAAATAAAGTGATTATGCTCTTCTAGGAAACAACAGAAGCAAGATCATTACAGGGTTGTGCTATGTCTCGGAAAAGCCAGACTGTAGGCAATAGGCCAAATATTTAGCATTCACGGAATGAATATCAAACTCAATAAGCCAGCTCAATGCAAGACTCTATAAACTCTATAAACTACATCTGTGATCTGCAATACTTACATACAGTATGTACATTTTTTATATTAAAGCCCATTCTTTCAAGACATTTATGCTCACAGAGGCAACCATTCTTGAAACCCATTTATAAATAAATAATAAAGAGTAGGACAGACAACAGAGAAGGAATGGCTTCTTGCATGTGCAAAGTTTGAGATGTCAATACAGAAAATCTACTCCAGGACTGGACTGAAATCCTGCAGCTCTAAGTAAGTGATATCAGGTACTAACTTAATAAATAAATGTTTCTATAACTGTTTTTTTAAACTATAAACTGTTAAAAAGCGGCAAACAGACTAATTAATCTTATGTAAGATAACAAAGGAATACTGAATGAGATACGTTCCCTGTGCTTGTCACCGTTACAAAGTACAAAAACCAACGCTGTCACCTTGTGACCATGACCTCGTGTTGGTAGGTTATAAGAGCTTTCTGCTATGCCAAGTTTGTCCTCTTATATTATTCTTGTCTTGTCAGGAGTTAAGGACATATACTCATCCTAAAATATATCTGCTTAAGTCACAACTTTGCTTGAGAAGGCCACACTTGAGCCCACCAATGTTGCTAACTCAAGCCCTGTCTCCCTCCATCCATTCCTATCCAAGAATCTAGTGCATGCAATGTTTGGACTGATGTCTGCACTAAATACTGCAATAAATCAGCTAAATACTATAAGTACCTGGATGGTAACAAGTCTGGCTATAAGGCCTTATAACATTATTGTTATAAACAACCCTCCTTGCAGGCACTTATATTTTGAGGGCAGAATAGCAAACTCCCAGGCCCAGTAGGGTTGGTTGATAGTTGTGATCAACACCTTTTGCTGCTTTGCTGCAGCAGAAACAGAAACTGGTGTAATGGCTCAGTCGCTCAACCCCCTATTATGAGAAGAGTAGAGGGATTGGCAGTGGGCGTGAGCCAAATTCAAGAGCTGTTAGCAGCGACGTATCAGCGTAATGTTAAGTTTGGAGGGAGTTTAGTACAGCTTCCTCACATTACTGCTTCCCATTCTAAAGTTACAAGCCCACACTGGTACACAGTGCTGTGCATATTCTTGCAGATCAGCATGTAATGCAAGACTGCAGTCCAACAGCAGCGGCTAATGTGTTGCATACTGGAATTAAGCAAGCAAGTGTATCAGTTACTTTGAAATGAAAAACAAACAGACAAATACTTTTCAGGGAGGTTGGCAAGACACCTACAGCAACATTAACAGAGCTGCAGGAATATCTGGCAAATACTGGTCACTCATGCACAACAGTCTCTTGTATTCTTTACTTGTCTGGGTTATGGGGTAGGGTGGCTAAATGGAAGCCCTTTCTCAACAAATTTAAAACATTAAAAACGGCTGCTTCCCTTTAGAAGGGACTGGGGCTCTAGTCAAGATAATGGGAATCATGGATAGTGCCAGAAATCAAGCTATTTGGGTACAAAACCTGCAATGCCTCTGTAATGAAGATGAAGAACACTTTCACCTCCCAGCACGATAACAACCCAAAGCACAAAAGCAAGTCAAGAAAAGGAATGGCTTCTGAAGAAGAAAATCAGCGTTTTCGAATTCAAAATCAGAGCCCAGATCTAAAAATCCTCTCGACCGTCTCTGGATTGACTTGAAGAGGGCTGTGCACAGGAGATCCATCCTGCAATTTGATAGATCTGGAGCATTTTTGCAAGGAAGAGTGGAAAAAAAAAATAGTCCTAAGTTGGTAAACTCTTGCCCAAAAACATTTAGTGCTGTGTTACAACCTTTCAATTTGTTTTTCACTTGAATTTTACTGATTGCTGTATCACACTAAAGGTGGAAAAATATCTGGCATGATTTCTCTTGATTTAATTATTTTTATATTACAAACACCTACAATTATAACAGGGGTTTGTACACTTTTTAATATCCGCTATACATGAGCCAAAACAGTCGGCTGGTTTCTTTCCAAGATATTTTCTGGTTCTGAAAACAAAAACGTCTAAAACAACATAAAGCAACCACACGCAAAGACAAATATTTTCACATTCCAATCACCATGGAAGAAAGGCAGTTCCTGTGCTTTGAGATCAGAGGAGTGATAAACCAGTTCAGGATTCCTTCTCTTTTGGTTAGCTCTAGTAAACAAGATGTTCACATAGTGTGTACAAGCTGCTTTAGAGTGTCTTGCAGCACCAGGTTCTGTGTGTAGTCGCTTATCTGGATGATTGGCTGCTGTGTGGACAGTCCTGACAGCAGATGACGATCCAGACAAAGCTCCGGATCCTCATATGTGGAAGCACTAGGACTAAATGTCAGTCAAGAAAAGCCAGCCAACTCTTTCACAGATTCTTCAGTTCATTGTCATGAGGCTTGGTTAGCATACCATGTGAGCCTGTGAGTGAAAACAAAGCTATGGCAATTATGAATGTGGTCCTGTGGTCATTTCATGGAGCCACACATTGCCCATATGCAAACTTCCACTGCCTGGAATGCTGGTTGTGGCAACTGAAGTAGTGAAACTGGGAATGTTGTACTGCAGACAATTTCAGCTTTGGCTAAACGCTCAGCATCTTCCGGCCATATCACAAATGCCTGTGTAATTAGTGGTGACAGGAGCACATGTGTGCGATGTTGAGATGGGCTTGCAGGCTCTGGAAGAAGGCAGAAGCACACCTTCGATCTGTGAGCAGACACAAAACCTTCTCTCTACTGTCACCTCCCAGTTGTATTCTCTATGTTGACTTGCACCTCATAGCATGCTGCTGTGCTGGTGTATGTCTATTTGCATCAGAGATGGCTAAGCGCATTAGATATCACAGATGCAATTATCCTATTAACTCTAGTTAGATCTAAAACAGCGCAGAGGACAAAACTATTACTGAGCTGGCTATCATCACAGCACAAATCATGGCGAATATACGCTTTCTGTTAAAGTGAACTGAATGGTATTGGAGCTGTTATGTGATTTATGGTGCTAATAAAGCACTGTATAGAGTCATGAGAGTAATTTTGGTCATGTGGTCATGTTCTACCCATCTCATGTTACTGAAGACAAGAATGAAGGTTTTGAATGAGGTTTTGAAACTTTTGAGTTTTGAGACCGAAATAAACACAATAACAAGGTAAAATAACTAATTTTCTTTCTCTCAAAGTCTAGACAGCTAAAATACAGTTCAAGTAGATTTTGGCAAATTTACTGAATTTCAAATTACTAGGAGGATTGGGGGCATTAGGAACTGGTGATATGGAGTTATATAATAATTAGGATCCCGGTCCTGATGCAGACCTCATGAACCAAAGAAAAAACTGCATATTGTGCAGAGTGAACTTTGAATGATGGTAGCAATAAGAGAGCAATCGAAGAAGACAACACATAAAATGTCCAAACTGTGGTAGTTTTCACTCTAGAAAAATTGCAAGCATGAAGAAACACTATGTGAAGCCGAGATGGCTTTCATGTGGCACACCAAGATGCAAATTTAAACCAGAAAGCATCTGAAAGTATATTACATATTACACAATGTTTCGTTGAAGCAGCTTCATATTTTGTGATGGTATGTTCAAAGTTGTAAAAGATATGAAGCACGCACGTAGCAATTGCATAGTTGGGTTTAGGCTGTATTAATTTTTTTCCTGTCTTCAGATGAATTAAAATTGGCTATTGCCATTCAGACAGAACATACTTGTTCAATTATAAATGATATCAACAGGTTTAACAAATTATACAAACAAATAAAGCATAGAATATGGGCTTGGTGGTGGAATTCATATAGATATACTATATACTATATAGCCAACAGTTTGATGACACCTGATCATCATACCCATACACCAATCAGTCATAACATTAAAACCACTTGCCTTATATTGTGTAGGTCGCCCTTGTGCCATCAAAACAGCTCTGACCCCTCAAGGCATGGACTTGAGAGCATCACACTGCCTCCACCGGCTTGTCTTATTCCCATGGTGCATCCTGGTGCCATCTCTTCCCTAGACACATACACACCTGGCCGCCCACGTGATGTAAAATCACATGATGCTCACGTGCCCATCGGCATGGACAGGGGTCAGCATGGGCACTCTGACCGGTCTGCAGCTACGCAGCAAGCTGCGATGCTCTGTGTGTCCTGACACCTTTCTATCAGAGCCAGCTTTAACTTTTTCAGCATTTTGTGCTACAGTAGCTCTTCTGTGGGATCGGACCAGACAAGCAAGCCTTCGCTCCCCACACGCATCAATGAGTCTTGGGTCCAATGACCCTGTCACCGGTTCACCGGTTGTCCTTCCTTGGACCACTTTTGGTAGGTACTAACCACTGCATACCGCGAACACCCCACAAGACCTGCTGTTTTGGAGATGCTCTGACCCAGTCGTCTAGCCATCACAATTCGGCCCTTGTCAAAGTCGCTCAGATGTCATGAAGTCTACAACGTTGCTACATTAGATATTGGCAACAGTGAAGCATGATCTATCACAGGGTTCTTCCATTCTGCAGAGTTTAGCTCCAACCTCCAAACTCAGCTGCCTATAATTTTCTAGTAATCCTGAAGACCTTGCTTAGCTTGTTCAGGTGTGTTTGATTAGAAATGGAGCTAAACTCTGCAGGACAGTGGACCTCGAGGGCCAGATTTGAAGAACCCTGATCTATTATGTTGGTACAGGTGTATAGTTGGTAAATACATAGTCCTCACTCTGCTCCACACATATTTCTTTTTCCATCGCAATAATTTTTTTTGTAGAAAGTGGGACACAGTGACAGTTATTTGTGATATTCCAAAGGATTACAACAACTGTTACCAAATAGGTGATGATATTTCGATAGAAACTTCTTTTCATGGTACTTACAAACTGATGTAACATCACATCCTACCCTTACCATGTGGCTCTACAGTAACTCCCTCTATAGTGTATAAACATATATTTGCCATCTTGGTCTCATTCTCGTACATCTGGAACAATTGATATAACAGAATTTGTATGAAAAAATATGGCTAGGGTTGGGGCAGGGTTTAAAGTTTATACCTGTTCCTTCATTTGTCTGAAATTGAAATCCACATCACCCTTGTTTGTTCAAATCCGTACTAATTTCTCCTGAGACAAGGATCATAATCAAGGCCATTCGCACCAGCAACAAGACAGACACATTCATTTCCTAGTCAAGACTGAAGGAATAAACAGAACGCCACAAGGTCCCGACGTGCGTGGTCTCTGTTTATGATTGAGCTCTTACACTGACCTTGCTTAAACTCACTGCTCTGTTCCGCCGCATGCCAGTCACATTTTCACCTTCACCTTGGCCGACTTAACAAAGGCTGCATCCAGAAAGGCTGTAAATAATCATCAAAATTTTTCAAATGAGTCTAACCAGATGGATCTGGTTGGAGTGAAAGCCCTTGGCGGCTGAGGAGAGCTGATCGATTGAGGTCAGAAGGCACTCAGCCTGTACACAGAGAGAAAAGGTTTGAGAGAAGAGGAGGGAGTAGACTCACGAGACAGACGAGAGTGATTATATGAAGAGTGAGAAGTGTCACTGGTTCTAAACTGTCACCTTATTCTCAGGTTTGATTGTGATCAGAGACTCAATTCCACTAATGAGTGTAGTGACCTGCTTATGAGCATGTAAAGCGGACAGCAAAAAGGTTATATTGGTATTCTGGAAGTATTATTAAACTGCTCATAGAGGCTACACCTGATGCTTTATTCATTAGCTCACGAAAGCCTTTATATTCTTATATGAATACAGCTTTTGTCATTTGATCCAAGACTGTCAGCTCAATTTCCAGGTTCCTACATCACCAGCACTAACACAGAAAAAGCAAATTGAAGTTTTGTGGTCTTATTATCCTAAGGTTCTATCTGACATTTTGAAAATGAGTTCAGCTTGTACTTCATACTCCATTTGCATTTGGTGTTTTTTATTTATTTTTTATTTTTTTATTTATTTTTTTTGCATGTATTGGTCTAACATTAAAATAAGTAGATCCTAAATGAACAGACAACAGAGCCAACAACAGCCAATCAAAGTCCACGAGATGTCCCTGCGATGATGAAGAGCTAGCAAGCTTTCTTGAATCAGAAGACTATGTTATGATTACAGCACTTGGTAGAGAAACACTTCTCTTAGAAGAGAAGTGTTCATTTGGGGTAAATGTAATGGAGGAAATGGTTAAAAAATAAAATAAAAACACAATATTCACATATATGCCTGCAAAAGCCTTTAAAGCCTGGCATGTCCGTCTTAATTTTGAGGCTCGTGATTAATGATTTAATGGCAACAACCATTTAAAATGGTACAGTATTAGCTTGATTTGCAAGAGCGCTGACGGTGGAGTTAGCGATATTTCAGCAACGGAATATCAGTAGATCTAGATATACAGTTCATAGATGCCATACTGGATGTCTATCAGTCTCCATATCTGTTTTATAATAATCAGCTTCTGGCATGGTAGTATTTGACATATGATAGAGGTTTTACTGTTTGACTTGGACTGAGCCAATCAACTTTTTACAATTAAGGTATCTCTTTCCATATTTTACTCTGGAACTCAGAAATATCTAATTAGAGGCAGATAAAAATACGAAGGAGATAGCATCAGAGAAGTTTACCAGAGGAGCATAAACAAAATAATATAGTCTTACCACATAAAATCTGATTAGCATTTTGACTTTGTCTGTGAATCTCATTATTCAAATGCTGCAGAAATGCAGTAAGAGCGCCAGATGTACCCAAAAAGTAGATAATATCCGAGCAAGAAAATTACCTTGTCTGTGATGGCTGGGCCCAATTAACAGCACGTTCTATGCAATGTTATTCTGGACGTTTTTACATTTACATTTACATTTTTACATTTTACCTGGAAGTGTTTTAGGCTGAAAAAAGGAATGCCTCCCCACCATGTCACTGTATATTTTTGTATACTTTTGCTAAGGAAACTTACAATACCGATTGTTACTGTCTCCCCCAAAGTGAAATGGTTAATTGCAATTTGAATTACTCAAGAAGTCTTAGAATTTGCAACAACTCAAGAAGATTTAGGCTTGATCACATGTGGCAGTTCTCTGTGGCGGTGGTCAGATACACAGGCCAACATGAACAATGGATAAATGGGAAAAAGGCAGAAGATATTTCAATATTTCAAAATATTTCAAATATACCAGGAGAAATAGTCTATGGACATTGTGAATTAGAAAAATTAGAAAAAAAGAATAATAACGATGAAAGCCTTTATTGTCATTGTACATCTCTGTATACAATTTAATTAGGAGCACTGCTTCTGACTGGTGTTATAAAAAACAAACATATAACATTAGACAATAAACAGACTATAAACTAAGTGTATCATATAGTATAAAAGTATGTATGTATGTACAGCAAGTATACAGTATAAGTATATACAGCAGGTGACTAAGTCATAATATTGCACATTGAACATTCAAAACTTTCGGAAAAGTGGCCAGTGATAGTATTGCACATTACCCTTTACATTGGTTTAAACAATTTAGTATAGACACACACAGTACAGATTGAAATGGAATAAGTGACCGTAGTTGGGTAAGTGACATTTATATTCTACATTTAGTGCATTTGAGAGTTTAGAGTCCTGATAAACAAAGTGACCAGTACTGCACATTGACATTCTACATATGAGCAATCTCTACAAAAGTAGAGATTGTTAAAATAAGTCACTGTAGTTGGACACAGTGATCAGAGGTAGCACTGACAATTTCCATTTAGTGCATTTGTGAGTTTATAATCCTGAAAGCATTTGGGAAAAACTGTCCTGAATCCGAGTGGTCCTTGTTCTTAAGGATCTGTACCACCTGCCCGAGGGCAGGAGATCAAAGAGCTGGTTGTGATGTGTCCTTGATGATGTTTTTGGCCCTAGTGAGATAGCGGGAGCAGGCAATATCTTCCAGGGAGGGTATTGAGCAACCAGTGATTGTTTGGGCTGTGTCGATTATCCTTTGGAGGGCTCTCTTGTCTGCTGCAGTGCAACTGGAGTACCACACCGAAATGCTGTATACCTCCTGAGCACTCTGAGGAAGTGTAGCTGTTGCTGTGCCTACTTGGTGGTTGCTAAGATGTTAGCAGACCAAGAGAGGTCATCAGATATATGGACTCCCAGGAGTTTAAAGGTGTGGACCCTTTCCACCCAGTCCCCATTGATGTAGAGTGGGGCTGGGTCAGCGCTGCGCCTCCTGAAGTCCAGAATGAGCTCTTTTGTTTTTGAGGTGTTTAGAGTCAGGCTGTTATCAGAGCACCACACCTCCAGGTTCTGTACGCTGATTCATCATCTCCTGAGATAAGTCCAATCACTGTAGTATCGTCAGCAAATTTGATGACGGTGTTGGTAGAATGAGTGGGAGTGCAGTCGTATTGCGCTTACATCCGCCTGCCTCTGGCTAATTCTTTGTTAGAAGCTCTGAACTTGTATTTCTACTCCTTTTTCACTTTCACTGAGTACATTAACCCCTTCCATGCCAGAAGAGGTCTCCCTCCCCTGCATACTAACTCCTTCTTCATTACCCGAAAAGCGCTTCCTATTTACTGACTATATAAAATCAATTCAAACACTCAGTGCGAAGTCTTCCCAACATTAACATTCTATAAACCTCCTGCCCATGGATTCCCTAATCCATTGCATCTTCATCCTAGCCTAGTCTCTGTTCAAGCCTCTAAGTTCAACCAATGACTTTAGTCCCAGGTCAGCTGTTTATACCCTGACCTTTAATGCTGTTACCCTTCCTGCTTTGTCCCTGCAACTGTCTTAGTCCCTGGTCTGATCCCATGCCCTTGATAATGAGCTTGGCTCAGCTCCTCTCACAAAAACTTTCTCAACAGTCAAACTCAGCTCATGTGTCAGGCTCGAGACCATGAGCCCTTCCCTCTCTCAGTCACAGCCTCTTCTTCTTTCCTGTGCCTCAGCCTGCCCCAGAATCACACGCAACCCTTGAGCATTCTTCAGCATCCATCACTTTCAGCCTTCCTTCCCTCCTGTCAGACACAGTCAATGATCCTTCCTCTGCATCAGCTTCAAGTCTCAACTTTGGTTCCTTCTCTAGTCTCTGAATTTTTGAAGCCCAAAAAAAAATAATAAAAAATTGGTGCTTACATCCAACTACTTCTGGTTCACATTTTGTGTAGAATTTTTTTTTTTCTAAAAATCAGAAGAGGCTTCAGGTGAAATTACTGTGGAACGAGTGCAATTTGCTCCTCCATTCTAAATTCAGCACACCCCAATTGTCTGAATTTGAATTGACCTTTCTATCCTTACTGCCAAATGATTAATCAAATGCTTTATTATGATTTAGACCAGCATGGTTTTAACACTGTCACTGCTTTCACTCAGGTTGTCATTCATTGCTGCTTGTTTATGGCTGCAGTGGCACACTTCAAATTTCGACATTAAATGAATAGCCAATGTTTAATGAAAGTCTCTCATAAAACGTGCTCTGTCCTGACCCACCCACATACAATCAGGTGGTTTTTGACAACTAATGTGCAAAATATTAAATCCAGTCATTAGTGTTGGGTTTAACTGAAACTGTGAAAATGACCGGACGTCCACAGGGTTTTAGCGGCCACAGCGGACCTTCCTTACCACCTGAGTACACATATTCTCCTGAGTCTATTACTGTAGCTGTGCACTTTTCTGCTTCGGATTTCCAACCATGCTGTTTGATTTTTCCTGCAGTGGCTCTTATTCTGCTAGGTCAATGCACTGAAGTGAATAAAATCAAGTGAGCGAGTCCCTGCTGGTTTCCATTACGGACATCTAGGCTTGTCCTCATCTTCACTAGGAGTTAAATATGTTTTTTCTCCAAAACCCACTCCATCACGTTTCTTCCTATAACAGAATCACTGGCTTTGGGGAGAACACACACAGACACTGTTTGATATTCATGTATCACAGTAATATCCAAGAGAGAGAAGCTCTGTACAGTATATTGGCTGTCATTTCAATATGGCTTTCTTCTGAAGCTTTAATAAAGCATTCTTTTTACACAGATTACATCAAACCTGACATTCCTAGTTATATTAATTTTACACAACAAATGGTTACTTAGATACCATACTGAGATATGATATTGTCCATATTGCGAAAGCTAGAAAGATAAGCTGTTTTATACAACACTGTTGTTGAATTCTCTATTCTGATTGGTTGACTGATTTTCAATAACAGCAGGTCTGACGATATTCCGGGCTGCAAGGCAAATGACAAGTTTATATTAATGCAATATTTCTGGCATGTCATCGTTTCTATAGTGACAACAAGGCCTTGTATGGTGGGCACAAGACAGATTTAAAAAGCATGTGTAATCGTTGATATGATGAGGTTTTCTGAGATTTTACAGCAAGTCTTTGTAGTCTAAAAACAACAACCCAAAGACAGAAAGATATAATATATCTTAAAAAATACAAAAATAGTTTCACTTCCTAGAAAACAATTAAAAACCTTTTTGATGACTCATCCTGTGAGCGTTCATCCAATTAAATTCTCTCTAGAACATATATGTCCCGCCCCCAACGGCAAGTCTTGCTCTACAGTAGCAGCTTGTTAGCAGTCAACATGGTTCAACAGTGTGATTTTTCTGTGAGTCTTCCCACACACTATTTCCGTTTCCAACCGGTCCTTGGTGGAGAAAAATGGTTGGAGTTTATTCTTTTCGAAAAAATGTGGAATTTGTGCAAGTTGGTGGTTATGACAGGCACTTTTCGGAGGAGTGTTCAGTGTCTTGCTACCACAGACTGAATGAGAACATGATTTCTGTTTTTATACACCGTCAGAGATTCTGCATTAGTAAGAGTATGCAATATCATTTTAGCTACCATTCAGACATGACAGATGCCTCCTAGTGATGACCCTGTGGCTCCCGTTCACCATCAGCACCACCTACAGTCAACCCTGGTTCAAACGTGTATGGCACAAAATCAAAAACACATGGCATTTTGTCATCTAGGATACTGTCCTCATTAAAATCGACAGCTGTGGGTGTAGTAGGCAGTAAGAAATCCGCCACAGGATTTCCGTTAAACTCTTTGCAGTTCTTCACATTTAGCTAGTTTGCTAAGCTACTGTCAAGTTTGTTTAGATTTGGCACGGGCGTGATGTATCTCAAATGCAACCGGCTGTTGTGTAAATCAGTCAAGCGCTTCAGTGTCACGCAATATACATTATCGTACGAGAACAAATCAAGGGGGCTTTAAATATATTAAACTGTCTGGATGGTAATGTCAGTGCTCCACCCTTTGAGGACTTTAAGCCTGTAGTATTAAACAGATATAGAGTAGTCTGTGTGTGTGTGTGTGTGTGTGTGTGTGTGTGTGTGTGTGTGTGTGTGTGTGTGTGTGTGTGTGTGTGTGTGTGTGTGTGTGTGTGTGGGGGGGGGGGGGGGGGGGGGGGGGGGGGGGGGGGGGGGGGGGGGGGGGGGGTCATTACATACTGTGTCTAATAACAGAACAAAACACAGGTGTGGGCCCCCACAGGCCAGCTGGAGCCTGCAGAGTGAGTGATGAATTGCTTACATAAACATGAGGTGAATTGGGTAGACGCTTTCACACCACTGTCCCATGGTACTTAGCTACAGAAAAATCTTCCTTTGCCTATCTGTTATGTTTGAAATCTTTCTAGTATATGAAACATCATGTTATAAAACTTACAATGGCATTGAACCAATAATATATCTATTTTTTGTATATGCTTTATCCAAACTAAATAACAGGGCCGATCCTCCTTCCCTCGGCTGGTGTTCATGTTTAATGAAATTACCCTTGAGTTGCCCACTACCCTGCTGCTAATGCTTTCTGACATGATGGGGTCTGACGTACCCCTCAATGAGCTGTCACTCATGCTCAAGCATACCATCACTCCGACTGCCTCGACTGTGCTGACACAAATACGACACAGCCACAACATGGGACCCAAATATAAGAGATATAGACTATTAATAATGGTCCTGCTGAACGCTGACAATATAGAGCACCGGTTCTCAAAATGGGATCCTGGGACCCTCAGGGGTCCATGAAATATAGCCAGGGGGTCGGTGATTTTTTTAAAATTTCGTTACAGTGGTGGAAATCACAACACAATATTACCAAATTATATTTATTACTGAGTTCCTGTGGTTATTAGACTCTCTGATTTGTCACTTGAATTAATTAAGGAATAAAACACAATGGGTGTGCAGCTGTAAGAACAATATCAACAACGTGGTGATGTGGCCCGGCTCAAAGTCCAGCTGATTATATTCCTATAACAGCACATCCCAACGTGTTTTGTTTCTCTTATACCACAGCAATTTTCACAATGGATTTCAAATAAAACAATCAAGATGTGATCGAAATGTAGACTTTCAGCTTTATTTTAAGAAGTTCCACAAAAATATGGCATTTACCATTTAGGAATTACAGCCATTTTAAGCGAAGTACCTCCATTTTCAGGGGGTCAAAGGTATTTGGGCAATTGATTGACAAGAAGTTAATTGACCAGGTGCGGTCCATTCCCTCGTTACTTCAAGACAAATGAAGCAGATAAAAGGTCTGGAGTTGATATCAGGTATTGAGTTGGCATCTGGCAGCTGTTCGACTGGAGCTACCAATATGAAGTCCAAGGAGATCTCAATGCAAGTGAAGGAGGCCATCATTAGGCTGAAAAAACAACATACATTAGGTGTGGCCAAATCAACAGTTGGGTTCATTCTTAAAAAGAAAGAAAGCACTGGTGAGCTTAACAACATCGAAAGGCCTGGAAGACCACGGAAGACAACTAAAGTGGATGATCGCAGAATCCTTTTCTTGGTGAAGAAAAACCCCTTCACAACATCAACAGAAGTCAAGAATACTCTGGAGAAGGTCGGCGTATCATTGTCAAAATCTACAATCAAGAGACGCCTTCATGAATGTAAATACAGAGGGTTTACAACAAGGTGCAAACCACTGGGAACATTCAAGAACAGGAAAGCCAGATTAGACTTTGCCAGAAAACATCTAAAAAGCCTCCTATGTTCTGGAATAAGATTCTTTGGACTGATGAAACCAAGATTAACTTGTACCAGAATGATGGGAAGAGAAAGGTATGGCGCAAGAAAGGAACAGCTCATGATCCAAAGTATACCACATCATGTGTCAAACATGGTGGAGGCAGTGTTATGGCATGGGCATGTATGGCTGCTAATGGAAAGGGCTCACTGGTGTTTATTGATGGTGTGACGGCTGACAGAAGTAGCAGATGAATTCTGAGGTGTATAGGGCTTTACTCTCTGCTCACATTCAGCCAAATGCTACAGAACTGATAGGACGCCGCTTCACAGTGCAGGTGGATAACGACCCTAAACATACTGCGAAAGCAACTCAAGAGCTTCTTAAGGCAAAGAAATGGAATATTCTTCCAATGGCCAAGTCAGTCGCCTGATCTCAACCCAATAGAGCTGCTTTTCACTTCCTGAAGACAAGACTGAAGGCAGAAAGACCCACAAACAAGCAGCAGCTGAAGGTGGCTGCAGTGAAGCCTGGCAAAACATCTCCAGGGAGGAAACTCAGAATTTGTAATTCCTAAATGTTAAATGCCCTGTTTTTGAGGAACCTCTTAAAATAAAGCTGAAACTCTACACTTTTTATTTCAAATCCATTGTGGTGGTGTATAAAGGCAAAATCACAAAAACTCTGTCACTGTCTAAATACTTCCAGACCTAACTGTATGTCCAATTATAAAGAATTATAAAGACTTTATAAATAATTCAATAGGACTATGATAAAAAATGGATTTAATCCAAACCTTAATAACTTAAAACCAAATAGGCTTATAAGTAATGTTAATTTGTGTTCTGTTCAGGAATAGAAAAGCTCTATGGATCCAATAAATAGCCACAATATTACTGTACACATTTAAATAATGAGTCTAATATTTAGTTCATAAAGAGTTCATAAAATAAATCTGTGCTGATGGGGTTATTTATTTATTTATTTATTTATTTATTTATTTATTTATTTATTTATTTATTTATGTTCATTTAAAGAGGTCTCTGGCTGCAAAAAGTTTGAAAACTCCTGACCTAGACAATGACTATGTCTAGTGACTCCAGTTCCCAACATACACCGTGGCCTCCAAACCTAGCCGGCCTGGACTCCATTTCCCACAACACACACACACACACACACACACACACACACACACACACACTGCCTCGCTCTCAGTCACTGGACTTACACACACACACAGTCGCCATATATAAGAGACTCTCATTCACGAGAAATTCCTCTGTGTCTGTGACGTTACCAAGCCTGTTTATTCTCTGCATGATCTTTGCCAGTTTTGACCTTAACTTTGTTCTTCGTCTTTACCTGACTTCTGCCTGTCCCTGGTTTTTGATTATTGCTCTGTTTTGAATTGTTTGCAGGAAATTTATTAAACGTTGCCTTACCTGCAAGTGCATCTGTCTCCGCTTTCTTTCCATGACAATTTCAGGTGTCAGTTTCAGCATGTGGGCTATCAGTCTTAGACTGACAATCCGTCATCATCTCTTGTTTCTTCCTTTGTTTTGGGCAAGCCTTGAGGTTCAAACAGCCTTCCATGTCATTACCTCAGTTGCTTTGCTGTGCAGTGATTTATGTGATATTTGCCTTTTCTGGTCTGCATTTGGTTAATTAGCCCTGAGGCTCTGTACACTGGGTTTTAACCTTACTCTGGAAGTGTAAGGCTGTCTTACATAATAATGAGCAAGCTGCCAGGTGCAATAAAACTCTTCGATAGAGATAAGTGTGGATAAATTTCACACAATAACACAATCAGTATCAAAACAGAAAAACTCTGCTTGTCACATCAAAAGTGCCTTTAGCATGTATTTTTACCTAGAAAGTAGAATGTAATTCCAAAGCTAATTAGAGGTACAGCAGTGTTCCTTAAGGTCTAATTATATACCTTAAATCATTTTAAAGCTACACTATGTTCTCCTTTCCAGGTTAAAAAAAAAAAGACATAGTAAATGTATATAAGATGTACCCTTGAGTGAACAGTTGCGACAAGGAATGCACAGTTCAGGCCCCTTTTTGTTCAAATATAATATATGGTGTCTTTTATCTTCAAAGCCAATTATATTTCAGCTAATGAGCTCATGAGTAAGGATCTTGTACCTCCTCAAAAAAAGAAAAACACACAAACAGACTCATTTGTCCCTCTTACGCATATGGGTTTTCGGTAGTCAAGGAAAGATGTTCCAAATATATAGCCATGTGCAATGCATCATGAGCAATACTTGGCATTGCTGGTGACAACCTGATTTGCTAATGTGTAACAGTATCAAATTTCGTCTAATTTCACACACACAAACACACACACACACACACACACACACACAGACAACCTTCAAAATTCAGAAGCATAGTCCATTATTCAGTCAGTAATTGTTTTGACATTTTCAAGCTTGGCATTAAGCGTTTTGACCTTCAAATGCTGAAATTTTTACCACAAAAGTCAGAGCCTGTGACTGGCTTTAATATGGCAATGAGCACCTATAATGACCTCTGGATAGTAATAATTTCACTAGATTTTAATTCCAATTACAGAAGGACAGAAAAAGACATTTCATCCTGATTTATCCTGAGATAAAACAGTACAACTAGTAATTATTTTGTGCCAAGTTTCATAATAGAATTTGTCAGCTTGAGCAATTAAACTTCTATTGAAAAAATAATTACAGGCTTAACTAGACCATACTAAATTTACCTAAGTCTAGTTAAACCTACCATGGCTAATCATCTCCATATATTTTCTCCTTCTGTCGCGACTAATAATTCTCCCATTTTTGGTCAAAAAAAGTATAAAATCTGACAGACTGCTTGAGCTTCTGAAGTCCACCAACATTTTAACTGTTTGAATTCTTAAGCCTCACTACTATTAACCTGCTTCATTCAAAAGACATCCTGCTTAAGACCACGAAGGAGCTAAAACAGTGCCACTGTGGTCTAATGGCATCAAAATATTTCTTCAAAGTACCCCATTAAAAAGATTTGGTGTCATCTAAGGGGCACTAAGCCTTGTATATTGTTTCTTTACAGAAGATTTCTTCACCTCTGCTTTGCCCACACTGCCCTCAGCTTCTCATAAAGCGCTGAGATTAGAGCAGCTCTCTGAGCCACTGTGGCTGCGTCCCACAGGACAAAATTTCAGCAGCTGAGCTGACAGAAAGAGACAGGCAGCCAGCACACCGCTCTGAGAGCAGCTTTGCTTTGTAGAGTCTGGACGTGCCGCAGCAAAAGGAGCCGGTCCATCAAAAAGAAGCCCTCAGATGTATCTGAACCCTCACTTCAAGCAGAAGAAGGACGGAGAAAGAAATATTCTATTTCTTTCTATAAAATAACATTTCTAAAATGTTTAATCATCTGTTGTACAAATGTTCCTAAAACATTTCCAGTTAAACAAGAGATGTTAGCATGAATGTTCCTACAACTAAAATGGTTGCAGTGACATTGCTGCAATGTTTATAATCAATATGATAAAATGTTCTCTGAACACTCAGAAAACCTGACTGGAGGTTCATGGAAATTCCTAGAAAATTTTAACATAATGTTTATAAATGCTCCAACGATGGCGCCGCAACTATTCACGGTTTCAGTGACGTTGCTGGAATATTATGCAAAATGTTCTCTGAACATGCAGTAAAGGAAATGTTTTTGGTCTGAAAGAAAGAAAATGCTCTGCTAAAAACTGAATACTGTTAGCTGGGAAGTTTTCACTAGATTTCACCAGATTTTGATTCCAATTACGAAAGACATTTCATCCTGATTTATCCTGAGATGAGACATAATAACTAACAATTACTTATTTTGTGCCAAGTTTCATAATAGAATTCGTCAGCTTGGGCACTTAAATTTATTAAACTAATCAAAACTTATTACAGCTACAGTGGCAGTGGTAGCTCAGTGGTTAAGGCTTTGGACTATTGATTGGGTGGTTGTGAGTTTAAATCCCTGCACCTTCAAGCTTTCACTGCTGGGTCCTTGAACATGGCCCATAACCCTCAACTGCTCAGTTGTATAAATGTACTTTTCCCATCTGTAAGTTGCTCTGGATAAGGGCATCTGCCAAATGCCGTAAGTGTAAATGTAAATGTAAGTTTCTACAGATATAAAACTTGAATTTTACTAAAAATTGAACATTTGTTTGAATGTGGCACTTTGGTCAATTTCTGTGATTAACAAGAAAATCTCAGTGTAAAAATGTATGTCACGTGTAGTATGTTGGGAAACCCATTCACACGCCACTGTGGCTGAATTCTGGCAAACAAGCAAAAAAGACCAAAATTTGCCAATTTCTTTGTTTTCTGCCTATAATATATAGCATTAAGAAATCAGAAGTATATTCCCCCAAAATAATGTGAGAATGTTTTAATTTACTTTTTAATCTTGCCTAGGCAAAGAGCATGTTGGGTAAGGAGCCAGTTTGACAAAGGTTCAGACAGATGTCTAAAACCTTGCTAGCTAAGAGTGATTTCCTCACACAGTGTATGTCAGGCTTTGATGGACAAATGGACATAAGCGTAATCAGAACAGTTTGTAATCAGATACAGACTGTCAAAATGTCCATGGTGCTCCTGTGCTCCAGTCAGAATGTAATCTTTAAAAGTGAATCTCTAAATTTCTCCCTCTTCACTTTTCAGGGAATTTTAAATTAACTTTACCTGTGGTTAAGATGCATACAAAAGAGAAACATTTCCGTTCAGGAAAGTCTGTAGTTTTCAGAACTGTGTATAAGTAAAACATGTCAAAATTTGACCATGTGAAGATTTTCCAAGGCCATCATACATTTGAACCAGAGATGTGTGGGATGATTCCAGAATAAGGGTCATTTTAATACCTTAATTGTGAAATATTACTCCATGGCTTATGAAGCCCAATGTCTTCCAGTCTGGTGCATCCAGATGATCATGCTACTGTTCTCCAGACACACCAAAAGGAATCAGTCGCTGTGAATGACGTACGGTTCACACCGTTCACCGTGTCACACCCTACACTCTGCTATCAGAGAGGAGGTGGGAGCTGGAAGACCTGGTGGAGGCACCTCTAGACTGTACTATAATTCATACTGATGAGCAATAATACTGTGGCGTCCCAGGAGAGTATCACTAAGCTCTTCTAGGAAAGGCTGCATTTTTCTGACAGGTGGAAAGCCGGCTCAGTCTGTGTTGGACTTAATCAATGTGCTCTTGCAGCAAAGCCCTTGCTCCCCATCTGTCCAAGCTTATTGGTCTGCTAGCAGTCTCCTAAGCTCGTGCCGTGTCTGAATTCTTTCCCTATTCACCACAAAGTGCAGCCATTTTGTAGCATTGTCCAGTTTCTTCCTGGACAAATAGTCCTTGGATTCACAATAATGTACCAAAAATCCTCACAAAGTAACAGCACAAATTACAGCACTGAATTAAATAAAAAACAAGTTGTTAATTCTTTTTACTAGAGGCCAAAAAAGTGGAATTTCCACCTGTTTTGGGGTTGCCTATATTTTGTGCTGTCACATTCACGGTAGTGGCTAATGGCTCATATGAAAGCAGACACTCGGGGCTTTAGGAATTTACAGTTTTTCATAAGTATTTCTTTTTTTACCTAGCCTACTAGGTTTAAATATAGGTTATAAGTTTATTGTGGCAGTTCTATATGGTATTTTTACTATCAAAAAAGCTTTAGTTGTGCTGTCTGTTTTATCTCTGTGCCAGCGTTATTGTGGAGAGCTGTGAATCGTTTGCCTAGCAGGAGGCTCACACCCGTCACCTTTCCCATCGCCCTGCTCACCAGAGTCACGATACTCTAAATACAGAAACCCAACAGTGTCCTGACTAATCTTATAACAGACTTGCAGCGATAAAATAATGAATTATTCTGTTTATACTGATTGAATATGTCCGATAAGTTGATTTCCATTCTAACGCCAGTGTACCGCGAGAAAGGGTTAATGTCAGCTAAAGCAAACAGGTACTTGTTAGTGGCGTATTCAATACAGAAAATCACTTAATATTTCTGTGATTCGTTTGCTAGATAATTTGCAGTGTTTGAACTGTTTGTGTAATGATGATGTGTTTCCAGATCACTCACTAGTAAATGATGCCTGAATTGCCTGGCGTATCCATTACTACCAAATATTATGTGGCCTAGATAGAAAAGTCTATATAATATAATGTTTTTAGTAATAAGGTTAGTTTACAACTAGAAGTCACATGTTTTGTACAGTTACGAGCAAAGTAAGTACTTATTATTATAATAATAATAACTGACAATAGTTGTTGCCTAATTAATATAGACAAGGATTATTGGATTATTTCTTATAGTTTCTAAGTTCTCTGATATCACTATGCTAGCTAAGCATAGTTAACTATCTATGAATTCAGACATTGTTCACTAGCATAGCTAGCTGTCCGGCTATAATTTAAACATCGGCTGTTAATTGTGCAGCACTCCATCGAATCAGGACTAGAGTTGTCAAATTCCTTTAAAAATGCCTGAAAGAGTACTTAGTATTGGGATGCAATGAAATAATAATGAGCCCCGTTAGCCTCTTTTGCTGCAACAGACAGAGCAAACATTAGCAATAAAACTGAATGCTACTTTTCATTTATAAAACAAGAAATAAAGCATTGATAATGGGTTTCTCAAGGGGAACAATGTTAGGAGTTTTTAATCAGAGGTTAAGATTTTTAAACAGTGATTTCTTAAACCTTATATAAAATTAAATGTTGCAACACAACAAAATTTAATTCCTTTAATTTAAAATTTAATTGCAATTTAATTCCTGTCGGAGCACACCACCTTTAGTCAGTTTCCTGTGTATTGTATATGGCCTCAACTGTCACAAGAAGGAAAGAGAGAGGACGAGCCTGTCACACTATATATCACACTTGAGTGCTTTGGACCAGAGAGAGGCTGTGATAAACCCATCAGCCGTCACATCCGATCCTCTTTATGAACAAGTCCCTCTTTACTGTAAAGGTCAAGCTGATGCCTGGGTTCACGAAACCAACCCTGGAGCTGGAATTCAACTCAAATACAGGAGGCTGCTCCATGTGGTCAAGGGCAGAACTCATACAACTGCAGTGATCACGTTCTATAATTTATTAAATTATTTCATTATATATTTAATCTAGCATAGAGCATAAATGGAACACTGGAAAACCTGTCAGCTCTGCTTCTTTCTAGAAATGAATACGTTAGAAGAATTATCAGCCAACAGAGCGAGACTATTTCAAGCTTGAGATTCATAAGGGATTTACAGAAGGAGGTTTAATAATCTGATATTTTATAAATGTCTTGACTATATTGACTATATGTCCTGACTATATTCAAGACATTTTCACTTAGCTTAGGCATAGGCTCATTTATAGTAGCTGTCAGGACATATAGTCAATATAGTCAAGACATTTATAAAATAGTCTCATTCTATTGGCTGATAATTCTTCTAAAGTATTCATTTCTAGAAAGAAGCAGAACGATCTAAAATGATAGTCTAAAAACAGGCTGAATAAAATTATATTTGATTTACAAGAATCAAGAAACAGTTGCTTCTTCATGACGAGAAATAGTTGTTGTTGAGGTTTTTTTCAAGATATCTTCACTTGTTAAGATATAGTCTACTTCGGTGGAATCAAAAACAACAGCACTATCAGCATGTCGCAAGAAAAAATACACAGAATGGTATGAAATAGAACTGTGGCTGACTTCTTTGTAGCCCAGACTGTAGATTTACACAGCTGATTGCTGTCTGTTGTGTCAGGTGATTACACACCTGTGTGAAATTCTTCCGAGATTTACTTTTCATTGGGGCTATTCTATTTAAGCCCTTTCTTAATTTGTTTTTTTTTTAAATATCTTTAGAGGAGATACATAGAATAAATAGACTAAGCACATATCATCCAATCAAAGTACAAATTACACAAAGGAACAACCGTGAACTTCAAACTGTGAAATGAAAAGTACAAAGAATGAATGGCGTTGCCTGTCTATCTTCAAGTAAGTGTGTGTGCCTATAGGATAAGTCTCATTTTGCTATAAAGCTAAACCCTAATGGTGAGTTACAGCTGTGCGTACATTTCGGCAAACCGTTGCCGTGGTTCTTTCAGCTGCTCCCGTTAGAGGTCGCCACAGCATATCATTGGGCCACCTGTTTTGATTTGGCACAGGTTTTAAGCTGGATGCCCTTCCTGACAGAGCCCTCCTATTTTATCCAGGCTTGGGACCAGCACTGAGAGTACACTCCCAGCGGCTGGGTTGGTTCCCTGCCCATGAATCGAACCCAGTGAGAGTGCGGGATCTTTAGCCACTAGACCACCAGGGACCACATTTTAGCAAACTGTAATCTAAATATTCTATCAATAAGTGGTTTACCAGTGGTTTATATCTTGTGGTAAATATAATGAGATCATGTTGGCGTAATTTTTCGACCTAGGCCGTTATCCTGAAGAGTGTTCTTGAGCTGTTCAGAAGTTCTGCATGGCTTAAGTACACGTCATCTCCTTCTTTGCTACACTGTTATCTGCCAAGTTATTTTCTGTTGCTGACATCACCAGTAGTTCTTGCTTCTTAACCATGTAAATAAAAAAAAAAAACACAGCTGATTGTGAAGCATTTAAAGTGTTGGGTAGGTCTCAATCTGATATTTTAGTTTCATGGCTTGCGGTGGACTGGACCGGACTGGACTGTAGTGGCATTGACACTTCATTGGTTCTCATGTTCTCATCTCCTCTCTCAGTGAGAACTTTTTACGAGCACGGGGGAAAATTTTATTTAATGTGATAAAAACAGACAGCTCCTTTTACGCTCTATCTCTATTACAGGCAATGGGTGTCATAAGTAAACCTCAGGCAGGATTTAAGAGGCTAGCCAGTGGCACTGAGGCAATGAGATCGATTGGCACCCCCTTCGTGTGCTTATATAGTCCATCGCTTGTCTGGGTGAAAAAAGATAAGTCTCGACAACAGAAGGTGATGAAGAGATCACAGAGGAAAAACAATTTCAAGAATTTAAAAGTCCGACTGAAGAGGCTATTGTCAAAGAGCACTCTGGCAGAGTGGTATTGACTGTGGCAATTCTGCTGATCAATCTGCACTGAACAACCTCAGCTCCCTCCTCTTTCAACAATGAACGCTGTGATGAAAAAATGGAGGCAAACAATTCTGAAAGTTTATGGGAAAAATCTGAATGTGATACACAAACATTCAGCATCTGAACCTGATGTCACATCAGTTTTGACTTTATGATTACTTGGATATAACTCAGCATTGGATCTAGAGATTAAAACATCGCGCCGCATGTGCTTTATTTGGTAAGAAGCTCCATAAGTAGCGGCCAAGATATATTCTGCCCAATTTGGAAAACATAACAAGGACAGCGGTCTTCTCAGTAGGGTTGCTATGGTGTCATGCTTTCAGCGTTAGTTGCAGTGTATGATCAGTTACCTCACCAGCGACTTTTTCAAAATGGATTAAAATGCGTTTGCGTCTTTCCTTTCAGCCACTCTCTCTTTAATCTTATAATGACATCATGATAAACAGTGACAGTGTAAGAGATTTTATGGAAATATCTTTCTGAATTCCTGTTCAGACTGGATTAGGTTTACATGCGGAGGTGGGATAATGTAATTATTATTAATCAGTCATTTTTACAGACTGCAAACACACCTGTCTGGAAAGATTACGCTGTATTTTGCCTTCTATAAAACGACCAGTGAAATGACCCCAGGTAATGTATGTTCTGTCTGAATTGACATGTTGCTAAGGATTCCATTATATCCTGAGGGAAAAGAGGATTTGTGCTTTCTCTTCATTATAAAGACCCTCCAGGAAATACTCTTTCCTGTTGACTCTTGCCAAAATAAAAACAAAACCAATTTATTGAGTTTATAGTACTGGTAAAGCCTACAGACATGTTATAGGCAGGGAGCATACTAATGATCAAGCGCAGCCACAAGCCCTACAACAAGTACTTATAATATAAAGGTCAAATGTTGAATGAAAATGAGCTGTATGTGCGTAGAATGTGAAGATCTCTGCGATTTGTACAGAGATCCCTTATCTCTTATTCTATTTTCTGTTTTTTTTTTTTTTCTTTAATGCATTCATATTCATATATAAACCTGAAAGGAAAGAACGTAAGCAGTGTTACTGTTGAGATGACGTTTTCTGTAGGCTGACACGGGAAAGTCTTCAGGACGCCTTCTCTATAACATGACAAGCTGCATTTATTTTTTTTTTTTTAGTTTATTAGCTATTTATTTTGGTTTGTTAACTATTATTCGAGACAGAAATAAATAAATAAATAAAGGCTGCTGAGGGAATGACTGCTTATAACGTAACTTGTTTTGCAGATGTTCCACAATGTTAAATGTAAATATAAACGGATAAAAAGTATGACGTCATTCTTTTAATTAATTAAAAAAAAAATATTGTAAGGATTGGCAAATTGCTGTGGTATAGGCGGAATAAAGAATATGCTTTTACTGGAAAACTTGGGGTAGTAACAATAACTCTGTCTTTGATTATTTTCCTTGAACAGCATGCTCCATCATTTTTTTTAATCCTTACATAACATCCTAATGTATCAAAAATAATGATATAAGACTATACTTAAATTATACTATCTTTAAAACAAAAAAAGAGAACAGATCAAGTGCAAGTATAAAAAAAAAAAAAGTTCAAACTCACTCACTGGAGAGTTTTGCACTAAATTATTAAACATGTGCAGTCAGAGAAATCAGATAAATCAGGAATCACTCTAGAAAACAACCTCTCTGGAGTCCAGGGTAAGTAAAGTATAGGTTATATAACAGTGTTTGCAGAGTCAGTGGAGTCAGGAGTAATTCCTCTAAACTTGGGGAGGAATTGCATTTCTTCAGCAGTGGGCAGATGGAACTTTATGAATAAGTCATTAGCAAGTTTCTGGTTGCGGGACGCATTCGGGCCACGGTTGTGGGGGAGCAACTGATGTAGTGGAGAACTGCATTCCTGCAGCGTTTACAGAGCCCGGCCAAGGATCGTCTGTATAAAAATGGTTTGTTGTGGCCTCCAAGTGAATAAGAAAAAAGTTTCACACCAGTGAGGCAGGGTTCACCATGAATGCAATCACTGCCTAGCAACTTTAAACCAAAATACTAAATGCAGCATTTCAAGACGTGTATACAGTCTGAAAAAAGTGTTTGTCTTTGAGGCTCAATTTGCAGAAGCTGCAAAGGTTCATTTTCATTATGTAGAAATGATTGCCTCCAAGTGTCTAAATAGCTCTTTCCCTGAATGGTAAATTATTTCTGAACCACAAAACATTCTGTCAGTGTGTTAGTTCCTAAAACCCCACAGAGCTGTGCGAGGTAATAGACTGAATAAAGGAAAGACTTTCTAAATCAAATGTTGTAGCAAGCAGTCAGGCATTTTCTCTCCGTAGAAATCCGTGCTCCTTATTTTTAATTTATCCCGTAACAACACATTTCTTACGCTACATACACCCCAATTATGACCTCCCTCTACACTGTAAACAGTTACAAAATTAGGAACGAGTAATTACGTATTAACAAATTGTTCAGAACCCAGCATTAAAGGAACTTCCATACAAATCTAACCTACGTCAGTCTATTACCTAATTCGCTGTTTGTTCCAGGACTCTTTGAGAAGCAGGTCACATAAACATTAAAGCTAATGAAAAGATTGCATCAGCAGGTTTCACGATATGACATTTAGAGCGAAAGAAAAGCTCTCCTCAGAAAACCCAGATTCCATGAAAAGCAATTTGCATGCCATTAAACAATGATTAATACAAAATTACAGCTAAATGAATGGTGTTGTTTCAGTCTGAAGAAAAAGGTGCCTTGTGTCTGATATCCAGTACATTGGAGATGAAATGAAGGGATAAGTTCAACAAGCAGAATGTCAGCTTTAATTTGAGCATACTGATCTCTGTGATGGGAGAAAAATTTAAAAAAAAATACAGACTTTTATGAATGGTCTTGGACACACTAATTTCAGGGGACTATACAGTTAATTATAGATACTAATATAATCTTAAATAGGACTCGGTTAAAAATTATTTGCAAAAACATCCACTATGCTGGAATTCAAAGCCAAAACAACTGTGTGCAGTTACTTACAGAGTGCACTAGATCAATGCCACTATCTGCATCTCTATCTGCATCTATTTAGTGCTCCAAATATCCATATCCGGATCTGTATTCAGATTTAAACCCTGAATGTGACCTAAAGAGGAAGTATTTTTGTCTGTTTGTTTGCATAGTGCCCCTGGAAAGCACAGGGAAAAAACCCAGAGGTAGAAATGGCAGCAATGGCAGCATGTCATAAATGCTGAAAACGCATTGCCGCAACATGGTCTTTGTTTGTCCTTGTCATTCACGCCTGCACGAAAGTAAAAGCCTCCTGCTCACACAACTTTCTTGTTGTGTTCTGCAGGATTCCAATCCTGATGCACAGCTCTAGTCTCAAGTAGATGCCATGTGTACCTTTCTGGCAAGCTTTCAAAAAAAATAATAAATAAATGTGCCTCCTATTAATATCTGTATTTGTATCTGTTTAGGACACATTATATGTTCAAGCCGAATAATGTATTCACATTCAGTTACGTCCCTAAAGTGCGTATTATATATGCGGCCTCAGAACTCCGTGCCCTTTTTAAGAACTAATGCATCATCACTGGTCATGATCTTGGCATTTCTTTCCCCATTACTCTGAAAAAGAGCTATATTTCCCGTTAAACCTTTGAACTATACATAATTCCCAAAAAAAAAACTGTAAAGATCCTACAGCAAATATACTGCAAATATACTGCTTTACACACTCCAGTATTATAATATCATGACCGTAAGACTTGCATACTTTAGGACAATTTAGGACTTTTAGCAGAGCTCTGTTGAAATCTCAGTTCTGACTGGTCAGAAGGTGTTGATTAATTGTCTATAATAGCAGCTTTGGCTGCTGTAATACAAATCACTGGTTTATATTAAGGCTCATTCATTACTGTATAACTCATTCACAGGGACTTGAACACTCGAAAGTAGCTTAATGATAAAAGGACAGTTTGCTATGGTTAATGTTTATGTAAGCAGATTATTTATTTCACATTTAACAGTCACATATAATGCTATTCCTCTTCAGAGTAAAAAAAAAAAAGAGAGAGAGAGAAAGCTGCTATTATTTAAAATGTTACAGTAAGTAACTTGTTTTGCAGCCATTCTACAACATTGTGTAAATGTAGGTGTAAATGGATGGAAATTACAACTTTTTTTCTTTCCTTACATCTGTAAACATTGGTATGTTGCTGTGGTATAAGTAAAACAAAACGCTCCAGTGTAACTCCTGTGTAAAGTATGTGCTGTATTATAGCTCCTGTTAGCATGACATGAAAACAAAGAGATCAGACTGTAAACCATACAATCGCTAGTTGTCAGAATTATTACTTTCTATGTATATATACATTTAGCCTCACTGATTAAATGAAACGTCAGTTTCAAAATGATGTCAGTTCTAATTAAAAATGTAAGGCCTTATATGTCTGAGTTTCTCCTCAAAGAGGAATTTAATTATAAAAATCATCCTTTCTTATTAGTTCTCATGTTATGTCGTGTTATGAGGTGCCTCAGCATTTTAATGTGTAGAGAAATGCATAAGCTCAAAAGAGCTGTAGCGCTTCAAAATTAACATCCACCTCCAAGACGTGCCATCAAACAAAACAGCTGACTGTACACTCCTAAATGCTTCTTCCCAGGTCCGTTCCCTCACCTAAGCTGAGGCAGCGCAAAAACTCCTCACCAACCGTTTGCTCTAAATCAAGAGGTCCCTTCCTGATGCAGATGTTGAGTGGAACTTGGGAGAGCGACGAACAGCTGCCAGCTGCTTTGCATTTCAGTAATCACGACTCGGTCACAGGTCAGCTTTGGTGCTGGCTTTAACTATCACCTGAATTTCACTGATATTTACTACAAGGCTCTGCACCAATTGCTGCAAGGTACCAAGAATCCCATTCCCTGCCTTTAATGAGGCCCATGAGCCTTGCCTTAATGGCGGGTGAGAGGCACCTTGGCTTAGAAAGTCAGGGTCAAAGTATGAAGTTGTAAATGTAAACATTGTCCATAAAAGATGCAGGAAGGTAAAGACTGATGTAGCCACATGGTTATGTACCTTTTGCCAGTGCAGGAGTATTTGATAAGGAAACAATGTGAAAACATGGTAACGTTTTAAAATTTCCAAAGTTGCCCATAAATATGTAGATGCTGAGCTGGCCTCTTGAAAATGTTTAACTGTCTGATGTTTTATGCCTTAATTAAGTTAAAATCCTTTACCTGCCTCTCATTTACTCACACTTTAGTTACGGGAGGCAACATGTCACATTTTCCACTAAAAGCAAAAAAATGACAGGCTTACCTGTAAGCGAATACCACGGTCACAGCGAGCGAGGTCATGGAAAAGAGAGATAAAATACTATTAGAAATGTTGCAGTACATTTTGCACTTATTGCTTCAGCTACACATGGTTGAAATAAATAGACGAAATGACACTAATATGGAGAACATGGACCACAATAAGACCATTTCACTACAGTGTAATCTGTTTTCAGCAGGAGGTGGTGCAGTGAAGTTCAGACATTTAGCAGAAATGTTTTCTTGGAGGACAACCTGCTTATTTTCCTCTGACCACTTTCATGCTACACAGACCTGCATCTTTTAAGGGCAATGTTTTAATCTCGAGGTAAGCACTGTTTGGAAAGATCGGTTTGTTCTCTGGTGTTTTGTGATTGCATTTCTGTGAGATTTTTAAAACGCCAACCAGCAAAGCATCCATTCGAATGAGCATTTTAAAGAGAACACCGACAGCCTCTATTTGCCTCTATTACTGTTACAATTAAACAATTAAAGTTAAAAATAACTGTTGACCAGTTGAGCAACAACAGTTGACCTTCAACAGTAATCCACTACATTTCCTTAAGTAACTTCTTGAAGTTCTAAACAGAAGTTCCTTTTACTACTTTTTACTTCTTATTATCTTTCCACTACATTATTTGTGCAGCATATGAGGCTAACGGGTCAATGGTTTTACCCCATAATGATTTCTTTTATTTATTAAATAATGACATCATACTTTGTTCCTAACTATATTTAATGTTGAAGAACATCCATGAAACAAGTTAGTTCTCTAAGTTCTGCGTACAGTTATGCAGATACAGGTCAATAGCTTCAGTTAAGGTTCACATCAAACATCAGAATGGGAAACAAGGTGATCTCAATGACTCTGACTGTGGCACGGTTGCTGGTGCCAGACAGGTTGGCTTGTGTATTTCCGGAACTGCTGATCTCCTGGGATTTTCACAGAATGGTGCAAAAAACAAAAACACCCAGTGAGCAGCAGTTGATGAGAGAGGTCAGAGGAGAATAGTCAGATTCGAGCTGGCAGGAAAGCTATGGTCACTGAAAACCACAGTAGCCTCAGATTCCTTTTCTCGGTTGATAGGAGAGGAACCCGATGTGGTCTTCTGCTCTTGTAGTTCGTCCACCTCGAGGTTTTGTACATTCTGCCATGCTTGTCTGCTCACCACAGTTGTAAAGAGTGCTTATGTGAGTTACTGTAACACTTCTCATTCTGATGTTTCATGTGAACATTATCTGAAGCGCTTGACCTCTATCTGCATGATTTTAAGCATTGTGCTGCGGACTGGATGACTGCATGAATGAGCAGGTGTTCCTATTAAAGTGGCCAGTGATTGAGCATACTGTATGCAGACATTACGATCAGATCAGATCAGATGTGTCCGCAAGATTGATTTTACGTTGTTCACATCCATACTTGGTGTGGGCCACTTGTAATTGGTAAGGTTTAATATCCGGTCTAAACAGGCTGTTAATCGATATGACTGAGATTCGCTCATTTCGACACTATGGCTGTAAAGTGTTGCCAAAAATGTTCACCAGTGCATCATGATACAATGCATTTTTTAACTTAAATTGACTCTGCAGTTTCACTTAGCCAAAGCCTGGATGGCAATGTAATTTATACAATAACAGGGGCAGTACTTCTACAAGATAAATGTTAAATGCACTTAAATGTGCAGTACTGATAAAGAAAATAATATTTATTTTATAAGGCTAACGCGCTTGCTGGCAGACCCACTGTCAGCTTTTCAGCTCTGATGTATAGTGACAGAGCAAGCAGCTGTCGTCGGAAAGGTCCCTCCCCATCCTCGAGCCGAATCTCCTTTTTGCAACCTTGAGGTGTCAAAAGCAGGCAAAAAATACTACCTGCAATATTTCAGTTCAAAATCTGCTGAGACAGGGGTAAAAACTAAAACTCTAGATCATTCCAAGGAGGTAGTCACAAAGTAACAGACAGACCGATGGGAGGGAGGACAAGAAGGAGAGAGCAATCACTCCTCCACCTCCATCAGCTCTATCACTGTCTTTCTATCAGTTACTGGGGTGGGCGGAGGGCATTTCAGCATCTCATACCTCCCGTCATTCGTCACAAAGGCTAGCTGATCGATGTGAAGAGATCTGAATGTGCAAAAAGGGTGGATTACTCAGATCAATTATTTCAAACAGGGCTGCAATTAAGACGTGTGTAAACAGAGAGCCGAGATGATGACACCTCCACGTACGAGCGTATGCGTACGAGCACTGAGGCCACTAAGAATAACTGCAAATGGAAGTGGTGATTATTTACAATTATTTATTGTTACACCACAACAATTTGCCAATGCTGACCATTTTTATTTACTAAAGAACTCTACGTTGTATTTTTATCCATTTGCAGTTACATTTAATGCATACAAGTCCCTGTGCGAATTGTTACTCTAGAAATGATAACATATTAGAATGAGCACATTAATATAAATCGGTATAGAAAATCATTCAGTGAATGACTTCTGACCAATCAGAATTGAGAATTCAACAGCACCGTAGTATAGTTCCTGTGATGCTTTAAAATAATCTGCTGTAGCAACGGTTTGCTTCACAGTGTTATTTTAGAAGGCTGACAAAATTGTAAGACAAATGTCAAATGCAAATGCTAGTGGTAAAGCTCCTCTAATGAAAAATGTTGCTGCAACTTTGTGGGAACTTTTATAAACATTATATACAACGTTCTCAGAACACCAGGAGAACCAGACAGATTTTTTTTTTGGGAACGAAAGCTCTAGGAATCATTAACCATGACACAGGAAACCTAGCAGGAATTTCAGTGTAATTTAGTTCAGCTGTCTTGGTGCTTACCATTTTCTAAATCCAAAATAATTAGAGCACTTTGGAGTTTGTTTTACACAGTTGAAGCCCGAAGCATAGGGGACTGTAAAAGGGTTCGGGGAATGCTAACTTCTCTTGTGACTTAAGTTGTATGAACTTGAACAAAATCCCACTACACTTGCAGTGTACTTTTTAATACATACACCTGCCTTATAGATGGGACTAGCTAAATACAGACATGTTTGAAACAGTTGAAATCTTATTCTGGGAATTAGGGAGTCAATATATTTACAGAAAACGCCAGAAGTAACACAATGTGCATCATACACGAGTAAAAAAAAAAAAAACCTGTAAAAATGAGTGAAATATGCCAATGCCCTGTCCGAGATTGCAATTGAAATTAAAAGAATGCCAAAAACACATTATATAACTTTCTTGAACTGAGCCTTCTGGGACATACTGCAGCTTAACTAGACAGAAAACAGCTCTGGAATCCATGTTCCTATTTTTAGCCTGCAGCTGTGAGAGGTAAATAGTCAGAAAATAAGATTTGTTCCTGTCATGTCACGTGGATACAAGCGAGCTGCGCTGTATTTCCCAAATTCCTGAAGTACAATATGTTAGCCCACCTGTCTCTGCTGTAGCTCATGGTCTGTAAATTAACTTCAAGCCAATGGAGTTAGTGCCTCTGCCTTTCACCTGTGGTTCCTCACGAACGTCAGAGGAAGAAAGTAGCGAAAGGAACAGGATTGTAAGGAAGAATCTGCTAAAGGATTGTAAGGAAGTAAGCTGAGAGAACCGCTTACTGCAGGGGTGGACAGATCATAAATTCACTGGCTAGATCCCCCACTCACTGGTTGCCCAGAAGCCTGTGGTAGCGATGTAATATAATAACGTGTGGCGAGATAGTTAGCTAGCTGAATTAGTACAGACTGAGGGACACAAATGAGTATAAGATCATGTAGCACATCATGTTTCTGTCCTTGATTAAAAAAAAAAAAAAACCAATCAGCAAGTCATTGGCGTTTCGACTGTGAGCTTTGAGTCTGACTAGTGTCCTTATTTTTTCTAGACATGTTTATATGTGAGTTAACTGCCTGTTGTGCTAGCAGGAATGTTATATGACAGCTTTGCCCTGAACTTTCTTTTGCTCGGTGTCATCAGTGTTTCCACATATCTGCATGTTCATTATTCTGAAATCGTCCGCCATTCCATGCGTTTTTAAATAATCCGCCTAGCAAAGAACTGACAGGCAGATCGCACCTCAGCTGAGGAGTGTAGCGCAGCAGGCGGTGAGATTCGGAAACCCGAAGCATGCCACGTCACACCACTATGCATTTAGTTTATTACATCTAGCCACGTATTACATCAAATGAAAACCTTTGTTTTGTGAAAGTCAATAAAGGAGTAGGGTTTATTTTGAACCTACTTCAGCAACTGCAAATTTAAAAAAAAAAAAAAAAAAAAAAAGAGAAACAATAGCTCGGACATGAAATCTGTGATTTGTCCACCCCTGTATTGAAATACATAAAAACAAAGCAAAACCAAATTAAAAAAAAAAAAAAAAAAAAACACTCAGTTTCATCAGAAAACCTTTGTCATTCATGGAAGACTGAACATGACAAAATCTTTTCTTGCAGTGTGTTTCTCCTTGAATGACCACTAAACCCTTTCACCTTACTTACAACCCTGAGGCTTTTCAAACACTACTGACAATCTTTTAGCTATTATAAGAAAAAAATAGGATGTACCCAAAAAAAAAAGTGTGTAAGATTCTATGAAGTATGTGTTTCCCCTTCTGCACTTCCACCGACGGGTATGTTGTTATATTTTATGTAGACAGATGTAGATAAATCTAAATCTGCCTCCCCAATACAAACAGCTCTCCACTGGGCAGCAAAAAAAATCAATAGACATTTTATTAGATTCTAGTTTCCCATTGATTTACCTGCACCTAATGAAGTAAACATTTGCCAAATGGCACACAGCTGCCACAGGTCACGGTGATGCAATTCTCCCTACACCGTCAATCGACCGCTGAGCTACAGCGGGACAGCCAGGGGTCATTTTGACAGTGTGCCAAGTCTTATTGGCTTAAAGCATGCACATCTGTGTTGACACTGCATTTGGGAAGTCCTGGTATTACTGACACGTGTTTCTCTGCCCAACCTCACAATATCACTCTCGTGTGTTATTGACTGTGGGCGGACAGGCATCGCCAGCCAGCGTGTGGGCATGCACACGGCACTGAGAGTGGGCACAGAGGGGAACAGGAGCTAACCTGAGTGTGCTACAAAATACACAAAGGCTTACACTAACAGATGCAGATTTCTCTCTAATAGCAGAAGGGAGCTGCTCACAAAACCGAATAAGTTACAAAAGATTATATAAGCGATATTTATATAAGTGGAGCACGAAAAAGAAAGACATACATAAATATAACATGGCTTGATTTTATTTTATAATTTTGTAGGAAGGACAACGGGCACAGAGTTGCCTGGTCTGCATGACAAAACTATCCCAGAACCTAGGTGCTACCAAAGCCGAAAGGTCTGGCCCTCCCAGCACTTGTATTAAAGTCCGAGATCACTGGCAAAGTACTGTCTACATTTTTAACAGCAGCATTAAAATCAGTTATATCAGTAAAATCTTTCAACTCTTAGCATTTGATACTTTCCCTCCTTGTTTCAGCTTGATGTTTGTTTGCTGCTGCGCTTTAATTTCATCATGCAAAATAATAGGGTGTGCCGGATCTAGTGGTTTTTAGAAACTACTGAAAAATGTAGGTGGATGCCATATTGTCAAATCAAACCAAATTTGCAGTGATTTATGTGATAATTACAGCTAAGACTATTCATACTGCAATATACTGGCAGTTAGACCTACTAGACTCATACTAGTTTCATTAAATGCTTGCCTTCTTCTCACTTACATATTTTATATCTTTTATATTGTATATCTTTCTTTTTGTTTATTTTTGAATTGACTGAACTCTTGATTTCATGCTTAAATTCAAATTCAGTTTTATTTGTATAGCGCTTTTAACAATGGACATTGTCACAAAGCAGCTTTACAGAAATAAATGGATTAACAAAAAATATATTATAAATATTTGAATTTATCACTGTGAATTTATCCCTAATGAGCGAGCCAGTGGCGACGGTGGTGAGGAAAAACTCCCTGAGGAAGAAACCAGGCTCAAAAGGGAACCCATCCTCATCTGGGTGCAACAGATGGTGCGATTAAATAAATAAATCCCTTCTATTATTGTGTACTATAAGGACAAGTAGTGCAATTGTGCAACTAACAAATTCATCACAGTTTCCGCAAGAAGTTCTGTTGGTCAAAATCTATCCACCGTCCACTGATGGAGTCCTGAGTACGAAGCTGCTCGTGGCAACCGCAGCCCCAAAGCCACTACAGCAATCGCAGTCCCAAGCCATTACAGTACAGCTCCCCATATGTGATCCCCAAACCATCTCCACAGCCCCCAGGTGGCACCATCCCCAGCAAACCAAACGGCTCTTCAGGCCGTCCATATGGAGCCCCAGCAGCAGCGAGCTTACAGCGTATTGCAGTTGACAAGAAGAAAAGACATATTCTACTTCTTCAGTATTGTCTTTAAAGTTGGTGGTCTTGACGCTAGACACTTCTACTCATCTGGAAGCCCAGAAAATCAACTTAACCATGTATGTGAACCAACTTTCACCACGTAAATACTGACAGAACTTTTGGACTTAATTCGCCGACTCTGAATATAGAGCATAGGGTATATAAGTGAAGACAGAGACTGAGACAGAGACACAAGCTGGCAGATGGATAGAATTTTAAATAGTCATTAGATATGGTGCAAGCACTGAAATATGACAGCACACAGACTGATTTGGCTGTCAAATTAAATAAAGATTTATTCGTGTGATAGTTCTGTTTTTGGCCAGGTGTAATTATGAGGATGGCAGGTATCATAATGTCAGATCAGGTGAAAAAAATGAAGGCCTGGTGCCTCAAGAAAAAAGAGTTAGGGGTACTTTCCATCGGTAACTTTTACTCTTTCACAATATGTTCAAAAATAAATGCCAAATTATTGCTATAAATGATTCGTTTTTATACATTTATACGACCTCATTTACATATTGAATCATATATTACTGGAAAGCTTATTTCCCCAAAACATTACATTACATAGTCCATGTATAGACATTTGCTTAGATGACTTATGATGAAACATGCTGAAATGTTACCTGTTTCCTGGGAATCTAGTGATTCTTCTGACATCATGTTTATCCGACATTTTCTCAGAACGTCCTGGTCCCATGTGTCATATCATTTTTCTCATCCTTCACAGTATGAGTATATCCACACAAGGTTACACACTGGCTAACGGCTCTTAAGGCCACAGGCTTTTTATATATTTTGTAGCTGTACCTTTAAGTGGCATTTTATCCCTAAATAAATAAAATCAATAAAACTATGGAGCTGCCATACAGGTAGAATGAGATTTTTAAATAGTTCCATGAGATAAATATTTTGTTAAACTATAATGTGACAGTCTGGGTGTTGCATCACTCACTGTAGGCCATCCCTGAGGTGGAAAACACACAGGAAAAATCTAAAATTCACCAGTAAAAACAGGACTTAACAGAATGACATTGCGGCCTCATCTGTGGTATAGAAATATTTCCGTTATCTCCCATGCTTTTCTCTGGTCAAAAAAATAAAAGGACTTTGAAATTGAAAATCTTCTACATATAGTTTATATCTGTTCGCTAACCAAAGTTATTACTATCACTATACATACCATGGCATAGGAAATGTGCACAGAGCTTCTCCAGTGTACAGGCTTATAATAAGGAACAACTACATCGTATAATTACAGCTGCCATTGCAAATATTTTGGCATCCCGTGTGAGGAAGTAAAAGTAAAAGCTTAAATTAGTCCTGGGAAGACAGGCTGGTGTTTTTTTAGTGGCATGTTTTTTGCAGTGGCGCTGACCTGGCTCTCCTCATAGCGCAGAGACATGAGGCCTGCTGTCATACACATTCCACAGATCTACAGGACAGTGGCCTTCTCCACAGGCACAGCTATATCGCCAGCCTGCATTTCAGTTAAAGGGCTATAAAAAGAAAATAAACCAGCAGTGGTTGTGCAGAAACTGTTAGGGAAAAAGAAAGGCAGTGAGAATCACAGATGGAAGAAATAATGGCTCCCTGTGTTGAGTCAAATCATAACTCATCAAATTCATCTAACCAAACTGATAGTAATGGAATTGTTATTCAGTTAATAAAGTAAAACACATTTTCCATAGATTCAGATCAGTTAGATCTTGATTTTTAAAAAGTGATTTATTAAATGATTTATTAAATCAGGAAAAAGAGAAAAGACTCTTCATGGTTCCACTTAATGGGCTCCTGCTTTCAGCTGCAGGGAACCTCATGATTAGTTGAGTCACCAGGGCTGCTGATGAGCCTGACACTCACTTTTTCCATCTTTTATCTACTAGTGAAATTGCTACTGTAAGAATTTCCCCATGCCTTTGTGCCATGTGTTTAATGGCTTTCCAGAATAAAAGCTTTAGTTAATTAGAAATCCATTTTAATGTCCTGAGAGGGGATGTTAATATCCAGCCAAGCTGTCATTGATTACCTGCTGTGGCACAATTGGAAAACTGGGCAGCTTTAAACATGTGAGGGACGCATCAATGCAGCCAGGTCAATTAGGCTGTCTACAGAGAACAGAGCGAAAGGTTCGAGGCAGATTTGCTGTTCTTGTTTACATGTTGGAAGATATGGATTGAGAGACTGGATTTGAGCAGGATATACAGTCTCCTCCAAAAGTAAGTAGCAAAACTATTGTTTTTGCAATACACTGAAGATATTTGGGTTTGCAGATGAAAAGATGAATATGAAATGATATATCAGAATTTCAGCTTTCATTTCCTGATCTTTCATTTCCTGATATTAACATCTAGACGTGCTAAACGACTTAGAACCTGGCACCTTTTGTTTGAACCCACCCATTTTTCAAGTGATCAGAATTATTGGAACCTGTGACTGAAAGCTGTTTCTTGTTGCCCAGCTGTGCCCTGTTCGATTGATTGATTGATTGTTTAAACAATTAATAGCTCTGCATGTCTACTCTTGGTCTGAGCCCTGGGTTTCACCTGTGAAGACTGCATTTGTTGTTAAAAAGGATAAACCAACATGAAGACCAGAGAGCTGTCTATGAGGAAAAAAGCAAGCAATTTTGAAGGTAAGAACAGAGGGGAAAACAATCAGAGCCATTGCACAAGCATTGGGCATAGCCAATACAACAATTTGGAATGTCAAACAATAGTCAGTGACACCAACAACCTCCACAGGGCAGGAGTGAAGGTATCACAATCCACCATTCGAAGAAGATTTTGAGAGCAGAAATATAGGGGCCAAACCACAAGATGTAAACCACTCAGCAGTAAGATTCAGAAGGCCAGACTGGAATTCACAAAGAAATACAGAGATGAGCCACAAACATTTTGGAACCAAGATTAACCTCTACCAAAGTGTTGGAAAGGCCAAAGTGTGTAGAAAGAAAGGATCTGCTCATGATCCAAAACATACAAGCTCATGGGCCAAGCACGGTGGAGGTAGCGTCACGGCTTGGGCTTGCAAGACTGCTTCTGGAACGGGCTCACTAATCTTTATTGATGATGGAACTCATGATGGTAGCAGCAGAATGAATTCAGAAGTTTACAGAAACAGTCTGTCTGCCAATATACAGAGAAATGCATAGAAATCTAATTGAGAGGAACTTCATCATGCAGCAATACAATGACACATCAAGACAAAACACACAGCCAACACAACCAAGGACTTCATCGGGGAAGAAGCAAGACCAAGTCAATCACCAGAACGTAACTCAATTGAGCAGCATTTCATGCAAGGGATATGCAACGAAATATTAAGTGTTTTATACTTCAATTTACTTTAGGACTGTCTGTTATATTTTGCTCACCTAAAATTGGGTGGTTTGTCACCAAAGGTGCTAGGTTTCTAAGTTGTTCAAAGTTGTTTAACATATCTAGAAATAAATAATGAAAGCTGATGAAAGCTGACACATATATATATTTTATATATATATAGAATATAGCTCTATACATAGAGCTGACAAATATACATCTTCAATGTATAGTAAAAACAAAAGAATCAGCTTTGCTGTTCCAATACTTTCGGATGAGACTGTTTGAACAAAACTGAATATGCCACTGTCAAGCGTCAAGTGGAGTTTATTGTCATTTCAGCCATATACAAGTACATAGTGAAACGAAACAATGTTTCTCCAGGACCAAGGTGCTACACAAGACAAACACAGAACAACACAGAACTACAGGGACTACATAATTTATACATAAAGTGCACAAGTGCAAACATGTGCGGACGCACAAGACAGTACAAGACAGTACAATGACTACAGCGCCGACCAGTACGCAGTTCTGTTTAAAAGTGACCTAGTGACAATAGTGCAAATATTACAGAGTACGATATAAATAGCTGAAATAGTGTAAACATAAGAGTAGCAGCAGCATAAAACATGTGCAAAACATGTGCATAGAGGATGGAGGTATGTGTGTGTGTGTGTGTTGCTTCCTTCAGTCCAGTTTCTAGGTACTGAGGAGTCTGATGGCATGAGGGAAGAAACTATTGCACAGTCTGGTCGTGAGGCCCGAATGCTCCGGTACCGTTTACCAGACGGCAGGAGGGTGAAGTGTGTGTGAGAGGGGCATCCACAATGCTGGTGGCTTTGCGGATGCAGCGCACATTTCCATCACAAATGTGTGTGATGGAGGGAAGAGAGACCCCGATGATCTTCTCAGCTGTCCTCACTATCCGCTGCAGGGTCTTGCGATCTGAGACGGTGCAATTCCCAAACCAGGCAGTGATGCAGCTGCTCAGGATGCTCTCGATAGTCCCTCTGGAGAACATGGTGAGGATGGGGGGTGGGAGAGGTGCTTTCCTCAGCCTTCGCAGAAAGTACAGGCGCTGCTGGGCTTTCTTAGTTATGGAGCTGGTGTTGAGCGACCAGGTGAGGTTCTCCGCCAGGTGAACACCAAGAAACTTGGTGCTCTTGACGATCTCCACGGAGGAGCCGTTGATGTTCAGCGGAGAGTGGTCGTTCTGTGCTCTTCTGAAGTCAACAGCCATCTCTTTAGTTTTGTCCACATTCAGGGACAGGTTGTTGGCTCTGCACCAGTCCGTTAGCCGCTGCACCTCCTCTCTGTATGCTGACTCGTCGTTCTTGCTGATGAGACCCACCACGGTCGTGTCATCGGCGAACTTGATGATGTGGTTCGAGCTGTGCATTGCTACACAGTCGTGAGTCAGCAGAGTGAACAGCAG
>CM040992.1:19415490-19459527 GCA_022985145.1 Pangasius djambal
GGACGATGGTGGTGGCCTTGAAGCACGTCGGAACAACGGTGCTGCACAGGGAGGTGTTGAAGATGTCCGTGAAAACATCTGCCAACTGGTCTGCACATCCCCTGAGCACCCTGCCAGGAATGTTGTCTGGTCCAGCAGCCTTCCGTGGGTTGACTCTGTGTAGAGTCTTCCTCACGTCGGCCGTGGTTAGACACAGCACGTGGTCATTGGGAGAAGGGGTGGTCTTATCTTAAATATCTGACTAATCTTACCAGCTATACATAGTAAAGACTGCAAGAATTTGTTCATCAAATCTTGGGTAATCATCCGATCTTGGGTTTGGCACAGTGTGCGTGATGAAAGATGACCTCCTACTGTTCTTCTTAGTAAAGCATTCACTAAGTGGACACCACACTGAAGGAGAGGAAGGCCCTACAGAGGGTCATCAGGACTGCTGAGAGACTCATAGGATCCCATCTCCCCCACAGACACTGCCATATTCACCCACTGCTGCCGGAACAAAGCTAGGGCCATTCTCAAAGACCCACACCACCCAGGTCGCTCTCTGTTCATGTAGAGAATCTCAGGTTACCACCTCAGACTCCACAGACCAGACAGCATCAAAGCTCACTCCCAGCGCTATCACAACAGCTTCTTTCCAGCGGTTACCAGACTGATAGCCGTGGATTTCCAGGCCAGAGAGAGATACCCTCTCCCCCAACTCACATCTTCAATCACTCAAGGACTCACTCTCTAAGTAACCTTTCCCTTGTTCACACACACGTAAATATAGCAAACATATCACAAATGCTGCTATCATAGTGCAATATACAGCCACTGGAAGAAACTGGCTGTACAAACTGTATTTTATATTTTTATTATATGGCTGGTTATTTATTGTTTTTGTGATCTGTTGTTACTAGTATTTATTGTCTGTGTTATTTGTAGGTTTTATTGTTTACTGTCTATTTTTATGTCGTACCTTCGTCTTAGGCTAAGACTTTTACTGAGAGAACTGCACAAGAGTTCCAGTGCCCATGTATCAGGTATAAGTGCAAATGGCGAATAAAGATCTTGAATCTTGAAGCTAATTCCATCCCTCCCACCCAGAGAACATAGCCATTTTTGCTCTTTTGGACAAAATGATGGGGTGACGGCCCTTCCGTTGTGCCAATGGGGATGGGAATTTGTTAACTGGATGGAAAATTTGCAGGATGTGCTTTGGTAGATGCTTCTTATAGGTTCTGTTTAATTTCACTGAGAGTACAATATAGTTACCATGCATCATTCTCTGTGGTCACGATATTAACTGAAAATTTTTAAAGCCAAGAAGATGAATATTTAAAATTAACTTCACCATTCTGATATAAGTACTCTGTCTCTTTCACAACATTATTTTGGTCACAACCATCCATGTTTCTAGTCTCTACCATGGCTCAACTCTACTCACCATCCATCAAGATGTGCAAATGTGCAATGGAAGACAATGCATCAGGAAGAGCTGAGTCACTGGCTGTCTTCAGATGAAGACTGAAGACCTACCTCTTCACCAAGCACTTAAATGAGCACTAAAGTATTCTTAGACACTGATCTATTTGTACTAGCATGAGGATATACGTGAATTTTGCCATTCACATGTTTAACATACCCAAAATACTCCCACAAAGCCAATCTGATGAACATTTCAGGAGTATGTAATTTTTTTTTTTAAATGCAATTTTACTAATCAATGAAGCAAACTTTTTCTGTCAGCAAAAATAATACAGTATAACAGCATATTAGTCTTAATCATTTAATTGCGTTTTCATAAAAAAATAAAATTGCACGTAAACTTTTTTAGATTAAAAAAACGCTTTTCAAACAAGTACTTTGTAAAAGTCAACTGTCACATCATGCAATGTGACTAATCATGAAACTGCAACACCATAACAATCCTTCCCAGGAGTCTGAAAGAAATAACAAAAGCAAGTCAAAGCAAACTAGTAACCTGGTTAAATTAGCTACTTTGACATGAGCAAGGGAGATAATGGACCTGTAATGAAACTGACACACGTGACAGTGGTTGCTGCTGTTTCTCAAAAGAGACAAAAAAAAAAAAAAGACAATAACACCAGCAACTAAGCTTAACCACGGTCAAGCAGCTACCAATTTTCACAAACAAGACAGAAGGTTGTGAATGGTTTTGCCCCGAGCTGTCGTTGGTCTCCCACCTCCAATCCATCTGCGTTCCCCCCCATTAGATCCCAGACAGGCTTAGAGACGAGGGATCGTTATAGGAGATAAAAATCTGCCTTGATGGATGGAGTCACTCAGAGAGCGGAGATAAAAGTTATCAGAGCTTGGTGGGAAAAATGAAGGCAGGTGTTGGTGCGCCCCACATCCCCAGAGATGTTCAGCCCGCTATATGAGTGTGTATACAGTTTAATGGGGGAACTTCTTCATGCACTCCTTTCACACTTTTCCCACAGCAGTTAAGCAGTAATACGACCTTCTATCCAATATAAGCAATAAATAACTAAAATCTTTTCCATGTTGCATTTCCACTCACACCATGATGCCATAGGCATATTTTATATTGGACAATATACTTAGTTTCCTTGTCTGTTTATCTCACGGCTATGTAAGCACAAATTTTTCTTTCATTTTCACTTACTTTTAGAAAAATCATCATTTTTATTCCTTTTCCTTTACTAAAATGTTACCTGAAAGGTACTTTTAAAATAAAATGCTATTACTCACTCATTTGTTCATCTCCAGTAATTGCTTTATCATGGTCATGGATCCGGAGCCTATCCCAGGAACACTGAGCGCGAGGCAGGAATACATCCTGGATGGGACGCCAGTCCGTCGCAGGGGACCATGCACACGCACATTCACACACTCATTCACATATATGTGGGCAATTTAGCATAGCCACTTCACTTACTTCCATGGTGTGAGCAAAGTTGGGAACCTGGAGAGAACTCACATTAATAGGGGTACACAGAACACAGAAGCTCTGCGCTCAGGATGGGCCCAGGGACCCTGGAGCTGTAAGGCGGCTCAGTATTCACACATACTGGAAGATCTAATATTTCCACAATATAGTGGTCATCCAATATTTAACACAATGATAATAGCATATCAATAAGAAATGAAGAATGGAAGAAATTGATGAAGAATGTACTAATTGAAATCATTTAAGTAACTACATCAGTATTTAGATAGAAACCACTGTAATTAACAAGCCTACATAAAATCTTTCCATTAATTTCTATTGAAGTGAAAGACTGGAACAGAATTCTTCTAATCTTCTTTAGATGGCATCCAACAATGATATTAATGTTTTAATTAAGAATAGATTAACACAGACAAATCCATATTAATCATACTATGGTCTATTACACTATCCTCCTCATTGGTTTATTAAGAAGTCAAATGGTTTTCCATGACAGGATCATTTATGTGAAACTGCAGGGTTCCGCCATAGGAGGTTAGCCATGCTCGGCATCTCTCTCTCTCTCTCTCTCTCTCTCTCTCTCTCTAAAAAAAATATTTGCTCTGCATGACTGCTCCTAAAATAATGTCTCAGTTTAATGAGTGGTAATTAGAAGGAAAGTCTAAAAATCTAAAAACACAGCTCACATTCCAAGCCATGTTTCTAAATATTGTGCCCATAACTAGGGATGAACAGAAAATGTGTTGTAAACCAATACACATACAGGTATAAATACTGTATTTCTTAAAGTAAGCGTTAAAACCTCACAGGGCATCAGCTTGAGGCTAGACGTGTGTAATGGGACTGGGAACCTGTTGGACGTAACAAAATGTCTACAAGGGGAAGGTTTTTATCTTCATGCGGGTGTGAGCAAGCAGTCAAATCTGAAGCTCATGACATAAACAAAAGGTCACATTCATTAACATGAACATGCAACGCTGCCCACTGCGTTTACAGCATTCATTCATTCATTCATTCGCACTTAGAAACTGCCTGTTTCACTGTTGCTTTGGTTTAAATTAGATTACTAGTATGTTAATATTTTGGGGAACTATAATTGTTATAAAATATCTTAGCCAGGTACAAACAAAAATATTAATCGTGTGAGCGGGATTAAAAAAAATAAGCACATCTCTAGTTGAGAAAAATTATGAACTTGAGTGATGTAGCTGAGGCTGAGTAACTGTTAAAGCCAGAATACGAGGACTATGCTAACAATTCCAGCATTTCTGCGTCTGGGTTTTTTTCCCCCCAGTGTTTTCCAGTGTTTCTGGGGTGTAGTGGTCAGGTTCATATTTAATTAAAAAATTTTAGAAAAAAATAAAAATAACACTTGGGTTTAGGCCACAGCCACTTTGGGGTTAAACCCAAGTACAGACAGTGACACTTCATCACACCTTTACAGCCTTCATGATTTTGAGATTGCAGAGATGAAGGGTAAACAGATACTTAGGTTTGCGCGTGCTACAGTATATCATCTCCTGAAGTATCAGGAGATTGCTCATGTCATGAGGATGTACTAATTATGACACATTTCATAACCCGTGACTGTGACAGGGCATTGATAAAAGATTAGAGGATTAAATATAGCATTTCATCATTTTCTGGCCTTGTGTGCACTCCATTCATTATCATTAGAACGACCTCAACAAATGTGCTGCTTGCTGCTGGCCCACTCAATAAAATCAATAAACCTTAATCCCTTTCCTTTAATGTCCAACCTTCTTCTTTTCTAGCCCTTTCATTAGTTTTAGCACCTTTTCCTTTTCAGAGTCTTTGGATTTATTTTTTTTTTTTATTTCAATCTTGACCTGTTCATGCATCTTACCTTGTGCAGGATTCTGGCACTTTCTTTGTGGAAAGAACTATCGGAGGCTTTTTCAACTTTTTAGACTACTACGTGCTGAAAACAAAAAATGTAGGTATGTATTAAAGTTTAGTGCTGAAAGTTTAGATTTAGGCCTGAGGGTACAATCAAATACAATCTTGAGTTCACTGTAGTCACAAGACAATTTCACACCACTTGTAATTTTCCTCTAGTAAGTTCATTTTGTGCTTTTCTTCTAAGCCTGAGTTCACATGACACATAACCACACTCATATGTTGGATGCTAACAATGTAATTTTAGTTATACATTTCTTAGTAATTTACCAACATATCTGAGGAAAAACCTGATATTACCATCACCTTTACCTTGTTTCCACTTTCATTCTACCTTTACACTGAGCTACAGCAGCTATGTGCTAGCTTTCTAACTTACTAGCTTCGATACTTACCTATTTCTTTCAATCGTTTATGACCTACATTTTGTTCTTTATAAAAATTCAGCTAACACACACACACGCTGTATATACATTACTTAACCGCATATTACACATTTTAGTTCACAATCACTTAACTTTGTTACCTGAACACCCCTTTGTTACCACTCACTCCTATTACGAATTACAGACTGATGTCCTTGTGCCATTAAATAAGATGCTAGTCAGTCATATATTGTATATTTGCTCATTTTTGCTAATAACCCTGTTACTTTCGACAGTTACTCACTTAAAATAAAATGCATCCAGTCTCAGCAGAGAAAACCATCTACAAAAAAGGACACTGTTGCCTGGGATGGGTTAACCCATGTTTGGAATGGTTTTCTTAGATTCAGTGTTCAGAAATGATAATCGAAAAATTCAAAGTTTAATTTTTAAGAGCATGCTGATAAGGGCTAAAGGCACTGCAATCATGGAATCACCCTTAAGTTGCTGCTTTGTGTACCTTAGGGCTGGACTCCAAAAATAAGCCACAAGTATTCCTTTTTGTGCTCATCTGAGATAAAATAATCCTTCAGGCAGTGGCAGGGAAACTGCACAAACTTCAGATAACCTCTCCAGCGAGCTGATGGCCAGTGCCCATGTCCCATTCTTGCATTTTCTGGCTATCCTTATCAGCTCAAGGAGCTGTGAAGTCTTCAGTAATTCTGTATGGAGTTTCTCAGTGCATTGAGACACAAGACCTTTGGTGTGATGCAGACTTTAAAGATCTCTGCTTTATCTCCTGCAGACAAAATGGAAGGAAATTACACACCATGCTGCTTTTTGTGAAACGAATATAGGAAAGGCAGTTCAAACCACTTTCAAACTCATTATCTGGCACAACATCTTGATCTTGCTTCCCGTACTTCAATTTTTCCAAGGCAATGACTTTCTGTGTGTTTCAAATAGAGTCAGCTAATTACAATTTAGAGTGCAGCTGGGTTTCCTAATCAACTCCCTAATAGAAACTGAGTTGAGTGTGAGTGACCCTATCCCATCTGGTGACGGTAGCTCACTATAAGATGAACTGGACCAGAGATGCCAACATTTATGGTTTAGTCACATCATTTATGATTTTGGCCCCTACTGTGATACAGAAGACACCTCAAAACTAAGCTTTTATGCTCAGCTAAAGCTGATGTAAATAAAATATAAATCAAAATCTGTTTGGAGAAGGGAATTCACTGAAGGGGAAAGGACGCAGGACATGAAAGAAGCACATTAGCCGAGAGCCAATAGGAATCAGTGGGCAGGACTTCTATGGTCTCTTTAGTGCTAATTATTAAGTAGCATTCACACCCAGATATTACTTTGTTGTTTTCTTTTCTTACTGTTGCTTGGTGCACATGTGAAAAAATTATTAGCCAGCTAACATTATGCATACATTCCTTCCAAAATACACGTTAGAAACAACACACAGTTATCAAATGATAAGTTACTACGTACTTCCAAAAAAATTACAATAGGTAACTATGCAAAAAAAAAAAAGTGCTTTTTGGCTTTATAAAAAATGAGTATTTTGCATTTCTATATGAACAGACAGGTTGTTCATTTAATTTTTATTATAATTTTCTTTTTAAAATATATTCACTGAATGTCAATTCAGTGATATATAAAAAAATATCAATTTAACCAATACAATACAAGCCATTCCATCTATCAAGATTCTTGTGGGTTTCTTCTTTCCTGCTCTGATCAGGACCCACGTTCTCTGTGATTTTAATGTTACCTAAGCTCATAGGCAGAATGTTCAAGATACCCATATGCACAATATTCTTCTTTCTCAAGGATAACACATACCTGATGACCAGTCCACAACAATATGCCATTCAAAGTGATAATAAGCAGAGAATGTACAAATATTACTGTTCCGTATTACTACACTTCATAAGTGGACATGGCCTGTATAATGTGTGGAATAAACATGGTGATACATGACAAACTCACACTATGCCTTCTGGAATGTTTATGCTGTTTACTTCTTTGATATAAAAAAAAAACTCCATTTATCATAATGATCAGTTGTAGGCACTCTTCTCTTACAAACCAAAGGACTAAATACAAACAACGAATTATATTCTAAGTCAGTTATTCATTTGTCGCTCCATATATCATACATATATACACCGATCAGCAAAACCATTAAAACCACGTACCTAATATTGTGTAGGTCCCTCTTGTGCCGCCAAAACAGCTCTGAGGTCAGAGGACTCCACCCAGCATGGACTTCACAAGACCTCTGAAGGTGTGCTGTGGTATCTGGCACCAAGACATTAGCAGCAGATCCTTTAAGTTCTGTAAATTGCAATGTGGAGCCTCCAAGGATCGGACTTGTTTGTCCTTGTTTGTTCAGCACATCCCACAGATGCTCGATCAGATTGAGATCTGGTAATTTGGAGGCCAAATCAACACCTTGAACTCTTTGTCATGTTCCTCAAACCATTCCTGAACAATTTTTGCAGTGTGTCAGGGCGCATTATCCTGCTGAAAGAGGCCACTGCCATTAGGGAATACCGTTGCCATGAAGGGGTGTACTTGGTCTGCAACAATGTTTAGGTAGGTGGTACGTGTCAAAGTATCATCCACATCAACGTCAGGGCCCAATGTTTCCCAGCAGAACATTGCCCAGAGCATCACACTGCCTCCGCCAGCTTGCCTTCTTCCCATAGTGCATCCTGGTGCCATCTCTTCCCCAGGTAAGCAATGCACACACACCAGGCCATCAGACCAGGTCACCTTCTTCCATTGCTCCATGGTCCAGTTCTGATGCTCACGTGCCCATTGTAGGTGCTTTCGGTGGTGGACAGGGTCAGCATGGGCGCTCTGACCGGTCTGCAGCTACGCAGCCCCATATACAGCAAGCTGAGATGCACTGTGTGTCTGACACCTTTCTATCAGAGCCAGCATTAATACCATTTTGTGCTACAGTAGCTCTTCTGTGGGATCGGACCAGACGGACTAGCCTTCAGTCTCCACACGCATCAATGAGTCTTGGGCCCCATGACCCTGTCGCTACTTCACCGGTTGTCCTTCCTTGGACCACTTTTGGTAGGTACTAACCACTGAATACCAGGAACACCCACAAGACCTGCTGTTTTGGTGATGCTCTGACCCAGTCGTCCAGCCATCACAATTTGGCCCTTGTCAAAGTCACTCAGATCTTTACGCTTGCCCATTTTTCCTGCTTCCAACACATCAACTTTGAGAACTGACTGTTCACTTGCTGTCTAATATATCCCACCCCTTGACGGGTGCCACTGTAACAAGATAATCAATGTTATTCACTTCACTTTTCAGTGCTTTTAATGTTATGGCTGATCGGTGTACATACATATATCCGTGAAATGACAAATAATGCATCTTAAACCTCTGAGAATTATTGCAACTAACTTTTATCGCTTTTCCACTGGACGAAATGGCATGGCAGGGTAACAAATACAAACCCAAAGACTATCTGTATGCTGGTCCACTACTCATCCCATAATGTTATCCATAACAGTAGGAGGAGTTCTCTGGAAGCAGTGAGGTGGTAGAATAAAATGTCTATGGCCATGTTGTTCAAAAACTGCACAAACTGTATAAATAGACATAAGCAGTATATGGATGAGCACACAGCAGAACATCTGTAAGGACACGGAAATGATGTGTGGCGACTCATGGAGGAATTTTTACATCTTCTACTAAATATAGTTTCGAAAACTGCATGCTTTCCTGCACTGAAATATGAATCTCTGTTGTAGGTATCTCAATCACAAGTAAAGCTAAAATTTTTTGCTTTAATTCTGGTTACCTCTAAAAATGAAAAGAGAGAAAACTACATTTAAAAAAGATTCCAGTCCGACTCTGGGCCAGGAGCACCACTGATATTTTGACAGCCAGTATCTAATTACAAGATTAATTGATTAGGCCATTTCCATTTCACTATGGCACACAGCAATTTAACAACTTGGTCAAAGCTTGACATTCACTGTGTGAGGGAATCACACTTAGCTAGTGAGGTTGTAGATATCTATACACAGACAGACTGTTTTTACCACAATCTGGCAGGAGGATATGCTAGTCAAGTAAATAAAACAACATTTCCATGTTGTTTTGGTGAAACATATTTATGGCTTCTTAAAGCAGATATGAACAGTGTTGATGATGATGGGGAGGTTTAGTTTAGGTCTGTTCAGTTCCGTTGTATGCTGGGGTTCAGCAGGGTGTTGAGAAGCTTGACTGCCTCGGGAAAGAAACTATATTTATAAATGTAAGAAAGAATACTTTCTCCATCAGTGCATCAGACGAGTCACTCAGCAGCAGTGGGTTGGGTCATGGACGCATTTTTCACACGAAACTCTGTTTCCTGCAGGCCTTTTATTCTGCACTGTTATAAGAAAATAGTTAGTGATTCAGCACATGCTCACGACGAGGTCCTGCATAGACAGAAGAACAAATCTTTGTCTATACTGATTTTAATTCCAAACATCTTACTTTACTTCCATTTCAGACTAGAAGAGCCACTCGTTGCTTGAGCCAAGACAACCAAAACAATAAAAGTATAGTCACACCCAGATTTAATAATGGTCATGTAGAAACAAGAGCAAGTTCAAGAACACCAGCCAAAAAAAGGTTGATTTAATAACAGAGTTTACAGTGGATTAAGTCTTTCACATAAACAAATAAACCTGCTTTAATGGATGCGCAATTTGGGATGTTTATTTATGAAATGTAAAATGAAGGGCAGGTATTAAAAATTGTTTTTGCCAAAATTAATAACAGAGTTTACAGTGGATCAAGTCTTTCACATAAACAAATAAACCTGCTTTAATGGATGTGCAATTTGGGATGTTTATTTATGAAATGTAAAATGAAGGGCAGGTATTAAAATTAAATTAAAATTTTTAAGGCAAAAAACATTTACTAAACGCTTAATAAGAACAGGTCCTTGAAATCATGAATTTATTTCTGAAATTATTTGTGATCTACATTTTTGCATGTTGCCCTGTGTCAAAAAACGGATGGGCTGAGATGGATGCAAATGCAGTGTAAACAGTTTAATGTTCAAAGCAGACAGTTCCAAAACGAGAGACAAGTTTGACGTCAAAAATAGGCAAAGTTTCAGGCGATCAGCAAACAGTACAAAGTAGCAAAACCCAGGACACAAAAACCGGGAAGCAGAAACAAAGACAAAAATCTAACTAACTAACTAACTAACTAACTAACTAACAGCTTGGTAAGGCAGATACGTACACTGAGCTTTACTTTGCCCTGAATGAATGTCCAAGGTCTGTTCATGTAGGGTGTGAGTGTGATTGGAATCGGGTGTGTGTGATTAGAACTCGGGAGATGATGAGCGTGACCCTCGAGTGCTGTGCTGCGGATCGGAGTCTGTAACGGCCATGTTTGTGTGCCGTGGTGTGTTCTGGAAAGGTGAGTTCGAGGAAGGAGTTGACCTCCTGACACTCTGACACCAACAGCATTTAAATGAGAAACTATAAATGGGTTTTAATTTATATGTGCATTTTCCTAGCTCTGCATTCTTTTGTGTTTATATCATACTGTATCATAAATTGGAAGTGATACCTAATGTAGTGTACATTAGGTATCACTTTCAATTTATGATACAATATATGATATGGCCAAAGGTATGTGGACAGCTGACCATCACAGCTATATGTGGTTCAATTTAATCTGTCGCTCCAATTTAGAAGCAAAGAATTGTCTTGAATGTGTTCCTATGCTGTAGCATTCGCTCCAAAATCTAGTGGAAAGCCTTCCCAGAAGAGTGGAGGTCATTATAACAACAAAGGGGGAACAACTCAGTGTTATTACTCATGATTTTGATAAGGGATACTCCAAAACCATGGGTATTAGCACATCTAGTTGTGATGGTCAGTTGTGTTCACATACTTATGGCCATATAGTGTATCAGCTATAAAACTAATCCACGGACTGAATAAAAAGTGCCTCGCAAAAAGCTGTTATACTAACATTGACTTTTACATTTAGTCTAGAATATTTAGTCCATTAAAACCTTATATAAAGGAATGAATAATGCTTTCTTCAATCCACAATGCTCCAGTGAAACTGAAAGCCGCACAATATGAGGCTTGCTTTCCTTTAATAAGCTGATTAAGCTGATTCTCGCACACGCGAACATGCCTGCGTATATGCAGACTCAAACCACCTCCCTCTCTGTGTGATGAACCAGCCGTGACAGTAAATTGCCCTCAACGCTAAGACGCTCTGATTACATGTGGCTACATATTTTCACTCTTCAGGATAGACAACTTTGCGCTTTGCACTACCGAGACATCTACCTTACCCGTATCAAGCTGCATTCACCTGCAGAACCACAGATAATGACTGTTTATAGCTGCTATAATGTGATAACTGGAACTATCTTGTTTTGTTGGACGTTCCACAACATTTTAATGTATAAATAGATAAACGTATGCTGTGTCATTCTTTAATAAATAAAAAATGTAAGCATTGGCAAACTGCTGTTGTATAAAAGGAATAAAACACTTCAGGATGTGTGGTTATAGGAAAATAATCAACGAGGGGGTGGTGTGTTGTGTCTGACTAGAACATGTTTTATTCCTTACATAGTACCATAACTATCACTATATATATATACAGTAATTGATGTATTCTTTAAAAAAAAAAAAACCAACCAAATAAGCCAATAATGAACACTGGCATTAATCAATACTTATCCCATCCATGAGGTTTTTTTTTTTACTAACAAGGTGTTTACGATTAACTTATATCCTCCTTATATCTTATATAACCTGAGCACCATAAAAGCTCCATAAAAACATTTGGATCTGAGTTCAGCATGAAATGGAGTGGAGCAAATCTGATTTGTAGCGTGTGACAGAAAAAGAATTAGCTCGTGTCCGCGGATTTCGCCTCATTGCATCTCTGTGATTTTCCAGATTCAAATTATTAAGATGTAGCACAGATAAGAGACATAAAATATCGGTGAAGAATTCAGTGTTGCTGCTGCTACAAATTCCTAGTTCCTGGTCTTACCTTCTGTGATACTTTGTGATCTTAGATAAAAAGGATTTATCCATAAGAGGTCTATTGATTTGTATATCCACTGTAGGAGAAGAGCATACCTAATAATCTGCTCTCTCTCTCTCTCTCTCTGTGTGTGTGTGTGTGTGTGTGTGTGTGTGTCTAGCTCTACTCCTGTGTCCTCCTGCTGCCTGATGTGATGTCAGTGCCTGATTCTGACACACTTCTACTGCTGTGTTCCTTCACCCTCCGGATCTACCTGATTTATCCCGATGCTCTATTTCTGCTTAGAGCTTTCTGAACTTGTGACTCATATTCTGCTACCGTGGATGGTTCCACATGGATACCCTGAAGATTTACACTTCCCAAAAAGAAGACCTAAGACCTAAGAACTGCTGCTGTAAACAAAGACTATGAATGATGCTCATGCTGAACATTTCAACATATTTAGTGCTGTTTCACTTGATAGTATACAATTGTATAAGAGTCACCCAGAAATAAGTCACCCAGAAGAGCATGGCTTCCTTTTTGTATCTGGTTTCTGTCAAGGTTTCTTTCTCATGTCATCTCTGTTAGTGTTTTCTTGCCACTCTTGCATCCAGGCTGGTAATTAGGGGAATAAATATAAATCCACATCTGGACTTCTGTAAAATTCCTTTGTTACAATGTGTACTGTTAAGTGTTATACAATTAAACTGAATTAAACTGAATTTGGTTTGTCCCTCTAGTGAACCCAAACTCAATCACTTTCTGCACCTTAAGGCTTGAATATACTGTATTACTGACCTTAATGTTTATTTTTGTGGTACTATCTTTGTACTTGACCCAGATCTACACGACTTCACAAACTGTGGGTTACGATTCCATCAGTACTTTCCTTCTTAAGTACATCTATATTGTGTTTTAGATCGCTACTGTGTTTGTAATTTTGCTTTTTCTACATAACTCTTTTTATTTCTTGTGTGGTATGTATAATTAAACAAATAATAAAGTTGATTTTGACTCCATGGTACTATGTAGAACCCTACAGCTGAGGGTTTTGTTTTCAACCAGTAGAAATTTAGCAGAGTAAGAAGCATTAACTGTCCAAAGAACCTACCAAGACCTGCTTTGAGATATGATCCTGCTACCCACCAGATTTACTTTATACTAATTTAAAAAAAATGTGTAAGTTAACCAGGGAAAATGTCAATCGTTCACAAATTTTTGCCTTAATATTTACATTTTCTCTGATATTAATTAGACTATTACAACATTCGACTAGCCAAGGGTTCAAGTGGTGTTTTGTTTGTTTCTTAACTAAATTATTTTTTGCCTAGCAAGATTTTTAATGTCTACCAGGGTCTTTAATTTTGACTTTATCTTCTTGTAATATTTTAGGGCTTTTCCAGAGCATTTGAAAGGTTATCTGGTTACCTTTCTAGCTAATTAGGATTTTCCCTGAGGTAACCCCTTTAGCAAACTTCGAACACCTTAACTATCCTAAGAACCCTGAAGAGAAACACTTTTTGCCTACAAGTGTGAACCTTTTATCCCCCTAAAATTCCAGCTTATTTTTCTGTTATTCGCATTACAGCATTTTAACAAGCACTATGAATTATTTAATAACCACAGTGAAACAAATAGTAAAGGTTTGTAGTTGTCAGAGTGAGAAATGTAAGGCCCTGGGAGTTTATACAGTTAAGAAGAAAGATGAAAAGTCTTTCTAAGGGTCACACGAAGAAGGGGCAAGTGAGACCTCTTCCATCTTCTTTTCCTCCAGGTGTCTTTTTCTTGTCCTCCATCTCTGTTGTTGCAATCCAGCAAACAATGCGGAGGAAGAACCCCACAGAGACACACCTGCAGTGTGTCTGCCACTTTCTCCGCTTTTTTGTCTTTTTTTTCCGGAAATCGGATAGCTCTATCCATCAAAGCTGTCAAGGACGAGTTGGCCTACAGGCGGAGCTGTGCCACACAGGACTTGCCTCATTTCCCTGCTCTGATTAGCCTGGTTCAGCATGCTCTTCTTCCCAAACTCCTCCTCTTCCTCCTCAAAGGTTATATGTGTGACTTTTTGCCCTTAGCACCTCTCTTTGTATTGGAAGCTCATGGGACTGACTAGACACCACAAGATGTTCACTGTTGCAGTAACCAGAAGAATAGTATCCAGGGCAAAATATAATGTATTAAACTTGCTGTTTGTGTGAGAATATTTGGGACAGGATGCCCATTTTAGCTGAAGCTTACCTTGGTATGAGTCTGCAAGACCTACTTTGAGACGTGTTCTGGCTACCACCAGATTTACATCATACTACCTAAAAATAAAAAGCTACCAATTCTCTTACATACAGACTCTCACCTGTTTGAATATACACATACTCATGGAGGAGCAAAGAGCTGTTCAAGGAGAGGAGAAAAGAGAATTCTTTTCTTTAATGAAGGTCCAGTTGTGAAAAACCCCAAAGGAACCCTGGAGCCTCCACTGTACGATAGGTACTTGTTGAATCATTTGGCATGCGTGCTCTCAGGCACAGTCTGGCCTACTTTCAGCCCCAATGGCAAAACAAATGGCTAAAGTAGGACTGGCAACCCAATAACACACATCATCTTTTAGGACAGGACCAGGAGCAAGCTGCATCCATCAATGACACGGCCCAACTGTGCGTGCTCAGTGGCTGGGAGCTGTTTAACATTAAAATTAGGTAAGTCAATTTGGAATTGGGTTTCTATTTTTGGGTAAGTTTCTACATTTGCAGCAGGGGTGGCTGGCTGGTCTAAACAAGCTAACAAGGCTAAGCCTCCTAAATCTCTCTTCAAATAATAAGAAACATCAATATAAAGTTTAATTTCTGGCATACACATTAGATTAGATTAGATTGTGCTGGTAACAAATGTCTTACAATGGTGTGCAACCAACCAAGTGTGCAACCAACAATATATATCTATATACATAGATCTTCGGATAAGAAAGCAAAAGTAGATACACCGAGCACACACTGTTCAGTCGAAGCACAAATTACAAAGTACAAAGGACAGAAAACAGAACCATAAATGTTTTTTTGTTTGTTTGTTTGTTTTCTTGAATGAAAGAGTAAGAACTTTTTTCACTGGCATTCAGAAGAAACATGGCATGAACCTGGTACCGGTTGCAAATTTGAAACATAAAACATTAGAAGTCACAAATGCAGTTGTCTATCTGTCTTTAAGTGCGTGTAATAGGTTGCCCTGCATCATTCCTATTATGCCATCACTGTGGCATTGCTCAACCATAGTTTCATCGTAGAGCTATTAACAGATATCTAATATCACATGAATATCACAATCAGACATCGCTGATTTATACCTATTGTATCTACAATACTTCTTGCTGTATCGGTTTATTTTTTCTAAGACTTGCCACATTTCTTCGGTCCAGATGTGATCTGATGTACTGAGATTCCAAATAAAAAAAGGCCCAATTTGCTTGTACAGTCAGATCAATTGCCTGTGCAGTTAGTGGGAACACTGCAGGTGATTTACAAAAAAGAGTGTAAATGACATCATATAGAAATACAGTGAATGTGCTATCTGTTCTCAGTAGCCACGGCATGCTCAAAATATGATATGAACACAAAATAAAAGAGTGTAGACATGAGGTGTGCTCTACTGAAAATGTATTACAGTGGATCTTAAAGTGGGGTCCAGGAAGCCAGTATATCACAGCCAGGGAGTGTCTGATATGTTTGTTTTTTTTATTTAATTACAGCGGTGGAACTCATACCCCATCTTTATCAAAGTTATATGTATCAGTAAGTTCTGAAAATCTGAAATCTCAAATAAATATTAACTCATGCTTTCAAGGAAATTTCTCTTATTAAGACAGTAGAAGTCAGTAGAAGTCATGCTTCTTTTTGTTTTTTGTCTTCAAATAGAAAAAAAAAAACACGTTTCCGTAGTTTCAATCATTTTAAATTGCACATGCAATCATTATTCATGAAGTGTGTTTTGCAGCACCCTGTATTTTTCACTTTTAGGTAGAAACACCCCAAATTACACATTCATTAAATTACAAATTGCTCATGTTAAAGATTCAATCCACTGTAGACCCTGTGATTAAATCAAGGTGGACATTTTTTGTGGGTGTTACCGAGTGTGGCACTAGAGTTACAGACAAATAACGCAATCTATTAGTTGAAATGAGTGCAGTAAATATGTTTCCTTTATGTCATGTTTTGAACTTAATAGCACTGTTTGTATGTGATGTTAACTAGCTTGCTTTGAAACCTCAACATGTTTATTATCATCATCAGCAACCACTTCATCCTGGTCAGGGCCATGGTGGATCCAGAGCCTATCCCGGAAACAAGGGGCATGAGTCAGGAACACACCCTGGATGGGACACCAGCCAATCGCGGGGCACTAAACACACATTCGCATGCTCATTCACGCCTAGCAGCAATTTAGAATCGACAATCCACCCACCTGCATGTTTTTTTTTTGGAGGCGCAAGGAAACCATTGACCCCAGAGATGGGCTACAAAAGAAATGGCATATTTCATTATGAAGTGAAGTGAAGTGACTTGTGGCCAAGTATATGGTGACCCATACTCGGAATTTGTGCTCTGCATTTAACCCATCCAAGTGCACACACACAGTAGTGAACACACACCCGGAGCAGTGGGCAGCCATTTTAGCTGCAGCACCAGGGGAGCAGTTGGGGGATCGGTGTCTTGCTCAAGGGTCTCACCTCAGTCGTGGTACTGAGGGTGGCAGAGAGCGCTGTCATTTACTCCCCCCACCTACAATCCCTGCCGGACCTGAGACTCAAACCCACGACCTTCAGGTTCACCTTCGGGTTACAAGTCCAACTCTCGAACCATTAGGCCACGACTGCCCATTATACCCGGATTGTGAGATTAAAAAGGCGGCATGAGTAAATTATAAGCAGCTGGAGTGTTAAGGAAGGAGGCACATGAAGTACTGCACTCCCGAAACGCAAAGTTTCGAGTAATATATGGGAGTGTGATACAATTCACCATGTCAACATGAGTGCTGATTCAGGGCTCCACTAAACAACCTTGAAGAAACATGCCATATTTTTGAGCTGACACTCGGATGCGACCCACAGAGCAGCACCTGCTGCTGCCAAATGAGCAGAAGTTGTTAAGTGAGGAACATTTCTCACCCTGTACATAAAACATCCTCAGGGCCACAGCGAGGAGAGGAAAGAGGAATGAAGGTCTCAGCCGGGACAGGCTAATTCAGGTGCTAATACATTGGCTCAAATTGTTAACATAATATCCCAACTATTCATTTTCATGCTGTTTACCAGTAAGAGGTCAGGTTAAAAAAAACATAATTAGTGAAAAAAGTGAAGTAAAGCCAATTATAAAGTTAATTTCAGTCACCTAAAGGATCATGTGATGTGTCTAGGTCATATCTAAGCTCTGAGGTTATTAGGAATCTAAATTTTAGATTTCAGGCAGATGTTGAAGAACAAAATAGGTGACCACTTGTGATTGTCCACCGAGAGAAAGGTTTGCAATAATAATGGATCATTCCAAAAACCTGTGGGAGAAGTCTTTGCCTCTGTGGTGAGTTTTTTTTTTTTTTTGGCATTTCCTCACATTTTCCCCAGGCTGTATACACGTAACTAAATGTAAAATGCTTCAAACAAAGAAACAAGATCCATAGATTCCACAGACTCACTATTATTTGATTATGCTTTTGTAAAAACAATACTGTAATGTATAAAAACTGCATATTGCAGAAGTGATGCAAAACAGATCTGCAGTCCATGATTCGTTCTGAACAAGTATCGATTGTAGCTTACAGCAGGTTATGGTCGCTGAACTAATGGATGTCCAGGCGGTGCTCGAAACCCATGTGGGCTTCATAGATAATTGGCTGGCCTGTTAGGATGGGACAGTATCCAGAGCCAAGGCCAGGGAGCAGACAAGCAGGCTAAACCGACCATCTGCTAGCTGCACTGAGTCGTCAATTAGGTTCCAAAATATTGAGACTGTGTTGAGGACTGTTAAATATTAGATCTCTTACATCTAAAGCGCTTATTGTTAATGAAACCATTACTGTTCAGGAGTTTAATGTACTGTGTTTAACAAAAATGTGGATTAAACCAAACGAGTTTGTAGCATTAAATGAAGTTAGTCCTCCCGGGTACAGTTACATACATCAGCCCCGTCTGGCAGAGGAGGAGGCGTCGCAGTTATTTATAATGTTAATCTAGGCATCACACAAAAACCTGGTAATAAATTCAACATGTTTGAAGTTCTTTATACTAACATAACATACATAGCCACAAAAAATAAGTTACCCAGTCGATTCCGCTAATTATTATTTACAGACCCCCAGGGCCATATTCTTAATTCCTTCGTGAATTTGCAGATTTCATCTCTATCCTGGTTGTTTCTTTTGACAAACCATTAATTGTTGGAGACTTTAATATTTATTTTGATAAACCAGATGACCCTCTGAGAACAGCAGTTGTGTCCATTCTAGATTCAGTAGGAGTCAATCAGAACGTAATAGGACCCACCCATAGTGGTGGTCACACTCTTGATCTTATACTAACATTCGGATTAAATATAGAAAATATAGTCACATTTCCACAGTCTGAAGCTATCTCAGATCATTACGTCATCTCATTTAAAATGTGTCTTAATCATAATATATGCACCTTGCCACACTACTGTGTCAAACGTACATTCACGTCAGCCACAGCACAGAGTTTTATTAATAATTTCAGTAATCTCCCAGAGTTATCAACCACCGTCTGATCCCACAGAGCTTGATCAGGCAACTGAATGATTAGAGTCAACGTTCTGCAACTCGCTAGATAAGGTAGCTCCACTTAAAAGAAAAATAATTAGAATAATGGTAACACATACACACCTTAAAACAGACCACTCGAATATTCGAATATAAATGGGATCAAACTAAATTGGTATTTCAAACAGCATAGAAGGAGATCCTTTTGAGCTATAGGAAATCTCTTAGTGCTGCTAGATCAGTGTATCTCTCCACCCTAATTGAAGATAACAGAAATAATCCTAGATTCTTATTTAATACTGTAGAAAAATTAACTAGGAATAAGACCACAACAGAAACACGCACGCAATCATTATATAGCAGCGATGACTTCATGAATTTTTTCAGTGGTAAAATTGAAAATATCAGGCAAAAATTCAGACTATTAATTTAAAACCAGACAGTTTTATAACTAACCCTGTAGATAATAATATAATGATATCAGATCAACGAGAATGTTTTACTCCCCTTTGAGAGACCGAACTAATTTCACTAATTTCCTCATCAAAGTCATCAACCTGTGTACTAGATCCCTTACCTACGTGTTTCTTCAAACAGATAATTCCAGAAACAATTAAACCTCTTCTAAAAATAATCAATTCTTCCCTTAGCACTGGCTATGTACATAAATTTTTTTTAAACTAGCAGTTATCAAACCAATGATTAAAAAACCTGACCTCAACCAGTGTCAATATCAACCCCCGGCCAATATCAAACCTCCCTTTTTTCTCCAAGATCTTAGAAAAGGTTGTAGCACAGCAGCTATGCTCATATCTACATAGGAGTAACATTCATGAAAAGTATCAGTCAGGATTTAGGCCTCATCATAGCACAGAGACAGCGCTGGTTAAAGTGGCAAATGACCTACTACTGGCCTCTGATCAGGGTTGTGTCTCCTTGCTTGTGCTGCTTGACCTTAGTGCAGCTTTTGATACCATTGATCATGCTATTCTCCTCGATAGACTAGAAAATGTAGTGGGCATTAAGGGGACGGCCCTCTCCTGGCTCAGGTCTTATTTGACTAATGGTTATCAGTATGTAGAGGTAAGTGGTGACTTCTCTACGCATACTAAGGTAAAGTTTGGTGTTACACAGCTCTGTTTTAGGCCCACTGCTCTTTTCTTTAAGGGATCTATGCTACTTCTGAGCAAAATTATCCGTAAATATGGTGTTAGCTTCCACTGTTATGCTGATGACACACACTTGTATGTTTCAGCAAAGCCAGATGACAGACACCATCTTAATTAAGTTGAGGAATGTGTAAAAGGCATTAGAAACTAGATGCTTATTAACTTTCTCTTACTTAATTCTGACAAGACAGAAGTACTTGTACTAGGACCACATGCAGTTAGAAGTAAGCTTTCTGATTACATAATAACTCTGGATGGCCTTTCTGTTTCATCATCTGCTGCAGTAAAAGACCTTGGTGTGATTATCGACTCCAGTCTTTCATTTGAAGCTCATGTAGATAACATCACTAGGATTGCTTTCTTTCATCTCAGAAATATTGCCAATAAATATAATGTCACTACACGATGCAGAAAAATTAGTTTATGCTTTTTTTTTACCTCTAGGTTGGATTAATGTAATGCCTTACTGTCTGGATGTTCCAGTAGATGCATAAACAAGCTCCAGTTAGTCCAGAATGCAGCAGCGAGAGTCCTTACTAGAACCAGAAGATATGACCACATCACCCCTATCTTATCCACACTGCATTGGCTCCCAATCAAATTTCATATTGATTATAAAATACTACTATTGACCTATAAAGCACTAAATGGTCTCGCGCCACAGTACCTGAGTGAACTTCTGGACTTATGATCCTCCACACCTACTTCGATCAAATGATGCAGGATATTTTTTGAATACCTTTGAAGTACCTTGAATAATGAAGGCTGCAGCAGGGGGTAGAGCTTTCTCTTACAAAGCCCCACAGTTATGGAACAGCCTTCCACTTAGTGCTCGGGGCTCAGACACAGTCTCAGTGTTTAAGTCTCGGCTGAAAACATATTTGTTTAGTCAAGCCTTTTGTGAATAGTTTTTTCTTAGGTACAGGGGCAGGTCTGGAGGGTTCACAGGCATAGAGTGTTGTGGTGAACTGGGATGTCTGGATGCTGTCGCCCCCCAGGATGTCGACGGTGGAGTGGCTGGCTGCCTGATGTCCCAGGGCGCCCTCATGTCTGTGTTACCTTCTGGCTCTCCCTTTTAGTTATGCTGTCACAGCTAGTCTTGCCGGAGTCCCTGCTTGCACTCTGCATGCAAAGTACATTGTCCTAAATCATTACAGGACAATAAGCATACCTAACAATCTCGCTCTCTCTGTCTCTCACTCTCTCTCTCTCTGTTAAGCTCCACATGCTACTCCTGAGATACCAGTGATCCTGACCCCTTCTTCTCTCCGGACCTGCCTGATCCACCCTGGTGCCCTACTTCTGGTTGGAGTTCTCATCACTTGGAAATCACTCACTGCTGCTGAGGATGCCCCCACATGGACAGCCTGAAGATCATTGAGATTACTGATTAAATACTGATTAAATACTGATTAAATGATGGTACCATTTAGAAACCATGAAGATGGCTTTGGACCACAATTCATATGAACAGTTATGCTGTGCTATGGCTTATGACTACAATTGCTATGATAGCTTTAGGACTGCAATTGCCATGAACAGTTTTGCACTCAAGTCTCCAACAGTGGACAGTGGATAGGTTCAACAAAATAGACTTGATGTGAAAACTGTGATGAATTTACTGGTTACACAATTGAACTATTTGATCATGTAGTACACAGTTATAGAAGTGAATTATTTACAATCGCACTATCCGGTGTCACCCAGATGAGGACGGGTTCCCTTCTGAGCCTGGTTCCTCTCAAGGTTTCTTCCTCAAATCATCTCAGGGAGTTTTTCCTCACCACCGTCGCCTCTGGCTCGCTCATTAGGGATAAATTCAAAAATTCAATTTCATTTAAAGTTTATACCCTGAATGTATTTATTTCTGTAAAGCTGCTTTGTGACATTGTCCATTGTTAAAAGCGCTATACGAACAAAATTGAATTGAATCACCACATTATGAAAACTGTGACCTTTTCTGTAGCTGAATGTTGAATATTGAAAATATAACACATTACATACTGTATATAGTACATTATTATGTTATACTCTATAAGGTGAGAATAAATAGTAAACTGAAAGCCATTTAGCATTTAGATAGCCGTGTGAATTCCTGTTTGAAGTTGGTTTAAAGATGGTGAATATTTATGTGCATTTCTTTTTTATAAGAAATGTAATATTAAGCTAAATATCAGTGCATGAAAAACATTATTTTGGATAAATGAAAATTAAAAATTAAATTTTAATATTCAGTATAAATATATGATATTGCAAACCATGAACCATCTTTAATTCACTGCACATTTATGCAGTGCACAGTGTAGTTTTACACTGGTTCTGTCTCTTCTCTAGAATTGAAGGCTAATTAAGATTTACATATCTAAATCAGCTCCATCACATGATCTTATAGGTAATTAATATCATAATGCAATCTTTAAATCAATGTGATGGATCTAACCTATAGCTTTTATTTTTCAGCACAGACATTTTAGACAGCACAGACAGTTTCAGCACAGACAGTTAATATATTTCAATCAAAAAAAAAAATCATACGGCTATGTGAAATTCTGAGCCCTAGCTGACGAGACCTTTAAAATTAAAATGCAGTGTCTTGCACCTCTAGTCCTTTAGACATTTTTCTCAGCAGTAAGATACAAATTAACAATCTAATCCTGACACCCTGTCTGAAATCCCGGACCCTGGACATGATAACGGCTGTGCAATCAAAGGCAGTCCAGTACAATTAGGCTTGCCTCGTCTTGTTTTGATAAGGTCATCTGTACAAATTCTACTTTACAGTCATTAAATTTGCTCTACATGGGTGGACAGACATGTGGGTAAACAGACAGATACATAAGTATATAGCTAACTATATACAGATATATAGATATAGATCTATTTTTTCATTGCTGTGTTTCAATACAAAAACAGTCATCATCCCCAGGAAATATATATATATATATGTATGTGTGTGTGTGTGTGTGTGTGTGTGTGTAACAGTATCCACTCCAGTAAAACTGCCATCTCCTTTACCCATGTTACCATCATCAGTGGATATTCCATACTAACCACACTAAACACACAACTACACTTTATAGTATAAAAATATTTATAGTCTAACTAGAGACCTTCAAAGATTTATTACATAATTTGCAGGAGCATTTACACAAGAAATGTGGTACTCATGAAAATCCAGTTGGTTCGGAAAAAATTTTTTTGTATCCTATAAGAGCTCCTGCATTTGTGTAAATTTTCAAGGAGACTTACGAACCTCGACCGATCAGTTTGCAGTTGTATAATTCACACGAGTTACTGCAATTTTATGTACAAATAAATCAAGTTTGCAAAACCTATTTTAGTTGCACACACGTATAACGAAATGTTGTGAAACTCTGTGTTTTCATATTAATGACTTGAAAGGAAGCGATCAAAAATCAATAAATTCAATCAAATATGACTAGCCATTCAAAAATGAATACCAATATAAAATGAGCACCAGTTAGTGTATATCTATGGTAGCCAATGCGCTGAAGTGGCTGAGCTGCATTGCTGGAAGGTTTAGTGCACGCCAGGCTTAGGAGGTGCTTAGGAGGCTTAGGAATTTTTTTTCAGTGTTGCCTATGAAAACATTCACACGCAAGACTGATAAATGAGGCCCAGTGTATTTACCACAAGTATCAACAACACACCAGTTAAGTAAAGCTCTCTTATAACCATCGCAAGAAGTTTTAAAAGCGTGACCATTCGGGAAACTTCACGAAAGAATTCTTAATTGAATTTCAAAGGTCGCTGTGGGGTCTTTAAAATTCTTTAGTTATTCACGTATGAAATCAGAGAAAATGAGGGGGCAGAACAGCTGGACCACAGTTCCCACAGTGAGGAGAGTGGGAGAGCCAGCAAGCGTGAGGCATGATGAACATTTCTGCAGTGCTGTCATCTGATGCTCCCATTTGACAGTCTCTTTTGGAGCTCACCCACTCCTCCTCAACGCTTCATTCCTTCAGTGTCACTGCGCAATCTAACAAACCCTTCAAACTAATAAAAATAAACGTATTGGGTTGGGTTTTTTTTTTCTTTCTTGTGTGTGAAGAGTATGAAGGGTGTTTTTATGTGGAGATTCATTAAAATCTCAGTGTCTGGGTATGTCAGTAAAGCCAAGAAATAAAAGACAGACAGAGAGAGAGAGAGAGAGAGACAGAGAGAGAGAGAGAGAGAGAGAGAGACAGAGAGAGACGCTGTCCATCATCTCATGCTGCAGTTGGCACTCTCAGTAAATCCAGATCTATTGTGCTGTCTTTTCCAACACTGGCTTTGCCAAACAATGTTGAAATATACCTAGCTATGTTTCCTAACTTAAGGCAAGAATAGCAAGAGGTTGGTAACAGCATTAGCAGGAGCTGTTGAAGTCTCAATTCTGATCGTTCTAATACATTACGTTTCTGTAGTATACTACAGTAACCGCTTATACAGTTTTCTGTAACGAGACAATAAAATAAAATATAAAAATAAAATAAAGTAAAAGAGCACAGTGCAAAAAAAAAATAATAATCTAGTCGTAACAGGAACTAACTTGTCTTAAAGACATGCCACATTAAATGTAACTAGAAAGGGATCAAATGTCATTCTTTAATCATTAAAATTGTAACCGGTGGCATCTTTTGCTGTATAATAGAAATAAAACACTTTAGGATGTGCAGTTATTGGAAAACAATTACTGTAAAAACTTCAGGGTGGCATCATACCATCCCATCGTGTTTTAGTCCAATCTTATTTTATTTAATTTTTTTTATTTGTTCAATTTGTATTGTGCCTTTCTAACATGCAAAGTCACTTACAAAAGTATTGTATGTAATTAAAAAATTACATTTTGTAAATTAAACAAAAAACTCCTTAAGGAGTAGAAGAAGAAGAATGTCGTCTAAGGAGGAAAGTTTTCAGCTGAGATGAAAGAAGCAGCTGCAGTCCCGAGGAGACTGGGATTAGGCCATACGTAAAGGCATGGAGCTATGCCTGATTGATTTCTCGTATCAATTTCTCATATATGTTGTTTTGTGCGCAACCCTCCTGACAATTCCAAGGCAGATACATGTCTGTGGGAGACATTATTAGGTTTTAGCAAACCTCTGAAGCCAACAGCCAAATGGATTAAAAACATGCCCTTGACAATACCCTACTGACACCACATTTATGAGTGCTGTGAAAAATTAAGGCTTCTGTAGGTCACTAGGTCTAGCCTCTGGGAAATTAAGATGGAGGAAATGAAAAGAGCCAGGGAGCTTAAGGTGACTGTGAGCATGTAAGTCTCACCCCAAGGGGAAAAAGCATGGCTGTTATAAATGGAGAAATATGACCAAGCCTATTTCTGTTGCAATTGTATGTAAAGACATCGTAAACAGCAAAATAAATTTCCCAGGAATCTGCATGCTTGCTGTGCAGTCCCATGATATGCAATGAGTGACTTAGAGCAAATTCTTAAGTACCTCCAGTTCTTCATATCAGACATCAATACAAGTCTAGACCCATAAACCCAGAGGGCAAAAAGAGCGTTGGTTGCCACTTCATGACAATTGCTATCCACAATCAAGTTTTACCTGATCTATCTCAACCACAATTGTGGACAAGAATACAATACAGGCTGCATATAATCCACAAGGAGTATTAAGGCTGAAAAAACAAGTACAATATTAAGATATTAGTGTTTTAAGACAATATATTACATATTAAAATACAGGTGTACAGTGGTATGAGGCATAAATAATATTTCTTAAAAAAAACTTTAATCAGCGACGCATAGTGTTCATAGAAATACAAGACACCTACAAAAACCCTTCACAGGTACTGATCATAATTAAACATTTATAAAGCATTATTCCAGCACACATTAGTTAACAGCTGAATCAAATGACAGATTGTTGGCATAATATCGTGTTGTGACATGTTGTGTTATAACCTAATATGTGATATACAAGAACGGTAGTGTGTTTTTTTTTATTAAGGGGAATCCAAGAGTCATAATCAAAAGTGAAAGCTGGGGACAGGGGACAGTCATGTAGTAACAACTTAATAATCCCTAATCATAACCGGTGACACAGGCACGGTTCAGGGCATGGAACAGAAAATAGAAAACATAATGCTCAGAACTGCAACGAGACTTCATGAAGAACGATGACACAATGGATAAGTGGATATAAAAAGACAAACCAAGCACGAATCAAACACAGAGCACGTGAACACGTTCGGTAACAGAACAGTGACGGCATGGGGTGGACACAGGACCCAAACCAAGACGTGTGGCAAAATCTAAACAAAAGTACAAAAGCAACACTTAGAGGGGAAATTTGTTAAAAAAAAACACACACAAAAAAAAAAACGTCATGACAAATTAATTTGTATCTTAGTGCAACTCTTGCATGTTAATGTCACGTTTTTGTGATGGTGTGACGTAACCGTGACCCTAACACTAATTTAGAGTCAGAGAAAATAAAAAGGACTCATTATTATCATTATGGGGTCATGACTCATGTCAGCATCCACACCGACGAAAGCAGGAGAAAGCCTTTATAAAAGGTTGTCATGACGCATTGTCAGTTGACATGACAGGCTTATTACAGGTGTCATGTAGCCCGATGACCACTACTCCTACGTAAAAAACACCGAAACTGATTAATCTGGGTCTCTTTTCTAAAAACCTTCATTCCAAAAGCCCTCATTCTTCCAGTTACATTTCTGTTCCGGTTGTTTGTGACCTCTCTCTAAACCTTAATCTCTGTAACCTGTGTTACTAAAAACGTTATGTTTGCTTCTCTCTAGCGCCTGTCAAGTGAAAAAAAAACATATTTCAATTTGTTGCTTCCTTTAGGCCCTACACTTCTCTCTCGGGGCTGGCAGCAAAACAGTAATTATCAGCGCTCCCAGAATAGCACAGTGAGACCTTTTGAAAACTGCTAATTACAACGTGATGAAGAGTGGGCTACCACGGGTCTACTATGAACCAGCCCTGGAGATTCTGTGGCTCCCAAATAAAATATGAAAATGTCTGAGTGAAAATTAACGAACTTAGCGCTTCGATACAACTGAACTTCAACGCGTTGTTCCTTGTTCTCTATCTTAAGACTTGTCCATGAATAGTTTCGGAGCGTAAACTTTAAAGAAGAGCTGCTACCGTACTCTTAAAGTCTGTCCTGTACTCACCTTATTTACAGTCTGCTCATATGAACTCCTCATCCTGTCAACACACTACAGTTTGACCTCACGCTTCTGCACCTATATACTGAAATGATTTATAACCCCAGGATCTGGAGTCACCCAGAGGAGGATGGGTTCCCTTTTGAGTCCGGTTCCTCTCAAGGTTTCTTCCTCATGATGTCTTAAGGAGTGTTTTTTTTAGAGAACTGAGAATTTAACATATTTGAGTGAGAATGAAAGAACGTTAGCTTCACAATCTTTCAGTAATAGTGCAGATTGCTTTCAGCCTGTGCTGCAATGAATCATGGTAAAATTAAATCACTCACTTAGCAATGCATAATTCAGCTCTATGCAGATGATGGAGATGTAGAAAGAGATGAATCGTCTGGTCATCTACTAGAAGTAATGCAGGAGATGGCCAGCAGAACCACTACAAGCTTCGTTAATTCTCTTTAATTTACTCATATCTTACTGCTTGATCAGTAGGAAAGCGAGCACTTTCAATCTGAATAACTGATTAATTTGCCTTTGCCAATTTGGAGCTGTTTACCAAGTAGGCTTATTTTTCATTTGTTTAAACCTCGAGGAATTTTTTGATACCTGAGCTGCTTGAGAATTATAGTAACAGTATCATGCATATTCCAACCATATGACTACCAACCTATATTATTATGCAGGGACAGCTGGTGTAAATGTGCTAGCAGGGCTGAGCCCACCCTGTATTTCAGACAAAAAAAAAAAAGACATCAGTATAATGCTTCATTTTCTGCATCTACATCACATTATTTGCTGTTAACAAAAACAAAAGGTTTTTTGGGAAGAAAGCGCGACAGCACCATCATTATCTATAAGAAAAACACACAGAATGGTATGAAGAAGCGAGGCTGGGGCTGATTTCTTTCTAGCCCAGCCTGTAGACTCATGCAGACTGTCAGTGGCAGTTGTGTCAGGTGATTATACAGTGATCTCCATTTGAGCTGACAGTTTTCCGCCCACTTCGCTGACATATCCGTAACACGTCATCAGCAGTGATGAGAAGGCGCTTGTGAAATATGGTCATAGGTGTAATGAATGTAAAATGCCTTTGGAGAAGTAACTAAAGTAGACAGACTGAGCACGGTCCATTTTTTTGAGTTTGAATGATAGTTACAACCTTTCTGTTTACCGTGTTGGGTATTTGAAGCCAGCATGAACCCTGTAGAGCATTACCAACTATAAACACTTAAAAAAAAACAGAAATAGTTTATCCCACATCTTTCGTATGTCATCAGTGAGACTTTGTGATATAATTCATTGTTCAACCTTAATAGTTTCATTGTAGAGATATTGATAGACGTTAGAATTTAGCCATCACGTTTTTATATCATGACCAGCCATCACTGATTATTACCATAAACATAGGATTCTTTATAGTGGGCTAATAATACACGTGTTCGGATTCAGTTCTGTGGTCAAGGTTTGATCTGACTTTTGATATTTTACGTGTTACAATTGATTGGTATTAAAAGCTGTAATTTAATACTATATAAACTGATTTGTTCAGGAAAATACTATTTTATTCCAAGACAATAATAGAATATGCACCTATAATTTTGAACTTGGTTTCAAACATTCTTTTGTTGTTGTTTAATTTTTTTAATAGTATTTCAAATAAAAGTGATACCCTCTTAGTCCATAATCTTGATCATTTCCGTCCTGTCTTATGTTAGAGTACTGAAAAGACAGAACATGTCTAATTGAACGTTTATTTAGTCTTCTCCGACAGGACAGCAGCACTAAAACAAAAAAAAACGTGCTTTTAATTTACAAGCAAATGGGTTTTCCAGCAGAAACGTGTGGTGCAAAAGCTTTCTAGTAATCAATGTCATTCTGATTTTAAGGCCAGAGCCAATGGACAAATCTGTAAAACTCTTAACTCGACATGAAGAGGTTAGTTTAACTCTTAATATGTGAATCAGACAGAAAAATCCAGAAACTTGTGCAGTTAAGTCCATGTCATGATGAGCTGCATGAAATAATAATTTAAAAAAAACACACACACACACACACACACACACATATTAACTGGAAGCCTGTTGGCAGGCATGTGCAAGAGTAGCTGGTGATGTGTTTGCAAGTGGTACAGGCTGTGCGGCTCGCCTGTGAGCGGAAGAGAAAAGTATCTACACATCATGTACACTACGCAGCGCACAACACAATTCAAATCAGATGGGAATATTCAGGAGAGAGCTGCAAATCTGGGTTATTACACACAAACACACACAGGCAAGGGGTTCGTTATAGCACTTACCTTTTAGACCATTTTAATATACCATCATCTTTAACGTTATTTGACAAAGTAAAGCGTCAAAGCTTTCTTTCCCGTTTCAGTACATCAACGACCTTGAAACAGGAAGAAAAAAGAATTCACCCATACACTCAAAATGTCCAAGTGTTGTTACAATATTTTCTTCTACGAATCAAAATGTCGGAGATTTGCCGGCAATTATATTTTTACTCATTAAAGAATGACACAGTGCTTTTTTTTTATCCATTTATGGTTACATTTAATGTTGTGGAACGTCCGCAAAACAAGTTAGTTTCTGTTATCATTGACGTTAAAGCAGTCATTCCCTCACCAGCTTCAGTCTTATTCTCTCTTGAAGTTAATAAGACAAAAAAAAAAAAAACGTAGCTGAGAAACTGGAAGGTGCTTTGTCTTGAAGACTTTCCACGGCAGAAAACTCACTGTTAAAGCAGTGACACTGGAGACTCCTTCCGCAAATGTGAAATAAACGTCTCCTTACAACAAGCCTCACCAAATCAACAATGATACATTTTCTTTTTATAGAAAAAAAGTTCATTCTTTTTTAATCCATTTATGAGGCTTAGATTACGTGGAACACCCAACATATACAAGTCCCTGTGAATGAACACATTAATATAAACCTGTAATTTGCCTTACAGTTGGCACTACTGTCAGGGCTATGCTGTTATAGAAAATTAATCAACACCTTCTGACCGGACAGACTCACGAATTCAACAGCACTGTAATATAGCTATGCAAAATGTCCACATATCTGTGGTTGTTTCAAATCCCGAACAGTGAAACCATCTTTATCGTTCAACCAAAGGTGCTACACATGACCATTAAGGTCTATGATATAATTTTCTGTGCACGTTAACAGAATTCCCGTGACCTTGGAAACTCTCGCAAGCCTGTAGCTCTCTACAGCAGGGATTTAGCATGAAATTGGACTAGAAAGGCTGCCAGCTGAAATTAATTACAAGATAAATAGTCCAATATAGAAATTCAAATCCAACTGAAGGTGCCAGAATGTCATGCTGTATTATTCTCAGCCATTTAAACCAGGATTTCATTTAACAATGAGCAAAACGAAAAAGTGCCATGGTGTTATAAGACTGTTTACATTTACCGAACTATCAGCATGGCCAACGATTAGTGCTATTATGAACATCTAACACATACGTACTCTAACATGTTGAGATGAATGTACAGAAGAGTTATTCCGCTTTCTCTCTTTTTACTTAATCGTGAAAGCAGTGTTAGGATTACAATTTTAGTTGTAATGAAATCATTTTCAGACAGGTACAGGACAGCAGTGACGCATGCTACTAAACATCAATGCAAACTACACACGGCCATTTTGACAGCAGTGGAATGAAGCACGAGGGCTAGGCTCAAATATTTTTCCACAAATGACTCCAACATTTGATCTGAAAAAAGATGGTTAATCTTAACTCCAAGACGTGTCACACATAAGGTGGTTCACTTGAAGGACAGACACCTGAATACAAACTGTAACAAGAATAATAAGATGAAAAGAGAGGGAGCACGGTGGCTTAGTGGTTAGCACTGTTGCCTCGCAGCTCTGGGGTTGGCCGACCGAATCCCGGAGTTCTCCCCATGGTTCGGCGGTTTCCTCCGGGTACTCCTGTTTCCTCCCCCAGTCCAGAGACATGCACTGTAATCTCACTGGCGTTTCCAAATCGTCTGTAGTGAATGTGTGTGTGATTGTGCCCTCTGAGGGGTTGGCCCCCTATCCAGGGTGTCCTCTGCCTTGTGCCCTGAGTTCCCTGGGATAGGCTCCAGGCTCCTCACAACCCTGTGTAGGATAAGCGGTACGTACAATGGATGGATGGAAGATGAAAAGAGATGTTTGTTCTTACCTAATGAATTACATCAATTAATCAAGGGCATTAATAATGTCTACAGATGTGAATATGGCTGGGTTTTTTTTTCTAAATCTACTGCCTTAGACAGACAGAAAGTGGGGAAAATATCTTGCGCAAATGATTTATCATCAGTAACTGCTTTGCGGTGCTGCAAACAGAAGCTGAAACATGACACGCACATTGAAAAACCATATATTCTTCTTCAGAGACCAGCACTTAGATACGGCAACCTTCAAAATTAATAAAAATAGACACTCTGTTCAAAATTCTTCAGAAAAAAAAAGGACACGGGTAAAGCCAAAACGTCACCATGATTAACCCTTCTGATACGATGATTATAAGAATACTTGGTTGAAACTGTTGATTTTGTATAATTCAGTACATTAAATAATAAATCAACTGCAGCCTGAAGGTCTATAAATGATTTACAGTGTTAACCTACTTTGAATTAGCATTTGAGCAAAGTTGAGAGGAGTGGGAGCTAGATGTTGGCATGTTGCAGCAGTGAGCTGTCCTCTCTATGGATCCACGTGCAGCAGAGTGCTGTGAAGAGCTGCATCATGCCTGGGTCCTGTGTGTGTGTGTGTGCGTGTGTGTGTGTGTGTGTGCCGTGGGCCTTGAGCTCAGTGCTCACCAGGGGCCCAGCGTGGGCTCGCTGTACAGTCATCAGGCACCTTCTGGAGAGGCATTTACACTGCTGCATCCCTTTACACAGAGCAGAGTGGACAACAGAGCACAGTCGCTCATACAGCGGACACCGGAGCTGTGTCTCTTAGGGATGGGAGGATTGACCAGCTATAGATCAGGATTTTGGTATAAATATGTGAATTTGTTTTATCCCCTCTGATATGGAGATTTGATCAATGAGACAAAATATATGCGCCAAGTGCGCACTGGGGGAAACGTGCACTAAAGTGAAACATGTGATCTCGCTGGCAGTTTTTCACTGTCTCAGGCCAAGTCAATGCTATATTCAAAGTCTGTAAAACCAGTGTGCCTCGTGGCAAAGCAAAGCAAATAATTTTAACACCAATAAACTGATAAGACACTTAAAAGTACATCATGAAACCAGGTGCGGTGAGTATAACACCAACAATGAGCCACCATTGTGTTGACCAGGCAGAGTCCAGTAGCCATCAGAAAGCTAAAGGATTCATGACCAAAGCGAAGACATTTATGGCACTAGTTAACTAGCAATGCTCGGTTGCTGTGGACGTGAAATTCTGTCAGTTACTTCACATGCTATGCTATTCCCAGTTGGAAATACTTTTCAGATGTTGCCTTTCCTGAGCTCTACCCAATAGTTCGCACTTCCTGAAGAATAACGTTACCCCATTGAGCTTAGAAGCGATATAGTATATAGAGCTCAGATGTCAGTCCCATGTCCATGTTAAGCTTAACAGCTCAATGGATCGATCTGATGTCGCTGCTTAACCGTAAGCCCTGAATTAGTCAGTTTTAAACACTGCATTGTTTAAAAATGTTCCCAATCTAAATTCAAGGCTGCTGTGTTTAATACAACACGTGAAATTATATATATATAGTGTTTAACAGCATGTAGCTTTTGGTCATGAATGCTTAATGCAATTAAGTTCCAGCAGTTGTTTTACTTAGTAATACATTTAAATGTTTGATGTTTGGTGTCTTTGCCTGAGTGGATACTATAAGTGCTGCGGTATCCGGTCCCCACTCCCGCTTTAAATCAACATCGCATGATCGTGCATAATGACGGCTATCAACTGGTAGTGACTCTCCTTGAATCTGGACCAAAAATGCCTCAGTTTATCCTCACCTTGCAAGTTTTGGGTTCTCAGTAGTTTGCTGCAGGTAATTCCACTGCTACTGATATTGATACTGATACCGGAATGAATGAAAACTTTGTTTTAACTATTGCATAGTGTTGTGGTACTTGAGACTGGTCTTAAGACCACAAATCAACGGTCTTGGTCTTGTCATAAACTCGGGTGAAATTTTAGTCTGCCTTGTCTTGGCCTCGGCTTACAAAGACTCGAAATAGTTTTTCAACACTACCCAAGACCATAACATCCTTTCCATGAACAAGTATTTTGTAATGTTCTCATTACAGTGTAAAATGTAAATATCTGTCTCCGCATGCGAAGGTACATAGCGCCTATAAATTTCAAGTGACTGTTTCAAAATGCGTCATCTACTTTTGTTCAAAATAATAACACAAATACTTGTAATGCACAGCTATATTTGGTCTCAGAAAGTTGTATGAGCCAAAACAAATTTACCTGCTGTGTGCTTAAATCAAATCTTTTTTAAGTAAACATTTGTATAGGTAGCAAACTCTGTGTCATTTTAATTGCCTCACACATGCTCCCTAACCCCCAGTGCAATGATAGAAAAAGCACTTGCTAGAAAAATGGACTATACTTAACATGTCCTTTGTACGTCCTGTGTACTCATTGGTACAAAATGATAATACCAAATTAGATGAGTTATTTTAGTGAATTCAAGAGAAAATTCATGTTAGGTTAGGAAGATTCCACAACCGGCTAATTAAAACATCTGAACATCTGGTCTCGGTCTTGACATGGACTCGCCACGTGTGGTGGTCTCACCTTGGCCTTGACCTCTTGCCCCGCTGTCATACTCGGTCTTGATTCAGACTTCATTGGCTATGGCCATGGTCTTGACTCAGTCTCGGGTAAGGTGGTCTTGAACCCAGCATTACTATGGCATGCACACTTGTGGGAACTACTGTAGGATTAAGATACATGTATACTTTAAGAAGACTTGCGGCTGAAATTGTACTCTCACTCATGCACTATCTACTATAAGAGCTCTGCATAGAACACCTGTATAATGCGGCAGTAAGAGGAGCACTTAGCCGAGAAATTGGAAGGTCAACAATATGTGTAAGAATATGAGCAAGTCAGCAGGGATAACAGTGGGAAGAAAAAAACTCCCAGACGTGGGATGAGGAAGAAAACATGAGCGGGAACCCTTCCTCTTCTGGCTGATAGTGGGATTATAAATCATTACTATTCCACAACTGTATATCATAATGTCAAACCATAGTAAGTGTGTTGAAAGAATGTTCAGTATGCGCATACTGTGAATAACAATCCTGAGATGAGCACAAGAATGTCTTTATGATTACAGCAGCAGCTTTTCCGTAACAAATCTACAGAATCCAGGTGCGAAATAAAGAAAATGCTGCGTATGGTTCATAAAATTACTGATTTAATCATTATGTTATCTGCATCATCATTTAATCATTAATCTTTCTCTGTGCACAGTTGATTTCATTGATTTCTTTGTGGGTTTGTTTACATCACCACATTTCTGAGCAATGAATAAAATAAGCTAACCCTTCCTTTTTTTTCACTTTTTGGTTCATGTGCAAACTCATCTGAATCACACCAAACAGCAAATCACACAAAAGTATCAATTTCACTCTGACTCAAATTCTGCAAATAGATAATAGGTGAGAAAGTGCATTCTATTAAGTAGGCTGATGGTACCATCAGAAGACGTGTCAAAGTAAGGCAGCTGAGTACGTCTTTACTGTTACAACTTACCAGCCATTTTGTTAGAGAACAAAAAAAAAAACACAGAAGGGCTAAACAGGATTTTCTTTAATAGTCGGAAAGCCGGACTTCTAGAATTTACTACAGAGTCCTGTACATTTTAAGCAGCCAAGAACCACCTCTCAGAACGAGATCATTTGACTGATGTGGCAGGTCTGCAGTAGATCCAGAGACTAGCCCAGGAGCACTGGGCATGAGGTGGGAATACACTCTGGATGGAATACTAGGTGATACACACACATTCCCACACTCATTCACACCTAGGGGCAATTTAGTGTAGCCAATCCACTTATCACCATGTTTTTGGGGAGGTGGGATGAAATCAGAGAATCTGGAGGAAACTCACTTGGACACAGGGAACGTCCACATGAAAACTCCACGCAGACAGTAAAAAGAGCTCAGGATCGAATCTGGGACCCTGGAGCCGTGAGGCTCAACCCACTGTGCCAAGAGTCAAAAACATTCCTTAATAACATTTAAAGGGATACATCAAAAATGAGTGACGCTCAAATTAGTGCACTTTAAGCTTATTTGGAAATGGATTTAGACACAGTGTAGGATGACATGTTCACTCTTTAGTTAGTATGCAGATTGTAATTTAAAAATCAGTTCAAGTATTTGTGTGTTTTTTTATGTCAGCTGCTCTACAGTGGTCACATCTTTTTCTGAAACGATAGATCATAAGTCAAGAAAATAAGTGTCAAAAGAAGGTAAGAAATACTTAACAAATACCAACAAGACAGTGTCAAATCTTAGGACTCATAAACTTGTGTTATTTTTCCTTTCAGTCAGGTTCATAAGCTGCAACTGACGTTTTAGAGTCCAGTGGTTTTCAGTTAAGGAAAGCTGCTACTTTGGCTGCATTTTATTTTAACAACCCCATGTCTGGATCTGTCACACAGCAAGCTCCTACAGGCATCGGCAGACTGACCAGGATTTCTCTTTGTTACTAGATATTTACTAACCCAGACAACAGCAGATCATTCATTTATTTATTCACCTTTATCAGCTGTTTTATAGTCATCCCGGTGACGGTGGATCCCAATGCCTGTCCCGGGAACGGTGGGTGCAAGGTGGGAGAAATCGCCCCGGATGGGATGCCAGTCCCATCGCAGGGCACCAAACACACACCCTACAGCCACCTACTGGCATGTATTTGCACAGTGGAAGGAAACTGGAGGACCCAAAGGAAACTGACATGAACACAGGGAGAACATGCCAAACTCCACAAAGAGCTCAGGACTACTCCCAGTTAATAGATATTTATTACCACATAATATTACTAAATATTTTATCATTTTATATATGTTTATTAATAAAAAATAAAATATCAAAACAATGTTTCACTGCCTTCTCAATGAGACGAAGGGTTTTTATTACATTGTATGTAGCATTGAATGTAAACTATTCGAAAAATCAAGAAGTCCAAATCAGACATTTGGACGTCAGACACTTTCCAACATGCATGACTTTAATAAATAAAAACATTCTGAGTAAATATCATCCCTATGACAGCCATATTAATACTGTTATTACCACTATATCAACAGCGTTTACAGTTTTGTAAATTTCAGTAATTATGTTGTCGTAAATCCCTTGTTCATCACACTAGATTTGCATCAAACAATGCGGTCCGTGTTAACACACTGCATCATCAATTCCGGTTCTGATTGTAAAGCACAACCACTTGTGACTGAAGCACAGAACCAGCTTTGTTTTGCAGTCTTTAAAATAAAGCTTCTTTTAATCTCCTGTTCATTCTGCCCTTCACTGTCTCATCTCTTAAGCTCCTCATTCCTCGTCTCTGTAACTCTCTTCTGTCTCTATCTGAGCCAAACATTTATCTCACTTCATGCTACTCTTCGATATTCTGTCCTTCCACCTTTGGTTACATGCACACACATACATACACACACACACACACACACACACACACACACACACACACACACACACCAAACTTTGACCATTAAGTAATGAGGCATTTCCCGATCAGACAGAGTAAGAGGTCTGATGACAGATGTCTCAAACGAAGATGCTCCACAATACGATACAAAAGCACAAAACCTCACGGGAAGGATTTTTCCACATTTTAGAAACGAGGTGAAGAAGCACACTATACCTATGAAGAGTAAGAATTACTCACCCACTGAAGTGGGACATTCGGCTGTGTTTTCTGCACTCAAAAGAGCTGTGAAATGGCTTCAAAATGTTCACCTCGCTCACTCCAAAGTCACCACGCAATAAAAATGCATCAAAGCCAGCTTGGGAAAAAAAAAAAAAAGGGTGCTTTGCATCTTAACTCTGTAAAGATGGCAATCTGTCGAGTCATCTGTGAATTCTCCAGGGGGCAAGAGCAGGAGAGAAAATAACAGCAAGAAAGTTCCAGAACGATCCGTCTATAAATCCCCTCTCTTAGATAACACACGAGATAAAGAAAGCAGGTGGATGTGCAGGTGCAAGGTCTCCAGAGTGGGAGTGATACTGACTCTCCACCTCCTCAAGAGGTGCTAAAGTCAATTATTGAGTGTCCCTACGCTTACAGTAATACAGTTTATTTGATATAGATCTTATTTTTAGCAGCGCATAAATATTACTTAAGTTCAGAATGTGCTATAGACGTTTTGTACAAAAAGAGCTGCATTTGATTACTACTTGATTATTCCATCGGTCTGGCTGTAATATTCAAGTAATATTAAAGCTGCATTGCATAATGTTCCTGTTAACAATTAAAAAACGTATTAATGATTCCGTAGGGGGAAAAGTACTCAGAAAAAGTAGTAAAAACCTGACTAAAATGTTCATTTTAAGTGAGATTTATCTGTTTTTAGATTCATACTGCACACTGTATGATATGTTTGATGCCACTTGTTAAGGCTAAAAGGAGATCATTGAGCTAAAGGCAGCTCACTGGACCTGAGACTAGCCACAGGGCTAGAGAGATAGGATCAGAAAGGGAAGAGCTGTAGCTTTGCATAGATTTTCATTCAGACCTCTCAGACATGGCTTGTTAAAAAAAAAAAAAAAAGGTTAATGATTAAAACATAATGTTTAAAGATGGAAGGACAGAGAAGTATGTGCTTATTTTCCCCACTTCAAATTCAAAACAGATGTGTTTTATCTGTTCAGAGCCTGTGGCACAAAACACATTTCAACAGCATCAAACCAGTGGCTTTTAAAGACACTGAACATGAAAGACACCCCCAAATACCGGCCCCAGTTTCCTACTGCTGCTGGTCAGGCCATGAAAAATACATCCGAAGACAGATAGAAAAATGCTGGAGAAAAGAAATCGAAAAAGGAAAAAAGAAATGTAAAGAACTCAGTAGTGATGAACAGTTAAGGTTGATAAATGTTTCGCTAATTAGCAACCTAGCCAAAACTTTGGCTGACTTAAAAACGCAGTGCAGCTTCTAGCTACAGGCGAGATCACTGACAAGGTTTGGTTTTTACTGTTCGTAAAACTAAGCTATTTTCAGACACCTCGCTTGGAGGTGGGCAAAATGGCAAAAATATCATGTTACACAATATTCAGTTTTGTTGATGGTTTGCTAAGAAATCACAAAATAGTCGATCCATATTACAAGTAACTAAAAGTTTGGATATGTTTTTTTAGATCCACATACACTTTTTAAATAATTATAGAATTTTACAAGGGGAAAAAAAACTATTGGTCCAACATAGATTTAACCATCATTGACGAGTCTTTCCTCTAACTCTTTTTTTATACAAATCTTATACTGAATACTTGGCAACAATGACAGTCATGTAAAGGTTTTATTTTCTTATGCAACAGTGAGGAGGCTATGATAACAACAGCAGATAATTACATCCTCAGAAGACGTTTTGTTCACTAAGCTGTATGCAGAGCTTCATCTTTTTAATAATAATAATGAAGGCCCACTGGGGCCTGAGATAGCCAAATAATTTTAGGTAAAATTTGCAATTTAGGTCAAATCTGCAAGCTCTGTTAAAGGAAAAATAGCAAAAGGTTTCAAGATGGACACAGCATTCATAATTGTGTTTTTTGTGAGTTTCTTGCATAAAATAGCATGTCAGTCAAGTGGTGCCCTCGGAAAAAGAAAGCACAACAGCAGAAAGTTTTTTCTGGGAAATCCTAACATTTGTCTTTTTTTCAGTTTGTACTTTCTCTTTTCAGTACTTGTCAGATATTCCTGCAGCTCCTTTAATTTTGCTGAAGGTCTCTTGGCAGCCTCCCTGGTAAGCTTTTTTCTTCTCTGTTTACACATTTTGGAGGAACGTCCTGGTCTTGGTGATGTCACTGTGGTGCTCCGTTTTCACCACTTGTTGATGATGGCCTCCACAGTGCTCCATGGTACATCTAATGTTTTGGAAATTCTTTTCTATCCCTCTACTGATCGATATCTTTCCACAGTGAGACCCTGAACAGGCTTTGTAAGCTCTTTGTGGACCACGGCTTCGGCAGTCAGATGAAAAGAAGATAATCCTGAAGAAAATCCTACAGAAGCAGCTGGTCTTTATTTGGGGTTAATCAGAATAATTTCATTGATGACAGCTGTATGATAATTACTTTTGAACATGAGACGGAATGTGATTGGTTCATTCTGAACACAGCCACATCCCCAATTATAAAAGGGTGTGCACAATTATGCAACCAGGTTATTGTAACTTTTTTATGTTTCCTATTTTTTTCCCTAAAAATGTTATTTATTGTTTTACACTTAATTTTTATACCTTGTAATTTCACATTGAGGGTGGATGATTTATCTTGGTTTAATTGTTTCACATCACAAAAGCCTGCATTTTAACAGTGAAGTGTAGACTTTCTATATCCATTGCATCTTTTATCTACATACTAAAGCAAATGTACTGTTTATGTATGTGATTGAATGCCATGTAGCCGGTTAGAATAAATCACTGATGTAGGCAGTGCCTACGCAGCTGGTTGTTTATTTGAAATGTGGCCAACTACCGGTCCCCACTGAACTAGTGAAATACTGAAAAAAATTGAAATGCATACCTTCTAAAGAGGAGACGACAGATTCAGCAATACTGAATGTTTTAGGAAGAAGTAGGGTTTTTTTTTTATTATTTTTTTTTTTTACAATACTCACTCACACTTTCTAAAACAGTAGTTGAAATGATGAAATTTCACTTCCTGGTAGAGTAAGAGTCCTCTAAATCCTTGTCATCACTGACGTAACCCCGGGCGTGAGAAATGCAAGAAATACACAGCAACCTCCAACACCATAAAGCGCGATGTCGAAACATGTTCCCGTCATTGCATGAACTAGAAGCATGGCTGGTCCAACAGGTGCAGGAAGCAGTTGTGCAGCACACCATGCAGCAGAGCAAGTGGCGAGCTCGCACCTGTTCTACTGTCCAAACAAATAACAAGGCTGGAAACAAAAGGCCTGCTGTGACTGTTTCTTGCTTCGGCAAAGCAACACTGTATTTCCTCCAAGAAAAAGTCATAGTCATGCTACAAGATGAAAGGAGCGCATAAATCTGTATAGCTTACGCTGAAAAACTTTTAACAGCTATAGTGTAGACTTAACACTTAGCATGCTAAATAAGAAACCTGTGAAATAATGTGCATCTGAGATGAAGCTTTAGATACAGCATGCTATCAGGGTTGTAAATACCAGTGGGTGGAGGAGGATTATGATTTGGTCCAACTTAGCTTTGATGTGTCAGAAAATAAACCCAAAAGGAAACCAAAACCGTATAAAATATATTATCAACACATTATTTCAAAACCACGAGACAATACTTGTCCAAGTTACTACTGTTACAGATTAAGTATCATGTATCTGTTGTGTGTCAGATTTTGTACCACTGTGCTGGTGAGTGCTCGACTCTGATTGGTCTATATTTTCTATACCAGCAGCTAACAGTAGTATCAGAGGCATGGTTTATATTAATGCGCTCGTTCTAACGTTCTTGTTTCTAGAGTAACATCTTACACAGGGACTTGTATGACAGACACTCAACATAAACTGGTTTTTATTTCGCCATTTTGGAAGGAGGCTCTAGTGTCAGTGCTTTGTAACGGGTAACAGTTGTAACCGTTAAAAAGCTGCAACTCTGTTTTCCACCATGGGAAAGTCATCCTAAATCGGTACAGCTTACACTGAAAAACTCTTGCTACTCTCGGTAACAGGAAAAGCCGCAATTTTTGTCTTATTTACTTCAACAGAGAGAAAAAAGAGAGGCTGGTGAGGTGAAGGAAGGACTGTTCATAGTTTGTTATTATATACGTGATAACAGGGACTCACTTGATGGATGGATGCTTCACAACAATGCATGCAACTATAAATGGATAAAAATGATGATGTGTCATTGGCAGACTGCTGTGGTATAAGAGAAATAAAACACTGGCAAGATGATGTTATTTGAAAATAATCGACTTCAGGGTGGTAACAGTCTTCCTCTTGTGCATCTGTTGCTTGCTGTAGTGTGGCTGTTGCTGTTGGGGAATGTTTATGGTGATGGTTGGGAAGTCTAGGCTCTATGGCTTAGGTCAAATTTAATATGTAGAAGGCAGAATATTTTTTAAAAGTATTTTAAAAAATACTGATTTATTTAGGCTCTCTCTACTACCACCACTGTGATCTGTATTGTTAATCAGAATGTAAGCTACTAATTCAAAACTGCGTGTTGGCGTGAGGGACGATACTGCCTAAAACCACTGGAGCAGTACTGGGTCAGATCTGACCTGCTGATTCGCGTAATGGCATCGACATGTCTGGTTTCAATGACAAGTATCATTTCACTGAACACAGGGCACAAACTGTCAATCCTCTGATGTATCATTATCATCGGAGACATCTGTCTCAGTCACTTTCTCAAGTACCGGATGATTCACTGATATTGGTACCTAAAATGAATAAAACGGGGTTATCACTAACAATCGGGCTAATGAACATCTACATTTCCCAGTTAGGATCAACTGGTTAGCTTATGATAGTGGATAAATGCTTTAGCCTACATTCCACAGAGTTCCTGAACACCAGCTGTGCAGCTGTGAGGTCGTTACAACCTTCACTAACAATGAAATCACCACCTTTTCACCCTGTATCCAACTTCCCACTGGAACGCAGGCAATCATCAGAAGCACTTGAATGCAGTCTTAGTTAATGGTGTAGCAAAGCTGTCATCTGCTAGTCAGAACTACTGACTCACGTTAATGTAGTTTGACATTAAGGTCACTCCGAAGTCAGCTGAATAACTGCGTTGGTGGCACAACTCAAGCAATGACTATGAGTCTTTGTTAATAAGGTGAGCGGCTCACTGTGCGCAGGTGACGCGCCGGACAGCAACAGAATAACAGTAGAAAGTTCACTTTCAGGTGCTTACCGCTTGCGTTTTTGCCACAGATGAGATGCTGGTAGGGTTGCAGCAGACCCCATAGCTCTGAGTCGTTGTTGATCGCTTGTTCCAGAGACTCGACTGTGAGCTTGGGAACTCCGTTCTCCTTCTCCACGAGTGCGCTCCTCTGTACGCGACCGAACACCTCGCGGAAGAGGGTCTCCATGCAAGCGGTCAGGTAGATGGCGGCGTGCTCGTGGATCCTCAAAGCCACACGACTGTCCACCATCCACCGGAAGAACTTCCCCACGGAGAAGACGAGGCCGCAGCGCGCCGACTTGCCTCGGCTGAAGCGATCGCCCGTGCTCATGTTGTACAGCGAGAGCGCGCCGAGCGCCGCAGTCACGCAGTTGGCAGAGATGGTCCATGACAGCACCACCTTGATGGCGCTCTGGACCTCGTGCTTGGTGCACTTGGCGTAGCGCAGGCTCAGGCGCTGCGCCTCGCGGGCGATCCTGACTAGCGCGCGGCTCAGCAGCGCCGACAGCTTGGCCACGATCTCGCGGGACGCGCCGGCCGAGCGCACCACCTCATCGTCCTTCCGCAGCGCGCCCTCCACCTCGGCCACGCTCCACGGCACCTCCTCGAGCTCGGGCAGCTTGGCACATTGGCCCGAGCACTCGAGGATCTCCGTGTCTTCCGCCAGCACGGTGTTCACCGTGTCCAGACTGTTGTGTCTGCTGTGCATGGATTCGGTCAGATGCCAGCAGTTTCCCCCATGCGGGAACGACGGGTGCGTGTCGGAGCAGCAGAGCGACACGCTGGACGACCTAAACGAGTCCGCCGCTCCACCATAACCGGAATCGAGTGTCAAATCCTCCAGCGTCCTCGCGGCTGCCTTACCCTTGCCTGCCATGGCTGCACCTCATAATTGTGGGCTGTGCCTTGCGTTTAACGGAATGAACAGAAACAAATTGGCTACATTCACGCGCACAAAGAAAGTCTCGCTAATTTTCTGAAAGAGAAAACGTTTGAGCAGGTGTGCGCACAGGTGTAATGTAGCAGCTCCTTTCACTCCTTCGACAATCAACAGGCGAATCTTCCTCCAGTCTCAGAGCCTCTCCAACTTACTGCGCGCAGTTTGAGAGCTCGCTCGCCGAAACCTTCCTCGACCACTGCAGAACCACTCGATGGGCGGGGATATGCAAATGTGTCTTCAGATATGTCCAATAAGCAGCCTGGGATACGGTTGAGTGACAGCCCGGGACGGACTTAACCCGAGATTCCTATCACTGCGCTCAGCTGGTGAGGTGTTGATGGCGAACAAATCGATTAGAGAAAGAAAAGAACAAAAATATCCGTGGAGGAGAATGAAAGTGAGCTGTCCTGCCCAAAGACGTTCTGGCTTTTGGATAATTGTTGAAATGGGCTAATGAGGCGAGGAAAGGTAGTCGTAGTGGAACAGTGCACATGTTGGAGGCAGAAGGCAGGATGACGGGGGCAGCGCCGCTTCCTGTCACTGACTGCGGTATAACAGCTCATCTGTTCTGCATCATCCTCACTCGCCATGGCTCATCATCACACGCTCCTGCAGAGGCTGCTTAGGCTGAAGATGCTGGGAAGAGAAAGCTACTTCTAACACACACACACACACACACACA